>AP028169.1:29535363-30790363 GCA_014132275.2 Samia ricini
ATTTGAAATTTGAGAGCTTTTAAATGGTTTTTCAATCAAACAAATAATATTTACTAAAAATAATAAAATAAATAATTGTATTTAAAAATGCATTTCATATATCTAGCGATAAGATATACTTGACTGAACATTTTCAAAAGGTAATATTTTTTCTCATTCACAAATATCCGTAACAATCTTGATAGTTGATAATAAAATTGATATTATATGACTTGTGAGTGTTGTGGCGGAATAATAAACTCGATTAGCTAATGTATGTAATGTAACCTGTATGTAATGTACTTACAAGAATTTGTATTTCGTTGAGAGGTCCAATGAAATACCTATCTATTAGGAACGTTTATTTCAGAGGATAACATAATACCTTTGGATTTGTTATCTGATATTTTGAGGGTGTTTATCTTAATTGCTCAATTACTTTAGGCTTTGTAGATTATTTATGTCTGAGAATAAACTCTTGGATTACCTTAAGCTATTAACAAAATGTATTTTATCAGCTTCTCAATGTACGTAAATACTGTGCAATGTTCTAACTGCTTGCCTCATTATTACCAGTAAAAATCACTAAAGATGGAAATTTATGTGTAGACAACGTTTAAGAGGACATGCGGTCGGAAAAGTAGGTATTTCAAAAATCAATTGGTATCGTGGTACGCCCCAAAGAAAGAATTACAAAACACGAAAGGGACAACTGCAACTCGGGCTGGTTTTACCCATGCAAAATAGTCGAAAACATCACTTCGTAGTCACACCCTGTTTCCTCCTCTAAATCCGAGCCGATTTTAAATTTTCTGCTAGTTTTGGAAACATCAAGACTTTAGCTATGTCTGTACGTTTTGCTTTTTGTAACTTTATCCATCAAATTTGTTTGACGTTCGTCTGAAAATGACGGTAAAAATCAAACACTTTTTTCATTTTCAAAAGCTTCTACAAGTTTCAACAATAACTAATTTATGGAAAAAATCAAAATGTATAGGCATGGTGGTAGTAGATTTATATGGTGTAGAATATTTACCATAATACTATTATCCAGGGAGGAAACGGGGGACTACGTTTGTATATAATTAATTCCGCGAGGATTTCCTATCCTCTTAAAAAGAGATTTCCATAAATCCAAGTCCTAACGGAGAGTGAAAGATTGTGGTAATTTTTATATGTGAAATAATACTTTTCTGATCAGATTTATTCCAACGTTGTTATTAATTTTATGAAGATATCTCGCAAAAAATAAACATTTTGTTGAATAAGTGACATCCGACAAAGGAAAAAGTACTTACAAAGTTTTAACACTTCTAACTCTATATTAAAACTAATATATAGTTCATAGTATTTTGCATTCAAACCACCAGAAGTTAAAATTACTTCACTTCTATAAACATATTTAACTTATTGCATTAAATTAGAAAACCAATAGTTATTTAATTTCATAAAAATTGTGGCAATAACATCTAAAAAAAAAACAAATCTGCCAAAGCATGTTTTTGATAAACATTTCTCGCCCGGAATTTTATAGATTCCGAACAGGACATGAACATTTTTGCTATCAAAAATGAAAATCTGAACAATTTGTCAACAAGCGTTCTGTATATTTGAATCTCTTCGCAACAGCTGTTTTTGAGAGCCAGTTCTTATTTTCTTGTATTAATCTTTACGAAAGACATTATTGTGATAAGAAACAAAAGCAAAAAAAATATTTTTTCATTTACAGATTAAAAAGGACGAGACTAAAGAAAGGGTTCGATTAAGAAAGAGAACTAATTTTGTGGAACATCGAAAGGGTAGTTACATAAACAAATTCACAGGTGTGTGAGCTAAGAAAATAGTAAGTTAAGCCTTAGTTAAAACCGTATACCAATGATTTGATGAGTCAGTGTGGGCCGCAAAACCCACAAATTCAGTACTTATCCGTAAACCCGAGCTGTGAAAATACAATCGTTTTCAAAAGGGTTTCGAGGCCGACCCGATGACAGCTCCGGTCACAGAATAATATAGGTTATTATCGGTCGTACGCCTCTTTCGACAATAATTTCTCGCAACCCATCTTCATAAACTTTAAGGTCATTATTGCCGTCGTTAACGTATTTCGGTTATAGATGTTTTTTTGTTTTGCACAGAAACCAGTTATATTTAAAGTGAGCATTTTTATTTAGATCAGAACCCTCGCTAAATTTTATATAATGACAAAATGTATCTACTATTTCTTTAAATACAACACACGCACATAACAACAATTTATTAGTTAGTTGAATTAATTTTACGGGTTACATATTTTGTCACTGCTGAAACTCTGTTTTGAAACATCTGTTTTATATATCAGTAGGTACCGAGCTAATTTGGCGTGTGCCGTAGAAGAGTGTTGGTGGCGTGTGCCGTAGAGAGGGGGGGGGGGGTTGTGTTGGTGGCTTGTGCCGTATTTCTTCTTTGTGTTCTGTTCTTGTTCCTGTGTCTTCCTTCGTTTTTCTTCAGGTATCCCTCTCCTTCCTACGTCTTGTCGACTTAGATAAGACGAGTGAAGGGGAGGAACCTACGTCCCTTAAAGCAGTGGCGGGTTTCTTCCCCCTTTTTCCCTTTGCCCGCCACTGCTCTCTACAACTCTTCTCCTTTCTTTTTATGGGGGGCGGAAATATGTTCCGCCCCCTGGAGTTCTGACCTTAGGTCATGCCTCTCCTGAGGCGGGCTAAGTGGTGGAGGGGAATTTTTCTCCTCCATCCCCACCAGGCCATTGCACTGACGGGCCTGGTGGGTTCGCTGTAGGGGGCGACGCGGTGCTTGCGAAAGCCACCCCGTGTCGCCCCCATCCCAAATGCAGCGGACGGCCCCGGGGGTTTTAGTGGGTATTTCCGGGCGCTTCACGCCCGGGTGAGTCCCATACTGGCACGGAGCTCGTCACTCCGTGCCCCCTTATCTAGTGTATTGGGGGACTTTGATCCCTCAAATACAAAAGATAAGGGTAGTGCGTAAATGCATTTCCCCCCGTCAAAAAAAAAAAAAAGGTACCGAGTACCGAGCTAATTAATTATATGTATTAGTATGTTTCGTTTGCTTGCAAAAGTGGTACCTGAAAGCGAGATTGTCCTGCCTAAAGCGGGCTGTATGGTAAGACTAGTCCTTGGAACGCTTCCAATCTTCTCCAGAAATTCAGTGCCTCTTTTTTTTAAACTGTTTGTACTATTAACCTGATAGGTCTTTACTGTTTCACAGGTGAGAGAATTACACTTTCAAAAAGGCCCCAGAAATTTCGTTAGCGTTTTTAAAATCTGTATTATTTCCTTAATTGCTTTGTTTGTCGCGATTTCTTTTATGGGGCTTAATTAACCTGGTTGTTTCACTGCCTATTGCCTTCGATTCATTCTTAACAATAATAAATGAATTTACGACGTCGCCGTGGGTGCTCGACCCTTCAAGTTCTCGAATTGTTATTAAGACAAACGATGTATTTTATATTATTTATGGCGTCATAATGCGATAAATGTTTGTCAAACTCCTCGCTCATATTTCGTTAATTATTATTTTAGATAGTATTATATAAATAATAACGACATTAATATAGATACTATCAAACGCTATTAGACTAGTATAGAATTAAAAGACTCAGAACGGCAATAGTCGCACGCGGAGTGACACTATTTCCAATTGGCCCTAAAACGCCATGTTCCGTGCCAGTGATTATGTTATTCTGTGTCATTATACACACAAACATATATAGATTTTTGCGGTTTAAATGTTAAGCGATTTTTTTTTGTATGAAACTATCACTCTTAACGTTATTACTCTGTGTACTAAGAGTATCAATATCAGAACAACAGAAGAATAGGGACCATTTTCTAATGACGACCTGGATAGCTACCACCCTCATCTCCATTCTCCGAGCTCCTATACGTCGTGTGTAATAGTAGCATACTTGACGGAACTCGGAATCTTTCATTAAATAGTCACTTTCCATTAAGTGAGATTGTGATCAGTCATTGACCTCATAGACAGAAAAACTAAGATACATTTCGGTTTGGTTATTTGTAAAAAATAATCTACTTTACATACTATACTACGCTTTGTACTTTGGACTTCTTATTAGGGACACTTTTGAATGTGGTATCTGTAAAATAAAAATATGGCTTCAGGTTGCCATTGACACAATCTTGACACCGCCATTTGAAGTTATATAATAGATGAAACAACACCATCTAGTAACAGACACGTGACTTATTTATTTATTTATTATACCAACAAAGTGAACATCAACATAATTTATAAGTTACATTGGCATTACCGGCGCGTTAGATGCCACCTCAATTATAGGCACAAATAACAAGCTCAAAACATCAGCTCATGTAAACAATTTTTTATACAAATTATATGGTAAAAAAAGAAATTACATAACAAAAAAAATATATAGTAAGTATAGTGCTATAAGTTACGTCATGCATATAATAATTGCGTACATAAATCACCAATAAAATAAAATAAAAAATACAACATCGAGAGCAAAACAATAAAAATATATAATAATTAACAGTAAGGAGCGATTAAGTCATAGCTGCTATTTTCAATTTAAGATTTAACTTAAAACTATGAAGACTATTTGAAAATATATCTAAATGATGTAATTTATGATGTCCATCAGAGCCGTTTCTCTCTCTTCGGTTAAACTCAGTGTCACTAAATGCATTGTAACTATTGATCATCCTATTAATAGGCGAGTACAATCCCAGAATCGTTCGGGCATCGATCCTTATAAACGTATTGAGTTTTTTACATTGTCTCGGGCACCTACTAGGTATAGGAAAGTTTTAACGAGTTTTGCTTAAATTACAATGTATCTATTTAATTTTTTAAGGTTAACTCTGCCTCTATTTTCAGCCGGAAATGACGTCACTACGGACTGACAGTCTGACGTCAGTGAATACTTATCTCAAAAATGACACAATGACAGAAGGCATTCATTCGAATGAAACTCGCTAGGTAGTGCAGTTTTTCCATTGTGTCTGTCTGGAAGTAGGTCTCCATTAGTGTAGTAATACTACGAGCAATGCATATTATTATTCTGAATGGTAATTACTCAACTGTTATTAAACATTATGATAACCTATTTTCAATTGTACGAGTATCTACGAAAAATTGTAAAAAAAAAAAAATGTTTTTGGTATAAGTATCTACTATACACATTCACGAACAAATTCATCCATTCAAGCGAAAGACGTCCACTGCTGAACATAGGTTTCCCCCAAAGATCTCTTTAACGACCGGTCTTGCACCACCAATATCCAGCGGACTTCCGCGACCTGCACCAGTTATCGGTACTCCTTGTGGGGGCTTACGCATGCTACGTTTTCCTGTGCGTGGTAGCCATTCTAGAACCCCTTGGCTCCATCGAGCATTGTTTCTGCAAGCAATGAGCCCAGCTAACTGGCACTTAAATTTAGCAATTCTTCTTGCAATGTCTTTTAGTTTGGTTCTTCTGCAGACCTCCTCGTTCTTGATTCGATCACGCAGTGAAACTCTAAGTATGGCCTTTTCCATCGCCTTTTGAGCAACTTTAAACTTTGTTATTAGGTCTATTGTAAGCGACCACGTCTCAGTGCAGTATATCATTACTTGTAACACACACTGGTCCAAGACTTTCGTCTTGTGACACTGCGGTGTTTTGGACGAGAAGATTATGTGTTGCTTTGCGAACGCGGCCCAACCGAGTTAGATCCGACGATTAACCTTTCTCTCATATATACTAAGTAAAAAGCTTAGAGGGAGTTTATATTTATATTAGAGGGAGTTTGAAAGTTGCATCAATGGTAGAAAAGTTGAAAGGTTCTCGTTTGTCGTGGTATGGACATGTTATGAGAAGAGAGGAAGCGCATGTGGGTAAAATAGTAATGAATATGAATGTGGAAGGATGGAAAAGTAGAGGAAGGCCAAAGGAAGTGTGGATGGAGTGTGTGTAAGAAATGATATGAAAGAAAAAGGAGTGAATGAAGAGACGACGGCTGATAGGGACGTATGGAAGAAGAAAACATACTGCGCCGACCCCAAGTGAGTTGGGAAAAGGCAGAAGAATGATGATGATACTAAGTAAAAAGCTGTTATTTTGATATTACACAGACACCGCTTCAATTTTATTTATTTGTACAGATAATTTAATCACTTGTGTGTTGCTAGTGGACGCGATCTCACTGTATCACACTGGTGGTAAGTCCAAAAGCTTTCCCAGTTAAGAATCGAAGAAACTGCCGATTTTAAATAACGCATTTAGTGGAAAAATAAATCGTTGATCCTAACAATAATACGAAATTCATATGTATTTGCACGACTGTTCTTCCACGGTTCTCTATATATATCCGTCAAAGGTTTCCCGCTAACCCATGCGTAGGGACATTATTATTGTGTTATCGGACGAATCCCCTCTCAATTTATTTCACCGTTTCGAGGGTCACGTAGCCGAAGGGTCTCTTACTCTGAGTGACTCGACTTCCGCTACTACAGGCTGAGGATATATATGTTTTAACGTTAGATTTAGCTAACACATGAACACGCGTTTCAATTTACGTTTATTTCTGACTACCCCGCGTATCGTATTTCCTACTCTGCACAATTCTTCAGTGCGTAATATAGTTATTAAATAATCATCGTAAAATCAATCATCAATGATTTCATGGTCACTATTTATCTCATTAAATTAATTTTTTTTGGTACTAACAGAAAACAAAGATACTTCTCATAAATTCAAACACCTGTCAGTGAAATTACGCATTGAATCTGGTTTTATTCGATATTTCATGAGTTAGAATTTTTTTCGTGGAACCCTAATTATTTCGAAAAATAAAAGTATTCTATGTTATACGGAGTAACTTCAGCTACCTTTTTTTTTTTTTTTTTTTTCGAGGGGAATGCATTTACGCACTAGCTGTCCAGCCTAACCCAAAGGGACGTATCCCCGGGAAAGGCTGAATCCAACTTCAGCTAACTACCAGAAAGTCACTATCTACCAATCCCGTCAAGATGAGTCCAACCGAACCGGAAATTACCCGGAACAAACAAACAGACAAAATTTCAAAATTGTATTTTTCGTTATAGTATACCGTATATACTTTGATATGTATTTATTCAATGTTATTTTGACATTACACGGACACTTCTGTTTTATTTATTACCTGTATAAAATAATCCAATTTTTATTATACGGATTAATTTTCTTATAAAACTCATACATACTGTTTAATGTAACAAAATATATAGTAAAACCTGACTAGATAACGTACTTACGATTAAAAAAAAGAATGATGTAAATCGGCTAAGTGGTTCTCGAGTTACAAGCCAACTAACGGACAGACATACAGAGAGATGTTGATTTTTATATAATGTAAGGATAATCATACCTGGACGCCACTGCTCTTGGGCAGTACTTAGGGCCCGATTAAATACTACGTATGAAAAACAAACACAATAAATAAGTAAATTAAACACGTAATTACTATCCAGACTACCTTCATAAAAATATAAGCAAATCATAGACATAAAATGATGTAAACGTAATACTAGAAACGATAAGGGATCGTTACAGACATACTGTTTAATTATGTTAAAATAAAAAATATGTATATAAAAAAATCTTTTATTTCAGACAAAAGTCCATTTGGTTAATATACATACAACTTAGAAACTAGTGTTAGTACTTCCATCTACATTTGCAGTAACTAATTATTTTTTATAACGCCACAGTGATTACCGGCGTACCCAATGTCCCAGTACGGGACTGTCCCACTTGTCTGCTAAAGTGTTCAGAATGTTGTTAGGGTTGGCGCGTACCCTGCGCATGAGTGAGGGGCATCACTTGCGCATGATGCCTTGAAAACTATCAATTCTCACCTCCGTTAACATCCCCTAAGCGCTGCAGTGCAGTAGCGCGCGGCAACCCCATCAGCACCCTTAATGTATTGTTACATAGTACGCGCAGAGCACTGTATGCCCTCTGCGTGTAGTTGACTCACAGACTGCATGAGAAAAATCCATAATACGTAACTTTAAAATGTGTTAAGTTTTGATTACACGCGATAAAGACGCGGGTCAAGATTGCTTCTTGTCGGTTAGATTTATGAAGAGGCAGATTTTTTCTTCCCCGCTCCCGTAGTAATAAGAGAGGCGGCCCGTAGGAGAGTCCTTAATCAAATTTAATTTATTTCTTGCACGGTTTCATGCGGAAAAAAGCGAGGATTTGTTTTTGTTCGGAATATTAAGTAAGTAGGTAGGTACTTGAAGATAATTATATCAAATGGAAATAATCGTTTGAATTTATACACCCGTTACTTAAATGTAGTATTTATTTAGCCAAGTCGAAAATTTTATATGTAAATTTTAAGTAATATATAATTTGCATCCGGCTCTGCTTGATTATAACAATTACATAATTTAACTTACTGTATTTCAAGAAAACGAACTGTTGGCAATTATATGAAGACTAAATTCAATATTACTTTCATATACTCGTATACCCACCTATGTTAGCTAATGTAACAATATATATATATAACAAAAAACTGGTTAAAGAATGCATTTATGATAATATAAGGAATACGGCTTAGTAGCTCTCGAGTATAAGCCAACTAACAAACATACAGGCAAACGGAAAGGCACAGGCAAATATTAAGCAAGATTTCCTTCTAAAATTACTTCTACTACTTACCCATAAAAATAAGACAGTAGGAAGACAATAGCAAAACAATGGAAAGCTGGCGTAAACGCGAGGCTATTTCTCAAGGGGTTAATTGTTAAAATTTATTCGTCCAGTAGATGCTGTTCGGCATTTGTCAATAGATGGCGCTAATTGACAAAACGACCACAGCTCTACCTTCTGGAGACAGCTTTTACAATTTACTGATTTGGCAGTGAACCAGCATATATATTAAGTATAAGCTCGGATCACAATTTCAAAACTTTAATAATTAGTACAGTGCCATCTATCGGAGACTTACATAACTATAATCCATCTCATCGACAAAATTAATGTAAAGTCCAACAGAGCATCTCGCTTACATAATCGCGGGGGCACCGCGATACGTGAGCAACCACGTAATTGCGCGTGACTTACGTGTAGAGAACCTGGATGCATTCATAAGCAGCCTTGCAACCAACATGTTCCGCAGAGCGGACACGTCGGCGCACGTTCACCTCCAGAACATCGCGCCGTTGCACATTAGACCTCCCGACAGACGGAGAGGAAGAGGTGGACACTTGCCATTAATGCATAGGCCTCAGGCGAGCGATCTCATACGCCGGTCCTCGCCTAGCTGAGTAGGTAGTTGAAGGAGGACCGTGTCTATGACCCGTATAGATCGGGTGCATCTCCCTCACCCCTCAGAGTCCGATCGATAGCAGGATTAGCTCCCAGAACTCAGAAGATTACTCCACGAGGGACGCACCTTGTGTGCCTCACCCAGTTGACTTGTCCGTAGGCGCGGACAAAGGAGAGGCCACCGTCGAAGGGACTAGCCCTGATGCGGTTTCCCCGTGTCCCCTATTAGTTCGTAAGTTAGTAGTAGTTTAGTCTGTAGTTCCCAACTGTTGTATTTAGTTTGTAAAAATATTTTAATTTTGTAAATTGTAATTTTTTTACTAAATAAAGATAATGGTTAGGGAGCACACGCTAAGCTGCTGCTGATTTGCTTGATCTGATTAGAGGCTACACGAGAAGATTGCTCATCAAAATTAATATATTTTGTGAATATTATAACCTCAATAGTGATATATTCATTTAGAACAGAGATTCCCAAACTATTTTGTACAAGAGCCCCATTTTCCAAAATGCCCAGTGCAGACCCCCATAGCCAAATTGCTGTCAGGCAAAACTTGTCGACTTTAATCGACTTGAGTTTTTTTTTTTAAAGTACAACAATGATATATCTTACCAAAATCTTAGTCATTCTTGTAACAAGTTGGTACACGTTACGCGACTTATACAGTATCTTGAAAGTATCAAATAAGAACAAAGCGTTAATTAATAGGGGTCGTTTTTTAGACCTCGTCGACGCCCAAAATCAGTTTTCGTTCATGCCGACTCCTAGGAATCCGATATCGACCCCAACATAAAAACATAAGCTCACGCCTATTATCCCCGAAGGGTTAGGCAGAGGTGAAATAGCGAACTACACCTCCCACATTTAGCCGAGTTTAGTTCCATCCCAGATGTGACAGGGGGCGAGCCTGTCGCTATATCGGGCACAAATTCTAAACTCCGGGATGATACTGAGTAGAAAAACCCAATACCACTTGACCCGACCCGGGGATCGAACCCGAGACCTCAGAACGGCAATAGCACCATAATACAACTGCGCTATCGAGGCAGTTCGGGCAGGCCATGGGGTCGGTATTAACTAACAGTTCATTGTGTAAGTAAAGATTAATATGTAAATTTTTTCACTTATGTACTCTTCAAGTTTAAGAATTATAATTGATTTCTATCACCTCTATCCAGCGTGCCATGATTCAATCAGGTCAATACTAATAAGGAAGCGCCAATCACCCATTCGTTAAACACCAAATTGGTTGACAATAGCTTACGCCTTCGTAGCTGGCTTCGACGCTAGTAAAATAACCCATTCTGTATTACAAACAGATGAGGATTGAGGCCGCGCAGAGTGTATCGAAAATATTACTGTGACTTTAGGTGTGTATTTTTCAAAAGAAGAAGTACCTACAAGAATTAGAAAGTTGACAAAAATTATTTAATTAAAAACAAAACCGACTTCAAAAGAATATCCTATAAAAATGCACTAAGACGTAAATCAATAATTACTTTATTAATCTGCTTTTAATAACTTCGATGTATCCTTTGTTTTAGTACCATTGATGATGTTGAAATCGGTGCCGATAACAAAGTATCGTAAATGAACGTCGCTAATAATTATAAATGAGTGCATTGGTTAATTCTAATTATTTGTAAAAAATAATTTACAAATCTTAGAAATCGCGTAACATACATGCAAAAAAGACATACAGATGAACTGATAATCTCCTCCTATTTGAAGTCGGTTAAAAATAATTGACAATCAAGTCGATTATAACAACACTACACGATAATTACCCACGCAGGTAGGTACACAAAGGTTTATTTGGACTTGGATAAGTTAAAAAAAATGGATAGGTATGAGGGAATGCCGACAAAATAGAAAACTCCAAACTTCGGGGAAAAACTGTTTTTTTAATGTTTGAATTTCATAATTTGTTATTTCAAATTATTAACATAACCTAAAATTTAACATTTGTCTGGTTTTTAATGGTCCGAGCAATAATTATGTAGATTTTCATATGGCTGAATAAATAAAAATAAATTTTGACTTATTTTTGTTTCGTGTTTTGGCATACACGCCAGAACTTACACGCCGTCTTATACTTAACGTACTGTAGCATATTGATGGCTGACGTCATAACCTTGGTAACACGAATTTATAAGTTTTTCCCCTACCAAGAATCACTCAACTTCGCTAAAGAAGTTTTGGCTTCAAAAATAATTACATTATTTTGGACTTCAGCAACCGCAATTATTACATACTTACCACGAATATGTAGATTCAACTCAGTAAACGAATAACAAAAATCGACCCTACTAGGAAACATAATTTTCATTTTGCTGGAGTTCGATTTGGTGAGACATATGAAAAAAAAAACTATAATTGATTTTCTTTTTTTTTTTGTGTGGGGAAATCCTCCTAGGATACCCTCCCTCGTCAGATAACGATGGGTGGGTTAAGTCGGACTTCTACCAACTAAAACCCCACAATATGATTTTCTGTTCCAACCCATATTATTTTTTAACTGCAGTTATACGCTGATTTACAAAGTATTGACATTTTTTTTTTTAACAATTAAGTACTTGCTCGATTTTGTTGCAGATGAATATAATACTTAAGAGTTTTGATAAGGGCTACGATGACCGCCTATCATCAGGTTTGCCACTGTAGTGGTATAAAAACAATTTGTCAGTCAGCGATGTCGTAAACTGATTATAACTTATTAAACGCTAACCAATAACTCCACTAACGATTCCCAAATAGTCCCGTTTTGGACCGCGTTCCATTCATAATAATCTTCGTTTAAAACCTCGTCAATGCAAAAACTTAACTAATCCCGCATTCAAAAGCGATGGAAAACCGTAATTCTTGCGAACTTTCCCATCGAAATAATTGTGACATTGAAATGAGTTATGTAAACTTGGCTTAACTCTTAAATACAGAAAGAAGCCTTCCGAATCAGAAACTTTGGTGTTCCCTCTGGGATTCTAACGTTCTATATTTTGTATTAGTTGTAAAAAAGAAATTATAATAATATAAAATAATTATGACGAATAAATTAAAAAAGTTACAAGTAACCACATTATATTCCTTATAAATTTCTCAAGTCATTGGTAACAAACCTTTATCCAACTCCCTGTCAGTGAAAAATTAATAAACTATTTATATTTATTTCTTTTTTTTATCGATTATTATTGTTTTAATAATTTTATCTCATTGGTTATAATTTAAAAATGGCCTAAGTTAATTTTCTCAAAAAATTGCATTCAAACGTCATTTATGCATTTATGATGCAATTTCAGTGTTTAATTAAATCCTCCTATCCTGGAACTGTATTTTTATAATACAAAAAAAACATCCAAGGAGATATCGAATCGCAAGAATCAATTAAACAAATAAAAATACATATGAATAATCAGATGAATAAAAATTAGGTAAATACGTTTCAACGTGCGTGAATATATTTCACACTATGTATCCTTGTATATGTAGTAGGCGTATTAAAAAAATACAATTATAAATATATCGTCATTTATTATTCAACCTTACTCAACTAAATTTCGTCAAAATTTGTAAGGAAAGATCCGAGTATATGTTTGGATGTTTACACTTATTAAACTTAAACTTTTCTGTGCGAAATAAGAGTAATATTTCAAGGTCACGTCAGAATATAAAGGCGAGTCCAAACGAGCGTATTTTTGTGAGAGGTGATTCGCGTTTTTGCGTCGCGTAGTTAAGATTCGAATGAAATTCGGTTAGTTTGATTTGCCAAACAAGTGTAATTCAGTTGCATATCTGCGTTCATACTAGGTTTGTGTAGTATAGTGTGATGAATCCTATTAAAAATTATACGTGTTTATGAAACATTGCGTTTGAAAGTTGCACCATACGTAGAAAAGTTGAAAGGTTCACATTTGTCGTGGTATGGACATGTTATGAGAAGAGAGGAAGAGCATGTGGGTAAAAGAGTAATTAATATGAATGTGGAAGGATGGAAAAGTAGAGGAAGGCCAAAGAAAGCGTGGATGGTGTGTGTAAGAAATGATATGAAAGAAAAAGAAGTGAATGAAGAGATGACGGCTGATAGGGACGTATAGCAGAAGGAAACACACTGCGCCGACCCCAAGTGAGTTGGGAAAGGCATGAGAATGATGATGACGTATTTATGAAACATTAGAAGATTGAATAGATCCAGAGCATTGTTCTTCGTTCGAAAAATTATTTCATTCTTTTCATTCTCGGTAACTAACTTCGTGCCATGTATTTTGTTTCAAAAATTTATCATTATATGATTTTTTGATAATTTCACTATTTAACCTCATCAATAAATATTTCCTTATTAAACATTTTTTTTTGACGAAAGTACATGTTGACTTTTGTGCATTCAACGCAAAACTGCTCGCTTTCCTTACTTCCCGGAACTGAGCGTTACATGTGTCGACCGAAATTCCGTTGCATTTATCCATATGCGTTGACAGATTTTGCGTCGTCGTTGCATGAATCAAAATACACCAAATGAGCGTAACTTACACGACTCAAAATACGCGACAAACAACTAACAAAATAACGCTCGCTTGACTTCACCCTTAAAGAACGGATAGAGTACGTAGTGAGAGAGAAAGGGACAAAATAATAAGCACGTTACTCTTATTCTTTCTCGGTATATGATATTTATCCCTATATTTATAACGATCTTTTTTCTATTTATTCAATACACAGTTAGCCAGTGATAAACATAATAATTTAGCAGTACATTTAAATATTAATAGGCACTTGCATTAAAATCGTAAAATAACATAGAATACAATATCCTTAGATATATTCAGGAGGCAAACATCGCTATGTATGAGAACCTCTGATATAAATAATAAATTCTGAATTGAATTTCCACGTCGATTTTGGAAATACGTTTTTTTCGATCACATCGCAAACATTCCATCTGTACGCACGAATCGTTCCATTCGTTCACTCGTTCGTTCGTTGACAATAAATTCGAGACGCAAAGGACTTCTTATATTTCCCCCCGGATTTATTTCATGGGACAGTCAAAGGTGAGGTTATTTTCCAGACTATTAAACAATATTGTGTTTCACTTTTTTTTTATTGTTTTTGTTTTAATTGTTATTCCGTTTGAATGTTTATATTTATTTACTTCTTAAATATAAAGTATGATGTTTGTTTTCTGGTTATCCGTCTTAAATTTAATTGAACCAGAATTGTTCTAAAGTTAGTACTAAATGTTTATAGCTACGTACTTGGCTCGAATTTGAAGAGCTTTTAGAATTTAAATAAAAAACAATGAAATGATTCGTTTTCTTTATCATTAAGTTATACAGCCTTCCGCTTGAAGTTCTGCTGATAACTGAAACGAATAGCGTTAATATGTCGATTACCCATAAAAACGAGACAATAGGAAAACAATGGAAAGCTGGCGTAAATGCCGGGTTAGTGCTCAAGGGGTTAACCCTAAAACAAAACCCTAAAAATAAATTCAAAAGTATATGATGATAGCTTTATTGAGTTTTAGTTTTGGAAGCAAATCTGTATTGTTTTAGTTAAAATTTGGTTAAAATTTGAATATTTGATTATTTTGAACCGAATTATTAGAAGAATGTTATATTTTTAAATCAAATCAAGAGAGTAAGCCCCTAACAGTAGCTGATTAAGTTAAAGGTAAATTATACAAATGCCTACAGACGGGTGGTTATAGGGAAGGGGGAATTATGTAAAGGGCAGTGACGACCAGGAAGGCTATCATTCCTCGAAACGTGGTTAAATTACGTCATTGATAAGGGCGACTCCCCCCACCCTCGCATTTTTTTATCACCCTAAGTCAGTACTTATTTAACGGAAAGGGCATTTATCAAATAAATTGCCTAGGCAGCCCATACTTTTAATTTGTATTAAGGTTACTATAATAGTTAAACAAAACGATATTCATACGACGGATTACGTTAGCATGTCTAGAAAATTTCCCTATCAAGAAACATTTAATTGTTTTATCCTATAAGAAATGATATAATAGTATATACGTTTACAAATTAGTTAATTTATATAATATATCTTATTTATTGTTATAATAATGTTTTTTAGACTTCAAAATCAGTTCTTCGATCCGAGAAAAATTCCTTTTAAATTTATGTACGGAATTAATAAAGTAAATTTTAGTGGACGTAATATTTTGTCTAAGTTTTCTCTCTTCATAGATAAGATTTTATGTGTGAAATCCCTTAGAATTATAAGGCGTTCACGGCACTGCTTCGTCTGAAGGGAAAATTCACCAAGTTATCATGAAAATTAAGCGGCGGCAGCCTTGCAATTTAATATTATTAACGTTTTACCTTCATTTTAAAATATTATGTATTTTTTGTAATTTTTTATAATGTAATCTAACTTTACAAGAGAAGCTTTTATGTTTCCGTAATATTTTTTTTGGTTTTTTGATTTCTTGAAATTTCGCTCGCCTGTATTTTGTCAATCTTAATGGATTTAGGTCATTTTTTTTAGAAGAACGTAATCCAGGATTTTTCTTGTCACATTGTTTCATTAATATAATATCATCTTTATTCATATACAAGCTGCTCTACCCGACTTTGCTCAGGTTTCATTTATGTAGAAAAATTAAAAGTCGTTTGCAAGATGTATTATTTTAATGTTATAAACTGAACTCAAACTGCGACCCAAGTAGTTGGAGTCTAACTTTTTTTAATTGTATTTACATATTCGTGCGTGTATGAAAGAAAGACATCGTTCTTTATACTAGTCTCTAATACTTCTGGCTAACATTTAGTCGGTTCGAAAAAAAAAACCATTTTGTTCTTACACACATGTATTAGTCTAATGTGAAAATGCATACTATATAAATAACATATAATCGTGAAATAAAGAAAAAAGCCATGTAAATTTGGTCAGTGATTCTCGAATAATAAGCGTTGGCCGAGAGACTTTTCCTTATATAATAAGGGTTTATCCTTAATTGGTAACACAATCTGGGAAGGATAAAGGGAAACATTGTGAAGAAACTTGAACCCCTTAGCAAATATTAATTTAGAAGAGTATTGTAGTAATATTAACTGCCTTGGTTTGTTCTAAATAGAAGAGAAGTGATACAGAAATTGAACCCGATTGTATGACGGTAGTCGTACACTTATCAACAATCCGTCATAGTGACACGCTGAGGCACTAAACCAGAACTACCAAGGGGATTTAATTGTGGCAGATATAGCTAGGCATACTGATGCTGACTGTTAATAAACTCGTATCTACCGGCAGTCGTCAAGTGCCTTTGACTGTACGCTATTTTACATACCAGAGAGCAGAGTTCAAATAAAAATAATTAACATTACTCAAAGGTTAAGAGTGAGGCTCTCCGTGAAGTAAAAAATCGTGAGGAAACTAGAGCATGATAGCATTTTCTGATAATAACCGACTTACCTACTTAGCTACCACCCTGAACTTTGAAAACATATCGCCAAATATCAACAGGTGTGTTCCGGTAGAATCACTCGAGAACCAGTACCTCTAGACTTAGTGTGTTTACCATCCTGAACTACATCGCACTTGCCATCAGGTGAGATTGTGGGCAAAGCAATGAGCCTATACAGTGTAAAAAAACACCTAACAATACAACATATTTGATGTTAAGTGACTACTTTAGCCTATAGGATTGAAACCACCCACGGTGTAGCAACCGCCGCTTGGTTTAGGGGAATGCGGTATTGAACCTGCGACCGCTTGACCCCAGCGGCGATCGCGGAACTATAAGTAATTACATTTCAATATCACACTGTCCTAGCTAAGTTTATACGAATAAATTGAAACACCTTAAACATAAGTCCATAGAAATGCATGCTTTGTTAATAAATTATTAATATGTAATATTTACAAATAGATAAAAGAGTTCCGTATCATTTTCTACGCTTTTCTAGGTTTTCCTATTGTTTTTGTTTTGTTTCGTACCTACAGAGGAGCTTTAATATTATCAATAAACAAAATTGTAAAATGTTGGTTTTTTTTCTCCAAATATTCAATTATGATCGTGGTCAAATTCCGACCAATATGCTAACAAAAGTAAATACAAACATCTGATAAGCTGATAAATAGTTGCTCCGATCCTAAACCGCGTGTGTGTTGAACAGTTCCCATATATTATTGTGACAAGGGCTTTGAGTAAATAGAATTAGTGTCTCCTAACTCCATGTACATATGTACGTTCTTGTAACTTGTAGTCAGTCGACTCTCTACAGATTTATCTGCTAAGTTAATCTTGATGCACCTTGGGAATCTCTCATCCATGTGAAACAGCATCTCCTACATATCTTGCCCACTGTTCGTTCTCATTAATAACATTTTCACTTACAATGTTTCGGAATAAATTAATTGTTTTTTTTTTTTTAAGTGACTAAACTATGTTGAACTGAAAGGCTTTGAGAGATTAACTGAACTTTAGATAAAGCGCTTAAATTAGATGTAGCTACGGCAAATTCTGCAGAAATTACGTTTATAATAACAGCCCACGCCGAGCTTCCTATCACTTTGGTGCACTTGTGCTAGCTACCACACACATCTAAATGCTTGCCTCAAAATTTCAGTGAAGTTATCATGGCCCTCCTGGTCAACTGCATTTAGTCAACTCCAAAAAAAGGCCAAGCGCTTAAAACATACAGTCCAAAATGGTAGCTACTGTTAGGGTAGCCAAAATGTTTTGGCTTGAGCTGAGCAACCCGAGTTAAAATTTACCTAACTACTATATCTCCGCAACCCTACAGTAAGTTAAAATTAAAATAAAAACATAAGATCACGCCTGTTATCCACGAAGGGTTAGGCAGAGGTGAAATAGCGAACTACACCACCAACATTTTGGAGAGCTTAGTTCCGTCCCAGATGTGACAGGGGGCGAGCCTGTCATCATATCGGGCACAAATTCCAAACTCCGAGATGATACTGAGTAGAAAAACCCAATATAACTTTGTTCCGATTCGGAGTCGAACCCGAGACCTCAGAGCGACAGTCGTACCGAAGTAAAACTGCGCCACCGAGGCGTATTTGTGGCCTTTAAAAATAAACTTTAAACAAAGTTTTTAATACTAAATATATATAATATAAACAGACAGAAGTCATTTCGACACATCGCGATCCTTTACATAATTACTCGTATTTGAAATCCTCTTTACACATTAAACCTTGTTTTATATGGTTCTTGAATTGATTATTTGATTACTGTTCAGTATAAAACAAAGCAGCGTCTGTTTATCTACAAACTCCTTACAACCACGTAACGGATTTTGATGTGGTTAACACCCAAGTATAAAAAAAATATTATTACGTACACGAATACCCAAACATATGTCTTTCACGACTCACATAGGCCAAATCTAAAGATATACATATAAAATGTATATAGAAAGAAATAACATTTACAAGAGAATTGTGGTTCTTAAAAAAACTTCACTTGAACATAAATTATCTTCTACAATTTGACTTGTAACGATTCAGTTTCTCTTTTTAACATTTTATATAGGAATCTTATTATTTGTGAGTAAACTATTGTATGTATGGAAATATACATATATACTCACTTTATAAACATACAGATTCCGGTCTTCTCCATTGCTCTCGAGATCCCCTTCCACGAAGCCAGCATGGAGTACTTCTGCTTTGCGGTCAGAGGTAGACGAGGGTCCATAGCCGGAGGTGGCCCATCAGTTAGAGCTGGTCCGGTATTATTCCCTCGGCGCTCCGAAGCCGCGAGTTTACCCAACTGGCAACCCATGGTTTTCGTATACCGAAAAACTAGTCTAACGAATTCATTTCACCACTTTTATTTGAAACATAAACTTTTATATATTGTGAACGTATTTTACATTTTTAATGACTTATACTGATCATACGAATGGAACACTTACACGTTACATAAAATGTTTCGAATGTTTTTGTTTATGGTTTAGATTATTTTATGAACTGTGTTTTTATGTTTAGCCACTCATATTTATTGCATCGATCAATGGTTTATAAACAGACACGCACTTAAAAAAACACTGTCGCCAATTGTAACACTTATCTATTATTCATTATATTGATATTATGGTATGTAATAATTACATAAATTTATTTTTACATAAACATCGCCACACTATATTTTTTAAGTGATTTCATGTTTTATTCATAAATATATACTATATTAAGATAATCATATGTTGTTTCAATGCCACATAATAGATTTTACGTATTCAATTTGATACGTTTTTTAAAAAAAAATACATGATTTTCCGTAAGATAAATTTCTAATACACTTTTCCTTTAGGTAAACACAATTTCCATTCACGGTAGACGACACTACTCTGTCATTTTTTAAATGTATTTACGTATCACGAAATAGATTCACGTAGAAATATTACTCGCGAATGTAGATATATGTATTATTCTCACAGCGTCCACTATCGGAGACATTTTTATTGGGAATACATTTTCATCTCACGAATTTATCGGGTGACCTTGCCCCGCATCTTATCTAATCTTATCTGTCGTCGGCACCCGAAGGCTACCTGAAAGAGAGAACGTGAAATAATGAGATTTATTAAAGATAATAAATACGGAGTCTGGGATTCGGAAGGAAAGTGTTATGGGGCTCTGGGAAACAAATATCGGATTTATTCGAAGGTCGTTTTTTATAATTATGTTTCTGATTCATATTTTTAAACCTTTGAAATTATAATTCTCATCACCTATTATGTAAGAATACAGCGGGCCACACTCTGTCTTACATTTACTTAATTATATATCACACATACGATTCTATGCTTCAAGTGAAATCTCACAAATAAGACATAATTTATCTTCTGAAACTATTTAAATTAGAAATAAATTCACGAAATGTTGATTTGTTTTTACTTATAATTGTTTTTTTTAATTTTCAGTTTTCTCACCATTGACACACGCATTATTAATCTTAATTATTTATTTAATGTCAGTCAAATGACTCCATTAAATCTAATTCTAAACGTTGCTAAGTATAGTAAATAAACATATAATTGGCTTATAAAATATGATTTATCAATAAATACGTGCGAATGGATGACGTTTTAATGTATATTGTTGACGACATTACGCGTGATCTGTTGTAACGTGACTACTGCAATAGTATTAACATGTACAATCGATGAAAAAAAACTTATAATTTTCAATAATCCTGTTTATATTCGTATGGTCCTCTAAAGTCTAACATACAGTCGTTTGATTTGAAACAAAGCATCCATTAATAGTATTATATAAAATTTAGTTAAACTTAACAGTGTTAAACTTAAAAAAAATTGAGTTCTCGATCTCAAACCCAAGGTCTCATTATAACGTGCATTTTATAAAATAATGTAATATTTCTATTTAAAAAAAGGAGAAGAGTTTAAAACGAAACCAGTTTCCAATTAAAGACATTTCGTAGACTATTTTTAGTAACTTATAATTTTATTTATTATTTATAATAACTTCTAAATGTTTAACTGATATTTTCTCAAAATGATGACCACGTAGTTTGACATTCCTATATTAAAGGATATTTACATATAAATTTTTATAGCTTATCTCACTCAAAATTTACTCAAAATGCTCTTAGAAATAGTTTATCAAATAATTAGGAATATTATTCTTTCGCAACAAAATTACATTTAAAATTAAAGTTTAAACTAACATAAATTAGAGTTAACACGACGTGCAGGACGAGTAAAGGCGAAACTTTTCTTGTTTAAATGTATTTTAATTTAACTATCGTACTTTTACTTTTATTTTTAAGTTATGCAGCGTTAAATATAATCGATTTATTGTAAGAACTAAAAATATAATGTTGTTTTACTTAATTTTTAATGACTAAAATGTTCTGCAGATTCTTTTTAATACCGACCCGAAAAGTGGTGATGATAATCATTATTGCACTTCAAAATACAATTGCACAGAAATTGCAATTATAATTAGGTACTTTTATTTAGTTTTTTGTTATTTAATTATATCGTATTACATAAATGAATGTACTTTTTGATTTGAATAAATATTTTTTTTATTATAAAGCTGTAAAGAATAAAAACAACGGCGAAATATTAATATTTACTTATAATAAAAGGTTAACAAGAAAAAATCTGTACATTGAAGACATTTATGAAAAAATACTATGCGAAGCTTCAGAATCGAATACAGAATACACTTCGATGCGATTTTAAAAAGTTTTGTCTGTTTATTGATTTGATTGCTAAGCACGCAAAAACTACTGAACTGAATTTGATGAAATTTGGTAATGAGGAAGGGAGAATTTGCAGTCAACTGTCTGAATTCCCAGCGGGGTGAAGCGGCGGCACCTCTAGTACAGAATAAAGAAGGTTTCGGTGTGATTGAGGTTAGTATTTGGTTCTTATTTGTAATTCCTTAATTTGCAATATATGCCCAGTATTGTATTTTTGATGGGATTTCACATATTTCAAATATTTTGGATATTGTGCACAAATGAATTGTATTAAAAATTATGATATGGAGCGTCACTCTGAGATGTCACAAAAACTCCATGAAAGTTCTAATGAAGTACCGTTGTTGGAGCACTCAAGATTGGGTTTAAAGAACTTTATTAAAGAAAACAAAGATATAGAATAGTAATAAAAAAAAACAGTATTTTTGCACAACAAAATAAATGAAGCACGACATTTATGACACTGTCTTACAAAAAAATATAAGAGAGCGTTGTCATTGATTGTACCTTTTATTTTTGAATTTATAATAATAGCCTGTAGCAGGTTCTTTTAACACGGTTGTCATAATTTTTTATATTGTGTTTTAAATGTATTTCAAGTGAGCGTTTTTGTACATGAAACGTGGCATTGAACTATTGTGATGTAAATGACATTGCGGCATTACCAATTTACCAACTCCTTTTTTGCAACTCAAAATTCGTTTGATTCTTTATATTTTAGTCATATGAAGCATATTCCATTTTTTTTAAATATAATTATGCTTACGGATATATGGATATATACGGATTACGGTTGCTTACATTAAAAACGAAGTAGTTGTCGACAAAAACTTTGTTTTGTAATTTTATGTTTATTTAGACCAAAATACAATTTTTTTGGAAGAAACTGTAGGTCTTTCTTTTCTTACTTTAGTGGTATTTTAGGATATAAAAATTGCTTATCTATATACTAATAAATTTATAAATTTATTTATATATATATATATATATATATATATATATATATATATATATATATATATATATATATATATATATATATATTTTATTATTGAAATTAAACTATCTGCAGACTCTGGGTCCGCACCTTTTTTATATTGGAGTTTTAAATCGATTTGCGTCGGAAAAAATTGCCTATAATAGCAATTCAAGCAGCTATGCAGTTAGTAATCTTTCGCATACGTGAGCTTAAATCTACTTCTGTTAAATTTTTTATATCTATATGTTAAATTATTTTGTAGACACTTAGAAATATTATATTATAAATTTGTACTATATACATATGAATGTATATACGATACATATACCAAAAACACATTTTTTTTTGTAATTTCTGTGTCTGTCTGTTTGTTTCGGGTAATGTTCGGAAAGGCGGGAGGGATTTTGACCGGACTTTTTTGTGTCAATAGCTGAAGTTACTCCGCTTAACTTAAGGTATTTTGATTTTCGAAAACAATTAGGGTCCCGCGTAAAAAAAATTAAAACTCCTAAAAAAATTAACAAAATATTTAATGCACAGTTTTACGGGCAAGTGTTTGTTTTTTTTTACTTTATCTTAGTACTAAATTTTTTGTAGGAAAATAATTATAGTCCCGTCTAAAAAAATTAAAACGCAGTGAAAAATATTATGAAACGCGGGCGCAGCCACGGGCTCAGGTAGTCATGAATAAGAGAAATCAATTTGAAATAATAACAAGGAAAGTGAATTGTTACCTCATTTAGTTTAGGTACCTACGTAAAGATGTCTGCGTATCCGACCTCTCGCAACGTTCTCAGAAAACTGATTAGTTTAAATTGTACAACCATAATGGACTCGGGAGTATTTTCGTGAGGTAATATAATTAAATTCACCGGAGTGATTTAACGAAACGTGGACGGACCGGTTAAAAATATCAGACCTTCGTTAACTTAGTATGTTATTGAGTTTTAAATTCATTATCAAATTCTACCCAGTGGGACGTCCTGTTCAAAAGACTACGATTTAAATGTCACAATGACGTTCAGTAGTGATTTACAGTTGGCAGATAATTTAAATGAAGTGGCATCACAACTTCTTATTACTTCCAATAATGATGTGGCTATCAACGAAAATTGGCAAAATCCCTTCCGTGAATCGTTCCCAAATCGCTGTACACTGCACATACTAAAATGTCAGATGGAATCCATCTTCTACTTATTTATCATAGAAGTAGCTTAAATCTAATCTTAATATGTCGATTACCCATAAAAATGAGACAATAGGAAGACAGTAGGAAAACAATAGAAAGCTAGCGTAAGCGCCAAGGTTAAAACAAACAACTCTAATTTTTAACAATAGCACCTACATACATTTTTTTAAAATTAAAACTTGAATTACTTGTAGTTATATCAACGCAAAATCTAGGATCTAGAATCTGAATTCCAGCTACATTTTTGAGAGCTTGTACTCGGGAATTGGTATTACTAGTGATCCGACTAGAGACTCGTCAACAAATTGCAAGTTACTAAGTATTTTTACCTCGCAAGGTTCACTCGTTAAAGTTTCATGAAAATATTTTCCAGAACCAGAAAGAAAACATAAAAGTTATTCCAGTACAGAGAAAAAAACATGATCCCTTTCCTTTCCTTACATCTCTCTTTGTTTATTTTGTTCCTTGCGGAATGTTTACGTTATTGAAATGTATTTTTTTTTTATTTTTGCTCTGCTTTTAATGAAGATATCAGAAACCGTTATCAATTTCATTTATTTATTTAACCGTAAACGTCCACGGCTGGACATAGCTCTCCTCCAATAAGGAGGAGATTGCTATAATCGGCACGCTTGGCGGGCGGGTTGGCGATCACAGTCAGGTATTTGTGGTACTCAGAGGAAGCTGCTGCATACCCCCTAGTTTATACCCCTTAGCCGCCTTTTACGATACCCATGGGAAGATTTGGGGTGGTACTATTCTTAGCCGGAACCAGACGACATCTTTATCAATTACTTACCTCATAACAATTAGTTAAGTGACTACGTAATTTTCATTACAAAAAAGAACGTAACATCGCCGAATTTTGTAAATACGTATGAAAAAGCCACAACATTATGGGAAGCTATCTGTATTAATATTTTTATCATTGAATAGAATGATATGTCATGCAGTTTTGCACTGGCTTAGGCTTAGGCTTAGGCTTAGTGCTTTGGACACAATCTCACCTGATGAGGCTGATATTCAAGATAGTAAATACGCTAAACCTAGGTAGAGGTACTGACTCTGAAATCATGCTGTCGAAACCACCACGATAAACGATGCTTGGCGATAGATTATTTTCAAACTTGTAGGTGATTATTGACAAGATGGTTTTTATAATTTTTTTTACCACTACGGTCTTTTGCCTGAGCCTGTACCAGTCGAGACCAATATTCTGAAAATAAGAGCCTGTAAAATTTTAAATCGCAATTTTTCCGTACCTTATTGAACTTAAATAGGGAAGAGCTCGGGAACCGTGCCTTATGGAAAACAAAAAAAAAAAAAGCGTTACAAGGTAAATTGGAAACCGAGAGTGAAATATTAAAAACTTTATCTATTTCAGTTCGATCTTAAGTTACTTGGGAGATACAAAAAAAATCTAAACCAAACAAAAACACTCCATCTCACTCCCCGGGAGCTGCTTTTATTATATAACACTGGAGAGTAACTTAAAACAATCCAAGTTTATACTAAGCATTAAGTAACTTTACTTAATTTCACTTCAAGTTTAGACTTTGTCAGATACCTATCTACATTATTTTGTAAAAAGTTATCGGGTTTCTTTGGGAAAAAGGTAAGTTTTAGTATCGAAGTTACTTAAGCCATTTAAGATGTTATTGTACTTTGACAAATAATGTATTTAAATATATATTTTAAACATATATTATATTAAAATAGCAAAAGTTTGAAAGTGGCTCAAGTGACAGAGAAGTTAAGATGCAGTCATCTGTTCTAGTATGGACATGTGATGCGCAGGGAGGAACGAGGAGTTTGTAACAAAGTTATTAGAAAAGAATGTGGATGTGTGTTATATGAGAAGAGGAAGACCAAAGAAAAGATGGATGGATTGTGTGCAAAATGATATGCTTAGAAAGAGAATAAAAGTGGATTTATGACTGGAATGGACTTGAATGGAAGACGAAGACATGTTGCGCCGATAGCAAATAAAATTGTGATAAGGGCAGGGAAATGAAGCTATAATATAGATAATTGAGAAGCGAAAAGAAATTGTTAGTACTTGAAAACATAGATAAACTCTGATTACATGAGAAAAATTATTATTTGCATATTTTTTCCGCACTTTATTTGGTGTTAATTTATATACAGTCTAAGAACGTGACGATCTATGATAGTTGAGAATATATCGATAGTCGACATCATTGAGACTGCCTACATCTAGCACAGGTAAAGTCTCTAGGTTGGTTGGCTATCAGCGGACGGCCCCGGGGGGTTTTAGTGGGTATTTCCGGGCGACTCTCGCCCGGGTGAGTCCCACACTGCACGGAGCTCGTCTCTCCGTGCCCCTTATCTAGTGTACTGGGGGACTTTGATCCCCTAAGTACAATAGATAAGGGTAGTGCGTAAATGCATTACCCCCCGTCAAAAAAAAAAAAAAAAACACTTAATGATTCCAGATTATGCTGATCCTTAATGCTAGTTTTTTTACCACGCGCATGGTAGTCACGACCTAGACAGGCTAAATTGTTTCGCTAACGCGCATTCTTGTTGTGGCTTATGGACTACGAAGATCATTAGAAATAACAAAGTCACCAAAGAATTTCAAAGATCTAAATCTGTAATCCAAATATAGTACATCTAAGTTTAACGTGTCATATTCAACGGTTATATTACCACTTAACATCAGGTCCGAGTGTGCCCAAATATCTATACAGAATTTAGTACAAAATTTAAAAACTATAAACATCATTTATAATAATTTTAATTAATTCCTAATCATTTCCCACACTCACTCTGAACTGCGTTAAAAATAACTATTGTAATTGTAAATTAATATTTCATACTTCAATGCTAAAGCGTTTTTATTATCTCAATTAAAATTGAATTTGCGTAAAGTTAATCGTAGTTAAATGGTGCTCTGCTTCGTATCTCTTGAGGGGTTCTGGCTCCGATGCTTTCCACTTTGTGAAATTCAATTTCGCTCTGTATATATTATATAAGAAAAAACTGCTATTAATACGGCACTCTTCGGAATTCTCTCTCGATTTCAGTGTAAACACTTTCGTAAGTAATAATACTTCGTAATTTAATCGAGGTTTGAATAGTTTTTTTTTTTTTTATAAATAGTACTGAAGACTAACCTTTTCATCCTCGCTGATATGATTATACCAAAAAGTAAATAAGATAAATATAGTTAACATATTTACGTTCTTAGATATGTTAATATAAGATATAGAAATGATGAATAACTGAAGGTGTATTATGTTTTGTGTGTGTCAAATGTTATTATATTAAAGGTCAGAATTAAGTGAAATAGCAACCTTAAAATTATAAACTATACGCAAAAAGGCGAGAAACAAACTAATAGAATGTAAAAAAGACTGAACAAAAAATTAGATTATGAATTATGAATAAATACAGATCCGACAAAACAAAATGTAATAGAACAAGAGATAAGAAATATAATTTAAGTAAAATAAAGATTCGACATAACCACAATGCAATAGAAACACATAGATAAGAAATAGAATAAGATTGTTAAATAGAAATAAGATGAAAACAATAAAGGCACAAAAAAAAAAATAGGGGAAAGCCATAAAAAAGTAAACAAAACTCGGATTATGTCTGAGATGTAAGGGGACTAAATATTAGATAATATCTTTAAAAATTTGGCCAATTATTTAAAGTTCAAATATTATAAAACAAAATGAGTAAGCCGAAGATATATTTTCTAAGTATTATTATTTTGAAATTTGAACGATTTTCTGTTAACTGTTGCATATGTTTTGGATGCAAAATAGTGATTCAAACGTAAGTATTTGCGTTTAGTCTTTTAGCTCTTCATATTTGTTTCGCACTTGTCTAGTTAATAATTATCGGCAGCCTATTACGTTAATTATCGAGGAAAAAAGGTCCTTTGGCCGTCGCAGTAATTCCTGTATTATTTACTAATCACTATTAATGGACCCGGTTCATATTGAGGATGTTAAATTTGGATATACAATCAACTAATTTTTAGATGATATTCAACAAGCATCAAGATAGAAGTAAATGTGGACTGGCCATAGGACCAGATAAACTGACGAGAGATGGCCTCAAAAGAGAACGAACAGGACAGGCCCAAGCAGAAAAGGTGAAAGAAGACAAAGGCCTAAAGAGCATTGAGGTGACGAAATAAAAAGTTTAGCTGGAAAGAGATGGCAAAAAAGGCAGAAATTAAAGAAGAATGGATTATTTTTTTCTGTGTTGATTCAAGTTAAAGATATAAAAGGGGTTTTTTTTTTATTTACTAAGGGTTTAGAAAGCATCTCCATAAAATGGTTAAAATGTGTGGTATGCATATAATGGGAGAAGATTAAAAAAAAAGTATATCACAAAAAGATTGAAATTAGGTCCAGTGACAGAGAAATTTACAAGTAATTGTGGTGGTATAGATATGTGATGAGAAGAGATAAAAGTCACGTAACAAGAAGAGTGTTAAGAATGAAAGGGGATAAATACAATAGTAGAAGGAGGACGAAGAAGGTATGGATGGATAATGTGAACAAATCAAGTGTATAGAAGAAGTGAAAAATGAGATAATAGGTGATAAAAGAGGGAGGAAAAATAGAACATGTTGCACCGAACCTGTTCAGTGTAAAAAAATTTTTTGATTAAAAACAAAACCGACTTCAAAAGTATAAACTGTATAAATGCACTAAAAAGTCAATAAATAATTACTTTAATGTCCAAAATTAACGAAGCAGATTAATAAAATCATTATTTATTGACTTTTTAGTGCATTTGTATAGTTTATTTTTTTGGAGTCGGTTTTGTTTCTAATTAAAAAAGCATTTATTTGTCTACTTTTTAGTTTTATGTATGTACTTTTAGGTAGCTTTGGTACTTCGTAGCTAATGGAGACGTATATATGAAACACGTGTAAGTGTCTATAATAATCGAAGGTTTTTCTCAATTTCCCTGAGTTCCACTGATCAGTTCCTGATTTGGTGGAAATGGGAACATCTCGGGAGTGTATTCTTTCGATTAAAAAAAATTGCAAATCGGTCCACAATTATTGACGGAGAAATCGCATAAAGAACGTACAAAAAGAAACAGATGAAATGACAACCTCCATTTTGAAGTTGGATAAAAAAGAATCTTTACTATCTGTTGTGGTGACTAAGTAATTTCACACCGAATTATCAATCAATTTACACTTCACACAATTATACAATTTTTTTATCGCTGTAATAATTTGTTCACATTCACTCGCTTTTGATTTTCCACAGGACTTACATGCCTTTTTTGCAACAAGTTAAAAGTTCTTTTCAATCATAATTAATTAATGATTATTATTAAAATGGTAGTGATATGTTGTGTAAGTTCTTCCTCGACTTTAATAATAAATTAAGTCGACTCGATGAAACTTTAACCTTTAGAGAACTATCTTTGTGTTTATGTAGTTCCAAGTAATTGACCCCTTTTTTACATTTCTAATAACCCCAGTTCTTAGAAAAATAGTGTTGATTAAGCAAATAATTTCTCTCTTCGTAAAGCCATTAGGTAACTTTTGAAATAACGATTTCTGTAAAAATAAGAACTCAAATATTCTGTTGGGTTGTAGGGAAGCGATGGACACAATATATCAGGTAGTGTAGAGCCCACGTGTGTAGATAAGTGTGCATAAGTACCTACCTACCTAGGTAGGAGGCAGCCGGGCAGGCAGGAGTATCGATTAAGCGCGTCTAGCGCGGGGTGCCGTAATCGATGCAAACGGGTACTACTCTGCCACAACTAATGTTACTAAATCGAATCGTTATCACTTTAAATGTGGACCCATATATTTCTAATATCAACTATACATAACATACCGAAGATCGCACAAGCGCTTTGATTCAATTGAATTCGCGATAAAGGATTATATTTGGTAATAGTTTAAGTACCGTGTTGGTTCTTTTGAGTGCATTTTAAATTATATAGACTCAATTCATTCTTGAATTTTAAATTTGTGAATTTTGCTTAATTAATGCCTTTGATAAATTATTTATTAAAACAGATTCTGTTTCCATATTACCTTAAAAAAATAATTTAATATGCAGATATAACTTCATAATATTTATGAAAATCATTGTAGAGTAGAACGTAGAGTGCCTGACTTCTTCGTTTTCGCAATATCCTTGTCAGTTATTCATAATGCTTTAGCAAATATATTGGGTGTTAGTTACCTGGCATGACTGGGACGACTTTTGGTGGAAATGACCACAATGATGGCTGTTGTTTTGAACTGTACTGCATTTAGCATCAGTTACACGAATATTCTTATCGTCAATAATACACCATTGTTATAATAATAAATGCCAATCAAGTGCTAAACTAAAAACAAGTAAATACAATTACTTTTAATCCGCTGGATGCGGGTAGTGTCAATATTATCAGTTGTTGTGAAGATCTGTGTGTCTTGTGAAGGTTGTGAAGTCTTATGGTTCACATTATTATGATGATAACAATTACGTTGATGTGTAAACAATTATAAAATTCATTAAAGTAATAATTCTACCATAAAAAAACTATTACGAAAAGGTTCGAGTGACAATAAAATGACAATGGTAAATGGTAATAGATTAAATGGAGTGTGAAATGTGAAGTGAACCGATGTGGGGTTATTGTTATAACTCAGGTATTAGAATTTATAGTTAATAATGCAACATTCAACCGCCTTTGTTATGATGGCTGAGTGGTAACGCGCTTCAGCCATCCTCGATCGATACAGGTTCGAATCATACGATAACCCTTGGTATTCATTACTTTCTATCGCCTGCGTAGAAACCCCACTACAAAATTTCCTCGTATATTGTTTAGTGTTTGACCACAATAATTTTAAATGATAATGTAACTAAAGATCTAGCACGCTAAGCCTAGAATAAGTGTTTCTTGATTATTACTACTGAAACACATCTATATAATTTGAAGGTAGCAGTAGAGCATGTCATAAATCTATACTATCATTTACTTCACCAAATTCATAGGCTTATTCTAAAATAAGATTCGATCTCACATCAATTGATGCGGCACTCAGCCATCTTTCTGGATGGATCTATAATCAAGCACCAAATTTCTAACCTTAAAAAAATCGGTTCTAATAAAAGTATTTCTAAAACGTTAACATATACAAATATTGGTTTAGATTGTGCTTAAAAGTCATCGATAAGTAATAAGATCGAAAATCAGATTAGGAAAGTAGAAAAATACCTATTTATACCGACTACATATTAGTCATTTAATATGCGTAATTCTCGCAAAAGAAGTGAAGTTTTTAAAATGAAAAATAAATTTTTTACACAACGATATGTTTGTACAAACGAAGCCCTTAACTAAAAATTATTTATTCAAACGCATACATATATTATCTGGTGATATACGATTTTACGTAAGCGTTAGTGACGTGAACCAATGATCACTGGAAACTCACTGATCGATGTAAACTGTCGATTTCATTCGTTGTAAACTGTAGCCGTACTTTATAAATGTACCTACAGAAAAAATTACCGCTATGAATACTTTAAAGCCGTTTTTTTTAATTTGGATCTCTAAAAAGTACAAATGATAGTAAACATATTTGGAGACTAGCTGTGTGCCCGCGGCTGCGGCCGCGTTTCATGTATTCTTCACTGCGTTTTAACTTTTTTATACACAAGAAAATTATTTTCAAAAATTTAAAGTTCCCTCAGTTACGTGCAGTAACTTCAGCTATCTATCCAAAAAAAGAGCCGTAAAAATTTGTCCAGTCGTTCCTGAGATTACCCGGACCAAACAAACAGGCAAAAAATTAAAAAAATGTATTTTTGGTATAGGTTATATCTATTTAGTAAAAAAACTAATTTTGACATTACAAACAGACACTTCAGTTTTATTTATTAGTAGGTATAGATGAATAAATTCGGTGAACAATAAGTAATTAAAAATTGTTGTTATTAATTGCCAAAGTTGAATATACGCTTGTACGTCTGTGAATAAAAATGGTTTACAGTAAAATTTATCTATCTGCCCAAGTTTTCAATAAAATTGTTTTCTACATAACATGTAAATATACGATCAAACATATTTATTTTTCATTCCTAGTCACCAATTTTTATCAAATTCTTCCAATTCTGAAAAAATAAAAAACAAAATTTTCTAAAGCCCTCATAACTTCATATTACCCATATAACACGTTATTTAATTTAACTTATATAAAACGATGTTAACAAAGAAATGAGACCAAATATAATAAATCGAATAGATTTTTTTTTATATTTGATAAAATGTATACAACATCTGAAACAAATTTTATTTGAAAAATAAGTACAATAAACTGCATACATTTCAAAGTTATAAAAACAATATATTTCTTTCCATTCTTCGTATAAACAAAGATGGTAATTATTAAGCCAAATTGTTAAAAGCAAAATGTTTTTATTGTTATGTTTTGAATCATTTTCATAATTCCGTAGAATCGTTTGTAACAGTGAATTATTAATTTTAAAAGCATTTTTAATATGAAATTTACTAACGAGTTATACATTATTATATATAGGAGGGAATGGTAAAGCCTTTTGTTCTCAGAATATGTTCTATTTTCAAAGTGTCTGCACATTTAAAGCTATCTTTGCAAAAGTGTCACATATCAAACATCAACCCGCATTGGTAAGAAAATACAAGCTTCCTGCATTCGGAAATCATAAATTTTATAATCACGAAAATCAAGGACATATTAGCGGACTTTTCTCAAATGTGTTTTGGTCAAAGTTATTTTCCCAAACAATTATAGCCGAAGACCAAACCTTAGATTATATTATCAACTTATTGTAAGCTTTAAAATCCTCTAAAAGTACAGATGTGTTTTTTTTTTGTAATAAAATAAGTAACTAGTAAGATCGACGTTTTTTAATTTACGCAGTAAATCGCAATCAAAGTAATTTGTTTAAGATACACATTAATTATTTACTACAAGATACGCGTTAATTAATGTTGAATGAGTAAGATGTATGTCAGTAATTTATATAACTTAACTAGAGGCATTAAATAATATTTATTTACCTTGATAGTAATTACTTTAGATAAATATTTGTTTATTATAAAGATTACGACGTAGTAATTAAAATTCGCTTAAGTAATTATTTTATGACGTCATGTTGATTTTTCAGTTCTCCTTAGTATTTTCTGTATTTAGTTTCTGATCTGTATCTCGATTGACTCCGGTTTCTTCTAACACATTAACGATATAAATAAATATAATAAGTTATTCGTTCGATGTTCTTAAAAGAGATGTCTGGAAATTCATTGTGGGCGTAATATAAACAAACGAAACGATGGAAACAAAGCACCGCGCGAAACAAGACGTATGTTTCTAGCTGTCGAGCATGTTTGAAATGTTTTGCAACGGACATATTATTTATTTCAGATGATATCGTTAGCTCGGGTAAAAAAAGACACAACGATGTGAGACTTTAAAGAGAATTTTTCCGTCCTTTTATTTAATACTAGCTGTGTGCCCGCGGCTGCGCCCGCCTTTCATATGTTCTTCACAGCGTTTTATTTTTTTTTATACGAACCCTACTTATCTTCCTAATTTTTTTTAGTACTAAGATAAAGTAAAAATATTTCTCATAAATTCAAGAACTTGCTCGTTAAACTGTGCATTTAACCAAATTTTATTTAAATTTTTATTAGTTTAAATGTTTTTTACGCGTTACCAAGAGTAACTTTAGCTATCTACCAAAAAAAGTCCCGTCAAATTCGGTACGACCGTTCCGGAGATTACCCATTAGAAACAGACAGCCAGACAAGAATTTTAAAAATTGTATTTTAGGTATGGTTACGCATTTACACATGTTTCTGCAATGAAAATGTTTCTAGTCCGGTAAACAAGTTTAAAAATATGTTAATTTTTGTCTTGAAGTATTAATAGTTTTTGAGTTATTCACGAAAAACGAAATTTCTTTTTTTTATGTGTTAATAATAACTGCAGTTTTTTTGTGTGCTAAAAAATCCTCCAATGAGCTATCGCACGTATTTTTGGAGCTATTGTGTTTGAAGCTTATGTTTTCTATAAACAGACAATACGCATAGTTTCTTCTAATTAGCATAGTACCAATATCAATAAAAGGTTTAAAGTATCCACTTACTAAGGTAATCAATCACCCAATAGAGAGTATATCGCATGACAATAAAAATAGCGTTTTTTTTAGCATCCTTTTACCAAATTTCGAATTATCAGGATGAACAACGGACGTACGCACAATTCCGTGCACACGATGTTTCCGTGTGAACTTCTCTGTGAAAACCCTGATAACCGTAAGGTTTTACGTTCCAGCAAAATACTGATCAAAGGCCGAACTTTAACGAATTCGAGCTTTGATTAGATATTTGCGGACATCAAACGTTATCGATTTCGAAAACTTTCGGGAAGTTATGGTGAAGAAACTCCTTAAAATCTGTCCTTACATTCTATAAAAGACGATTTGTCTCAATACATCAGTTAGTCGATTGATAACACGAGAACCAAGAGAACTAAATTATATAATTCTTTTTAAAATTGTGAACGTATATGGGCAAAAAATTACGGACTGAATATTATATATACTATAGCTATAAGATTTAAGATCTGCAATAAATTAATGTGAACAAAATTCAAGCAGAGTCGTTGGGAAATCTAATATTTTATAAAATTAGAAGTAAAATTATCTTACATGGTATTTAATGAACAGTTCTTACTTTTCTGGCATAAACAGAATATAAGTGTGTAACTAAAACCAATGAAATTTAATTATCAATATATAAAACAACTATTGTTTGTCTCGTCTATATTAACTTCTTTACCGTCTTCTTACGACCTCAAACGAGCCTACAAAATCATCGTAAATCTCGACTTGGCCATAAAAAGGTGTGGCGTAGTACCTACCGTTTCAAAAGTCGTGTCATGTTCGCCACCAAAGGCTAATAAATTAAAAACAGATTGCATAAACATTGCGGTTCGGACATCAAACTGGACTCCTTTAGTGTTTTAACATGAGATAGCTGTTCTAATGAACGGTAAGTATATTTTTTGTTTTTAACTGGTGTAATGAATACAAACAAATCTGGCTTAGTCTACGTCAGAATTCAAACAAAAGAAATATAACGAAAAGTTTAAAAAACATAATTAAAGTAACTGTTTCATGTTCTGGATTTTTTTATGATGTTAAGTAACTCAACGTGTCAACCTACGCGTACATCATTTGACCATTTAAACCACTAATTAAACAGTTTAATTTATTTTTAAACTAGCTGTGCTCGCGACTTTGCTTGCGTGGAATACAGAAAGGGCCCTGTCCTGTTCAGACCCGTCCCATCAAACAGCCAGATATTTTTTTTCTCAAGTATCCTCTTATCTGTCCTTGTAATGTTTCAGAACAGTTCAAATTATTTTGAAAATAAGTTTAGCGCCATCTATGAATAATCATCACTCGCGGCGCTGACGAGGTTATACAATGGTATTATCCGCTCGAGTCACTTTACATCTGAATGGAAGCTCGGACTGGTCTGCATGCTGCCGAAACCAAAGAAGAACCTGCAAATACCAGAAAGCTACAGGCCAATTACTTTGCTCAGCATGCTATCGAAGGTATTCGAGCGACTCGTGCTGGCCAAGATGAAGCCGCACAGTTTGGTTTTAGAGAAGATCACTATACTGTTCTCCAGCTCACGAGGGTCATCGAAATGTTAACTTCTGCATCAAAGAAACAAGAGTATGTAACCGCAGTACTAATTGACGTGGAAAAGGCGTTTGACAAAGTATGGCACGAGGGGATGCCATATAAATAGTCAATGTCTAAGATCCATAGGAAGATCATGCCTTGAGGTCTTTCCTGGAGAACCGCCGCGTGCAAGTGGTGGAAGGTGGTAGAAGGTATAAATTAAAATAGACATTAAATCACTTTTTAACTTATTTATAAAAGTTATTGACGCTTATTTAATTAAAACATTGATAGATAAATTGAAACAAAACTATTAAAATATGTAACATGTTAGTACGAAAAGTCTTTCATTGGAAATAGAAAAATTCACACAACATTATTTCGTAAACTGTACATTATTATGTGCTCTTGCGTTTGACGCCTCTCTTGATGTTCTTTTGTTTTGATCCTTGACTTATATCTATTTCTTATTCTAGTACTTTATAGTTATAGTATATCCATCTATCCATCCACTCAACCGAAAGACGTCCACTGCTGGGCATATGTCTCCCCAAAGATCTCCACGACGACTGGTCTTGCGCCACTCGCATCCAGCGGATTCCCGAGACTTTCACTAGGTCGTCGGTCCACCTCGGCCTACCCACGCTACGTCTTTCAATACGCGGCAGCCATTCGAGAACCCGTTGGCCCCATCAAGCATCGGTTCGGTTCCGTATAACTATATATAGTTATAGCTATAATAGCTAGATACAATATATATATATATATATATATATATATATATATATATATATATATATATGTATATGTATATGAGTGTAATGTCCCTGGTGAAATGGCTGAATGTTTCCAATCTGCGTCATTAGTAACTAATTCCATAAATTTTCGTTAGTAAACTCCAAGGGTGCTCGGAAGACGGCGCGGCACGGCGAGGCGTCTCGAATTTATTACATCAAGTCTCAAGGTTATGATACATAGCCTACTTAATATTATGAATACCTAACAATTGTAAAACGACGGACTTATCTTACGCAAAACACATACATTTTTTTTTAAAAAGACTGCTTGAAATTTTCAGGATTTTCATACATAAATATTTATCATTGTGTCGCCGCCGGTTCTACGTTGTTGTTGAAAACAAAGCGTGAAAATTATATTATTGTCTTTTTCGGGTAAGAACGTTTTATATTATTTCGTATATGAACTTATATGAGGAATATCTAGTAAATGTAACAAACAACATTAATAATAAAACATTTTTCAAGCTGTTAACTGTACAAAAACGTAGCAGGTATAATTTTTTTGAAAAACTGCGACAGAGCGACAAAGATTTAGACGAAACCGTTTAGAATAAAATAGAGAGAGAGAGGGAAAGGCAGTGATAATAATTTATTATATAAAATTAAACTTTTGCTAACAGTAAATAAGTTGTTTTTAAAAGCATGACTATCGTCGAACCTTCAAAGTCGACTAAACAAACTTACATTTTCCTCCACTTTTAATTACAAATTAAAAGTCTATTCGATTCCACCAAAACTGGCGATGAACTTTCTCGTCTTATTATAAAATTTTCTCGTGTAATTGGGCACCATTTTTGTCTCCCTACGATGTGATTCTCCTTTTTTAACTTAATAGTTCCATAGAAAAATTATAGGTTAATAAACGGTGCTGGAAAATCTATTGAGTTGTTATATCCACCTATTTATGTATTGATAAGCAAATAACAAAGGTTAGATCCGAAAGATAAAACATTCGTTGATAACAGATTAAATTTAATTAGTTGATTTGAAACAAACCAAAAGCCTCGTTGATCCAGCCAATCAATGACGTCAAATATTTTAAACGTATTCATTTCACAATGGTTTTTTAAAGCCTGTCTTTGTTTTTTATTGATTCTTACATTTCACGCGCTGTTCCTAACTCAGTCTTTGTCAGCGCAGTATATATATATGTTTCTATATGTCCCGCCATCATCTCTTTATTGACTGTATTTTTTTATATATTATTCCTTACACTCTCCATCCACACTTTCTTTGGCCTCACTCTACTTTGCCATCCTTCTGCAATCATATTCATTACTATATAATCGAAATTTCCTTCCTCTCTTCTCATAACATGCCCATATCACGACAAACCATTACCTTTCAACTTTTCTACCACTAGCACCACTTTCAAACTCCCTCTAATTAATTCCTGGCTTTATCCGTTCAGGTATCACCACCACACATCCATCACGACATTCGCACCTCAGCAACATGCAATCGTTTTTCGTCCATATTCTTGTTAGCCCAGCACTCTGATCCATACAATGTGATAGGTTCTACGATGGAAAATTACGATAGAAAGTCAAACAAATATATTTTTTGTAAAATATTTCCAGCTGGAAATTCTTCTACGAGTTTTTCCAATTTGTCACGTTATGGTTATGTTAGCGTGTTATCACTCATCTAGCTGTCTCTATGGCTCGGTTCAAATAGAGTTTTCATAGCAGCGGTAACTTTTATATTGACTTTTTTTTTATTACCCACGCATGTTAATATTCGTGATATGTTATCATATTGTTATACGGTACAGTATGCTTTATGATAACGGGTCAATAGATACTGAAAATAGATTGTATTATTCTATGAGTTGTAGGTACTTATATTTTATACGCGTAATTTAGCAAAAAAAAAATCAATCACATTGTTTAATTATATATAATAAAAGACCAAAATATCACTGCCCTATGTCAAATTATAAGACCATCTTAAAACTTATAAGTTGATTATTTGAATTTGAATTAATTTTAAATTTGAATGATTTTATAACTTGAATAAAAACGTTTTATTTTTGTAGAATATGTTCTAGTCACTGATTTTCCATGACTAAATAATTGTGTTGGATGAAGTTATCTCACAATATCTCTAAGATTTTTTAATAATTTATTACGACCATAAATACAAGATATTTAGGCCCAACTTTGTAATCTAATTATCTTCTTCAGTGTTCTAACAATATGGCAGCCCATTGTTGCAAACGTGATCGAGTTTTTGTGTTATTTTACAATTCGCGCTCATCATTATTTTTAATACACTTCTATTGTGCACATAAAATGCCCTAATAATTTCATAATGTAAGGTAAACGTGTGACGTAAATTGTTAACATGAAAATTAACAATTTTTTAATTCTGCCAACGGGAATCTTTTCTAAAGCCTTTGAAGAATGGCTCTGGAGAAAAATCTGAGATTTGTAATTTAACAATAATCGCACTTGCAATGTTAACGTTCGAGGTTCGAGGTACATTAAATTGTTAGTTAACTAATGAATAACTTATTGAAAAATCGCGATAAAAATTTATCGCAGCTGGATTATTATTCGTTGATCTATTATTACCTTACAGGAAGTTCCTGAATTCTTTCAAATTAAAATTATAATATTTATCTAACTGCCTCGGTAGGGCAGTTGTATTACATACGACTGCCGTTCTGAGGTCTCGGGATCGATCCCCGGGTCGGGTCAAGTGATATTGGGTTTTTTCTACTCAGCATCATCCCGGAGTTTGGAATTTGTGCCCGATATGGCGACAGGCTCGTCCCCTGTCACATCTGGGACGGAACTAAGCTCGGCGAAATGTGGGTGGTGTAGTTCGCTACTTCACCTCTGCCTAACCCTTCGGGGAAAACAGGCGTGAGCATATGTATGTATGTATGTAATTTGTATAAATAATGTTTTTTGTTGTAATGCTCGAAGGGGGCGTGGCTTGGATAAACCCGAGTACTCGTTTTCATACGTATATTCATTCAGCCCTGGGTCAAAATTATAAATATTAGTTCCACAGTTTCGGGAGTTTAGAACTTTTTTTTTAGGAAATTTTCTTCTATTTTTGAATATTTTTATAGAATTGAAATATCTCAAATAGTTTTTGAGATATAAGCAAAAAACCAAACCCCTTCTTTTTATTCAGTTAATTGTTTATAACTTTTGTAATTTTTGCGAGCACATCTTGAATTTTTTCACAGATTTTCTACATACGATTCCGAATCGAATGACACCTTAACCACACTATTAGAAGCCGGTGAAAATTTTTTAACCTAATCGGCACTTGTTAACTAAACTATAAGTCCTGCAGCTTATATCCATTTTTAAAATAATTAAATTTTTATAGTAATTAAATATGTACATATATAAAATACTAATACGTAAATTAACACAAACAACAAAATGCCATCTAGATTTCTTCCATTAAAATAAATCGATTGACGAATACATATATATCGTATGTCGAAAAGAGCATAGATCGAAATAGTTGTAATTTGAATCGTATATCTTACACATATTGAATTAAATAGAACATAGCCAACGCCTCGTTAATCAAGGACAAAAAAAAATAGACGCATATTTTTAATATAAAAATTTCGCATCTCGTGTTTTTTACTCCTTCTGTTTGAGACATATTCAAGTGTGCATACGAAGTACATGAGTATTAACTTATAGTAGGTTTTAAACATACAACACTGCCTCGGTGGCGCATTTGTATTACGGTGCGACTGCCGTTCTGAGGTCTCGGGTTCGATCCCCGGGTCGGGTCAAGTGGTATTGAGTTTTTCTACTCAGTATCATCCCGGAGTTTGGAATTTGTGCCCGATATGGCGACAGGCTCGCCCCCTGTCACATCTGGGACGGAACTAAGCTCGGCGAAATGTCGGTGGTGTAGTTCGATATTTCACCTCTGCCTAACCCTTCGGGCATAACAGGCTTGAGCTTATGTTAAGTTAAACATACAAACATCTAAAAAAAAAAGAAACTAAAAGAAATAAACAAAATACACTTTAGTATACAACAATAAATGTATTATTTATGTAAAAATATTCATAAATTATGTATACGCTGAGGGTATGTCAAGAACTCAGGGATAAAACAAAAGATGCAAAAGTTCAATAAACATATTTACTTTAACTTCGTAAAGTTTTGTGTTTTATATTCAACACACAACAACAAAAAAATATTATAATTTAACTTTCTTGGCATGTATTGGAAATTGTAAAAAAATTTGACAACATTCACAATAGCTTCTATTAAAAAAAAAGAGATACATTCTATTTACATAAATATAGCATGGGTTTCTGTTTGAAAATTATCTATTTGTATTATAAACATCTAAAGATTTAAGTACAGTATACATTTTAAATTGTAAAGGCAACTCTCTGAATACATTTGTGGAACGTATAAAATATATCTAAATATATGCGTCAGACCATGTATTATTTTTATTCTAATCAATAAAAATCTTTGATCAAGTAAAACAATCATATATCGTTCAAAGAGCAATATATTCGACAATTAAAATCAAAATTTTTGTTTCAAGAACCCACCTCAAAAAAATAATTCTCTTATTTCGAAGTTTTAAGTATTGCGTGACATAAACACGATTAAAAAATATAATTAATAAACACAAGTAATATATACTAGATTCTTACTATAAGTATATAGATTGCTAAAGTAAAAGAAGCTTGAAAATATGGCCAGTAAACATGCAAAGGAAACAGATAAAAATAACTGTTTCTAGAACAAAAATCCACCTGTAAATGTATTTTTGTTTCCCTGGTGTTCAAGCGTTAACAAAACACTACATTACACGTATTGAGCATGCCTTATTAACTATTCACATTTGCAGATAAACAGATAAACATTCCAACATAAGTTTGCTTCGACAAAATCAAAATCAAATCAAAATCAAAATTTATTTATTCAATTTAGGCCCTAAGAAGGCGCTTATGAACGTCTGAAACACTACCACCGGTTCGGAAAACAACCCAGTCGAGAAACTCGATCTGGTTCTTTTTTTTTTCATATATATAATATATATATCATTTTTTTTTGTCATATAAAAACTATACAAATCGTAGTTTTAATAATGTTAATGGAAGCACAGAGATGTGGGTTAATTCCAGACATCACTATCGTTCACGTAATGATCCACCCTGTAATAACCTTTTGAGATTAAAACTTGCTTGACATAATACTTGAACTTATTGTCAGGTAACTCGGTAATGTTACTTGGGATCTTATTGTAAAACCGAATACTATTACCTATAAAGCTTTTATTACACTCATTTAACCTAAAGCGTGGGACGGCCAACTTGTCTTTACTTCTAGTATTAAAATTATGACGATCATTCACTAGATCTCATATAATATATATAAATTTACGTTCAATACACCACACACTCTAAGACTGTCATACAGAATATTGCATTTTGTACACTCTCTACATACTGATTATAGTGACAAAGTTAATTAATGCAGAGGTTTTTTATATTGTTAGAATAATTAAATTATATTAATCCATCCATCGATTGAACCGAAAGACGTCCACTGATGAACTTAGGTCTCGCCCAAAGTTTTCCACAACGACCGGTTTAGCGCCACCCGCATCCAGCGGATTATCGCGACCTTCACCAGGTCGTCGGTGGGCTTACCCACGCTGCGTCTTCCGGTACGTGGCAGCCATTCGAAAATCCGTTGGTTCCTTCATGCATCGGTTCTAGGAGAAATGTGCCCAGTTCATTGCCACTTAAGCTTGGCAATTTTTCAGGGACATTTCCTGTTACTTGGGATCTTCTGTGGATCTCATTTCTGATTCAATCACGCAGGGAAACTCTGAGCTTAGCCGTGGCCAGATTTACACTTTTTTTTTTTTATATTATATAATTATATTAAAATAAAAACATAGTTGTATTGTAATTGTAGATAAAATACCTACGTTAGCAAAAACGGTAACGTTATATATAATGCATTATTCCTGTTTTATTTTTAATTTTGTTTGCATTTTTTTAGATTGTATAAAAATTCATCATCATCAACCAACCGATAGACGTCCACTGTTGGACATAGGTCTCCCTCAATAAGGGGGGAATTGTCATAATCGCCACGCTTGGCAGGCTGGTTGGCGATAGCACCACACGGCAAATTATTGAATACAAATTTAGAATTTTAGAGCTTCATTGTACTAATTATCTTAAATTTCTAAACAAAAAATACATTTTTGCCACTAATAAAAATTATAATTGACATTTGATTATAATTGACCGACAATATTAATGACATTCAGCCTTCCAGACGAATAGTTTTCTATTTATTTCTGTATACAATTATTGTTAATTACTTTTGGTGTCATTTTACGACTAATACAAATACAAGAGAGAAAAAAATTATATAAATAAGGAAAAAATCGATAGAAAAAGCAAAGCGTACTGGCCGCCGTACATAGTAAAAAAAACAAATAAATATAATACTGTTGTTTGATCGTTTGTTTCATTTACAGATACAGTGGTTCTTGCAAGTGGAAGTTCCTAACTCTACAAGTAAAAGTAACAAGGAAGTAAAGCATTAAAACTAGTTAAAAGAGCCATTCGAAGCCGGATAAAGAAAAAAAAACCAATCACGTTCGAGTAAAGAATAAATTGTTTTCTCTGCAAACGACCAGATAAAATATCGTATTTATATTTGAAATATCCGAACCGCTCAATAATCATTTCCTATAGCCATTTCATCTCATTTTTCGCAACCGTTTAGCTTAAAGCGAACGTTATTTATGATACAAACAAACGTTATTTTAATATTAATGTAAGTGGGTCTTATTTATACATATAAATACATACTTTCGCGTAAAAATATTATTTTAAGTAAAGGGTGGGTAGTGGAATTTGTTATTTCAATTCTAAATGCTACGTAGTATTTATCATACAAAAATGATAAACGTAAGGACAGTCAGACAATGACTATTCGACGAAGACCACTGAAAAATTCATCCGATATCCGTAGCTTGGAACCTCGGTTTATGTCAACGACTTGATCGATAATCGCGTTCAATTATTAATTGAAACTTGTTCACTGTTAGCTTACAGTAAAGTAAAATGTTGTAAAAATGCATGAACACCTTGTACATTTTAAATAAAAAAAAATCAAATTTACTTTATTTTAAGAAACAGCAGATTTGAAAGAGGTTAAAGAACTAGATAAAATTTACGAACTTTGACAGTAAATGTCAACAATGACCAAAATGGGAAACTATTTACCTAAATTCGTACGAAAAAATTTAATAGCGAAAGGTACATACACGCTGGGTCTAACATTTATCTGTGGTATTTTAACAGTAACGTTTTATAAAATTTTCGGGCCATCAATCAGACTGTTTAATAACTTACATTTTATTATAGCGCGTCAAAGTGACTTGAAAGTGGCTCCCGGTAATGCTAAAATTATCTAAAAACACTGAGACATTGACAATCCATTTCCAGTTATTTCCGTGGTTCACGAAAAGTGACACACCGAAACGGGTCACTATGAAGGGTGTCTACTACAATGTATGATAAACATCGCGATCCATTTCGGAAACTCTATAACCCCGCAAAACACTGTCAAAAAATACTATCTACATATCATTTTCATCTTTAATACGTCCTGTATTCGTTTGGTTATTAAATTCGTTATCAGGTTAGGTTCTCTATAATTCGTTATTACTTATTTATAAAAAGTAAACCCTATTCTATCTTTTATATATCTAAATTTAATAGGTTTTCTGCAATTATATTTCATACGCTTTACTAAAATTTTCTTAATGTGTACTATTACAAATTTAGTAAAGCTAGTAAGAAGATGGATAAGAAACGATTGCACGTAGCTGAGATCCGAATGTTGAAATGGATGTATGTTGTCACAAGAATGGATAAAGCCTCTGTCTTTAAAAGTTTTTATTGTGTGTCTTTCTGTAACTTGTACTAAAGCAAGCGAAACTGGCTTGCTAATTAACTCCTCACAACACCCCTAATTATATTTGGTTGTATGTTGCTAACGAAAGATCTTTTGTCGCTTTGTTGTTAGGATTTAATTTACATTTTATCCTTTATGCCAAATGAAGAGGTTACTCTATAATGTAAATTGTTTATCTGAAAACGCCTTCGGGGACCTCATTAACGACGAATTACACGACTTTATTTAAACCCTCTTATGATATTTTATAAGAATGTTCACCAAACAAACGATTCTTTGTAAAATCATTTGTAATTTATGTTTTATCTTGCATTGGAGTTTTGATTTTGCACATGTATTATTATTTGATGATGTCCCGAGAATAACAGAAGTCCTCATTATTGACACATGCTACTTAATAGTACTTGGATGACCGAGAATAACTTAGTGTTACTTGGTGTCTTGATAAAATGTTAGTAACGCTATGTAGCCTAATTTATCTTTTAATTCATCATTTATTTTGCTGTCGCGTACTCCATCTAACATGTAATTAACCCAATCTAGCCTTTAACTTCTAATTCACCATTCATTTTCTTTTGTGCACTTGATCGATAACTTACGCTATGAACCACCATGATTCTTATGATGTTCAAAAATTCGCATTTGTAACCCTGGATTTTACCGCTTTATTATTCAAAGTATCGTAGATGTAGTTTGGAGATTATTTGCTTCCTTTTTTTTCGAATGTATGAAGACTCTAATTATTGGAATTTGATAGTTTGATCAAGTTATCGAAAGCACGTGCCATGCGTTTTTGACATCGAATGCGTTTGCTGTGAATGAGGAACAGTTTAGCGCATGTCTTTACTCCCGCTCTTATCACTTCCTTCTGTGTTGTAACAATATGCGGTATATGTCACCGTTTAGTGACATCACATGTAGGGCCATCTATAATTGCGCAAGAAATGTACCAGTCAATACATTAAATATGTCAGTTTGCAAAAAAAAATAGTAGACAAATTATTTTTAAAATGTTGCTCATAAACGTCCATTTGCCAAGTAAATAAAAGTACACCTAAACGAAATAACTTAAAAAGTAAAACTAATTTTAAACAAAACTTTATCCAATATCTAAGTTACTCACTTAATGTGTCGAGTACCCATAAAAATAAGACAATAGGAGAACAATGGAAAGCTGGCGTAAACGTCAGGTTAGTGCTCAAGGGGTTAATAAAAGATATATACTAGATAACAATATACATACTAAATCCTATTTAGAAAATAGATTTGGTGGTTCTGTATAATAAATGGATTTTTCCAAATTCACCGACACTAGAAAACAAACCTTAAAACATGGCCTTTTGAATTCGCATGAATAACTATTTTATTCTCTACGCATAAAAAATACCTCACAAAACAAATCGTACAAATTAAAACCAACCGCTGAAAACAAATATGCATTGTGTTATTTTGATTGTGTATTTTTATGTTGAAAATTCGTCACGAATTCATTTAAACTCGGTTGGAGGAAAAATGAACGTTCCAATAAGCCGAGTACTGCCTAGTCCCTGTATACTGGCTCGTTATTGTTTGTTTGTCTCGCGTCGTCATTTTTACGTACCTTCCTACGTTTATTAGTTTTTAGTATTACTATTTGGGTTAAATCCGCTTTTTGATGGTTTCCGTGTCGAAAAATAGATTCGCAAGAGCGAAATATTGCAAGCGAGTGGGAATGAAATCTGCGTGTAAGCGTAAATATAAAGTGTTTATGAGTAGAAACGATAGCGAAAGAAATGTTTACTGAACAAATAAAAAAATGTTACAACACAAGAAGTATGTGTGTGTACAAAGGTTTTGTAAAAAAATGAAAACGAGTTATTCTCGAATGTTCATTTGTTTTCGTTTTTACGATATATATGTATATTTTACAGCCGACAAAAAGTACTAGAAACAGACACGCTCGTATATTCAACAATTATCGAAATTCAAATAAAACATAAGATACTATTAAATTGTAATATTAGTTTTTAAGTAAACTTATTTTTAAACTTAATTTTCAGTAAAGTAAAATCCCACTTATTTAGAAAACTTCATACATTAGTAAACTTGTTATTAGATCTAGTGAATGATCGTCATAATTTTAATATTAGAAGTAAAGACAAGTTGGCCGGAACCACGCTTTAGGTTAAGTAAGTGTGATACGAGCTTTATAGGTAATAGTATTCGGTTTTACAATAAGATCCCGAGTAACATTACCGATTTACCTGACAATAAGTTCAAGTATTATGTCAAGCAAGTTTTAACCTCAAAAGGTTATTACAGGGTGAATCATTACGTGAACGATAGTGATGTCTGGAATTAACCCACGTGTCTGTGCTTCCGCTAACATTATTAAGACTACGATTTGTATAGTTTTTTATATGACAAAAAAATTATATATATTATATTAATAAAAAAAAACCAGATCGAGTTTCTCGCCTGCGCTCTTCTCGACTGGGTTATTTTCCGAACCGGTGGTAGTGTTTTAGACGTTCATAGGCGCCTTCTTAGGGCTTAAATTGAATAAATAAATTTTCATTTTGATTTTTTGATTTCTTGTAAATGCACGTTTAGATTATTAAAAAACAAACCGTGTTTCGAATTAGTGTCTCCAAATATTTATAGCGTTTTTTTGTAAACTATGTCGATTAACCTGAATTCTAATCTTCTTAGATTGAAACTTCACTTTACGATTAACTATATACGTAATGAGTTAAGAGTTAACTTAATTCAACTTCCAATTTTTATTAAGGCAGTTTAATTTTAACAATGATGTTAAAACTTAATTACTACTTTTAAGACTTTTTAAGGCTTTATTAAATATCTATTACATAAAATGTACAATTACCTTCTTGAGAATAAATAATTAGGTTGTAAATTATTACAGCAGTTTTTTCTTTGTGTAAAATGAGTTCAGACAGTAAGGAACTCTTTGTTCAAACTTTTATTAAATATAGAGGTTGTAAAATGAAGTGCCACTACCCTCCTGTATGCTTTCAAGTGTTCTCAGCTTTACCTTTAAAAACCATTATAGCACCTGATACTTATACCGTCCTATATAACCTACAAGAGTTACAGGACTATTCACAAACTTCTATGCCATAGAAAATATTGCTCATGTTACGTTAGTGAGGGGGGCTAGACCGATTTTTTTATCAACTTCAAAAAAAGGAAGGTCATGTTGTTTTCTGTATCTGTAGAATGGTTACATATGAGCGATATTCAAATCAATATACTCATAGCAAGTTTTGTGAATTATAATAAATGTTTTAGTAACTTCTTTTTAATTACCTTCGACTACTACGAATCAACTCTAAAGATGTTGATATTGTATCATGTCATACGAAAGACGTGCATTATCTTCCCCAAAGATCCCCACAACGAACGGTCTTACGTCTCAGAAAACCAACGCTGTCGTAACAACGAGGAAGCAGAAATACGACACACCACTCCTCAACATGGGAGGGGTCGACATTGCAACGTCCAAAGAGGTTAAAATACTGGGAGTGACCATTGACAGCGGCTTAACATTCGCAAGCCATGTTAAAAATGTCTGCAAAAAAGCGCTCGCGGTATACAAACAACTCGCAAAAGCCGCAAAAACCAGCTGGGGCCTACACCTCGAAATTTTAAAGATTATTTACACGGCGACGGTGGAACCGATAATTACATATGCCTCCAGCGTGTGGGCACCGGCAACCAACAAAGCCTACATCAAAAACAGCCTCAACGCGACACAAAGGCTATTCGCCATAAAAATTACAAAGGCGTACCGAACGGTGTCTCTCCACGCTGCTCTAGTGTTGGCGGGGATACTCCTTCTGGACATCCGAGTGAGGGAAAATGCCAGCCTTTACATGGCCAGAAAGGGATTGTCGCAGCCGCTATTGGACAGAGAGATTGAGACACCCGCTAGGTACACTGAAAAACCTCACCCTGCGAAACATGTGGCTCGGCAGTTCATCCACCTGGAAGACGAAGAAGATGTAGTGAGGAAATTGAAAGGAGGAACACACTACTATACGGATGGCAGCAAGATCCAAGGCAAGATAGGAGCGGCTATCTCCGAGCGAAGAATGCAGCTGAAACCGGGCGACATAAGATCAAGCTGGCACCGTACTGTACTGTCTTTCAGGCTGAACTGCTGGCCATATGTATGGCAACTGAAATAGCCCTACGCAGTCAGGCACAAGATGTCGCAATCATCAGCGATTCTCGGTCCGCCCTAGAAACTATCACGAACTACGAAACCAGCAATCCACTGGCAACAAAAATCAGAGCGCTAATGGACAGGGCAAACAACAATGTAGAGTTGTTTTGGATCCGCGCCCATGCAGGAATAATTGGGAATGAAAGGGCGGACCAGCTGGCTAAAGAGGCAGCTCTTAAAATAAAAACGGCACCACAATACGACAAATGCCCGGTCTCATTCGTCAAGGGACAGATTAGATCTCAGGCTGTCGACGAGTGGAACCGGCGATATCAGGAGGGAACCACCGCTGGCGTGACAAAGGTCTTCTTCCGCAATGCCATCGAAGCTTACAGAACGGTCCAGAAACTTAATATCAATAGTACGTTAACCCAAATACTAACGGGACACGGCGGGTTCTCAGCATATCTGTATCGTTTTAAATGTAAAGCCGACCCGTTGTGTGCCTGTCAAACAAATAGAGACGAGACTGTTGAACATATATTGCTGGAATGTCCCATATATGAGCACGAAAGACACACCCTATCACATGAAATAAACATGGATATATTCAAAGATAACATAAAAGATCTGCTTGTGTAATTAGATATTATAGAAATAAATAAAGATTACTAAACCCGTAAATGCTGTAATTAATTAAATTGCTGGGCAAAGTACCTAATAATTGTGACTTTATCCGATACCATATTAACCCCTCGAGCACTTACCTGGCGTTTACGCCAGCTTTCCATTGTTTTCCTATTATCTTATTTTTATGGGTACTCGACACATTAATTTAATCAATGTATTAGTTTTTATTTTTTTTTATTATTTATTTTTCTTTCTTAATAAACTTCATTTTAAAATGGCATGTTAAAGAAAACACAGACCAGCGACTGCAATGATCTCCGAGAAATTAAGGGTTTTACTATATTTAAGATCAAGCAATGGTTGCGACCAGACTGCAAAAAAACATGTTTTCATCTCCCTCCTTCCATAATAAAAAATAAACAATTACTTTAAAAACACTTCTTAGTACAATAATAGTAAATCAGTTTTATGGCCTATTTTTAAAATCCTCTTTATATAAATGTTCCCAAGTGATTTATGTATGGAGGTTAGAGAAACAATTTAAAAACAATTAGAGTGTATTTTGAGGTGAAACTCTTTTGTTAACAAGAGTATTTTTATAATGCGTAGATAAATGTCTAGCTACGGTCTTACCAGATCTTAAGGTTCAAAGGGAAATGGTTTGTCAACCTTGGTCGTTGAAATACATTGATGGAGGCTTAGCGACAGCTTTTAAAATGAAAGAAAAATATATCAAAAAGCGAGTAAACTGAAATCTGACGAATTTTAAGAGTACCAAAAAACTAAGTCGGGTTGTAAACTCTTAAATTACACATACATTTATAATAATGACGCCAAAAGGATGAATCGGAAAGGCGACGGTAATTAATTAAATGTTTTTATCTTTCCTCTTAATATTGGATAAGATTAAGGAGAAATCTCATCAAATTTATTGTAACATGAGATTTTTGTTACTAAAATCAAAACAAAATTAGGGACCTTTAGTGATCCGGCAAATAGCTATTTACTTGAAAATTGGATATCACATATAAGATTAATGAATAGCGAAATTAATTCGTTTTCAAATTGCTTACACCTAACATTTCACGAAAGTGTCGAATGTTTTTTTTTACACGGTATAATAGGCTCAGTGCTACCACAATCTCACCTGATGTTTAGTGACGATGTAATTCAGAATGGTAAACACACGAAGCCTAGATACTGGTTCTTAAATGATGCTGCCGGAACACACCTATTGATAATTGGCGACAGGTTTTCAAACTTGAGGGTGGTTAGAATTAGAAAATGCCCTACCACCATGACACGGTTTCCTCACGATGTTTTTTCCTTTACTGAAAACTCAGGCTGATTTTTTAGAATTGGACAAGTGGGGTTCGAACCCCTGTTTATTGACACGGAATCCGGCCGCACTATCCACTGCGACATCGTTTCTTCAGAAACACACGCTACACATTTTTCTGCGGGCGTAGGGGTAAATTAAAAATGTTATTAGAAATTCATATTTTTTTCTCTTCAAAACAGAGATCGAATAAATTAATAAGAAATAGGTTTTATTTAGCTTTAGCGTACAGCGAAGGAGAATTAGAAAACAATTATCGGCTATTCATTGTTTGATTTCCCACTCTTTAAATCGTTATATATCTCATAATAGTATTCGGTTTTCGAACAACGTATAGTGTCCAAATAATCCGGATAAGTAACATGTACTAGCCGGATAATTTCTCAGCTATAATTACCTTCCTAATTTTGTAACATTACTCCATAAACGCTTGACAGTATGTATCACAATAAGAAAAATCTTTTATCGATGAACGTATCAATATATCACTCTATTTCTTTTATATTCTATATTTGGATTGTTTTTTTTTTAATTTAATGAAATATCTACTTCAAACTATCATGTGCTCGCAATAAGATATAATACAATGCGGGTATAGTCAGAGATAATAAAGGCTAAACCTAATTGGGCACTAGCTCTTGAGTGGAGCCGGTGAAATAATTAGATAGACTCTTGGCGACGACTCTTCAGCCTAAGCCTTTGTTGTACTATTTGAACCCATATATTTCATATCAAAGTTCAAACAATTCGGAGCTGAACCAGCACCGCGATAAATGTTGTTAAATATCACTCATATATCTCTTTATAAATTTATCATTATTACCGTTATTCGCAAAGAGTTTAATATATGTTTTTTTTTACAAATATATAACTGATAATATCATCTGACAGATCTTTTCCAAGGCTTTAATATGCACATCTTAGTTTTCAAGTAATGCTTGAACTGTCCCACAAAAAAAAAAAACAGTTTTTAAAATTGCCTTTAAATGGAAAAACGCTATTATCCCAAAATGTATAATTTACCAAATCATGTCACGTATTTTGTCATGTCATTTTGTGTAAACATATAAATATAGCTCCAGGATTAGGTATTTAAAAAAAATTAACTATCCAAAGCAAATCTAATTAAATTAATAATTAGGAAAAACGAAGAGCAACTAAATATCGTTACGTTTACTTTACTTTTATATCCCTCATATCATATCTAAAATATAAACTACAATACAATGCAAGCCTTATTAAAATCTATTCTTTTGAACTATGCGAGCGTAAATATGTATGACAAAAAATTAAATCATACATTTATCGCTTGCTGACCGTATCAAGATGGTTATTTTTTACTAAATTATTACACTTATATATAATTTCAAGCGCGAAATACCTCTCTTATATTACAGGTGAGGGTCATGAAACTTACCTAAGTACAGTCAACAAAACACAACACTAACTGAACACGTTTTATAACGATCGCTACGTTTCGCTACGTTTCAGCGCCCAGTACACTCGACGACGGGTCGAGCCAGACTAGGCGGTGCGGGCCGCCCGTTGCACAGATTAAATAAAAGTATCCCAGACTCGACATTATGCAAATTGTGTTTATTAAGAGATAAGCTTATATTTTAATGGAATTTGTGTAATTGTATTTTAGTGGTGTATTTTAGATCGACTTATCTGAAGGCTGCATCAGTTAGCCCGAAATGAAAGTACGGTGAAATTATTTTATGCTTTCAATAATTTTTTAAATGACTACATAAAGAAATGAAATAGATACATTCAGTAGATACATATTACAAAATCTATTTTCTGTACTAATATGGAGTTTATGATAGAGAGATAATATATTTCAAAATATAAGACATACGTAGATAAAAAAGATTTGAAACATTGGTATGATTATTAAACAATATGTAAAATTAAAAACCAATAACTCAATTCAATCATAAAAATGGTTAAACCAGGTAAACTAAATAGAGCTTTTTGAGGACCAATAACAGAGAGTAAGATTTGCAATTAATAAAGATTAACTTGATTAATAAAGATTAATGAACCGGTGAACTTCGCATTACCTCTCTTTTTGTCCCATGGTCACTGTTGTTAGTTTTATGTGCACGAATTCGTTGCATTCTAAGCCTATCCTCTAAGCCTTCATTTTCAGTCACTCTAAAATGCAATTGTCATATACTAATATGACTATTATCATTTTCAGTCTCTCGGCTGATCATCAGTGCAGTGAATTAAATCATTGTACTATCCACTGCGCCATCATCACTTCCGGTTTCGCTTTAATTACAGGAGCTTGACCCGGAAACTATTTAACTTATCTCGTACTGGTATTCGCCTAGTGGCAGATGTAATGACGGGATAATGCTTACTTAAAAAACATATATTTACTATGTTAGCCCCATGTTTAGGGGTTGTCTAGAAGAAGACGGGACTGCTATCTACGTGGTCCTGGAATGCACGGGAGTAGTCAACCGATGGGAAAAAATCCCTAAGCAAACGAGGTCGCTCTACGAAACCTGTGATCGCTCCAGGAGACTCATGAGCTTCTGGAAGGGACTGGGCGGCTTGAGTAGCTGAGTAATACTGCACGCACATCTGACCTCAAATCTGTCTAGTTACGGAAACAGGAGCCCACCAACAAGTAAAAAGTAATACCAATTGTAATAAAAACAAAAAGGACTTGCTTCATTAGACAAACCGCATTATAAAGAGTGAAAGACATAAATAATTTACGACTAATTCTCAGAATGATGTAAACCTGAGTAAACTTAATCGAACATAAAATCTTGTAATTAAACAAATAATCTTTCTCTTTTATTACAGTTATATTGTGATCTTTACATAAATGTAATTTACAGTGTTAGCTATAAAATCAGTTGTACAAAGACAACTAGCTTTGCGTAAAACATATTAACTGACTTTAATAGAATCTACTAAATTTATTACTCATCATTTTGAAACAGGCTTATTTAAATTATAATTTTATATGTGACGTTTTTATGTATGTATAAATATTATGTTCCATTAAAAGTCAACACTACACGGAATAAAAATGCTAGTCTCTCAGCGACGGTAGTAACGTATCCACAATTTAGAGTCGGCTTTCTTTAAAATTCTATAATAAGGCTTTTATTCTCTATCTCGTTCAGTCGCGTATATATCATTATAGCTGTCTCACTCGAACGTGCACTTAAAACGATTGACGTAACGCGGGAAAACGTGTCTGGATTCGACGAGACTCAAGGATTTTCTTCGTAGCATTGAAATTGATATTATTCACTTAAATTAACACTTCGCTATATTTCATGCAATCGTATCGTTGACACGATTAAATAACAATGTTACACTTTGAAACAGCAATAAAATGTATGTTTATGGTTTATTATAAAATTAGCTGCGCTCGCGGCTTTACCTGTATTACAATCAGATAATATGCAATCTATATTTTTTCTGTTAAATGCTGGATTTTTTGTTGTTAAATTTTGTCGCAATCTGTTTAGTAATTTGCTTGAAAATGGCAGTCTAGTATTTTAAAGCAATGGTGGCTCAATCGGTATTGTCGTCTGATCCTTCGTCAATGAACGCAGGTTCAAACACACCTATCTATTCTATTCATTATAGGCTCATATTAGGATCATTGCCTAAGGTTTATGCATCAGAAGCTATAAAACTAAAACGTATAAAATAAATTCTCGTAACTCATAAGATATTTTTTTACACACAGAACTTTATGCCTCCCGTTTGTACACTTTATTATTATAATTATTATTATATTATTTAAGAATTATATAAATAATATTATTAATATAATCTTATTAAATGGGTAAAAAATACAAAAATTAGAAACGTAAAAAAATAATAAGAAAACAAACAATATTAACTTTTAAAAAATTGTTATTGATATTTTAGTATATTAAGTTTTCAAGTTATTAGGCTCGTCGTGACTAAAGTGAATATAAAGAGAGAACTGTAAAAAAAACGCTTTACTAATTTAGACTTTGAAATGGAGCTTATGAACTTATAAACAGAACCACCGGCGCGGAAAATACCACCGAGTCTTCAAGAAAGACCACCAAGAAAGTCGATTTGATATTTTTTCTCATGTAATCTGAGTTATAAACTTGCAGGTATCATATATTTTACCAATTGTATGTGTAAATATGTATAGTATATATTTGATTACATTAATTGTTTATTTTAACTGTCTTTTAATAAGACAATCATATAATTATATAAAAATATTGGCAGTAATGCGGCCCTTGGAAGTACTTTAACAATAATTTAATATTGTATGAGATTCAAAAGTCCCCACAGTATTATGGGTAAAAAAATCGAATTTCACAAATGTTATTTCTGATTTTTTTGACATCACTAGCGCAACGAAAGGCTAATCAAATTTATGGACACATCAACACCCGTCTGAATATATTTAGAGATCCGTAGGCAACAAATTATAAATCTCGACGCAAACAACGTTTGTGTAACATTAATTATTGATTAAAAGTGTAATTTAATTTAGACATTCTTTATTAGTTTTTTTTTTTTTGTCAAAATAATAAGATACATGCGGTTTTTATTTCAAAATTTTTGACAGCTCCGAGCTCAGGTAACGTAATCAAAGGGTAAAATTTTTTGGCCGACTTGATTATTATTGTTTATGTATGTTTTTAAATTTCCAACGGAGGTAGTCCAACATAATGCCCCATAATAGCATGCGACGCCTCACACCGACAGTCAGTCCATGACCACGGTTGGTGCAATCCAGCCGAAACGTCGAGATAAAAAAGTAGGTAACGTGTGAAAACCCGTTTTTTAATCATTTTATCTTGATTTATTGTTTTTGCCATTTCTTATATTATTAAAAATAACGTAAGAGCTGAATGTAGAAAGCTGGAAATTTTTATTTATATTAAAACAGAAAATAAATGACCAAAATAGACCAAAACATAAATGGTTTAAAATGTTTTCTGAAAATCTAAAATTAAGCGATCGGTATCACGTCAATTCTCGTTGGCGACGAAATAGATACATTTGTTTAAAGTATCCCAGATCGTTCATAAAACGAACGTGTGGTTGACTTGACTTGAAGATAAAATTATTCATGTAGTCAATTAAAAAAACCAACCAGTTTATTGTTCAGATTACGATTCTCCAGAACGAGAATGCACTGAGTTTCGTATTTAAGAGCCTGAGTAGCGCCATAAGACTATCGGTGACACGACAAACTATCCGTTACGTCATAACCGGCTAAAGTCAACTGAGTGCGAGCGGCGTTTAGTCTATCACAGGTAATCCCTATTTCCGTCCTGAATAATGGCGCAATAGTAAATATTTTTTATACCAAATAGTATATTATATCCACTGCCGCCAAACCTGTACATTATTTTTCCATAAATTAATAATTATACAAACTAAAAGCATTTGAAAATGAGAAATAATGCCTGATTTTTACCGTCGATTTCAGATGGCCGTCAAACAAATTCGACGAATAAACACAAAGGAACGTAAAGGCATATCCAAAGTCTTGTTTTTTTGGTTATACTTGGAAATAATGACAATTCTTTCAGTTTTGTAGGAGGAAACAAGGGAATATGAAATAATGATTTCGTCTATTTGGTTTTATTATCCCGAGTTGCTGTTGTCCCTTTCGCGTTTTATAACTGCCTGTTGATACTTATATAACCTGGCAACACCTTTTTGCTATTTGTTGTATGCTCTTTCCTTTCCTTGTAACACTAAATATATGTCATTCGGTCCACATGCATCTGCTGTTTTTATTTTCCCCTTTAGCTATATTAATCGATTCCTATAAAATAATAGTTTGCTAAAAGTTTCATGGCAGCGGAACAGGAAAGGAATAAATTCAAATGTTCATTCTTATCGAATTTCTATGCTCACAATCAGTCACAAGTAAAATAAATAAACCGATATTAGGTAAATTTTGAAGCACATGCGAGAATATATCAAACCAATCTTTCATTAAGACGTTACACAAACAAAATACGGAACCCGCGACGAATTCGTAACCCTCCTTTCCTTGAGTTTATTTTATTTCTCAAATTCGAATGCGTTTTACGTTCGCCTTTATATTCCATCCCGGTTATTTGCCGAAGTTATAGAGTTTTTACTAGGACAAACTGGACGCGTTAAAGCGTGGGCGAGAAAACGATATCTCGAAGGGACCGTTTATTTCGATTCTTATGGAAAATCGAGTAGTTATATAATGTAATTTAGAAAATTAAAAAAAGTTAACAGACGTGTGTAGGCCTGCGGTTTTCAAAGTATATTTAACTGTCTAAACGTTGACTGTCTGTTGACCTGATGGGTCTTGTCAGCTTCACCAGAATTGGGGGTGAGTGCTTATGGCACTCAGTCGATAATCAGAACAATCTCAGCTTGTGCTGCTAATTGCGTTAATCCAAAAGTAATGGAAAATGTCCCTTATAGAACCCATGTAACTTGCGTGTAGTGTGCAGTATGGTGCGTGCGATTCTAGTGAATGTGATGACACTTGTTCGTGAAGGTGGCGGTTACAAGAACTACCTCACATGAGAATCGGAGCACGTCTTGTGCTTCAGCCGGAAGGGGACCCGGAGTGTGTGCAGGAGAAAAGTTTAGTGTTTTAAAACTAAGAAACGTGGGTCTCAAAGAGGAGATGCTGGACTACTAAAGGCGTTAAAATGTATAGTTACTTACGAAGTAGAAATGGTCTAGTCACATCCTGCGTCGATCAGTGTAGTTTCGAATTCTACAATGGCCTCGTGTTATCGGTGAACGAAAAACCTAGGTGATGTAGAGCTGTGTCCGTCTGGGACGACACATACTCAAGATAAAAATTGGTGTTCTGTTTGAAAAACAATCTTTTCGTTTAGCGCGTTATCATTTTATATAGCATCATCCCTTAACGTCAGATTAGATTGTAAACGTAATAATTTTAAAATAATGCTAATATCTAAACCAATAAATAAACATTTGTTTTTTTATGTAATATTCAGTGCTGGGTATAATGTATTTCTGTCTATTTGTAAATACTCGCATAATCCTTCCCAACTCCCCACTCTCCTATGTCAGCCTTCGCCATTGTGAATACAAGTCACGTATTCCTAACAAAAAAGTCCCTAACGGAATTATTGTTATCAAAAACATGTCTACATGTTTTATTAAAAGTATTTCTTTTAATATAAATAAAATAAAAATGCGGTGGAGTAGTAGCACAAAGATGGAAAACCACTCGCCTTCGTGGATTTTACTTGAGTTGATCTTCCTAAATCTTTCTATAAATCGATTTAATATTAAAAGTGTCGACATTTCTAGTTTGCATAAGCGGTATATCGCAAGGAGTACACTGTCATGCAAATGGATATTTAATGTACAATTTCGAGGCAGTATTTCCTTATAAATTGCTTTTTGACTTTAATTGATTTTGGAAGCATTTATTATTTTTAGTTTTTTTCTCCGAGCTTAGTCCTTCAGAGGGCTGTGTGTTCGAATCTAGAATCAAGGTATAATCCGCAGAATAACTAAAGTAATAGACATTGCCGAAGTATTGTTAAATTTAAATGGCAGTGGGTGGGGTAAATTCATCGTAGGACTAAAGCCCGATGGAGCCAACGGATTCTCGACTACCACGTACCGGGAGATGTTACATGGGTGGCGACCTTTTTTTTTTTTTTTTTTTTTTTGACGGGGGAAATGCATTTACGCACTACCCTTATCTATTGTATTTGAAGGATCAAAGTCCCCCAAATACAATAGATAAGGGGGCACGGAGTAACGACGAGTTCCGTGCCAGTGTGGGACTCACCCGGGCGAGAGTCGCCCGGAAATACCCACTAAAACCCCCCGGGGCCGTCCGCTGCATTTGGGATGGGGGCGACACGGGATGGCTTTCGCAAGCACCGCGTCGCCCCCTGCAGCGAACCCACCGGGCCTCGTCGTGCAATGTCCCAGCGGGGATGGAGGAGTGATCACACTACTCAACCCACCTCTCTTCGCCCGCCTCCCGTAGGAGGCATGACCTAGGAAGGTCGGTCAGCCGGGGGGGGGCAGAAAACTGCCCCACATGGGTGGCGACCTACCCACCCATCTGTAATGTATACGTACATATATGTAGGTACTTAGTTATATTTTATTTAGTATGTACCCTCAACAGGTTTAATAAATCAGTCTCGCATGATCCATCATTATTTAGTCATAACTAGGTGGGCCGACGACCTTGTGAAAGTCGCAGGAATCCGCTAAATTCGAGTGTTGAGAAATCGGGCATTGTGGAAATGTTTGGGAGAGACGTATGTCCAGAAGTTGACATATTTTAATTGAAATGATTTTGATGATGATGAATTTTATAACACTAACTTATATAAATCCTATGCAATAAAACAAAATGCATACAAAAATATATATGATTTAAAAAATAATCAAATATTTAAGCAGCCCTCGAGTTATAAGTTAATTAATGGACAGACACACAGAGACATCTATTACCTTTTATAATAGGTAATACTACCCAGAAGGCCTTGGACTTACTCCGATCCCTAACTTAGGATGCATCTGTATCTGCCGCCAGTGTTATTCAATGACACTTACACACACTAGCATAACACACATTACATTGAACCCCATACACCTGAACACTACACGCAGGTACAAGGGTCCTGTAAGGAGAAAATTTGCAGAATTTACGCTTCAAGTTCGGTGAGCCTGTCAGAGGTGTTCCGGCATTTATTTGGTTCAAAAAACATTTTAGATAAAATAATAGTATAAAATAAGTACTACGTGTGATCCGCAAATCCCCTTTAAATTAAAGGGGAAGATTTACAAGAACATAATACGACCTGTCGTCTTGTATGGATCAGAATGTTACCCCATAAAGGTGACGGACGAAAGAAGATTACATGCAGCTGAGATGCGAATGTTGAGATGGATGTGTGGGGGGGTAACAAGAATGGACAGGATTAGAAATGAGTATATTGAGGAAGTTTGAAAGTGGCGCCAATAACAGACAAGTTAAGAGACGGTCGTTTGTCCTGGTATGGACATGTGATGCGCAAGGAGAAAGAGGATGTTGTAAGAAAGGTATTGGATATGAACGTGGACGGTTACATGGGAAGGGGAAAACCAAAGAGAAGATGGATGGACTGAGTGAAAGATGATATGTTTAGAAAAGGAGTGAATGCGGAGATGACAACAAATAGAGAGGAATGGAAGAGGAAGACATGTTGCGCCGACCCCAAATAAAAATGGGAAAAGGGTAGGGAGATGATGAATAGTATAAAATAAAAAGAGAACAAAATATTGTACTTAGTGACGTAATAATATACATATATATAATCGTCACACACAGCTAGTATAAAACAACAATACCGCCTGTTGCGGTACCCAAAAAAAAGTAACTGTTTAAACGGAAAAAAGGGGGCAAAATACTGTTTAAAAAATGTAAATTGTATATGTATTAAAAAAAATGTTTTCAATTCATTGCATTATCTTATACCACGGATATATTAAAATTTACGTAGAAATCTACTAGAACACCGGATATATTCCGGATTCGCATGTCAGTCCTGATAACCTAGCTATTTCGCATTCCCGGTTATTTGATCTGTCAATTGGCGAGAGCTCGGACTGTGGTTTTCGTATGTTTATTTGCAGATCAACAGAATGCAGGTGGATTTAAAAACGTTTTTCGTTTAAACCGCATACGGAGGTTTTTTTCTTTGTAAACGATGCGAGATATGCGCACCTTTTTTTTTTTTGACGGGGGGAAATGCATTTACGCACTACCTTTACCTATTGCATTAGTGAGACCGAAGTCGCCCAATGCGATAGGTAAGGGGACACGGAGGAAGTGATTTGCGCACCTGCCAATTACAATGTTTTAAAATGGTTTATAATATAATTTATATGAATATTTTGACAAATTAATAAGGAGGCACTGGCAAGAAATAGTATATTAATAAAGGTTCTGTTTACGTATTAGTCATTAATATTAATGTATTAATTTTGTAAATAACATCATTGTAATCATTTTTCAGGTAAATTGTAAACATTAGACATATTAAAAATAAAATCATTTTTATTAATTTATCTTCTTTCTAAGCGTTGCCATAAAATTGTCCACCGTTTTATTTATGGAGATTTTATCACATCTGTAACTTTACTATCCTTACTGATAATTTAATATATTTTTATATAATAATGTATTACTTAAAACGCCATCAATTTCTCTGAATATAGAATAAAATATGATGTGTTTGTTCTTACTGTAGTCCTTCAGTTATTATACATTTTGATTTCTTTAACTCTTTGATCAATGCGTAGTGATTTTATGTTACATGTAAATATTATTCCTATTTTAATATTTCACAGTTTACGCCAGCTTTTAATTGTTTTCCTATTGTCAAATTTAATTATTTATGTGACGGATTAATCAATCTTACACATATTTCAAAAAATTACAAAAAAGAACCTATACAGAGTCACCTATTAACATAATATATGTAAATCACAACGAAAGTTTACGTTTCAACGTTCATAAATTAAAAATAAACTGGAATAGTATAAACATCCTGTAAATATATCAGGAGGAGGTGTGATATGTTTTGACTGCATTGGCAGGCGTACAAATGTATTATTCGAAGCATATCGCTTGAATAAGCTTTGTTAAAGGGAGTGCCATTTTGTAATTTTTATAATAATTAGTACATAAATTTTAGATTAAATTTACCACATTGGTACAATGAACAGAAATGTGCATCATATTGCAAAGCGATGATAGCTTGATAGTAGTTGAATTCTTTTTCCATGGTCGTTGGTTCGAATCGATAATGGAAAACATTGTGCTGATATCATAACATCGTGGTAAAACATTTTCTAATAATTCCTGCCTGCCTTTTTATTATCATTAGTTGTTATGTTATATTGATTATAAGTGTAAACCTTGTAGGAACCCCTCATAGACTGGTATCAGGTCAATAAATTTCGGCGCATTACGTTTTAAAATCAGCCAGTGCAGATCTAGCAGTTAGGGAGCAGTTTGATCTTCAAATAAAGACTTACTATGCTTTAAGGAAGATAGTCCGGGTTACAACAACGCGGCCTGCAAGGTGGTATAATAACTGAGACAACTTCAGCGATCACTTTTCACTTATGTAAAATCTGCCGTAGTAAGGATCTCAATATCTTTACAAAAAAGAACTACAAAGTAAGTAGTAAAGATATGACTCGACCATAAAAAATCGACGTAAAGACGTGTTCGCTTAAACGTAAATACTATGGGTATTTCAAACAATTCACATCTGTTTCAGTTACCGCGTAATAATATCTGGCAGCGGAACTACTTGGGGATTCAATGTTGCAAGATGGCGTCGTTCCTTTAAAACTTTTGCAACGGTATTGAATTTATTTGTTTGCCCTTCACTGTTTACGCTTAAAGTAAGTTTTAGTTATTTCATCTCTAGATTGAATGTTTATTTATCTATCGCATTCGATTACCGTTGGAGATATTATTATGGATGGATACGTTAAAAAGCTTTAAACAACTTTTTTTTTCGCTTAAAATTATGTATTTATACACCATTACAAACCTACAGTTTTGTTAACTTCATCCGTATATTCTGCCAACCGAAAGCCGTTCACTGCTGCACACAGGTTTTCCCTAAATATCTTCACAATGACCGGTCTTACGCCACTCGTATCCAACGGGTTCCCGCGACCTTCATCAGGTCGACGGTTTACCTTGTTAGGGACCTACACTCGCTGCGTCTTCTGGTATGCGGCAACCATTTGAGTACCCGTTGGGTCCATCGGGTGTTCTCCCAGCAACGTCCTCAGCTCATTGCCACTTTGGTTTGGCAATACTTCGGGCAATGTTGGTTATTTCGATTCTTCTACGGATCTTCTCATATCTGATTCGATCACGCAGTAAAACTCCGAGCAGAGCTCTCTCTATTGCCTTTTGGGTAAATTTGAGCTTTCGTATTAGGCCTTTTTTATAAGCGGCCCCGTCTCAACGTCATCACTGGTAACATACACTGGTCAAAGACTTTTGTCTTGAGACACTGCAGTATTTTGGACGAGAAGGTTCTGCGCAGCAGACCAGCCGAGTAAGTTTCGACGATTAATCTTCTTTCGAATTTGGACCTTTCTAACTGGACAGTTTATGTAACTTCTTAGATTAGTATTGGAAATAAAAACAACAGATTAATCTAGACTGAAATCACTCTCAAATCTTCATTCATAACTTCAGACTGGGTCGAGATATAAATTTAAAGATATTTGGTAATCTATGCGGGTACGAATTCTATAACGAATCTGAACTTACAATGAAGGTAAACAAAGTGATCAAACCGTCAAATAGTAATATGCCATTTTCTATTGTTTAATAATTCACCATCTTTATGATAAAATGTATCATAATGCTCCTAATGCTGTAATCAAAACGCAGTCCTAATATTAAGGTTTCCCTGTTAACATCTTACCACTGCCCATTATACTAACTATCTAATAAGTTTAGCTTCTTCTGCTCTTTCATTATAATATTAAAATTACATCTTCTTCATCGAGTATAATACACACTTTGATTCTGTGCGGTATAAGAATATAATATAACACAACATAATCTCACGCCTGTTATCCCCGAAGGGTTAGGCAGAGGTGAAATAGCGAACTACACCCCCTACATTTCGCCGAGCTTAGAAGGCACACTCGAATAAATATCGAGGCTACTTAGATAATGGCTAAGCCGAGGTTCGTACCCTTAAACAAGTTACCTTTTGTGGCTGAGTACCTTCAGCACACAGCAAAAAAGTTAAGGCGAGAATTAGCATCTCCTCCTTAGTAGGTGTAAATATACATTCTAAAATACCTTTTTTTTTTTTTTTTTTTTGACAGGGGGAAATGCATTTACGCACTACCCTTATCTATTGTACTTAGGGGATCAAAGTCCCCCAGTACACTAGATAAGGGGCACGGAGTGACGAGCTCCGTGCAGTGTGGGACTCACCCGGGCGAGAGTCGCCCGGAAATACCCACTAAAACCCCCCGGGGCCGTCCGCTGCATTTGGGATGGGGGCGACACGGGGTGGCTTTCGCAAGCACCGCGTCGCCCCCTGCATTCTAAAATATACCCTACCCCCCTGCTATAGTTTATTCACGATGTTTCCTTTCATGAAGCTCAAACTCATTATAAGACAAGAGTGGAATCCAGCTTTAGGAAAGCTATATCTTACCAAATTATAACTCTAAATAATCGCATCGCTTCAATAGCTCTAAATAATATAACTACACAAAGTGGTCGGAATGTAATCTTTTTTTGTTGTTTACAACATTTATAAATACTTCGTATACATTTAATATGGATACATGTGTATTTACGAAATACATGCTCCATTTAACAAGTGAACGCTTTTGAAAAAATTCGGAAAGCTGATGATCATTTCTCAATAAATATATCAATATCATTCTTATAAAACACACAAAGAACAAGATGTAGTGAATGAAAACGAAACGATTGAAATCACAAATATGATATTTCAAGATCGTGTTCCTTTTGTAAAATAAAAAAATACTGGATTATTTGAAGAGCAGGAGAATTAAATGGAAGAGAAAAGGGAATTAAGCCACAGGGTCAATAATTTTGTAGAAATAAGTGAAAACATATCATACCGTTTTTCAGATGATCATTCTCTGCCGTTGTAATATTAAAAATTGCCCCTCCTCTTCACATTAACATTGAGATAAATAAAAATTTACACAGAGACACTAGAATTCATATGCTGAACGATACGTGTTAATTGGTACTTTAGATAGACCTACGACAAGCATAACAAATTCGATTTACGATTGCTGCCTACCGGTCGTATATGTTTTTATTTGATCATAAAAGTAACTCATTTTTATCTAAACTCAGGAAAATTATATATGAGAAGTTTTTGAATACATGTACTGTGCTTTAAGAAGACCATGCGCTGTATCTGTAATCTAAAACATTTCATAGTTGGCCTTTTTTTTCTTTACAGGTGTATCAATAACAAAGATTTTAGTTTTTTTTTTTTTAATAATTTTTAAATTATATTGTTAAATTTTTTAAATTGATGGCAACCTGCAAACAATGCGAGCCCAGTAGACTAGTCGAATAGTATTATAGTAAACGTGAGATTTGATGCCTTAATTTCATATTGAATCCATAACAAGTTACAAGACTAAGAACCATCGTCAAATTTGAAAGCATCTACCAATCAACTATGGGTATGTTAATCCACATGATGCTGGTTATAAATAGCCATATCATAGCCTATGGATGTCATAAAAGGCTATTAAGGAATAAACCAGAGGATGATCAGCAGTATACCATTTATATTAATATTAACTTAATTACCATATGACATTTATATTAACCCAGGAAAGGATGTATCTTTCCAATAAGTATAAACAAGACATAGCTACATTGATAGCATATAATATAAATAGGTTAAGTGACACGGCAGTATCATCTAGTTCACAACTAATGATACTGCTAAAATTACTATTTTAAACCAATAGATAAGACAAAGGAGCAGTGTTACATTACAGTTTATCATCAAAACATTAATCGCTTCTCCGGCAAAATATTAGATATAGACCTATTATTAGATAGAGAGAGACTAGATATATTATGTTTTACAGAAACTTGGCTTAAACCGGATAGGATGTTATTTGATGTGCCACACTTTTCAGTTGCTAGTGTATTTAATAGAACAATCGCTGCCGGTGGTGGTTGCATTATACTATCTAAAAATAAATTAAACTTTAAAAACCGAAAAGATATATGTAGTCTCTCTATAGATCGTGTTTGTGAAGTGGCTTGTGCAGAGATGGTAGATTTAATTATATTATGTGTTTATAGACCTCCAGCCTCAAATGTTCTTCAATTCTTACAAACAATGGAGGTTATTTTAGTAAAAATGTTTAATTCGAAAAAGCGAGTGTTAGTTTGTGGCGATTTTAATATAGATATTTTAAGCCCACGCCAGAGGTCACTATGTTCATGTCGTTGTTTAGATCATATAATTTTAATCCACTCTTTAATGAACCAACAAGAACTACGGCTCACACTGCATCTTGTATAGACAATATTTTTACAAATTTTAAAACCATTGGCGGTGGTATAATATCTGGAATACGGTCTGATCACAAAGGTCAGCTCGTTAAAATTAGCTGTCATAAACCTAATGATGAATGTATGAAAACGACTAGACTTATATCCAAAAGTAGATTAGATAGTTTAAATAATAATATTCGCCAGCAATTGTCTACTAAGAATTTTAACAATCGAGATCCCAATAACGACTACGAAAACTTGTTTAAGATTATAAGTAATGAATTTAATAAACAATGCCCAATAAAGGTTGTTATTGACAGGAAAAAAATTGCATTCAGTGATTGGGCAACTAAAGGAATAAGAAAAAGTAGAGAGTGTTTATATGAACTATATCACAGAAAATCACTAACTACTAATTCATCATTTCATGCTTATGTCAGGGAGTATTCAAAAACTTTTAAACGTGTATGTATAGAAGCTAAAGCAAAATTTTTGGGAAATAAAGTTCTCGTGTCTAAAAATAAGGTCAAAACCGTCTGGCACATCATAAATAAAGAAACAGGAAATAGTAAAATAAATAATAATACACTTAATCTGAACGTTGACGGAGTACATATTTCAAACAGTTCAGAGGTAGCAACTGTTTTTCAGGACTACTTCACTAACATACCTCTTGAAGTTACAAAACATATAACTTCATCACCCCAAGGTGCCGCATTGCTCCTTAATAACTTAAGTGCTCCTATAAATTCAAAATTCTACTTTACATCTATTACTGCAGGTGACATATTAAAAGCCTTCAAGCAATTAAATTTAAAACATACACAAGACATATGGGGAATGTCGGTAATGGTTCTTCAAACCATGATTGTTAATATTTCACCATATTTGGCTAACATATTTAACGGATGCATAGCAACAAGCACTTTTCCTAATTTAATGAAAATAAGTAAAGTGGTACCCTTATTTAAATCAGGTTGCAGAAGTAGTCTTGAAAATTATAGACCAATTTCAGTACTTCCATCGATTAGTAAGATTTTCGAAAAGATTATGCTTAATCAGTTAGTTGAATACTTTAGAGCAGAAAAGATTTTAGATGATCGGCAGTTTGGTTTCACGAAATCCAAATCTACCACTGACGCTGGTGCAACGTTAATAAGTCACATATTGGGAGCTTGGGAGATTTGGCAGGATGCAATAGGTGTATTCTGCGATCTCTCAAAGGCCTTTGACTGCGTTGATCACAGTACACTTATACTGAAACTAAAACATTATGGTGTTTCTGAAACCTCTGTCTCCTTCCTGGCCTCTTACTTAACAAACCGATGTCAGAAAGTAAATGTTAATGGGGTTACCTCCACTGGGTCATTAGTTAGAATCGGTGTGCCGCAGGGGTCGATTTTGGGACCGTTTTTATTCCTGGTTTATATTAATGACTTACCGCTAATGGTTAATAACTCAGCTGATATGGTTCTATTTGCAGACGATACTTCACTTATATTTAAAGTAAAAAGAAAAAATTCAGAGATTAGGCACTTAAATAATACACTAGCAAACATTTCCAAATGGTTTGCCTTAAATAATTTACTTCTTAACACTAAGAAAACGAAATGCATAAAATTTATGTTGCCCAATGTGCAACATATTGATTGTAAGTTAGAGATAGAAGGGAATTTAGTAGGCTTAGTTGACAAAACTCTGTTTTTAGGTATCACACTTGATAATAAGTTACAATGGGGTCCGCATATTAAAACTTTGGCAGGAAGGCTTAGTTCCGCTGCTTTTGCGGTTCGGAAAATTCGCCAGTTGACGGATATTGCTACTGCTAGGTTAGTCTACTTTGCTTACTTTCACAGCTTAATGTCTTACGGTATTTTGCTGTGGGGTACAGCAGCAGAGGTAGACACCATTTTTACGTTACAAAGAGAGCTGTTCGAGCAATATATAATATGGGACCTCGCGAATCTCTAAAGAACAAGTTTCAAGAATATGATATCTTAACTTTGCCCTCCCAATACATCTTCGATAACTTAATGCATATTCGTAAAAATTTAGACAAGCTAGATCTAGTGAATGATCGTCATAATTTTAATACTAGAAGTAAAGACAAGTTGGCCGTCCCACGCTTTAGGTTAAGTAAGTGTAATAAAAGCTTTATAGGTAATAGTATTCGGTTTTACAATAAGATCCCAAGTAAAATTACCGATTTACCTGACAATAAGTTCAAGTATTATGTCAAGCAAGTTTTAATCTCAAAAGGTTATTACAGGGTGGATCATTACGTGAACGATAGTGATGTCTGGAAATAACCCACATCTCTGTGCTTCCACTAAAAACTACGATTTGTATAGTTTTTTTATATGACATAAAAAAATTATATACATTATATTTATGAAAAAAAAAGAACCAGATCGAGTTTCTTGCCGGCTCTTCTCGACTGGGTTGTTTTCCGAACCGGTGGTAGTGTTTTAGACGTTCATAAGCGCCTTCTTAGGGCCTAAATTGAATAAATGAATTTTGATTTGATTTGATTTGATTTATCCCCTATATGGGAGTATCCTAGGGCGTGTAAATAGCCCTAAGAGAGGGTTTGGGGGCAATCTAGCCTAAGCGATGCGGTTGTGAAAGGAGTTGCAGCAATCTACTCACCGATGGTGGCGGCAACCGTTCCCTCTGCCAGCGTATAGTGTCCAGGACGGTTTTTCTCGAACTCATGTCACGTAAAGCGTATATAATATTATTAAAGCGTGCAGCTGCAATAGCGCGGATTTGCGGTAAAACAATATTTGTAGCGGAGGTGTTCGAATTCAAGTACACAATTTAACTGTCACAGCTCACTAATTACTCGACCGTCGGGTCGGCGCAGTAGTCCAACTAAGGTACTACAGCGCCACCACTCAACGGTACAGCAAATCACCAGCAACCCTACACAAACCGCCTATAGATGGCGTAACCATCCCCTGAAAACCACAAATATGCCAACTCGCCAACCGAGGCTGTAATTCCTCCAAGATGAATATAGTACACGAATTAATTGTAGGGTTCATTTATTCAATATATTTTATACAGTGCTATTACCATCTAGTGTTAAATAACGCCGAGATCTTGGTTGGTGAATATAATAAGCCCAGAGCAATTGGTTCTCAAATTATGCTACCAGAATACTTCTATTAGTGGTTGACGACAGACTTCTAAACTTGAAGGCTGTAGCTACCCAGGCTGGCATTATTAGAAAATACCCTAACACCATGCTGTGGTTCCCTCATGATGGTTCGCTTCACCAAAACTCAGGTTCATAGAGTTGTACAGGTGATTGCGAATTTATGTCAATCAGTCTTCATTCTTGTGGCTGGCATGATGATGATAATGATGCTAGGTGTGGTCTGACAGCACCACTTAGGAGTCAGTTTTTCTAGACTTAGTTTGTGTTCACAAGTTATATTAACGTTAAGTTATAGTTAGTTATATTAATAGTTATATACGATTTATTGTGGCAGAAATTGCTAATAGACACATCAGTGGATAGAGAAATTATATCAATACTACAGTATTGGTATAAGAATCAGACTAACTGTGTTAGGTGGGCAGGATCTTTGTCGGATGATTATAGGCTGCAGTGCGGTGTGAGGCAGGGCGGCCTGGGTTCTCCTCGCCTCTTTAGTCTGTACATCAACCGCTTGATCGCTGAGCTCAGTAACACTTATCAAGGCTGTTATGTAGACGGAGTATGCATCAACAATATTAGTTATGCTGATGATATGGTGTTGCTGAGCCCCTCGATTAACGCTATGATTGGTTTGCTTACAATATGTGAAAGATACGCGGAGGCCCATGGGCTCAGATACAATGTAAAGAAGAGTGAGGTATTAGTCTTTAAGGCAGGCACTAAGACTTACCCAATTGCACAACAGTTGAGTCTGTGCGGATGCCCCTTAAAGCAAGTTACTAGTTTCAAGTATCTGGGCCACTGGGTATCCGATGACTTAAAAGATAGCCTGGACGTTGAGCGTGGGCGCAGAGCGTTGGCTATTCGGTGTAATATGTTGGCTCGCAGATTTGCTAAATGCTCGACTGCAGTGAAGACTACACTGTTCACAGCATACTGTCAGTCGTTGTACACATGCGGTCTGTGGGTCAACTACACGCAGAGGGCATACAACGCTCTGCGTGTACATACAATACAACAATGCATTCAGGGTGCTGATGGGGTTGCCGCGGTACTGCAGCGCTTCAGGGATGTTCGCAGAGGCGAGAATTGATGGCTTTCGTGCCATCATTCGCAAGCGATGCGACTCTCTCATGAGCAGGGTACGCGCCAGCCCCAACAGCATCCTGAATACTTTAGCAGACAGGTGGGACAGTCCCATACTGGGACATTGGGTACGCCTACATGCTACTGTGGCGTTATAAAAATAATTATTTCATGGAAATGTAGATGTAAGTACTAACACTAGTTTCTAAGTTCTATGTACACTAACCAAATGGACTTTTGTCTGAAATAAATATATGTTATTATTATTATTAAAAAAGTTGATGTCAACTATTGGGTCATTCACGGTATAAATTTTAACCAGACTCGCCTATCCCTTTAAAAAGTTATTGTGAATAAATGTCCCAACGAAACAACCGCTCCCCTGGACTGTTCTTTACTTTATTAGAATTTTGTTAAATAATAGCATTACTTTGTCAAACTGAGTAAGGCTCAACTTAATAAATTATACATTCAAAGTTTAATTAACTTGTCCGACAGCTTTATTGCTAACTGTGAAGCGGAGACATTAAGGGGGATCAGGTAGACAATTTTCTTATGCGAGTAAAGCGAAGTCTATACGCACAATCGGAATTTACGTAGAGCTTATTGTCTGTGTCGTTGTGGGCACTAATTACCTTCTTGAATTATTCGGTAAAAGGTCAGTTGTGGTTTCCATTCGAGATGATTATGAAACACAGAGAAACGTAGTCAGTATTTTTTTAAGATGCACTATATTTTGATCACCTGTTTGTAAAGGACGGCGCTATCAACCGGTATTGTAAACTGCAGCTGACGGAATAAACAGACAGGTGTTTAGGACTAAAAAAAAAGAAAAATAAAATACAGATGTTTTGTCTTGTTCACCGATGTCGGTTTTATTACGCGCTAATATTGGTGGCTAAAATTTATAAAGAATGTGTATTATTTTTTAAATATAACATTGATAAGCTATACTTTTTAGAAAGTCACATGAATGTAAAGTTTCTTATGATAAATCAAAACTTAAAAACCAATTTAATCGGGTTGTTATAGGGGACGATCATGTATAAAATAAAAATCAATTAGTCTGTATTCTTTGCTTATTTTTGATGACATAGAGAATGGAGGTCTGAGTGGTTAGCTAACAAATATTTTTTTCTTTACAATTATGCCTATGTTTTCGGATAAGAGAATCAAAAATTTCTGCTTACTTGAACTTATTTAAACGTGATAATAGAAAGGCCCCGTAACATTAGAAATATTAATATAGAATAAGGAAAATAATAAAGATATAAAATAAATATAAATCAAGCCCTCAAATTAACTGGAATTCTTAAAGTAATACATGATGAAATAAGAAGGGTAATGGAGTAAACTGAATCGATGTAAAGTATAATAAACATAGCTCGGTGTACTTTGAACATTTACCAGACGATTTGGCGAAGTGCGTGATATTTCCAGAACTTTGTTTCTGTTTATTTATTATTCGACAAACGAAACTTAAACAAAATCTCACGACTTCGAATACTCAGGAGAAACATCATGTTTAATCGAAACTGTGGACCGTTTGGACTGTTAATTGCCCGCGGAATATTGTTTGCATGTTGTAAACAAAACTATTTTAACATAACAAAAACGTGTGTATATAGGGGAACTGATACGTAGCCAGTATAGTTCAAAAGTACACTTGGCCCACACAGATATTAAAGACTCGTTAACATTATTATTGTTACACTGAAGCTCAGGTATACTGAAGATTTTATTTATTTATTAATTTGAACACTAACAAGTTTTATATTTTGACTTAGATACTATGAATAATTTCAGTACACGTGATAAATGCAACCTTCATTATAAGTGATTACGTTTAGGTTAGGTTAGATAATTATCGACGCGGTGCTTGCGAAAGCCACCCCGTGTCGCCCCCATCCCAAATGCAGCGGACGGCCCCGGGGGGTTTTAGTGGGTATTTCCGGGCGCTTCACGCCCGGGTGAGTCCCACACTGGCACGGAGCTCGTCACTCCGTGCCCCCTTATCTATTGTATTGGGGGACTATGATCCCTCAAATACAATAGATAAGGGTAGTGCGTAAATGCATTTTCCCCCCGTCAAAAAAAAAAAGAAAAAAGTTAGATAATTATATATTGAGAACAAGCTTGTACAAACCATAAATATACAAAAGAATTAATAAATATGTTGATTACTCGAATTAAAACAGTTAAAATAAAAGTAAAATAAACGTAATTAATTTTAATTAAATAACTTAATGGATTTTAAATTATATGGCACTAGTATTACTTAACATTAATGAGGAATATTTTATGATGCCGAGGTTTGTACCACTTTGGTGCTTTTGTGCTAATTGCCACTTTCCAGTATTAAATTGTAGTCTTTGGTTGCCATTTACCGGCTGACTACTACACACGTTTGCCACAACGCCCAAGGAAGCTGACAAAGTCCTTATCAACAGCTTTAAACAATTGAAATTGCTTCGTTCACGTGTGGACAAAGTTTATAAACTAGTTTTTTTTACACTGTATAGGCTCAGTGCTTTAACCACAATCTCATGTTAAGTGATGATGTGGTCCAGGAAGGACCATGTGGACAGACTAACCCCAGAGGTACTGGTTCTCAAATGATGCTGCCAGATCATACTTATTAGTATTTGGCGATATGTTTCCAAACTTTCCTTCATAGAAAGCTAAGGCTAGTTTTGTAGTCAGATAGGTGGCTCGAACTTATTATCGCCCGACCGCATTATCAACAGCGCCATCATCGCTTAAGCCCTATGACAAATTATAATGATTAGTAATTTATTTTCATCATTACATTCACTTCCATATTAACCTTAAAACTACATTAAAATCGATACAGTTGGAGACGCCTAGAGCAGGCGCGGTAGGCCAAAATGGCAAGGGAAGCGTGGTGGATGCGGGAACAAGGAAGTCGTGCACTGACCTGTTCCTCAGCAGCAGCAAGCGCCTTCGACGTGTAGATCCGCTCGCAGCCGCCCGAAAGCTCTCTCGAATAACACACGAGGGCTTCCGACACCTCACACACTTGCCAACACTCGACGTCACCTTGTGGTGACGCATATTGTTATGCGGTATAGTTTATATTATAAGCGGAAAAGTGAATATAACCACCACGATTTAGTGGCGGCGCGGGCGCGGTTAGGAGCACAAGTATGTACTCGTATATAGCGGGGTTGCGAAATTAGTAATTACGTTGTATGCGCGGGCGCGGTCGCCACAGAAGTGCACGACAGGGAAAGGGGGTGGGGGTTTTAGGAAGCCACACTAGGTGGCGTTACCAACAGTAATTATTAAGATTTGTTTAATTATTTACAAGATTGAGTATTTTTATCTTGTGCGACACAAAAAAAAAAAAACAAAATTACACTAGTAAATATTTCTGAAGTTGGATCGCTATCTATTCACTAGCCGGTGGTTGTTTTTATGAGTTACGATGTACTTACCGTGACGTTAACTGCACCCATTTTGTCCTACTAGGGTAAGTAATAAAAAGTAATACCAAACTAAACAAGATAAATAGAAAAGGAGACTGCAAAAGACATCCAGGCCGTTTGGAATACTAACTCGTTTAATTTATTTATACTGTTGTATCAAATAATATAATGACTGTACAAATGTCAAAATATTCAAAAAGCACCAGAAAATTTTAATAAATTTATTTACCACGTTTTGCCATTACGATCTTGACTTGAGAACATTCTCTGATAAGTAATAGGTCAATAAAAAATGTGTTGACTGCGCCACTGAGCTTTCAAGTCGTAAGAATATTCATTGACCTTTCTGATAATATATTCTTCAAAAACTACTATACATTATGAATATACATATTTTGTAAAATACCTAAAATTAGGCCAGTTCAGTAACGAATACGCAACATAATTTTTAAAAGCATAAAACTCGGCTATTTCCCGTGGAACAAATTCCTCTAGACATACAATAATGTTACTCTGAACTTTTGTTAGATTCTCTTTTATTACTATCTATAAAAAACCTACGTGCTCTCTACTAAGATCTAAAGTACTGCCTACATACTCATTCTAAACATTTTATGAAAATAAATAATATATTTTAGTACGAAGTTAACGCAATGTTATGTTAAAATGTTCGCATGACCGTTTTATCTCACGAGTATTCTGATTCATACATCGTTTCTATAAAACAATAGTGCTTCATATAAATTAATTTGATTATACACGTTATATTTATTTATGTTTTTTTTGAAGTGAAAATTTCTTTCCTGGTGTTGAGCGATTCTCGGTAGGGGAGCTATTTATAGATTCGCGTTACTAATGCTATGACGTCAGCCGTCAACATGCTACTGTATGTCAAGTATACGAAAACGTGTGTGCTACGCTCAGAGATAAATAATAAAATGTATACATGAACAGCTTATCGTATGTTTTGATTATGATTAAACTATATGAAAATGCTAATAATTTCAATTACTCATCCATCTATCTATTCAACCGAAAGACGTTCACTGCTGGACATAGATCAACCCCAAAAATCTCCACGACAACCGGTCTCGCGCCATCCGCATCCAGCTTCACCAGGTCGTCGGTCCACCTTGTGGTGGGCCCACCCATGCTGCGACTTTCGGTACCCATTCGAGAGCCCGTTGGCCCCATCGGGCATCGGTTTCTGCGAGCAATGTGCCCAGTCCACTGCTACTTAAGTTTAGCAATTCTTCAGGCAATTCTTCTTTTTTTTATTAGTGGCAACACACACTGGTCGAAGACTTTCATCGTAATTACTCATACTACAATTTAAACTTTAAACAGTTTTCCAAAGTTTCGAGTTCTCACTTCTGTCAGCAGTCCCCATGACCGCCTAGTATTTTTTTTTCATAATAATATTTATAAAACTATATCACGTTTTATCTTCCTTCTTACTACTATTTCAGTTTTTAACAAAATCAAATTATTTATTCAAAGTTTAATATAACTGTATTATTATAAAATATCTCCCAGTAATAAAATCTAATTTCGTATCTGTCCGCGCTCATATTTCGACACGCAATCTCATAGCAATAATGCTGTTTATTGACAGTAATAACTTATGCATGTATTTTCAATGTAGTTCTGATCAACTATTGCATGTTTGACAATTTAAGCAAAGTTATTTCGTACATTCCTGATTTTTATGATGGATGTAATCACAGATTTCATTTATGTAAATATGAAGGGTCTTAACATTAAGTGAGATTGCAGAGCATTAACAAATTGAAGCACGACAATATAGATTATAGTCGAGTATCTAACACTGAGAGAGCATTATTAAATGGTTGTTTATGAACAAAATCGTCGGTATATTTTCACCGTCATAAAATTGCACGTAGACGTTTCTATAAAAGCTTTAATATGCTAGAATATATTTATAAGGAATAACAAACAATCGCTTAAGTGCCCCCCGGCTTGTAGATATGAGGTGAGAGCTCTCAATAAATAACTCACTGCATTACCTCAATATTGTATAAATATGAATTTTTTACAGTAAATAATAATTCCCAAATTGAACAGGATAGCTCGAGAACCGCTAGGGTGCAATAATTTTAACGGAAGTCCTTCTGACTAACGGCAGTCCTTCTGACTGCCGGCTAATAGTCTGACTGGGCGGCTGGGCGAAAGCCCACTTTTTTTTTGGGGGGGGGGAGGTGATTACTGCGGTCGCAGTGATCACTCCTCTTCCTTCCGGAAGGTAATGCCTCTTTCAGAGGCGGGCGAAGAGGTGGGGTAGAGAAGTTCTCCCCCACCCCCGCTAGGCCATTGCACAGACGGGCCTGGTGGGTTTGCCGCAGGGGGGCGACGCGGCGACATGCCTTGCAACCCCGTATCGCCCCCTATCTCAAATGCGGCGGACGGCCCCGGGGGGTTTTAGTGGGTATTCCCGGGCGCTTCTCGCCCGGGTTTGAGTCCCACACTGGCACGGAACTCGTCACTCCGTGCCCCCTTACCTATTGTATTGGAGGGACTCAGGTCCCACTAATACAATAGTGCGTAAATGCATTTCGCCCCGTCAAAAAAAAAAAAAAAGGGTGCAATAATTTTAATATGTAATCAGAGAAATTAATGGGATTCTTTCCCTGGATACATTATTACTTACGTAATCTGAAACTGAGATTTTCTATAACTAAATAAAAACTTTACAAATGATACCATCGCTTAGTTAGTTTATTTATTCTATATTTTTCATTTATTTTTTCAGAAGTGTCTGAATGCTGTTAACATAAGAGGTTTGACAACGTCGCTGAACTTTCGAGGCAAAGGCGTAAGGCGATCAGCCGAGAGAGTTGTACCCAGCTAGACCTCAGCTAGGGATGCTACTTGAGACGTAAATTCTGCGGAATTTGTCCAGCGCCAAACCTACGATGATTAAAGTAAACTAAGTATCATAAGGTCCCTTGCACAATCCATGTACCTGCGTGTAGTGTGCAGGAGTGTGGGGTACAGTGTGATGTTTATTTATTTATTTATTTATTCAATCACCAACAAGGTATACAATGTGTTTAGCTTATTAAAGGTTAAATTATCATTACAATATATCTTAATGTAACCTTAATTATAGGTGAGTACGGCATTATTTATTTGAGCAAAAGTTTTTTATGCGACAATGAACTTCAGTTTTTTTGTAGATCTAATCTGGTCTAATCTAATCTAATATGTTACAAAAAAAATATAAAATAAAACATAAAATAAAACAAAAACAAACCATAATTAAACAAAACTAAAATATAAAAAGAAATACAACGAACTAAGAGCAAAAACTAAACTAATATAAAAGTTATTAATTATTCAATTTTTAATTGTAACATCGAAGACAATAATATCGAAGACGAATTAGAAGGAGATTTATTTTTTCTTTTAATCCCTAATTTAGTATTTATTTAATTTGTTTACAGTTAGATTTATATTCACGCAAACTATTTTGGAATATATCAAGTTTGTTATGCTAGTGCATGAAAGTGGTACTGCATAGCGCTGGTGGCTCTCCCCAGTTGGTGATCGGAACATGTCCAAAACCGGTGCCCAAGGAGCCCAGAGGTATTTTTAAATACCCAATATTAAAGAATAAGAAAGTGCTGGCTGTCTTCTTTTTAAAGACGTTATTCTTGGGGCTTTGACCACAATCTCATCCGATATTAAGTGACGATGTGCTCTAAGCCTAAAACAGTACTATCTCTCAAGTGATTCTGTCCATACCTATCCTGTTTGACAACAGGTTTTCAAACTTGAGTGTGGTAGCTACCCTACTAGACGGGCACTATTAGAAAATTCCCTACCACCATGCTAAGATTTACTTACAATTTTTTCCAACATCGAAAGCTGATGTTTATTATAGAGCTGGATATGTTCGAACCTGCGTCCATTGACACGAAATCCGGCCGCACAAGTAACTCTGACATCATCGCTTTATAGTGATGTTATGTCCGATCAAACAGTATCATTATCGCTTTGATATATCTGGGATTATTGATAATATTTTTATTACCACATCCTTATAAGATTAAATCTATACGTATAAATAAAAATGAAGTGTCTGTTTGTAATGTCAAAATTATTTTCTTACTAAATAGCAGCAATGTATATACGAAACCTATACCAAAATACCAATTTAAAAAAAAAATCTGTTTGTAATGGGTAACAGCTGGACCGCTTTTGACGGGACTTTTTTTGGTAAATAACTAAAGTAACTCCGCGTAACTTAGGCTGCTTTTAAATTTCGAAAATAATTAGGGTATTGCATAAAATCTGGAGCAATGCACAGTTTTTTACGGGCAAGCGCTTTAATTTATGAGAAATATTTTTACTTTATCTTAGTCCTCAAAAACTTATTAGGATTCCGTATAAAAAAATGCAGTGAAGGCACACAGCTAGTTATTAAATATATTCTCCTTTTAATTAAATCTACTTATGTCTATTCCCGTGGGATAGAATACCAGACGGACTGTATAGCATTGAGGAGATATAGCGAATTAATTTAAACGTAATACCGTAGTAATACGAACACCGTGTGAAGCTTAAAAACTAATTAAAACGACGTAGGTAATATAAGGTTAATAGTGTTGTAAATATATACGTATTGTGTTTGATTTCTCACGAGTGCGTTGAAGACGCGACGGTGGCGCCGCGAATGGAACTTCATAGATAATAAATCATGTTTTATAACGTTTAAGCATAATATTATATGAAGGATTTAGTTTTTGTAATTTACAGAGATAAAATAAATTAAACTAACAACTACTACTCTACTGATGACGGTTATTATGTATTATTATATTCGATTTTCCAATATTGTCGAAAAATTCATAATATCTAGAGTAACTTCAGCTATCTGCCAAAAAAGTCCTGTCAAAATCGTACCAACCGGTATTAGCCAGAAAAATAGACAGATATAAAAAAATAAAAAAATTGTTTTTTTGTTTAAGTACCGTATATTATATATTCATATGTATTTGGTAAAAAAAAATGTTATTTTGATATTAGTATAGATATCCATAATTTAGAGATATTTTAAATACATCGGTTCAATGATTCTTTACTTATAGCCATACTAACAACATAATATAAGCTCACGCCTGTTATCCCCGAAGGGTTAGGCAGAGGTGAAATAGCGAACTACACCACTCGCATTCCGCCGAGCTTAGTACCGTCCCAGATGTGACAAGGGGCGAGCCTGTCGCCCTATCGGGCACAAATTCCAAACTCCGGGATGATACTGAGTACAAAAACCCAATACCTCTTGACCCGACCCGGGGGTCGAACCCGAGACCTCAGAACGGCAGTCGCACCGTAATACAACTGCGCCACCGAGGCTACACCGCACCGAGATACTAACAAACAGACTGATACTGTTTCTTTTATATCTTTTTATATCTATCTACCCGGTAATACTTCTTTTCGGTAATTCCTGCTTCCTCAACATATTTTAATTTAATAATATTGTGTTATTATTTAAAAAGTAATTAACCGTCTACGTGATTGCTTATTATAATTATTAAATAATAATGCAATTATGGGAATATAGAATAATTTGTGGACATAATAGCATTGGTATTTCCTACTCCAATGTTAAATAGGTGAACGTGCGGTTTTAGTCAGTAAAAATCTGACATAATTCACCCTTCTGTGCCTGTCGAGGATTGATAAAATACATGAGATTGCTTCACGATAAAACAAACTAGGATAATTTAAATATTTCGCAGCAATATATCTTACAATAAAACGTACCTGCCAACCTTATACGAGATACAGTCTGAGTTTCAGATGTGTCCACACTTGGATATTTATTGTAGACCAAAAATATTTTTATTAATGTTTGATTATATTAGCAAAGATAGCAAACATATGGTTTACACAAAGCGGAATGGAGCAATGTTTATTATTATAAATCATCCTGTCGACATTGAAGATTATAAGCACGTACATCAAAAATCGACAGGGTGATAAAAAATTCAAAGGGAAACGAAAAGAAACATCTTCACAAATAACTTCAATTAAAAATCCTATAATGTGTTTCATTTTTGCGTGTTAAAGAGTCAGCGATATTGGACAAGAATGACAAATGTTATTTAACAATTTTTTATACTTTGCTCGTGAATTGTAACTCTTTTTATACTTCGTAGTGCTTTTAAGCTGGTGACTACCGTCAACTTATAGAGAGCGATATTCTGACGATCATCCCTGGTCTTAAATAGAACATTACTGAGCCTTAATTTTAAAGCCCTGTATATTTTAGTTACGTCACTTATATATATCAAGGATATAGCAAGATGGTTAACATAAACCAAGGTCCGTAGAGACAGGTGATAAATTTAAAACATTTATTCCACGGAAAATACATGAAAATCTCTTGAAAATATTACAATTTTAATTCAAATAACTGCGATGAATTTGATATGCTCAGTCGAAAAATGTGTATTTATAAAATTAAAAAGTATACAAACAAATAATTTTTTGTAATCATTCAATACTCACCCGGCCAAAGAATTAAATCCACTAGATACAATGTAACATAACACAGAGCGTACATAAAGCGACGGTCACAAAGCACGGTTAGAAACGCGCGAACCTGGGAGCGCGCGGCGGTACACTAATGGCATCGGTGGAGCAAAAGCGCTTTTAAGTTGGTGATACACCGAGCGCGAGACATTAATCTAAAAATGATACTGAACATGCTACAACAAGTGATAAAATGGGACAAAATACATCGTTATCTGTGGCACTTAAGTCATCCATACTTATCCGTATCTTTACTATATATAAAAAGCAACGTGTATGTGTTTGTCTATTTGTTAGACTAATGAAACCACGGGTTTTCTAACTATCCTCAGATGTAATAATATTGATTCAATTTTGCCTACTTTTAGTTTTATAAACTGTATTATAAAACAATTTTAACTTTCTATAGAATGCACAACTTTTGCAGACACGCCGTACTATTAAATCACTGTCCTTCTCTTTACATTGTTACAATATTACCACTACTTAAGGATATTGATCTACGTTATAGTTATATCAGATCAGTCCTTTATGAAATTAATACTAAAAAGTACATTTTTACTCAAATAACATATTCTGTTCATCGTAAACAATTAAGTCTGTTGTCTGTAGGAAGTATTTAATATCTTAAAAACGTGTTTTCTATGTGTCTGTTCATTAGTGTACTAATAACTTAAGAATTATTTAACAGAAAAAGATTTTTATTTGATTGAAATCATTGATATACTTTCTAGGCATGTTTACAATTGTTTACGTTGGGCAATAGACGGAATAAACAAAAAAGCACCAGCTATGTTTTCAGGCAGACAAATGAAAACCTAACCTAACGCTGGCCTAAAGCTTTAATAATAAAGAGTGAGTGCAGTCATGGGCATAGTTACTTTACAATAAACATGTCGGAATATCATCTTTGGTGGATCAGTTAATTCTTTGACTTTGATAATGTTGATAAATTGATTATTTTATATACAATTACAAGATATGATAATACTCATTACTTATGTGGAACGTGTTATCTGTGGTTATTCACAATAAGACGTAAACCTGTTTTGGTGATAATTGTAATTGATAGTAATTTATTGTGAAGGTACAAGCAGTAGAATTAATGAATTCTACATCCACGTGCATACTTATCTGTGTATAGATAAGTTTTATAAAAATGCAATCGAGCTGTTTATTGTAACACACCACTAAATAGATTATGGATAATGTTTATAACTCAATGTAGATTATTTTATACTATCGTTACGACATTGAAGTTTCCATTCACTTAGACATAACACATTCAGAACTAAATTATGGAAAGAACGTCACCAAAAGGACTACTTCAAATATTATATTTTGGGATATTTGAAAAACAAAACGTTCTGGGGTTTCCCGTCAGGAATGAAGTTCTTAATTAAAACAGAATTACAAAAAGGAAACTATATAGGGTCTAAATTATAAAATGACTCGTTGTGAAGGAAATACATACATACATACATATCATCACGCCTTTCTCCCGTGGGGGTAGGCAGAGATTACGTGCTTCCACTTGCTACGATCTTGGCATACCTCTTTCGCTTCCTCTACTTTCATGAGCGCTTTCATACATGCTCGTCGGTTATGGGTACTTTTTACCTGGCCTTTATTTAAGACATGATTGATTCGGTCTAGATACATTCGCCTAGGTCGACCCTTACCGACTTGTCCATTCACCCTCGCCTTATAAATTAATTTCGTTAATCTTCTCTCATCCATCCTCTCTACATGCCCAAACCAACTAAGCATACCTTTCTCTATTTTGGTCAACACATCCTCTACCACACCACAGCGTTCCCTTATAAATGTCCTAAATTATTATTATATCTTCTTAATTAAAAATTAAACATCGTGCGACGCCATCTAGTGTTCAAACTTTGAACGTTGAACAAATTACATCAGTGAGAATTCGATTTAATATTATAAAACAAAACGCCATATCTTATTTCTAGAATAATATACAAAGAAATAGCTATTTACACGAATATTAATAATATGATATAATAATAACAGCAAACTGCAATAATAATAACAGTTATTACGTAGACTATACATTAGACACTGCATAACCATCATACATAGACTATACATTAAAGGAAAAAAACAAAAAAATATGTGTCAAATATAGGTAGTATTTGCGTAGTGGCTAAAATTAGATCAAAATATTTCTAAATATGTTATTTAAATAACTTGAAAGTACGTCAATATTGAACAAAAAACATAACAACATAATAAATACACTGAAATGTTTTATGATTGACTATTTATATGTAGATAAATTTTGTGTAAACTTAACATTAAAAGTGAGATTTTTCTATTGAGTTATGATAAATTGTTCGTAAAATTAAAATAAAAAAATTTATGTCCCGGATGGTCTCAAACCACCAACCTTTCGGTTAGCAGCCGGACGCGTTAAACAATTGCGCCACGGAGGCGATATCTATTTTGCTGAAATTCAATTACAGTTACGAAATGGTTACGCTTTTTTTAACGTTACGGACGTTTTTTGCCAGCTAGGGTACCCCTCCGCAAAGCCCCATAAGGAACTTCGTTCAAAAACTATTCTTTACAAAGAATAAAAATCACACATTCTGATTTCATTTTACATATAACAGAGTCATAAGTGATTGCAATATTTGTTGTTACATATGGAAAAAGGATAACTCATTTGTTGGTTGGTTATTTGTGATTTGCTGGTGAATTGTTCTTTACATATTTTGTATCGATTTGTATTAAAACTGGTTACCATCAATGTATTGACAGTGATATTTCGTTAGTGAAATGGATTTGAATTTAAACGCACAAGTCTTTTCAATAATTTAATCAAACTCCCAAAAAAACATTTGATACAATTTGGCACCTAATTTTAAAAGTTGTACATTTTCCATATATTCCATATGACGAGTTAAGTTCTTTGAATTGAAATTTTCTCTCCAAACATATCTATACGTGTAGATAGTCTAGGGAGCATCTCCTATATGCTAGTTCTTCTGTGCTTAGCGTATTATAACTGTACTTTGATCAAATAGCCACTTAACGGTAGGTGAGATTGTGATTGAAAGCTAAAACTATCTAGCATAAAAACAATTTCATTTGGTTGGTTTTTTTTTTTTATCAAAAACTAGAAATACTACAAAAGCGTTAATTTCGACTCCTTGTAAATATGTTTAAGATTAAACAAAAGTTTTCTTCGTAAATCTATATCAGCGCTTCTTTTCTTTCTCTAATTAAGAAAACAAAAATATTTTTGAGTCTATTTAATAAGTGATTTGTGGCTATAATTAGTGAGAATGTCATTAAAAATTATAATACGATAATCCTAAAAACAAGCCATTGACAAAAACCCGCCATCGCTTATTAACTTACGCCACGGCATAAAGTAAGTCGACAGTGAGAGATGAAACGGGCGACTGTTTGCAGAGTGCCAGTGAATCCTTACGGATTTACACACAATAGTTGTGTGATTTTGCGTCCTCGTTCGCGGCAACGGGCTTTAGGTCGGGATTATCCGCATTGATAAGGTACCTACGCGCAAGCAGAAGCCCACTCACGATGTTTATCCGATAATTGTAAGCCATGAAGAAAACAATAACGTAATTGCGATAGTCCTATTGTGGAGTTTTATTATTTATCGTTACATCTGTTTAAGATCTACATCTACATCTGTGGTATCTAAGGATAAACGTAAGAATGTGTAGATGGGTTAAACATAGGTTTCAAATAACATTAATAGTCGGCTGAATGTTCGGCATACTTGATTCCCATACTGAATGAACTTTCCCGTCCAGTACCAGCACCTCAAATTATCATTCCATCAAATAGTATAGAGTAAAACTTAGCCACGTTCGTACTTTTTTGCTTTTAGTTAATTTTTATTTGCAAAGTCTGACACAACGAGATTTTTTTGATACTTTTATTCAAGAGGTACCTGATAAAAGTAACACACTTTAGAATTTCCCAAAGGTTTAAATTAATCACACTCAATTGAATACAGTGAAAACTTTCATTACTACTTCACCGAATATTCGGCCCATCTCTAATTTATAGTTCTTGTATGTTTAACTATAATTGTATATTTGCTTTATTATGTAGATAAAGCATGTATTTAAAATGTTTTAACTATTACAACCATTTGGCATCCCCACGGCTAAATTAGAGCATAAAACATTCCATTTAACTGGGAATCTCTGGCGCGGTACAGAAAATATTTGCTAGTGAAGGGATCTACAGATTTACTACTTGCCTGTAAACTCAACACTGCTGATAAAGGTTTGTGTTTTATTTTTAAACAAACTTAACATTATTGGAATGAACATACTAATGTTATTAAAAATTAATAGCATATCTATTTGTGCATTATGACTTTTCGGTTTAATTAACATACAAACATGGATTTTGTGTATTGAATTCGCCATAAACAAAAATATAATTTTTGTAACACCACATAACACCATAACACCACATTCAGGCTGTCCGTCTACCTGCGTTTAGGGGTTTCATGGGTGTCTCCACATCGCTGCCAATGCGGTACTATAGTCGACTCGCTCGGGCATCACGGTCTGGCTTGTAGTTAAAGCGCAGGTCGTATTTCTCGTCACGCCACCCTCAATGACGTTTTACGTCGGTCTTTTGCAAGTGTTAATGTACCAGCCAGCTTGGAACCTATTGGTTTGGTGCGTGACAATGGCAAAAGACCCGATGGGATTACGCTTCTGCCTTGGAAGATGGGGCGGCCCTTGGTATGGGATGCTACTTGCGTCGATACTTTGGCACCGTCACATATTCCAATTACCTCTTTGAAGGCAAGCGCAGCAGCTACATCAGCGGAAGATCTCAAGCGGCGCAAATATGCTACCCTTGGTGAGAGTTACATATTTGTCCCGTTTGGGGTCGAAACTCTGGGACCGTGGGGCCCGAGTGCTCATAGCCTTTTTAAGGATCTCGCGGGTCGTCTAGTCGACACGTCTCGCGACCAGAGGGCTGGACAATATTTGGCACAACGAATTAGCATTGCCATCCAACGTGGCAATATGGCCAGCCTCCTGGGAACCTTCCCGTCTGGCGGCGAGCTGGACGGCATTCATTATTTATAGTATTTTATTTTATTTTAATTTTAAATTTTTTTGTGTATAAATTTATGTACTTTTTGAATAAACAATACGAAATTTTTGTATAGATAACCTATAATGCGTGTGAAATGTTATTTTCTTATTCCCACTGAAAATATTTCACAATAAATGTATATTTTTGTTTTAAATAGAAAACTCTGTTGTGAATTTATAAATTGACATATAATATTGATTTTAAATTTATTAATTTGGTAACTTCATTACACTTAGTAACATTGTTGGCGTCTTGAATCGTCTGCTGTATGTTGTAACCAAAACATAACAAAACAAAAATGTTTTATTGGAGTTTTTCGCAACGCATACATAGTACTACATAGTATACAAAATATTGTATCCATTTAACACCGGTTGTATTGTTAAATTCACACGTATGTAGTCATTAAATAAAAAATAATTTCAAAATTTATTTTCTATCCTTTCAATTTCATACGAACACGACTGATAATAGAAAGGGATTTTCGTTTTATTTTATTTGAAGCAATTTCATTCCACTGCGAATCTATTTGATTCCCACCCACGTACTTGCTTTGTTCACTATATGCGATTTTAACGAACAAGTTAAAACGGATTTGGCGGGATTGTAAATAATGCGAATACAATTATAATTAAAAGATTGACAAAAGGTATTTAATGGGTATAGACATAACCCATTCGTTGTCTTCCGTGGCAGGTAGCTGTGATAGCTTCCATAACTGCAAATATATTAATTAAAAATGAAACACCTACGCATAAACCCAGTACGATTGGAATTGTTACAATTGGTAGAGCAATTGGCAAAAATCAAAATCAAAATCATAATTTATTTATTCAATTTAGGCCCTAAGAAGGCGCTTATGAACGTCTAAAACACTACCACCGGTTCGGAAAACAACCCAGTCGAGAAGAGCGCAGGCAAGAAACTCGATCTGGTTCTTTTTCTTTTATAAATATCATTTTTTTTGTCATATTTAAAACTATACAAATCGTAGTCTTAATAATGTTAGTGGAAGCTCAGAGATGTGGGTTAATTCCAGACATCACTATCGTTCACGTAATGATCCACCCTGTAATAACCTTTTGAGATTACAACTTGCTTGACATAATACTTGAACTTATTGTCAGGTAAATCGGTAATGTTACTTGGGATCTTATTGTAAAACCGAATACTATTACCTATAAAGCTTTTATTACACTTACTTAACCTAAAGCGCGGGACGGCCAACTTGTCTTTACTTCTAATATTAAAATTATGACGATCATTCACTAGATCTAGCTTGTCTAAATTTTTACGAATATGCATTAAGTTATCGAAGATGTATTGGGAGGGCAAAGTTAAGATATCATATTCTTGAAACTTGTTCTTTAGAGATTCGCGAGGTCCCATATTATATATTGCAACTGAATTATTCCCGTTTCATTCCCATGCCCCACCTACTTTATTAAAGCTAGATCTTCTACATATAATATGTCGGTTATTCGTTGTCAGTGCATGTTGTAAATGACAATAATTTAGATGAATTCGCAAATTACCTCGTCGATACCCTAAAGATAAAATGCAGAGATGGGTTCTCCGCATTGTAGACATTGCATACTTAGTACATAGAGCCACGTCAGGTACGCAGGGATTGGGGGGCAGGAATAGTTGTGGGGGGCAGGAATTATATCCTGCCCCCCCGGATGAATGACCTAACTAGGTCATACCTCCTACGGGAGGTGGGCGAAGAGATGGGGTTGAGAAGTGTGTACACTCCCCCATCCCCGCTGGGCCATTGCACGACGAGGCCCGGTGGGTTCGCTGCAGGGGGCGACGCGGTGCTTGCGAAAGCCACCCCGTGTCGCCCCCATCCCAAATGCAGCGGACGGCCCCGGGGGGTTTTAGTGGGTATTTCCGGGCGACTCTCGCCCGGGTTAGTCCCACACTGGCACGGAGCTCGTCACTCCGTGCCCCCTTATCTATTGTATTGGGGGATTTTGATCCCCTAAATACAATAGATAAGGGTATTGCGTAAATGCGTTTCCCCCCGTCAAAAAAAAAAAAAAAAAGGTACGCTGGGATATTGTCTCGCTACCGTCTTTATCATGGTGGATACAAAATGGAGACCTGTTAAATCTAATCCCCGGCACTCCTTTCCACAACAGAGCCACGTGCGCTGGGCTTCGAATGTATAATTGCGCCTCTCATCTCGGCACGAAATAAAAAGTTCGCATCAGCTTACCTGTTGCTTTTTCTAACTAGATAACACTGTTGACAGGAAGGGCCTTTACAGCTTCACCAAGACTTTGGAGGCGAGTGCTGAAGGCACTCAGCCGCAAAAAGGTAACTAGGGCAAGGTTTACCAAAGCACATTTACATTTTTTATTTAATAAAAAAATAAGGTTCCTTTAATTACATATGTACCTACCTGTAAGAACCTTTTACACCTGCTAGGTGTAAGAACCCGTGTGGAGTATTGTGCGTGTAATGCTTAATGTGAGTTTAGTGTCACTGTATTGCGCTGGCATTGGTGTCAAGAGCCTCCCCAGTTGGGGAACGAAGCACGTCGTGGGCCGCGACCGGAAGGGGACCCCGAGTGTGTACGGGTCAGCTTACATGTGCAGTACCATAAAACTGTGGAACAGTCTCCCGGCCGCTGTGTTCCCCTTATCCTACAAGATGGACATGTAGATGAGGATATCATAGTAACGGTGATCGGCGATTGACTGTTGATCTATCCGTGGTTATCGCTGTTAATCTTTGTTTACCATTACGCATAGAGCCGTAATTCCTCCATGCTTCTATACAAAAAAATTAGCTTCAATCGTTGAAAAACTAGAACATACCATAACATAAACTCACGCCTGTTTTCCCCGAAGGATAAGACAGTGGTGAAATAGCGAAACTACACCACCCACATTTCGCCGAGCTTAGTTCCGTCCCAGATGTGACAGGGGGCGAGTCTGTCGCCATATCAGGCACAAATTCCAAACTCCAGAATGATATTGAGTAGAAAAACCCAATACCACTTGACCCGACCCGGGGATCGAACCCGAGACTTCAGAACAGCAGTCGCACCACCGTAATACAACTGCGCCACCAAGGCAGAAAACGAAAACGTGTAAATAATTAGTGTAAACAAAATATTCTCGCAAAATAAAAAAAAAACTACACAAATCTCAAAAACAAAACCGTAGAAAAATCCAATTACTTCTTGTTTTATGAATCGTCTTACCCCAACACGCGAACGGTTTCACCTTAATTAGTTCTTAAAACATTATTTAACTAAATACCTTTTTAACAACGCAGACTTTATTGTGATTCTCATCTCTACTTTTAGTCTATCGAAGGAAAATATGACTTATGTAGATAACGACACAGTTCTTTATTGTTGTTTAAACGTTTTATCAACGATTTAGAATGGGTTTTTGGCTTTTAATTAACTTTTAAGTCGCTCACATCGCGTCGGTTTGTAATGGCGTAAGAGCGTAGCAGATAATTGCTTCGCTAAATTATATTTTGTCATCGAATCGTGCCAGCGAGTATTTACTCATTTTTATTAACGAAACGTTTAAGATTTTCATTTTCCGATATTTTCTTCTTCTTAGTAATATACGCAACTTTGCCACCGTCATATGGAAAACGGTGCCCCATTTTGCCGTGCAGAGCTTTCTGTGGAGTTATGGTGGCACCTCAGAATAACCGTTCTAAGTTATTATTTTCAATTATAGTTTATTATATTTTCTTGAATATTATATATGGACCATTCCTACTTTTTTAAGTTATAGGTTACGGTCAAACACTTAGGGAGGGGGGTGGGGGTTCATATTTGGGGGAATTATCTAGTTTCATGTACTCTCTAAAGTTATTTTCATTATCTACCTATATTTTAATTAATTCTTTAGACGTCTTGAGCAGGAAGTTAGTAGTTCATTATTTAAAGCTTTGTCAAAATTGTCTATTCTTAGGGGATTTGTTAATGCAATATGATTAGGGGGTTCGCAATGAAAATCACTAAATGACTGATCAGCTAATTTATATAAACCTCTAACAGTAGGTAAAAATTAGTATGAGTTTTAGTCTCGGTTTTTAAACCTTTTGTGTATCACGGTAGGTATTTATTGTTGTAAATAAGGTACGGATTAGCAGACAGGTGCACATTCCACCTGTTGTTAATTGTTCCTGCAGTACACAGCTAATTATAAGCAACCTCAAACGAACCACGGATTTGTCTGCGTCCAGAGGCCAGGGCATTACTATTCGTGATATATGAGCTGATAAGACTCGTGTCTGCAAGGCTTCCGCAGGTAATTCTACTATTTTTTATTTCTATATAAACTTTTAAAAAAAGTTGGCTATGACGGGACGCTCGGTAGATGTAAACAAATATGTTCATGGTAGAATTTATAATTAATTAAGACAAATAGAGTTAAAAAGAAACAACAAAATAGTGTCGAGAATGGTGACGTAACGGAAGCATGAGGGCATTATAAAGCGTCATGCCATTTGCTGTGTTTAATAAATGTTTCAGATTAAATTGTCAATGTTCGAACGTCTATGTGGATAGACAAATAGAGACATAATTTTCCTTTTTAGTACATAAAGACGATTAATACGTTTATTTATGGAAAATTATTAACCGCTACCGTAATAAAGAGATACGGTTCCATTATCTATATTATCGATAAATTGAACGTCAAACTTCATTATTTGCCGTTAAATATAATTCCCTTCATTAACTGTTCCTTTGACACAAATTAGAATCGATATGTTACCGGTAAGGCGCGAAATCCATGGATTCGCAGATTCCTTCGATTTTATTTGCAAATTAACTTTTTTTATTTTAATTAATGTGAGGAATTGGCGAATTTACGAGTACTCATAGCAAAAGCATACTATGATTAAGGTTAAGTTTAACTTGCGATAAATAATATACGAAATGCGAGAGCAAACGTCCTTACCTCATATACTCATGTAGTTTCATGTTTTACCAGCTACCACTTCGTTCTCAATCGAATTCATCTAATTTCGAAAACTAATAAAGGTAAATAACTTGATTCTCGATAGTCTTTTGTTGTTTATATGCAATAATCAAAGTAACTAAATGTCTCTATAATTTGCAAGATTCTTCCTAGTCAATTTTTACTTCTATTTATGTATCGTTTATTTTGAAAGATAATAATCAATCGATTCCTTAAATTGATAATGTCAATCTAAAACTACAAAGAATGCATAAATCTCTGCATCTTAAAGGAAACGTAATATACAATGTTACGATTTTAAAAAATACCCTTGTAATACTGATGGCACTCACATACACCTTGCTTACACATAAAATCCCTGACAAACTATCCATTTCATGCATACAAAGTCTCTACCTACACTTTCATTTCAATATCAAAAAAAGGAAGCGCTTTAAAAAATGTTCTTAAATATGCCGAAACATTATTGCTTGAAAACTGCTAAATTTGTATATATCCAAAATACTATAGTAATAAAAGGATACCCACCAGTAATTTGTTTTTGTTTGTTTAGATAATTACCTAAATCTTTCGTGTACCTTATAGATAATCTGTAAAATGGCTCGTTTTTGTACTTTAGCGGTAACATATAGCGGTACACTTGATAACAATATATTTCGTCAGACCCAAAATCGTCACAATAATAAATGGCAAAGATGTTCCCTTCGGGTCTCTATTGCCAATATCGCTTACAGAAAATTGAGATAAATAATTTTCGCCTGAAGGACGAAATTAAGCCATAATTTTTATTGGTAACAATAAGGTTCAATAAAACAGAAGATAGTAAACAAAAAAAATATAGAAAATCCGCAGATACGTGTTTTTAACTGTTTTATTTTACCCATTTATAAAACAAATACGCGTTTTGTACGTAACAGATTTTCATGCGGTTTTACCTTCAGATAGTTTCTTACCCATAAAAATAAGACAATAGGAAAACAATGGAAAGCTGACGTAAACGCCTGGTAAGTGCTCAAGGGGTTAAATGTTCATAAATATAATATGTTCTAATTAATAAACTTTTTAAACTAAAATAAAATATTTTGTAACTAAGTTGCCAGAAAAGCTATGCAGAAAATAAATCTTCACAACTTACATTAAAAAAATTGCAAAATAACTGGTTTTTCTAAAATTCTGGCGGATATTTTTGGATTGCATAATACAAAAACCGTTTACCTCTGGATCCAATTGCAAGGTCGAAATTAGTAGATACAAAACGAATAAAACTAACAGCTCTATTAAAATATATGACGGCACGTCATTATAACTTTCTTTTGATTTACGTCGTGAAGCTTGCAGTTTGGCGGAACGTCGTGTCGATGGTCGGTGCAACCGTGACAGACTTCACTTTAGAAGCGTCAACGGCGAGCGTAGATCCAGTCCGACGAATCACCTACGTCACTCCTAATATTATTCCATTTTGTATTCACAATAATTAGGACTGCTATATCGAGCCATTGTGTAATTACTTTACTATTAATTTAATTGATAATTTGCCTTGATCATAAGTCAACCATTTATTTTGATGTCATAATCACATAAGACGTTTTGGCTGATCCTCATAGAGATGCGGATGTCCCTTTATATATTTAAATCTTCTAATATAAAGTCAATTCAGTATAATAGAGTGTAAAGAGTGAGCACCGAATAATAAACAACTAACGACGGCTTCAAATAATTACTAATCTATACTTATAATAAAAGGCTATCGTGACGAAATTTGTACATTGAAGATATTTAAGAAAAAATACAATGCAAGCCTTCAGAATCGACTACAGAACACATTTCTTTTTGCTCTGTCTGCTTATTAGTTTGTTCACCAAGCACCCAAAACTACTCAGCCGAATTCAAAAAAAATTGGTAATTACATATATTTGCAGAAATTGAGAACATGGCCTGCAAATTGTATGAATTCCAAGCGGGTAAAACCGCGGGTACAGCTATTATATAATAAATACGTGTCATTTTGTCCAAAATACCGCAGTGTCGTAACAGTACTTCTGATGGCTATAATATATATCGAAAACTAATCACTAACATTAAGAGAAAACGCGATCGGCAACATATTTTATTCATAAATGTTTTATAAAGCTATTATTATAGCGTTGCGGTCCAATAAAAGAGTTGTTAAGCTCGAAAGTGACATCTGCAGCTCGGGCTGATTATACCTATGAAAAATCCTGAAATCATTCCTTGAATCTTTACTCCTCATTATTCTACATATATCCTCGTCTCGTCTTACAAAGCTGAAACGCTTTTAATTATTTTTTTTTTTCATATTATAAAATAAAAAAGACTTTGGCTATGACTCAACCTTTTTTGGTTTTTTAAACCGACTTCAAAAAGGAGAAGGTTCTCAATCCGTATGTATGTATTTTGATCTGTTTGTTATACGCAATTTCTCCGTCAATTGTGGATTAATTTGTAAACTATTTTTTTTTTTTTATTCGAACTAGTACATCTCGAGGTGTACGTTCAATACCAGAAATAATCACAAATTAGCCGTCCCATGGTTTAGGCTTAGTAAGTTCAATAAAAGCTTTTGAGGTAATAGTGTCAGGATCTATAACATGGTTCCAAAGTACATTACCAATTTAATTCAATAAGTTTGAACACAAGCCGGTATTAATGTCGAAAGGTGGAGTAAATGTCGAATTACAGGATGGATCATTACGTGAACGGTAGTGATGTCTGGAAATGACACCTCTCTCTGTGCGCACCCGATAAATCCGTTTGTTGTTATGTATTGTATCATTTATATTATGCTTAAAAACGTTTAAAAAATACCAGATCGAGTTCCTTACCGGCTTTTCTCGACTGGTCTGTTTCGAACCGGAGGTAGCTTTTTTTGACGTTCATAAGCGCCTTCTCATGGCCCAGATTGATTAAATATTTTTTTATTTCGATTTTGGCGACAGTCAACACAGACGAGAGGTTTGAATTGAATCGTAATCTTCAAAAACAGCAATCTATTATAAGGGATTTCAGGGAAAAAATCATCGCGATTTACATATACTTGGATAGACAGAAGATAGGTAGATTGTACCGCATTATTTAAACATATTAGTCTCAACTAAACATTAATCTCTAAATACATCTATATTACCTCCGAATAAATTTATATTTCTCTATGTTTTATATATATATTTAATACTTATCTGATATATTGTCTCGATGACACGCGTTCTCCACGACAGACGTATCTCTAATGCGATCGCTAATGTAACTTCCACGGAAATAATGTAGAAATTGCATTATCCACCTCATTAATCTTACGTAAACTCCCCTTGTGATATATTCAAATTTTACTAAGTATTATTATGCAATTTCTTTCAAAGCAATTTCTTAAGTTTATTATAGAAATTTCTATATAATATTCTTTTTGTACTGTGTAGATTTCGCATTTGACTTTAATCTCGCCGGATTATGTAATTATATAATGTGACCGGTGAACGAAAAAAACCGTTTTGTTTTTCGTGCACCGAATGTGACAATTTGACCTACAATGATGACACGCCTCTTAGGATTACTACTTAAAAGATTGGCAACAGATTTTTAACTTTAAGGCTGGAATTAACAGCAGTCAAGCATTAGAATATATCGTAACATACATTATGTTTCATTACAATTTTATACGTTGGCTGACGTCGTATCCGACCGAAATATATTCATCATTTTGGACAAAAAAATTCGGATATTGTGTATGTGTGCCGTTGATTAGAAGTGTTCATTAGGTTCTTGGATAATCGGTTTGACCCACTTTTATCTCAGAGTAATCTTCATGCGACAAGACTACCAGCTAGCTTATGGATGTTTGGAAAAGAGTTTAGTTGAATCCTTACAAAAATACATCCATTCATTCAATCGAAAGACGTCCACTGCTGGATATAGATATTCCAAAATTAAGGAGGGGTTTGCCATAATCGCCACTCTTGGCAGGTGGGATGGCTACCGCTGTCAGATGTATGTTGTACTGCTGATAGTCATTTCTTGGGTTATCCCTTAGCCGTCTTTTACAACATTCACCGGAAGATATGGTGGTACTGTTCTTATCCGGCACCATGAAAAATTTACACAGTTCCTACTAACGAAAGCTTTCCGGGTTTTTGCGAGATGCGTTTTGCGCCGGGATCGTAATAAGCTTTGTCGTTGTTCTAGACAATTCGAATATATTTTAGCTGATTTTAAATATGACTTCATTCATAATCAGTTATGTTACATTCATTATTTATCTTTAATCTAAATCTATGTAGATCATACGAACCCAACCAACGAACCAACAAAACTTATCAACTTCTAACGTTACGAGAATTTAGTTAAACCACACTATAAGAACAATTTATCGAATCACTTAGGGGATTAAGTTTAGATCGAAGTAATGTCTTACGAGTCGCAATGTAAGCTCATTAGGTATGAGCTAGAGCACGTACACTGGATGCTGCTAGAAACTTGGCGGTAACGTATCTTTAGAACTTATCACTTGACAATGAAGGACGTGCTCGGAAATTTTAAAAAATTGTAGATTGTACGTTTACCCGCTACCTTGGTTTTTCGCTTCAAACTCGCACGAAATAATTCTTTTGTTTTTTTTTTTTTTCATTTTTAGCACTCTTTAACCTAAATTGATTTAAAAAATACGAATTATGATTGTTTTAGATTGTTGTTTAAGATAGGTATTAGGAGTTAATAGAAATTTATCTACAGAAAGGATGAATACTGTAAACGGTCTTTTATCGCGCTTCTAGTCTAAAAAATGCAGCTGCCATTTTTTATTTGCCAGATATACGTATATAACATATTCTAATGTAAATATAACAGTTGTATATAGAAGTAACTAATAAAATCTTCAATGTAATTACAATCCTGCTTGAGCCAGCGAATTTCTAAGTTAAAGATTTCTGGTTTTTTTATGAAAATTTAAAAAACAAAAACTTTATAAACTTTTTTAAAGCCTATAAAGCCGTATTTTGGATGTATGTAAATTTTCATGTATTATCAATACACGTCACCTCTGCATAATACGACTTAAGATTCGACATAAAATTATTCCTAATATTGTGGCATATTTAAACCTTTTTTTTTTTTTGTTTGTCGCGGGGAAATGCATAGTGAGACCAAAGTCCCCCAATGTAAAGGGTAAGGGGGCACGGAGGGACGAACTCCGTGCCAGTGTGGGATTCACCCGGGCGAGAGTCGCCCGGAAATACCCACTAAAACCCCCCGGGGCCGTCCGCCGCATTTGGGATGGGGGCGATACGGGATTGCAATGCATGCCACCGCGTCGCCCCTGCGGCGAACCCACCGGGCCTCGTCCGTGCAATGGCCCAATGGGGATGGGAGAGGAATACTTCCCCTCCCACCTCTTCGCCCACCCCCCCGAAGGTAGGCATGACCCACTGGTCAAGTGGTGTATAAACCTACCGAATTTTTATTCATTTCTTCACTTCTTCATATATTTATTTATTTGGAAAACAAACGGCTCTTTACGCTTAAAACTAAGTACATCATATAAAAAATATCATAATACAATAAAGTTTCCACATAATTATTACAAAACCATACATTGCCAAGCGTGGAGTATCTATTAATTTAACAATAAAAATTGTTAACAATTTAACAAAAACAAAAATATTATACATACAAAAAAAAATTAACAAACATTAACATGTTATTAGAAAAAAAAATGAGGAAATACAATATGACAATCAATTTACAAACAGAGAACAATTTCAATAATAAATAATTACTTTTACAATTCATTCTTTACAATATCACTATTAGTTTGAATTAGTTTTTTAAATGTGATAAGAGAACAATGAAACATATCAATTTCATTAAAATATAAACTATTTGAATAACATACTCTTAGTAAAATTGTATTCGCAACAAAATTTGTTTTAGAAAATGACGCGTTAAACAAAAAACGGTTTCTGGTATTAAGTCTAGGGCATCTAAAGTTCATTTAAAAGATAAGGCGAGTCGATCTTATTACTGACAAGTTTAAATAAAAATATCATATCTTTAACATGCGACGTATGTGTAGAGAAGGTAAAATAAAAGACTGATAACAATTGATTTCTACTTTCAAAATCACTACACTGCACGATATATAAAAATTCTGAATCAATTTACAAAATACGAATCTAATTTTAGAATATGTACTTTATTATCGACTTTAAAAAAAGTAAACATTAGTTGGGGTATTTTATATGTGGACAAAGACTTACTGTCGCCATTTTTCCAATGCAAGCACCTTTCATATATGATTTATATTCTTTTTTGCGGAGCTTTGTATAAAACTTTTACATGAAGTTATATGTGATGTTTGCTTTTAAAGCATTTTTATACCCTTAAATACCCGTTTTTCTAATATTACCATTAGTAAATCTTCAAAGTATGTTCCATTCGTAGAGATGTTTAATATAGAGTAGAGATGTTTAATATAGAAAACACTTCAGAATTACTTTCAGAAAATTGAATTACATATTTATTTAACAAACTTGTAAGTTTTTTCCTCAAAAATATATTTAAATATGTGGACAAGGGTAAAATTATTTAAAACGATGCGAAAAAATATATGTACGTTATCAGATTTTACTGAATTGATCACTTATGTTATTCTAAATATACAATCTGAAGTAAAAACAATACTATTGTTAAGGATTACACACGACTTACGACGATTGACTCCGAGCGAATTATAACCTCAAACCTGTATATAGTATTACAATAAGCATTACGGAAATATATAAAATTATGTTAACTACTTAATTCTAAAAGCCTTGGTTATCCAAATCCTAAATATTGTTCATTACAAATCCTTTGCGGCAATCGAAATCGAAATTTAAAGAAATGTAGTAATTGATAGGGACAAGCCTTTAAACACAAAAACAAACAGAAAATATAACAATAATATTCTAATTGCTTGCGATATGTAGCATGAAATTCTTACAGTTTAATTGTATTTTTAATATAAAATCTACGATAACATTTAAAATTAAACATGTCATATCTTTCTCTATCTCTTTATACATACTTTAACGAACAATATACAGAATAGTTTCCATTATAAATTTTCTCGAGAATTCTCATATCTTTTAATTTAATGAATTGGCAAAATATATTTAGCAAAGGCACGCCGTAGATTATTGCACAAGTTATTTTAACAGGCGCTTTTTTATATTCGGTAGGTTTATGTGTATAGTGTTTTAATGTTTTACACGTTATTACTCTCTTTGATAAAAAATGTAAAGCGAAATAATCTTAATATTGTAATATACTTTCTCTTTATGAAAAGTAAATGTATAATTCGTTTCACTTAATTAAATAAAGCTCCATTTTATTACATTTCTATCCAGAAACCTTAAAATTAATAAGAGTTTTGACAAAATCTGTAACAGAATTATAAAACAAATTCTATGAACTTTCTCACTAGCTGATACTATAAATGTTCTTAAAATTAAAAAATGGAAAAATGGTAAGAATCGCAGACAATATCGGCGCCGCCTCACTTCCGGTGGAACCGGTCGACTTCCGGCCAAGGGATAGGATTTCTACCTTGAAAGTGATTTATCTTGCTTTATACACTATTAAAGTAAATATTAAAACAACACTAGACGCATTAAACTTTTTTATTCTGAACATTGCATCCAAGTCATTCCTTCGAAGAAGATATTCAGTAGATACCTCTGTACTCTTCTAAGTCTCTTGTCAACTTGATGGCGGTAATAGCTGCTCAAGTGGGCTCTCGAAAATTCCATAATTGATACCTGATTCCTTTGAAAATACATGATATACTAGCTACGTGCCCGTGGCCCCGATCGCGTTTTATATATTCACAATTGCGTAATATAGTTTTTAAATAATCATTGGAAAATAACGTTTCGTTGTGTGCTGCCCATTGTATCGTATTTTATTAGAAATTCCCTTCCTTTTATTTTTTTACACGGAACTCTGGCCTATTCTCGTCAAAATCTGTCCAGCCGTTCCAGAGATTAGCCGTAGCAAACAGGCAGACACATACACATTCATATGTATTTCGTAAAAAAGTTGTTATTTTAACATTACAAACAGAGACACATCAACTTTATTTATTAGTATAGATTATTTTTACACCGCGCACTTTTAATATTGAACTGGATTTATAATTATACAGGTTAATAAGTTTTAGGTACCTATTTACTTTTTTAAATTAAATACGTTGCTTCGAACTGTGTGAAAGGATATCAAAGTGAAATTATGTTTTAAAACTCTCACGAAGAAAATGTGATTTTATTTTTGAACTAATTCCTGCTCACGATTTTGTTCGATTTACCTGCTAATTTTCTAACTTATTAACATTTTAACAGTGTGCTAGGTGTGTGACCGCGCTGCTGCGCCCGTGTTTCTTATGTTTTTCACTTCATTATTTTTTTTTTTTTTTTATTCATTCATTCAACCATAAGACGTCCACTACCGGAAATAACTCTCCATTATTAAAGGGATTTGCCATAATCGCCAGGCTTGGCATGCGAGTTAGCGATCGCAGTATGGTGTTTTTGGTACCCAGAGGATGCTGCTGCCCATCCCCTGGTTCATATATCCCTTAGTCGTCTTTTACGACATCCACAGGAAGATATAAGTTGGTACTATTATTAGTCGGCACCACACGGCATATTATTTTTATTTTTTATACGGATTCTTAATTATTTCCCTATTTTTTTTTTCAGTTAGTACTGAAATACGGGTTAATAGATTAAATAAAACTATTTCTCACAAATTGAAACACTCGCCAGTGAAACTGTGCGTTTGAATCGAATCTTATTCACAATTTCATAAGTTTAAATTTTTTTTCTCGAAATCTTAATTATTTTCGAAAAATTAAAGTTGCCTAAGTTACGCCGAGTAGGTAACTTCAGCTATCAACCAAAAAAAGTTCCGCCAAAATTGGTCCAGTAGTTACGGAGACTAGTCAGAACAGACAGATAAAAATTTTAAAAATTGTGTTTTTGGTGTAGGTATCGTATATACATTTATTTATATTTATATAGTAATAATTTGGTATTTTGATAATTCAAACAGACACTTCAATTTTATTTATTAGTATAGATATAGACCGCGGGTGCTTTGACCATACTCTCATTTGATGATAAATGGGAATCGTGATAAGTGACAATCTAGTCTAGGACAGTTAACGCAGTAAGACTAGAGCTACTGGCGAGAGTTAGAAAATGCACTACTGCCATTCTATGGTTTCCTCGCGATATTTTCCTTCACTAAAAGTTCAGGTTTATTATAAAGAGGATAGTTACTTTCAAAACTAAGTCCAACAACCCGAAATCCGACAAGATCATGCTGAGTCACAATCGTCGTAAACACACCATTAGTACTTCGTTTACAATGTTTTTTAGCGAAAATTTTAGTAACCTCATCGAAGATCGCATGTGGGTACGATATATATATATATATATATATATATATATATATATATATATAGAATAAGTATGAGTCAAATTTTACAATATAGTTTTATTGTAAATTTTGCAATGTTTTTACATACTGACGTTCCGTGACTCCTCTGGGCTCCAGTTGAAAATCAGCGCTGTGCATCTCTTGCTAGTTCGGCATATGCTGGAGACCCTTTCATCTAATGAGATGCGCTGGTGGATGACACATAGTTACCCTGATAATGTGATTTTTTTTGGGTACCAATTTTTTTCATCGTTATTAGTATTCTTATTATTTTTCTAATTTTTTCAGTATATATAAAGGTTTTATTTCTTTCTCTTTTCTTTCAGAAACCGTATTTATAGTCACCTCGCGTTTTGTATTACAATCCGTTGTAGGTAGGTACCTAAAACCACCCTAGTCATACGGTACCCTCATATTATATTTGTGACAAGCATACAGACGTACGTCGCAAAGTTTAGTATTAAATAACCAAGTTTGTAAACACGCCGGGACGAGGTGCGGTTTAAACTTTCATTTTGTACACTTAAATTCCTACGAGTGAGCATTGGTGTTAAGGTAGCGCGCGTTAGCGGAAGCGGTAGCGAGAGCGGGTAGGAATGCAAACATCAAATATTTTAAAAAAAGTAATTTTTCAAGATTTATAATCCCATTCTTCAATGTGCGTGAACTTTCGTTGACAGAAAACATCGTAATCGGTCGTTTAAAAGTTACATAAGCAGAATTTTTGATTAGCATAATGAAATAAAAAAACTTGAAACTTAAGTAAATATTGCTTAGGTAATTTACATTCAAACACAGGGGTGTTTGCTAAATCACCTAAATCATCAAAAATAAGCAAAGCATAGACCCCCCGAGGCCCTACCTCATCGATGCTTATGTAATCCTAAAGCAATCCTTTAACTCTTTTAGTAATTTGTTGAACCGAAACGAATGTTCAATTTCCCTTCGCAATAGACTTGGAAAATTGATTGACTAAAATAAACATTGAAGCAAACAAAGGAATCCTTTGTTTTGTTACAAACAGTATAAAATGAAAAACTAAGAGAAACTGCATTATTTCTTTCAATAACAACGCGAAGAAATGTTGGGACTCACCGTCTGCAATAAATAACTTTTCTTGTATTTTTCTCATTTAAAAGCGTTCTTGCATTGAACAGGATAAGCGGCGAACAAACTGGAAAAAAAAGTGTTCGAAACGAACAAACAAATAAAGACATTGAGATTATTACACAAACAATAACAAATTGTTTTTATAATTGCTGATAAAGAGATGTGCAGAATAATCAAAGTTATCGGCATTGACCGAACAATTGTCAAACTTAAGTGGTAGTGGGTTGGGCACATTACTCATATAATAACCAAAACCGAATGAGTCCGATGGGTTCTCGAATGGCTAGCAAGTCTCGGAAAACGTAGCTTTAGTTGACCGAAAACCTGTTGAAGGTCACGGGAATCTTCTAGATGCGGGTGGCGTTACGAGATTTTTAGAGAAGGCCTTTGTCCAGTCCGTGATGATGAACCTGACAGATTACTTTCTTCCAAAGTATCTCTTGGATTTTATTTAAGACATGGGGCTGAGCATATCTGGCTTAGCATGCACTCATTCTGCCGTCGTGAAACTCATGATATCTTTATCACATAAACCTAGGAGAATGTTTGTCAGCTCTGAGTAAAATGACGGACCTGAGTTTCACCGCATCATCTGTGTGGAAAACAGCCTTTATAAAAATTACCACGAAGGTGCTCAGTTATAAGATACTTCGAAGAGAAAAAGCTCGTTGAATAATTTAGAAAAAGAAAACTTGTTTAAAAAAAAATCAGGGAAATGATGAGGATGAACACCTCATTAAATAATTATAACGAAGGATGACATTGGGTTTGGAGGGAGACACCTAAACGGGCGACCTCTTTTGCATATCTACATCCGTGGTGTGGTCATGATGGGCTTGGACCCCACCAGGGGTGCCAAGGATGCAGTTTAGGATTTGTAGTTGGTAATCAAACCATTATTGGGTAATTTTTTATTAGTGCAGGAACGAACCACTGTAAGGGGATTTTACTACCTTATCGTGTTTATGTATGTAAGCCAACCGTTGAGACGATTCCTCATTTACACGAAGAAGTAAAAGCACCGTGATTCACACAACCCGCTTGTCTCAAATTTGAAATATATTTGGAACATCTAATGAATCTGTACATACTCGTTTGCTGCCTTTGAACTAAATGTACTGGAATTAATATACGTCTTCTATCCAAAGTGTCACGAAGCAACTGTCTAGACTTTTGCAGAGAGTTTGGAATTACGTTGGAGTTACGCTTGCCAGTTTTCGAAAACGGTCATAATATTCGTTTTTTTTAATATTATTTTTGAAATGCAGAGAATATAAATATTGAAATCTTATCCCATTGTTATCGTTAATTTCAAAATAGAGATGTTGAATCCTAACCACTTCGTGGAAAACTGATTGCAAAGGGCTAGAAATAGTAAAAAGTTACTCATAATAATACCGTCTTATCAAAACTTCGAAAAAAAAAAATATCGATTAGCTTGTAATTTTAAAAGTAGTAATTTACTTAAAAACTAAAAGAAATCGAAATTAGATTTTACCTAAACAATATTAATTTACAATTCGAATAACATCAAAAGCATAATTTAGAAATATCAAATTAAAAACGAAGTTACTCATAAGTAATTTAATAAGTGAAAGTAATTAAAAGAAAACATCATAAATAATTCTGTTCCTAATGAGTGTGATCCTTATAGTGGGCTCTCAGAAAACTTCGTTCCTACAATTACTGTCGTCGAGGTGTTTAGTGAAGTTTCAGTTAGTGAATCATGAATTACATATTTATCACAGATATTATTTATTTTAAAAAGTACTAATACAGGTAAACCGATTATTCTATTATACAATTATATAGTTATACATAACTCGTTAAAAATCTTCAATTATAAGCAAACTTTTTTCTTCGAATCGGACTTATTTATATATATTATATTATTTATATTAATCTATTATTATCTTTTACGACAACAATGTCGGTATACCTATGTTCAAAAACATATTTTATTTGATAAAATATAGTTTTCATCCGGTAAGCAGATGGGTGAAGATCGATCGACCTTCACTTGGAATCCTCTACTAAGTGGTATGAACCTGGAACTATAACTCTACGTTTAATAAAAAAAAACGGTTCCTTACAGAACCATTATAATTACATGCACAGTGCAAAGGATTGTGTAACGCATGTGATGCTAGTAAATGCGATCTCATTATTACATATATAATAGAAAGACAATAAGAAAACAATGGAAGCAGGCGTAAACGCCAGGTTAGTGCACAAAGGACTTCGGTCTCACTAATACAATAGACTTCAGTCTCACTAATACAATAGGTAAGGGTAGTGCGTAAATGCATTTCCCCCCGTCAAAAAAAAAAAGTTAGTGCACAAGGGATTAAGTATACAAGACCTTATTTAATTAAAGTGAATTTAAATTAGTTCCAAAAAACGCATCATATTTCTATCCAATGTTAGAGATTAAATATGTGAAAATAAAAACAAAGAAATGCTGCAGAAACTTTTGTATTGTATTAAATCGATGAAAAAAACACACCTGTAAACTGAGAATTATCTGAAACATTATTAATTTAATAGAGTACATAATAAAATATACTTTTAAAAAAAATTTGTTCATACAGATTAAACAAGTTGTACAGATAAAAATACACTGGACACCTTTCTTTCATTACAAACAATAAAAACCAACGTAACATCTACGTAAAATATCTGTAGATATTACGTCACAGAGTTAACTCACTGACGCAATATGAACGCACGCCTTAGGCGTGGAAAAGCAATAATGGCCCCCAGAACTCCGTAGGCGGTAAATGACTTCATGAGCCCCTTTTCGTTTACTTTGCGACTTTATTTCTTTTTGTTTTTAAAGATAGAGTAGTAAGTAACACATTAAAGATACCTAGCCAATTAATTGAACTTCTGTTACGGGAGTATAAGGACTTCTCTGCCCTTTAGGTAGTTTCAGGAGAACATTTCAGTAGCGAAAGATTGAGTTTTCTTTTGTAGTTAACTATAATAATAAGTTTTTCGAATAGCATCTTCGGTTTAATTTATGTTAATGGTGATTGTCCAGTGTGAGACCATTTGATAATGTTGAAATAAGTTACATTTTATCCCTAAAAATCCTGGTGTATCTCAAGCCTTGAAAAACGCACGCTGATATGTCCACAGACATCTAAAATAGGTCATATTTGTAAATGAATGAAGAAAGACATTAAGTACAAAGTACAAAAGTGTACAAACTAAAACCATTTATATTTCAAAGCTTTCGAATGATATCACAAGGTTGGTTGGTTTCGGGAATGAATAAAAGATTATGAAGACCTATTTGTGGTCATTGATGTGTTTTCTAATAGAGTCACTCTTACACACTAGCCTTACGTTCCAAGTTACTGCTTGTCTTGATATTTCTAGGCTTTTCTTGACCAATATCATTACTCATGCTCTACCGATTTCAAAGAGATAAGTAATTCTTTCATTGATTTTAAATCGGTAAAATTAAAAATAAGACTCAAACTATATAATGTATCAGTGAATGCTATTGTTACTCCATTTTCGTGTGCACTAACTCCGATTAATGTAAAACTAGCTTTATTTCAAAAACCAACCGGCTATAAGTGAATTCTACCAACACCCCACCTGACAACCACCTCCTATGAACTCAATATATTTTACCGTCTGCGGTCACACTTTCATTTAACATGAGGTGAGCGTATGATCTATAATAAATATTAAAAAAAATTAAAAACTTCTTTATCAATAACTTTCTCTTTGGTTATAGTAGTTATGTAGGACGGCGTGACGACTTTTTCACGGACTGAACATATTATGAAATGAAACTAAGTCATTTTATCCAATAAAATCTCTTCTCCACTGACGCCAGGCATCTGACCTCAATAGCTCTATAGTGACCACTATAAAAATTAAGGTCAGATGAAAGTATGACAGTATTCTCAATTTCCATTAACATAACGGTTTCAGGATCCGAGGGAGGGAACGTAAATAACCAACCACCCATTGAGCGTATCAGTGTATCGTCTACTGCATGAACTACTACTATGATACTATTTTTTTTTTAATTGTCCAGATTTAGTATGAACTTAATCTCATCTGATGATCGGATTATCTCTCTATTGCTCTTCTATCCGTTTCTATTTTTATCTCTTCCCATACCTGATCTGTCTTGTACTCCGAAATATAATCTGTTTTCTTGATATATAATATGATCGACTATGTTGTTCATTTATGTGAATTTGTTATCCTGCAAGATTAACAAATTGTGCCAGTTTTTTATAGTTATATTCTTGTAGCTGTACTGAGGGATCGATTCTGTTTTACAGGTTATCATATTCAATACTAGCTATGTGACCGTGGTTGCGGCCGCGTTTCATATGTTCTTGACTGCGTTTTATTTATTGTATACGGAACCCTAATTTTTGTTTAATACTAACCTAGATTACAAATATTTCTCATAAATTCAAACACTTGCTCGTAAAACTGTGGATTGAATCGGATTTTAGTCAATTTTTTATGTATTTTAATTTTTTGACGAGGAACCTTAATTATATTCGAAAATTGAAAGTACCCTAAGTTACCCGGAGTAACTAAAGCTATCTACCAAAAAAAGTACCGTCAAAATCCGTTCAGCCATTCCGGAAATTATCCAGAACAAACAGAAAGACAACAAGAAACAAACAAGAAAACTGCATTTTTGGTATACGTGTATACACACATTTAGTAAAAAAAATAACTTTGTAATTACAAACAGACACTTCAATATTATTTATTAGTAAAGATAGTATAGATGAAGTGTAATACGAAGCTCTAAATTAAGTTTTTTATAGTTCCATATTACCATAGATAAAAATTATAATAGTCTTTGATTTTACATGTTATTTACAAAATTTCAATAGAATTTCCATCATTGAAGTCCATAGTCGGGGATATTAGATAGAAATGTCCATTATGTACGTACACAGGGCAGCTTGGAAAGATTGTGTAGGACTACTACTTTTAATAGAATAAAAAAGTTTTTACATTAAATCCGGTTTGATCGAGTATAATGGCATTTATGGTCAAACTTCGGCAAGGTTCGCCCAATCTCCAGCAACATTTTGTGGCCTGTGTATCTCTAAGGTACCGGACATCTATACGTGTCATCCAGTTAAAATGTCAGAAAATATAAATTTTATAATGAAACTTTAATAACAAAGCTACTAGCTTCAGAAGAAAATAGTTTCTTTATAGTATATTTGAACTGGATAGATCCCCCGGGGCTTCGTGAATTACTTTCCAGCTTCTAATAATATTTTGACCTTAATTCTCACTAAGGAGGAACGTTGAACCTTCTTAAACATCATTATTATTTGATACTTTATACTCAAAAGTCGTTGTATGAACTACCATTTCCTTAAAAATGAAGTTATGTTCATACACAATTTTTTCTACATACAGCATCTGTGTTTATCCAGTAAAATTATCCTCCTGCCAATAAGATTTATTAGGTAATAATTTTAAAAATTATTAAAAAAGTTGGGTTCGAACTGGGCTGATTAATATCGCAACATTTTTTCATATCCCCTAATTGCGAAAGCGCAAAAACTGCAATGTGGTCCCAAGTCTAACCAAGTCAATACTAAAACAAGGATCGTGAGAGTCGACCACAATCCAATTATCCGGCGATCGATCGATCTCCATCAATCGTACGGAGACATACCAATCCAATTACAAAGACATTTCGCACGTTTGTTTTCCAATCTGTTGTAGGTATGTCGACGTTGTGCCAACTCCATATTTCATTTAATAAAGCAATAAAATTAGACTGCAAAAAGACGACGAAGTAAGCTAATAAAAAATGCCTTGTAAATACTTCATTACAAATCTGCTAGGAATAGCCATGAAGGATGAGCACCGCGCAAGGCCAACACAGTATTTACCGCGTCTGTTACTAAATACCATAATTCGTAACATGTTCGCATTACCTCATTTTTATCAACGTCTATTGATCTATATCGAAACAAAAATTTAAATGTCTACAGATTTTTTAACAACAATCAATAGGTATCTTCTGATATAAATTTTAAAGTTTTAAAAGGAAATCAAATCGTAGGTCATGACAAATTCAAATATAAAGCTTCCAAGTTGTTATGACCCAACTTCGAAGTTATAACACAAATAAATTTATTACTAAGAGTTCTTTGACCACTTACAATCGTTTTTATTGTGATTGTAAGCCGCGGTGCACACGATTTTCCTTTATAAAAGGTAACGTATAAAAAGGTCCATTTACGAAGGGTTCCATTTGTTGAAGAAATGTTCTTTTTCCTTCGCAAAGCTCCTAATTTTGTACAATCACTTAAATGTGTATAGTTTATATTTTCTTTTATATTTCAAAGTGTCATACGCGATAAATTAAATATAAATCATGAGAGCTATTATTTTTCAAGCAGATAGTAGCCGGTAAAACGTTTTACCAAGTTAAACCAAGACACTAAATTACACAGTACAAACCCACAAATTAAAAAATGAAGCTTACGTCTGTGAAACGTAATATAAAGGTGAACAAACGGATAATAGAATACTTCACCTACCACCACAAAATAATAAATTTAAAAACTTTACTGTAGCTTGCAAATTACAAAGTTACTAACAATTTACATCGCTAAGAGACTGTAATTTTTTGTATCAAATAAAATTGAATTAAATTAAAAGTTAGATACGAAATATCGTTTTCTGTTACTACAATACAATCAGCTGCCATATTTTTTTGTACTTGTTATGGTTTTTTTTAAATATACAAAATAATAGTAATATCTACTCCAAAATCTAAAGTTTTTCACTTAGTTAAGATTGTCAATTAATTCTTGGTATTCTCTGGTGCTTATCTGATACTCCAGATAACCAGATTAATTCGAGAAACATTCTCCCATTTATTACCATTTCACTATTTTAAAAAATCATTCGAACTAAATGTTAGCAACTTTTTAACCGATTCCTAAACAACAGGGGGCCATTTTTGATGAAATTTCGAAAAATAATAATAGAATTTGCTGACAACCATAATCTACGTCTATATTTTTGGGCAACGTTATAACAATTCGAAAACATATTTTTAACATTGTTCCTAAGGAAGGTCAATGGAAACCAGCAGTAAATATCCGGAGGTCTTAGACTAGTTGGTTTGACTTGGAAGCATGTTTTGACTTTTATAGTCTCAGAAATGAAACGTTGTAAACCAAGCCTAAATTACTAAGAATTCGTTTAGCTTGTAACGAACTAAATGTTTGATTGTGTCTGATATAACGTGGAGACGCGGCTTGCCTAACAATTACCAAAAACACGTGTTACAAGCATGCCTCAACAGTCATACGGCGCATATTTTGGTCTATTGCTACAAAACTATTGTTAGTTCCCTTTATAGAATTTATAAGTGACTATATTCTGCCCCCGGACTACGTTCGCGTTAGCTTTACAATCTAGTCCTGACAAAAAAAAAGTAGTGACCATGAATGTTGCTGGATGGAAGGAGAGACGAGAGGAGTGTTTGAGGAAAGATATGAAAGCAAAAGGGTGTTTGTTACTGAAGGCATGGTGGCTGATAGAGATGCATGAAAGAAGATTTATCACTTCACTCATTAGAAGCTTAAGTTTGTTACTGAATTCGATTTGACATAGATCGAGGCTATTTCCAAATAGATGATTCCTTGATCTATGATCATAATTATCACACTATCCAAGAAGTTGTTTACATACTTTTACAAATTGTAAAATTGTTTAATTACTTTGCCAAATGATTAAGGAAAAAAATCTCAGACGTAACTAAATTATTATTCGTGCTTGTTACCCGTAAGTCCTCAGTATTATAAGTAGTGAAGCTATAAAAAATAGCCTTCAACTCTACCTAGGTTATGACCTAGGCTTTTAGAAGTCGTCGACATAAAAAAGATATCATCTTTTACCAAATTATCAAACGTTGACTCGATTTTTTTTTGTGGATCTTTTTGTATTCTTGATTCCTTAATGTGGATTTTTTTTTTTATTCAGCTACTTTTTAGTAATTGGAGTTATTAACCGATTGTAAAGGAAGTGTCAAATGGCTGTCGATACTTGTGAAAAATATGAGATGACAAGGATAGCATTTCTTCTTTTCTATTACAGCTTTACAGTTTTATTACAGTAAGGAAGGACACCGAAGGTAATTATTAAGAACGCATTAACAGATATTATTATAATACAGTGGTATTAATCGTTATTTAGTTAGGTACGTCTCAGATTTTGATGTAAATCCTTTGGCGAATATAATGTAAAAATTTTACAACTTATAAAAGTTTGAACAGAACTTCGTAGATAGTGCTAAGGCGCTGATCGACCAGTGGGAGCCTATTCCGAAATAACCTCGATTGACGTCCATTCGCTTTCAGCTACAAACCTGACTTTCACAGAATAGAAATATCTAATACTATGGTGAAACTATAGAATGAATACATTACAGGATGTTTAAAAGTGGCACCAGTTACACATCTAATGCACAGGGAGGAAGAGAATGTTGTAAGAAAGGTATTGGCTATTAATGTTGACGGCTATAATGGAAGAGGAAGACCAAAGAAAAGATGGAAGGACTGTGTGAATGATATATTTAGTAAGAGAGTGAATGTAGGTATGACCTCAAATAGAGATGAATGGTAGAAGAAGACGTTGCGCTGACCCCAAATAAAATAGGATGATATGATGAAACTATAACGTTATAGGCGTTTTCTTATTACCTCTTGGCTAGACCTTAGGTTGAAAATTTGCTGCCATAAGACCAAAGACTTAGCTTGACCGATTATTGTCTTCAACCTCATAGTCAATTAGCATCAGATAAGAATGAAATACATTTTAGAATCCATTAGGATTATAATTTTGTGTTATGATTTATTTTGATGATATCACGTAACAAGTTCATACAAGCTACAGAATATACTGCAAAGAGAATGCTTTACTGAATTTGTTCCCATTAAAAGCTATGAACAAAGGAGCTCCTAAGTTTTATTCTGTCAAACCCTATTGTTCTCTAGAAAGGTTATAACCGTATGTGGAGTCCAAACAAACAAACGTGAACATTACCCACGCTCCCATATAGTAAATCACCGTACAAGACTTGATGTTAGTGACGTGACATGAATTCCAGATTGTCCAATTAAGCACGCGCAACCCGTCATTTGTTTACTAAAACGATCCACCCTCAAAGGTAATGGCGTGTATACATTTGAGTTTTTTTTTGTTTGCGACATTCTTACAGCCGGTGTCAATTTAACAATAAAATCTAAATCTAAACTAATATCTTGAATAATAGATACATACAGCTGTGGAACAGTCTTCCGGCCGATGTATTTCCTCCATCCTATAACATCACGTCTGTCCAACGTAGCGTGAAGAGATGAGCTGTGCAGGCCGGCATGGCAGGGACGACTGACGATGGATAACGGATATCTCGCCAGTCGCCAGTATTTTAGATTGGCCTTGTGCTTACCATCAGGTATAACGCCGTCACTTTATCGAGTTACATAGAAGAAAACATTTATTATACTTTTACATACATAATAATGAACCGATGTGGCCGGATTCCGCATCAACGGACACGAGCCTAACTATCAAACTCTTTAAAAAAAACAACCTGAGCTTTGAGTGAAGGAAAACATCGCATGGTGGTAGGGCATTTTCTAATAATGCTCGCCTGGTTAGTTACCACCCTCAAGTTTGAGTACCTGTAACCAAATACCAATATAGGTATGTTTCGGCAGCATCTCTTGGTAACCAGTACCTTTAGGCTTAGTGTGTTTACCATACTGAATGATATCGTCACTTAATATCAAGTGAGATTGTGGTTAAGGCACTGAGCCTGTACAGTGTAAAAAGAATTGTACCACGCCATGGACTAGATCGAATCAACTAAGCATTCCTTTCAAGATAAAGGAGGGAATGTGCTCTATCAAACCACAACAATCCCTTATCCAAGGCAAAGAGAATTAACGAAAAAAAAAAGTCAAACTGTACTACTTCATGTGAAAAGTACTTTACCCTTAAAATATATGTAGAGAGTCCGGAAGGTACTCGTTGTGGAGTGACAACATTTTAATTAAAAACTGACCTCGGCTATTAAGATTTATCTTATAATCACCAATATGTAAAAATTACTGCCGCTTTTGATCTAGAATAATTATAGACATAAAGCATCTTTAAACTGCACACATGTGTACAGAGAATACATATCATGTTCCATGGATACACCATGGTGTACTAGCAGAACCGATGTCCGATTCTGCTAGTATGCTATGGAACTTTTTTATTACAAGTAGTAAGTTAAGAGATAATTAATTTTTTTATTATTCTTATGTAAGGTATATTTTGGGTATGCTCCGATAGGGCTGGCATACGCTAATGTGTAAAAGCCCTGTTTAAATAAATGATAACAAAAAGAAAATACAAATCATAAGAATCAAGAAATTTAGCAGTCTCTTAATAAAAACCATATTTTTTATGATTTGCCAACAGTAAATCATTATGAAACAGAGTCACCGTTGTCAGAGTATATGTTGCAGAAAAAAATAGAGACAGAAAGATTTGAAATTAATTAATTAAGTGTATTCCTTTTATTTAATTTTTACTTTATAAGTGTCTTTTTAATAAATTATTTGGTTGCGTATCTATTTTACATAAATTATTATTTTTATACTAACTTTTTTTTATACGGAACTCTAATATTTATTTCAATACTAAGATATGGTAAAAATATTTCTCATAAATTATAGTGCTTGGCCGTAAAACTGTGCATTGATTCGTTTTATTTTTTTTATGCGTAACCCTAATTATTTTCGAAAATTAAAATTACCCTAAGTCACCCGGAGTAACTTCAGCTATCTACTAAAAAAAGTCTCGTCAAAATCCGTCCAGCCGTTACGGGAGATTACCCAGAACGAACAGACAGACAAAAAATTTAAAATTGTATTTTTGGTGTAGGTATGGTAAATATATCCATATCTATTTAGTAAAATAAATTAATTTTGATATTACAAACAGACACATTCAATTTTATAGATGATATGAATTTTCTAATATAAATTGATTTGTATATGAATATATATTTCTTTATGTATATATTTATGTAATTATTATAAACTACATTATTATATGTTTGTTTGGATATTAATATTTATTTAAGACACGCTTGGCAGGCGGTTTGGTGATCACAGTCAGATGCTTGTGGTAATCAGAGGATGTTGCTCCCCTTCTCCTGGTTTATTCCTTGGTCGTCAAAGTACTTTCAGTATTTAGTCTAGACGTATAAAAAACATTAAAAGCAACGTACGTGCGAGCGGTGTTCGTTATAAGCTAGTCATCATCATCTCCCTACCCTTTCCCATTTTTATTTAGGGTCGGCGCAACATGTCTTCCTCTTCCATTCCTCTCTATTTGTTGTCATCTCCGCATTCACTCCTTTCCTAAGCATATCATCTTTCACACAGTCCATCCATCTTTTCTTTGGTCTTCCCCTTCCCATGTAACCGTCCACATTCATACCCAATACCTTTCTTACAACAACCTCTTCCTCCCTGCGCATTAGATGCACATACCAAGACAGAAGCCTGCTCTTTACCTTTGTTTGTGGTCCTCAGAGGATATTGCTCCCCTTCTCCTGGTTTATTCCTTAGTCGTTAAAGTACTTTTAGTATTTAATCTAGATGTATAAAAAACATTAAAAGCAACGTACGTGCGAGCGGTTTTCGTTATAAGCTAGTCAACATCATATCCCTACCCTTTTCCCATTTTTATTTGGGGTCAGCGCAACATGTCTTCCTCTTCCATTCCTCTCTATTTGTTGTCATCTCCGCATTCACTCCTTTCCTAAGCATATCATCTTTCACACAGTCCATCCATCTTTTCTTTGGTCTTCCCCTTCCCATGTAACCGTCCACATTCATACCCAATACCTTTCTTACAACAACCTCTTCCTCCCTGCGCATTAGATGCACATACCAAGACAGAAGCCTGCTCTTTACCTTTGTTTGTGGTCCTCAGAGGATATTGCTCCCCTTCTCCTGGTTTATTCCTTAGTCGTTAAAGTACTTTTAGTATTTAATCTAGATGTATAAAAAACATTAAAAGCAACGTACGTGCGAGCGGTTTTCGTTATAAGCTAGTCAACATCATATCCCTACCCTTTTCCCATTTTTATTTGGGGTCAGCGCAACATGTCTTCCTCTTCCATTCCTCTCTATTTGTTGTCATCTCCGCATTCACTCCTTTTCTAAGCATATCATCTTTCACACAGTCCATCCATCTTTTCTTTGGTCTTCCCCTTCCCATGTAACCGTCCACATTCATACCCAATACCTTTCTTACAACAACCTCTTCCTCCCTGCGCATTAGATGCACATACCAAGACAGAAGCCTGCTCTTTACCTTTGTTTGTGGTCCTCAGAGGATATTGCTCCCCTTCTCCTGGTTTATTCCTTAGTCGTTAAAGTACTTTTAGTATTTAATCTAGATGTATAAAAAACATTAAAAGCAACGTACGTGCGAGCGGTTTTCGTTATAAGCTAGTCAACATCATATCCCTACCCTTTTCCCATTTTTATTTGGGGTCAGCGCAACATGTCTTCCTCTTCCATTCCTCTCTATTTGTTGTCATCTCCGCATTCACTCCTTTCCTAAGCATATCATCTTTCACACAGTCCATCCATCTTTTCTTTGGTCTTCCCCTTCCCATGTAACCGTCCACATTCATACCCAATACCTTTCTTACAACAACCTCTTCCTCCCTGCGCATTAGATGCACATACCAAGACAGAAGCCTGCTCTTTACCTTTGTTTGTGGTCCTCAGAGGATATTGCTCCCCTTCTCCTGGTTTATTCCTTAGTCGTTAAAGTACTTTTAGTATTTAATCTAGATGTATAAAAAACATTAAAAGCAACGTACGTGCGAGCGGTTTTCGTTATAAGCTAGTCAACATCATATCCCTACCCTTTTCCCATTTTTATTTGGGGTCAGCGCAACATGTCTTCCTCTTCCATTCCTCTCTATTTGTTGTCATCTCCGCATTCACTCCTTTCCTAAGCATATCATCTTTCACACAGTCCATCCATCTTTTCTTTGGTCTTCCCCTTCCCATGTAACCGTCCCACATTCATACCCAATACCTTTCTTACAACAACCTCTTCCTCCCTGCGCATTAGATGCACATACCAAGACAGAAGCCTGCTCTTTACCTTTGTTTGTGGTCCTCAGAGGATATTGCTCCCCTTCTCCTGGTTTATTCCTTAGTCGTTAAAGTACTTTTAGTATTTAATCTAGATGTATAAAAAACATTAAAAGCAACGTACGTGCGAGCGGTTTTCGTTATAAGCTAGTCAACATCATATCCCTACCCTTTTCCCATTTTTATTTGGGGTCAGCGCAACATGTCTTCCTCTTCCATTCCTCTCTATTTGTTGTCATCTCCGCATTCACTCCTTTCCTAAGCATATCATCTTTCACACAGTCCATCCATCTTTTCTTTGGTCTTCCCCTTCCCATGTAACCGTCCACATTCATACCCAATACCTTTCTTACAACAACCTCTTCCTCCCTGCGCATTAGATGCACATACCAAGACAGAAGCCTGCTCTTTACCTTTGTTTGTGGTCCTCAGAGGATATTGCTCCCCTTCTCCTGGTTTATTCCTTAGTCGTTAAAGTACTTTTAGTATTTAATCTAGATGTATAAAAAACATTAAAAGCAACGTACGTGCGAGCGGTTTTCGTTATAAGCTAGTCAACATCATATCCCTACCCTTTTCCCATTTTTATTTGGGGTCAGCGCAACATGTCTTCCTCTTCCATTCCTCTCTATTTGTTGTCATCTCCGCATTCACTCCTTTCCTAAGCATATCATCTTTCACACAGTCCATCCATTTTTTCTTTGGTCTTCCCCTTCCCATGTAACCGTCCACATTCATATCCAATACCTTTCTTACAACATCCTCTTCCTCCCTGCGCATTAGTTGCACATACCAAGAAAGACGCCTGCTCTTTACCTTTGTTTGTGGTCCTCAGAGGATATTGCTCCCCTTCTCCTGGTTTATTCCTTAGTCGTTAAAGTACTTTTAGTATTTAGTCTAGATGTATAAAAAACATTAAAAGCAACGTACGTGCGAGCAGTGTTCGTTATAAGCTAGTTCGTGTATAAAATGTGACTCCGAGTATATACGACAGAATGGTTTCTGCGATGTTTGAATCTTTTAATGAATACGTATCACAAACACACTTTTGAAAATTAAAGTTCTTGTCTTGTCTTGGTATGTAACAAAGAAAAACAAAAATATATCTCATATTTACAATCAAGGACGTGATTGATAGTGATGGATGATTATTATGTGAGAAATGTATCACTTTTGGCTTTTTTTTTTCGCATAACACTATTAGCTTGAGGAACCTTCAAAGCTAGTGTTCTACATTCAAAAGCTGTGTTGGGATAGTGGAGTAGTTTAATTTGATTGTATTTTTAATGATCAATCGTTAATTAAATTATACTTTACGTAGATACATTTTTTTTCCAAATCGGTCAACCCGTTTTTGAGTTAAAGCCAAAGAGATTTCTTTTTATTTTTTTTTTTTTTTTACAAATAATGTAAACGAATTTTAAAAAACTTTATAGCCTATTAATTATACTCGTTCCCGTGAAAATGTTTCACCAAAGTCGGTCAAGCCATTTTTAGTTAAATCCGGGCAGACACACAGACAGCCAAAAAAATGTTTATATGTCACATTCGATATTAGTACCGAACAAAATAGACATTTGTCATAAAAATAAATTAAATAGTTAATTAAACATACAGACAAAATTTGAGTTCAAATTTAATAGTATAGATGAGGATTCAAATGAAGAAATCTAATATAAGAAACATTAAAGTCAATTTCGTTTGAAATTGCGGCAGATACGAATTCCTAGTTAGTTTTAACTTAATAAAGTCGTCTCCTTTGATGTAAGAGCTTTAATAGAGCTCCCAAACGAAACGAATAGGGTTGTCAGTTATAACTTTATATAGCAATAACACAAATAAAGTATTGAAACATGAAGTTGCTTAATTAGACGTTCGTTTTCTCAGTATAGTTACAAAAAAGAAAGTGCAGTCTGTTTTTATGTTCGTTAGTTGCTTTATACGTCATAAACCAGTCAACTGACTTACATGGTTCTTTGTTTAAAACACAAATACATTTTACTATTAGTAGATGTAAAGTATATAAACACTTTAGAATCGATCAATAATCTATTAACCATTCAGAGATACTTTTACCATCAAACTTCAACGTATATTTGTTTATTAAAGGAAGCAGTAAATATATATTATGCCAATATTTATTCTATGATTCTGCCCATTTACATTGACTAGTGACTATTGTAAACTCCTTTTATATTGAAAATCCAGAAACAGTTCCTTCATGGTTAGGTTAGGTATAATTTTTACTGGGGTGCGGTGTCAGACAACCTCCTCGTGGTGCACCCTGGGCAACGGCAGTCCTTCTGACTGCCGGCTAATAGGCTGACCGGGCGGCTGGGCGAAAGCCCACTTTGGGGGGGGGGGGGGGGGTGAGAGGTGATTATTGCGGTCGCAGTGATCACTCCTCTTCCCTCCGGAAGGTAATGCCTCTTTCAGAGGCGGGCGAAGAGGTGGGGTAGAGAAGTTCTCCCCCACCCCCGCTGGGCCATTGCACAGACGGGCCTGGTGGGTTTGCCGCGGGGGGGCGGCGCGGCGACATGCCTTGCAACCCCGTATCGCCCCCTATCTCAAATGCGGCGGACGGCCCCGGGGGGTTTTAGTGGGTATTCCCGGGCGCTTCTCGCCCGGGTTTGAGTCCCACACTGGTACAGGAACTCGTCACTCCGTGCCCCCTTACCTATTGTATTGGAGGGACTCAGGTCCCACTAATACAATAGGTAAGGTGAGTGCGTAAATGCATTTACCCTCGTCAAAAAAAAAAAGGTATAACTTTTACTACAGAGGGAGCGGGGGTCTATGCTTTACTTAATTTTGATGATATTGTGGACAGGAAGCTTGGGTTTTAATGGCGATTACGTATACAATATTTATTTATGTATGATTTTACAAAATCTGTCTAGGTAGGAAGGAACACGGGCAATGAAGTTGAAGTGAAGTGAAACCTACAACTGGATCGCAAGACCCAGGTACGGCATTAGGTTCCTCCCTCGGCAACGCTAAGGACCCGGCATCCGCGTGGAGAATCCATGGCACGCTAAGAAGTTTTGACTGTCTTCATTTTATTTATCAAAAATCAAAACAATGAATATAATTTGAACGCTGTTATATAACATTATCAATACCTAATAAAGTCAACCATTTTTCCCCCGACTTCAAAAAAGAGGAGGTTATCAATTCGTCCGTAAGTTCTTCTTTTTTTTGTTGTAGGTTGGTTACCTGATTTCTCCGTCATATGTGGATCGATTTGCAAATACCTAAGGAGTATACTTCCGAGATGGTCTCATTTCCACCAAATCAGGATCTTATCAGTGGAACTTGAGTGGGAAATTGAGAAAAACCCCTCTCAATACACAGACACCTTACAGACACACACGTGTTTCATATATTTGTTTCCAAGGTTATGAAGTATTTTTCGCAGCTATACCTAAAAGTACACACTTAAATTAAAATGTTCAATAAAAACTTTTTAAATTAAAAACGAAGCCGACTTCAAAAGAATAAACTATTAAACCTACTAAAAATTCAATAAATAATTACTTTGTTAATCAGCTTCCTTAATTTTGGATTCGGTGCCAGCTAGAATTAACCTATGTACTCATTTACAAATAGAAATAACTGCGTAAACTTTATCACAATTACATGCAAGTTAAATAAAGGACAAGGGTAATTTTAAAGAACAATTAATCAAAATTGAATGTAATTAGCGACGTACAATTACACCACTTTGTTAGCCGTAAGCTGGCACCGATTTCAAAATTAACGAAGCAGATTAATACAATAATTATTGAATTTTTAGTGCGTTTTGTAGTTTATCCTTTTGAACTCGGTTTTGTTTTTAACTTAAAAGTTTTTTTAACGTGGGAAATGCATTTATGCATCCACTCGTTTTTTTTTTTTCTTTTTTGACGGGGGAAATGCATTTACGCACTACCCTTACCTATTGTATTAGTGAGACCGAAGTCCCCCAATACAATAGGTAAGGGGGCACGGAGGGACGAACTCCGTGCCAGTGTGGGACTCGCCCGGGCGTGAAGCGCCCGGAAATACCCACTAAAACCCCCCGGGGCCGTCCGCTGCATTTGGGATGGGGGCGACACGGGGTGGCTTTCGCAAGCACCGCGTCGCCCCCTGCAGCGAACCCACCGGGCCTCGTCCGTGCAATAGCCCAGTGGGGATGGGGGAGAATACTTCTCCCCACCTCTTCGCCCGCCTCTTAAAAGAGGCAATTTATGCATCCCCCTGCCATCTCTAATCAATCATAATCTATATATATAAAAATGAACCCCTATTTCTTCTAGTCACCCTATAACTTGAGAATGGCCTTATCGATTTCATTAAACTTTTTATTAATGTTTTTTAATACTTCGTATAAGATTCTTACGTTTAAAAAAAAATGAAGAAAACTGTGGACATACTTAAAAAAATATAAGAAAACTTAACGACCACATTAACTTTTCTAACGGAAACCTTATGGCCTTCAACATAACTGTCAGTTGTTTGACAGTTGGCGTGATTGACAGAATGCGGACTGCAAATATAGTTAAAAACAGATGCATCGGTTGGAATTATATAAATAATTAATTTATCATTTCTTGGTGGTGCACATATTTTGGGATATATTTTTTTTTTTTAAATAAATTATACAATTCTAAATCAATGTTCATAATTAAGACAAGACAATAAGAATCAACCTACCAATACTAAAACAAAGTACAAAAATCGATTTACGTTGTAAAAGTTGCGAAAGCATCAGCACTATTCGTAGACCATGATGAAAATATCTGAACAATGAGAAGGGTTAATTTTAAAATTTACATGTGATTTTTAGTAAAGCTAACACTTATGTTATTAATTGACTCAATGATTTCAAAGCTACTCCTGAGGAGTAAATTCGAAATAATTTTCTTCAAACTGTACGTTGTTAAAACACAGTCCAAACGTGAACGCAGTTGTGATATTTTTGTGGCTATAAAATGCTATATGTCAAATCTATAGATACTAACTCTCGAAAATAACAACAGAAAGAAGAAATTCATTTTAAAGCGAATTTTTAAGACTCCTTATAATCACACCTTTATTTTGTAATGATCGATAATTATGAGAACGTGGACCAAATGACTCCGCTGACGAATAACGACATTACCTGAATACTAAATGAAACCTGAGTACTGCCGATTTATAGTACTTACGTCCTGCGATCACTTTAGGTCATAAGTTCACGTACTGCGTTGGTGTTTCTGTGCACGAGTATTGTAAGTATTTTATGTTGAACATTTGGAAAATAATCGATGATCTTTTTCAATTTAAAATTTTATTTTGTATCGTTTGATGTTTTTTTGCAAGCTGGTAGGACAACGAAGCGATGATAACGCAGTTGGTAGCGCGGCCGGATTCTGTGTCTATGGACGCAGATCGAGACCACCTATCCAACCTTAAAATAAGTCTGAGCTTTCGGTGAAGGAAAATATCGTGAGGAAATCATAGCATAGTGAAAGGGCATTTTCACTATATTCTAATAATACCCGCCAGTGTTTCAACAAGTTTGAAAACCTGCTGCCAAATAGCATATTATGTAACATGACATGTTCCGGCAGAATCACTTGAGAACCAGTACTTACAGGCTTTTACCATCCTGGGCGACAACAGGTCGTCAGGTGGCATCAGGTGAGATTGTGGTCAAAAAATTAAACGACCATAATACACTAGGTGTAACATACTAAATTTTGGCTTGTCGAGTTTCACGATTATACAGCGGAAATTCGAAGACCGAAAGCTTTCGCAGATGACAGTATCCAATGGCTTGTCGATCTCTCTCCCATCTGACCTTATCAATATTAGAAAACTTCATCTACAGGTATCCAAACAAAATTTCTCATAGTGCAGTCCGCATATTATATCACTGAACAAATACGCCTCCTATGTCATGAGGTACAGGTCACGCAGAGAACTTTAGTCGAGGCTAAGAATTCTTAAGAGGGGGCTAAACAATGAATAACAATGGTGTCTACGTAAGACTTGATCTAATTTCTGAAACCGACCTGGCAGTTAGCACCACACGTATTATCTCGTTATTTCCTTGCACCCTGCCCATCATGTTGATACCATGGCACAGTTTCTGTGCATGCCTGCCCTATGCAAAAAGCATCCCTGGCGTTGCAGTATCCGTTATAACACATATAAATCAACAGAGAAAGATGCGACATGCGATAATAATGATAATAACTTTGCCGCCAAAACGAAAACCAATTAATGGTCACCAACATAATATCAACGTACAATAATAGCACAGTTAAAACCGTATAAATATTGACTTCACTTGGCAAAAGCTAACAGGGCGCAAGGCAGATGTCGCTAAAAAGTCTGTCTGAACCAATAAACGCGCAAAAAAAACATGGACATCCAAATTACGCGCCAGACGTAAACATGTGCGAGGAAGTACATGTGCTCCTCTTCCCCTACTTTATTTTAAGGGAGGACGGTTGAAATTCGCCTATTTCGTAAAGGATAACAAATGGCAAAATAAAAAAAAGAAGGACGCATACTGTACTTCCCTGTTCCTGCATTGAACATTCACGTTTAGTATTTTAGAGTTCCTTACTAAATAATTAAATATATTCTAGTTTATTTACTGTCAGTACTGTTTGTATTGGCAGAAAGTGTATCATGTAACAGGTAAGGCATAATGTAGACTCAGTTAAATCTGCGATCTTATGAAAGTGACAACAATCTAGATGATAAATAGCTAACCCTGGAGGTATTAGCACTCAAGAGATCCCGCAGAAACTAATTTATATGCATTTTGCTATAGTATTTTAAACTTGAGGATGATCGCTAAACAGACTGGTAAAAAAGACTCTGCCACCATGATATGATTGGATCGCGATATTTTTCTTCGACGAAGGCTCAGATTAATTATTGAATAAGATCGGTAATTTCGAACTTACGTTCATCAGTGCTTTATCTGACCGCCTATTTCACCATCGCTTTAAAACCAGATTTCAACCACCATTTTATTCGAAATCGAAATTCAAATGAAATGGTATGGTTTTTCGTAAGGCATGATAACGACGACTGGGTTCTAACAGGAGGCTAATGATAATAGCCATTATTTTTTATTTACATTCTGTTTACCATCAAATACATTGTAATCCCTCTTTTATATCACAATAAATAAAATCTGAGTTGATATATGTATTTACTAAAAAAAAAAATTAATTCAAAATCAGGGATCACTGCCGTAAATAAACAAAGTTTGCCAGTTTCTTATCTATGATACGATATTACTGCGCCTTGTTTCTAAGTCTAGGTAACCCGAGATATCCTGGAACCCAAACGAAACAAAATCCTTTATAGAATTACGTGCAAATATGAAATTAAAATTAAATTTTCTACTGAACCCATACAACGACCAAAGTGTTAAAAAACTGATAATTCTTTTTGTCGCTGTGTAGGGAAGTGTTTCGAACTTCTGGTCGTTCGGTGGTATTAAAGAGTTAAACCTTTGTAACTGATTTTAACTAGAATGTTCGATGGATGAATGAACAAATTTTTACTATATTTCTATAATATACATCATGTTTAATTTTAAAGAAATAAAATACATTTCGAAATCATATTGAATAAAAAAAAATCAAACTTTAAGAACATATTTATTTTATAAAAATTATGAGTTACTTTAGACATATAACTGTTTCTTTTTTCTTTAATAACAGTGAGTGATGGGAAATTGTTTTTTTCTTTTAACTTTTATTTTGCTTTTCAACAGAAAATTACATTATGTCACAAAAGTACTATTTTGTAAAAATGTACGTTATTATGTGATCTTGCGTTTGACACTAACATCTCGATTTTTTTATTTTAAGGGCTGATACTGAGTAATCAATTTAATGCAAATAATAAACAATACTCGTACTCGAAGTCTCTTGTTACTCATTTACGCACACACACACATAAGACTAATTTTTATCTAACTAAATTAAATCTTAAAGAAAATTTTCTACTTAGGTACCTATATTGATTTAAAAAAATAAATAAAACAAGCTTCCAAACAGCATACCGAGCTTTAACAATAATTTAACTAGATATCTTACTATTTAACCAGTTAAAAAAAAATATTACAAATTTGAATTTAATTTATGACGCCTTAAAACGTTTAACTGTGAGTTAAAACTAAACTTACCTACTACTAAACAGAACAACGAATTTATCAGTCCACTAGAACCAATAATAGATATAACCTTAATTCAGTAATCACACTGAATAATTCCCGCCATCTCATCTTCCTAAAACCTTTCAGACGCGGAATTATTTTGGCTTAATATATTATTTAGGGTACGCTCAGAGATGCGGACACGTCACGGAACGGATTAACTTCATCCCGTTAGATAGTAGTGATGTGCCTATACATCGATAAAGTGATAATCGATATTGTTTTTATTTTGCAAAAAGATCAGCCCAACAGTGCTCATATAAAAAGCGTAGAGCTGTGATGAGTTTTAGTTAGTATAAAAAAAAGTAAGCAGTCATAGGGGGCTACTGATAGAAGTGAAAACTCGTAAGTTTGGAATAACTGTTTTTTTTATTTAACTTACAGTACGAGTATTTAAAATGTTATAATCTATTCATTGAAATTATTTAAATAACTAAACTTATGTCTGATTCTACATGTACTGGCGCTCCGAGAAATAATTATGTACTCTTTAATGCAGTTTATTTATAATAAAAAAATATGGTTTGGCTGCGTAAGTATAACTTTTATTATTTATGATGATGTCCTCCTTGACGTATCCGTCAACGGCGAACCCTGTCATCTTCGATAATGTGAGCGAATGTGGCTCGCGAAACCAAACTTTGTCTTGAAGGTGCGGTTACATGGCGCACAATGTAACTGACCGAGAGTGTTGTATGTGTACACATAGGAAGGCTTAGGACGGTTCTTTTTAAGAAGGCGTTTTGCATCAAGATCTTTAATTCGATGTTCCTCAAATATTTGTACTGCCTCTTTAACAGAGTTGCGCCACTCTAGTCTCTGTTTCGCAAGCACTTCCCACTCAGCTGAAGGTATGTTACACGCGGTAAGATGACGTTTAATTACATCCCTGTAACGCAAAAATTGACCACCAGGCTTGCGCTTTCCATGCGATAATTGTGAATAAAATACAGATTTAGGCAATCTGGAATCACTCATACGTACAATATGACCGCGCCATCTCAGTTGGTTCTTAATAAGTAAGGATTCTATGCCACTCAACTTGGTCCGCCGGAAAATCTCTGAATTTGTGATATGGTCCTGCCATTTCACATGTAGAATTGATCTTAGACATTTCATGTGAAAGACATTAAGTCGCCTAATATCATGCTTATAGAGGCACCATGTCTCGGCAGCATAGAGCAATATCGGAAGAACAATTGCTTTGTATACAGCGATCTTAGTGTGCAGCTTCAAGTCATGTGAATCCCAAACTCTAGTTCGTAGTATTCCGAAGGACCAAGCTGCTTTTGATATTCTCGAAGAGATCTCAGTCTCCAAACGATTATCACTGCGAATGAAACTACCTAGATATCGGAACCCTGGTACTTCCTTGAGACACTTGTTGTCTAATGTTATCGATGTTGCATCTTCCATGTCGTCACGTGATGGTTGCTTTAATACCTGGGTTTTTGGCGCACTAATAACCAGACCGAATTTTCTACAAGAGTCATGGAGATTATCCAAATATAGTTGTAAGCTTTTAAGATCTTTAGCCAACAAACAAACATCATCCGCATAAAGGACATCTAAGATGGACACATCATGAACCATATGCTTGGTTCTAAAACGGGATAACTCAAAAACACTCTTGTCTGTTCTCACATTAAGGATAATCTGACCAGTGCATCTCTCATATGAGTCCTTTAGTACGGCTGCAAAATATATGGCAAAAAGAGTGGGTGCCATAACGCACCCTTGCTTTACGCCACTGGTAACAGGAAAACGGTCCGTGAAGTCGTTGTCATGTTGTACTCTAGCCATCATTCCATCGTGGAATTGGCGTATAAGATTCAGAAACTTCACTGGGCATCCAGTTTTCTCAAGTACAGACCAAAGGGCAACTCTTGGAATACGATCAAATGCTTTTTCTAGATCTACAAAACACATGTATAGACCACATTGTTGTTCTATGCTTTTCTCTTGTAGTTGTTTAACAATAAAGATAGCGTCGACCGTACCTCTATTCGGCCGAAAGCCGTATTGACTCTCTGGCAGAATATTTTCAGATAACTTGCGCAACCTGTGGTTTAAAATATGAGCCAAGACCTTTCCTGCTGCACTAAGTAGAGCTATACCTCTATATGATCCACAATCTGAGTAATCGCCCTTGCCCTTATATAGCTTACAAATAGAAGCGTCCTTCCAGTCTTGGGGGATATTTTCATGTTCCCATATCATCAAAATAAGACCAAAGAGGCTATTTTGAATATTAGGACCACCATATTTAAAAATCTCAGAAGGTAAAGTGTCTGAACCCGAAGCCTTTCCATTTTTAAGCCGTTTAATAGCTCCCAGAAATTCTTCAAAAGACGGTGGGTTATCAAGCTCAGTAGATGTGGGGAGAGCTTGGAGAGAGTTAATATGGTCCAGATCCACGTAGTGAGTGATCGGATTTAGAACATCGTTAAAGTGCTCAGCCCAGCGATTCAAAACCTCGGCATGTTCGGTTAATCGCCTTGATTTGTCTTTGGTAAAGACTGGCGTGGTTTTTTTGTGCCTCGGCCCAAAAATAGTCCTAAGAGCTTCATAGAACTTTCCGGTCTGCTTCCTGTCAGCAAAATGTTGTAGCTCCATCGCTTTCGTCATCCACCAACGGTTTTTAAGTTCTCGTACTTTTGTTTTAAGTCCACGTTGAATGGCTCTTTTTTGTGAGGCACTCGAAGAATCCATCAGCACGCGTCTGAAATCACCAACAAGCTTCATGATCTCTGTGTCGGAATCGTCAAACCAATCTTGATTTTTCTTTTCAGGCCTTCCAACAACACGTCCAGCAACTTCATGAAGCGAGTTCGCTAAGGAACGCCAATGTTCATTAATCGGAGACGTTGTATCAAACGAGACCGTGCCGAATTCAGAGTTTAGTTGCCGCTGAATGTGGTCTGAGTTAACAAGTCTTGTGAACGCCAGCCTAGATGGTAGTTTGTGTATTGCTCGACGAGCAGGTTTATAACAAACTCGAACTTTAGATCTTATCAGTCGGTGATCAGTCCAACCTTCGGCTCCCCGCATTGCTCGCGTAACAAATATATCTCTGAGGTCAGCCCTGCGTACAATCACATAATCAATAAGATGCCAATGCTTAGAGCGTGGATGCATCCAAGATGTTTTAAATTTGTTAGCCAAACGGAAAAAGGTATTTGTAATAGAGAGGCCAAATTCTGAGCAGATGGATAAAAAGCAGCTCGCCGTTAGAGTTACAATTACCGACTCCGTGTTGACCCAAAACCTGTTTCCAAATATTATTATCAGAGCCAACGCGTGCGTTGAAGTCCCCCATGAGAATAATTTTATCACTCGCGGGTATATTTCGCAGGACATTTCGAAGATCATCGTAAAATTGTTGCTTGTCTTCCTCGCTGTAAGACATAGTCGGCGCATAGACACTTATTACATGAAGATGTTTGTTGCCGTTGACATGAAGTTTAAGAGTCATTATTCTGTCATTGATCCCTCTAGGTTTTTCTACAAGTGTTTTAGCTATACTATTTTTGATGGCAAACCCTACACCGCCGCTCGCTCTCTCTCCAGCGGGTTTTCCAATCCAATAGTATGTATAGCCACCGCGATCCTCGCAAAGCTCACCGCTGTCAGCCAAGTGAGTTTCGCTTAAGGCTGCTATGTCAATTTTATATTTAAATAGTTCCCTAGCTATGAGAGCAGTTTTTCGCTCGGGGCATAAATTAGTAGGATTATCCAAAAGCGTTCGAACGTTCCATGTCGCAAAATTAAGGCATATTTTAGATACATTTTTATATTTCTGTGTTTTTCGACCGCAAAAATCGGTGCCCGATGATCGCGGGTTAACCATCCGGGTGTAAAGTGAGATGGACTATGTTTAGGCCACCTTTTCTAGGCCTCTCCCCTATGCAGAGGTAAGCAGAGCGATCCTAAATAGGGCTGCTTAGTCGTCAGATGTGCTGCCGAATCCGAAGTCCCATCTCAATCGATTGCAGAAACGACCACTCTCATCTAACCGCCTATGTGCAGAGTAACAGCTAAGATTCGGATACACCGTGAACCGAGATCCCACCACCATACCTCCATCGCCATAGGGCTTTATTTTGCTCGGAATCCAGAATCAGTACAAGGTTCATCTGCGCGTGAGTAATTTAAAGTGGGTAAGCAGTTGCGCTGGTACAAACCCACTCTCTCGTCCAGAACTATCGTAGTCCGATGGACCGGTTACCCGGTACGACCGGTGATAGTCAGGATGCAGTGAGTTGGCCGCCATCCATTTTTTTGTCCCCATTTGGCGCCATTTTAGGCATCTCACAATGCCCTGCAAGGTTGCCATAGACACTGGAAGGTTAGCCTTCTGTGTCAAAAGGGGCTTGCTTATATTTCAGGGGGATAACTATAACAGATGGTTATACCGCCATCAGATCGGTCGCCAGAGCCGCGTTTGTTGCTTAGCAGGGTACACCACGGGCAGGTGCGGTTGGCAGTTGGGGTAACTAAGATGATATTATACCCCCTTATACCCCAATATTATTTATAGCTGAGCGCCAGCCTTTAAACGCCATCTTATACTTGACATACTGTAGCATGTTGACGGCTGATGTCTTAGTATTGGTAACTTGACAGTTATTATCCCAAATCTTTAATACGATAAGTATTACCTAATTTCGATAACTATCAAAATACTAGTTACGAATAAAAACTCAAAACAAGTCGAAAAAACTGATTATTGCGAAACAGATGTATTGGACCTCGATTTTTTTTTGTAAATCGATTTATTGGAATCATTCGTTGGTTAAAAACTATACTATTCATTCATTCATTACAAACACTCCCATCCCTTTGAAAATGGCGTTTACTGTTTTATGATGTCATTAATAATTAAATTAAATTATTAGTAGAACGTATAAAAAATATTGAATTTTTAAAATCAATTACGGCAAAATGTACCTTATAAGTGAATTTTTTATGATCGTGGATTTCAGCTATATAATTTTAATGGGATAACGCGAAATAATAACGATTAGGGATACATATTTGACTTTCCTTAACATTTAGTCAGATAAATGACGTTTTCTTTCGATCGATATTCTTTAGTATTTCGTATAAGACTTATAGCTCACAAAACTATAAGGAGTAAAATTATTTGGTAAATTTACGTTATAATAATGATAATACTTACTTTTAAGTATATTCTTTATTAAAATTAAAAAAAAATAGATTATAATTACATAAAAGAACATAGTTATTACTATTGCCTAAAAAACTATAAATAATGAATGCCGTCCAGCTCACCGCCAGACGGGAAGGTTCCCAGAAGGCTGGCCACATTTGTTTATTTGCCACACCAACATCCTACATACAGAGATTTACATGCTAATAAAATTCTGGTATAATTTGAGATAATATAGTACTCTAATTATAGGCGAGCACAACATGATAGTTTAACAATGAAGGTTTACAAAAACAAAGTACAAATAAAAAGCGACATTTAAAAATAATAGTATATAAAATTTTATAAATAGAAGGGATAGAATAGATTATCAAATTTATTTTGTTGTTCTTTGGCCTCTTATAAAATAATACGTATATTTATATTTTGAATTTAAAAAATAGAAGCAGATCGAGTTTCTTGCCGGCTCTTCTTAATTGTGTGTTATTTTCCGAATCGGTGGTAGTGTTTTGACGTTCATAAGCGCCTTATTAGGGCATAAATTGAATAAGTAATTTTTTGATTTGTTTTGATATATTAATTACCGTTACTGTGCACCCCAAATCTGGGCTTGAGACCATTTTATCATATCTTCACTACCGTTAATAATTCTTTCAACTATTGCAGTATGAAAATAAGCTAGATTGAAACGTTCTCGTATAATTATTTATATTTACTGTATTATACCTTAAAAAAATGTACTAGTTTAGTTACAATATCTCAAGGAACGCTACGATAATAATTTCGATGTCAGTTTCATTATTTTGAGTTAAGTCACTTTCACTGTGAAGGGGCAATATGTATTTTATTATCGACTAACAGTGTGCCCGCGGCTGCGCCCGCGTTTTATATATTTTTTCACTGCATAACATAGTTTTTAATGTTTATATTATACGGAATCCTAATTATTTTCCAAAAACATTTTATACTAACATTAAGCAAAGGTATTTCTCACAAATTCAATTACCTGCCAGTAAAACTGTGCATTGAATCGATTGATTTTATTAAATTTTTTATAAGTTTTAATTTTTTTTACGCGTTTCCCTAATACTTTGCGAAAATTAAAAAGTAACCTGAGATACGCGGAGTAACATCAGCTATCTACCAAAAAAGTCCTGTCAAAATCTGTAGAACCGTTCCCGAGATTAACAGTTAATAAAAATTTTGACTCTTGTCCGTTTTCTTTGAGAACGCCTTGCGTTTTATGGGACAAAAAGTATCCTAGATGTTATTTTAAAATATTAGTTATCTCTGTTGGCCTAGTTACAGTTTTATTATGGTAATAGATAAAATCTCTCGGTACCGGTTATGTCACAACACTATATTCGAATCTGTGAGACTGTCATTTACCCTTATAGGTTTGATTTAACGAAATAATCTTATAAATCCCTAATTGTGATAGGTATTTTATTACATCTTGATGATTTCTCCATCAGCTTTCTATTCTGAAAATTTTGTTTTTCTTATCTAAACGGGCCTGTCGAACATTCATAATTAATATCCTACGAGTTAATAATGTTAATTTTTTTGTTGCATGAGATCGTCCAAAATATTTTTTGTATGTTCTTCAAAAAAAATTTACATTAGTTAAGTAAATAGGCTGATACAAATCAACGTAAATACTTTTACACAGTCGAACAACGATGAAATTTTTTTTTTTCAGTTTAGCGATTTGGAAAATACTAAAATCACGTTTTCAAAGAATTTCTGTGTCTGTCTACTTACTAACCAATAATAATAAATATTTTAGTATCTACTAACTAATTTGTATACATTTTATTTGATCCCACAGAGAAAGGACAAGAATTTAAACTAAAGTATTGTATAATTGTTTATTTTTTAATTTAAAAATCCAGAATAATTAAAATGAAATGTTTATTTATTGAATATGATCAATTTAAAAAAAAATAAACTTATTTTTTTATTTTCGCTCAGTAAAGTGATAAGTATTGGTTAGTATAGTATTGTCCAAAAACAAATGATGGCTCGGCGATAATTTCATCAGTTTGTCGCAAATATTCTATAAAAAGCTGCACCCGCGGCAATCCGAATTAAAAATGACATTTGAAGCTTCTGCGACAACCGTGTATGAACAACTAAGATACTATAGCACGATAGTAGATTAAATTTCCGACGCCGACCTGCCTAGTTACCAATCTTAAGAGGATATGCTAGTAGCATTTATTCTATACAAACGTAATCCCCTGTTTCCCTCCTGGATAATAGGATTATGGTAAATATTTTTATACCAAATAATATATATCCACCACCGCTATGCCCGTACTTTTTGATTCTTTCATAAATTAGTTATTGTGGAAATTAGGAGCCTTTGAAAATGAAAAAAAAACTTGATTTTTACCGTCATTTTCGGACGTTCTTCATACTAATTTGATGGATGAAAAAAAAAAAAAAAAATTAGTTCATTTTTGGAGGAGGAAACTGGGTACTGCAAAGTGATGTTTTCGTCTATTTTCCATAGGTAAAATCGGCCCGAGCTGCAGTTGTCTTTTTCATGTTTAATAATTCTTTCTTTGGGGCGCAACGCGTTAGCAATAGATTTTTGAAATACCTACTTTTCCGACCACATGTACTCTTAAGTTAAAAATATGAGATATTTAAAATGTCGATTACCCATAAAATAAGACAATAGGACAACAATGGAAAGCTGGCGTAAACGCAAGGTTAGTGCTCAAGGGGTTAAAAAGAGAAAATTACTAAAAAATGTATTGTCGCTTTAACGCTTACTCAACGTTCATAGGTGATAGCGCAGTATATGTAATTAAATGAAAATTTTTAAACATTTGAACAGGATTTGCGTAAAATGCGTTCTTAGCGAGCGTGATCTATGGAGTGACTATGTTATATTTGTGAAGCAACTCTAACCACAAATGCATACATAAGCATTGGCATAATTTTGAAAGAAAAAAAAACTAATGTAAATAAGTAAATATTGCTTACATAATCACCACTTAGACCGCCCCCAGGCCCCATTCCGCCGAGACCATCCCTCCCCGTCTTCCCATCCCCAAACCCCAACTCCTCGTCCTCCACCTCATCAACAAAGTATAGACTTCCCCCTGAATGCTTACGTAAAACTTCTATACCCCCTAATAAGTCTCCTCTGTAGATAAGTAATTAAATAACTATTTACTTGAGGAAGAAATACCTTCGCATAAAAATTACATCGAAATTTGTGAGATTAGAGGGTTAAGCAAAAGAATTTAGAACACATACATTTAGAACATTTACATTATAGTTTTTTGGTTATTTATTCGCAAAACACGAAAATAGAGCACGACAATATGCGTTATTATAACAGACTGTATTCAGTTTATTTACTCTTCATTAATACAGTACTCTGTTAAATGATTTGCGGGAAACACGTTACTAATTACATACATACGTTATTTCTTAGAAACATATCGTAATGTGTTCAGTGTTCAATACGTGCCTTCTAAGCCATGGATTCTCAAAGGTAGCAATGCCGCCCCACAACGGGCGTTGGAGTTTTCCTAGGGGGATAATATCTAATCCAGAGGTAAATGGGGTCATAAAGAGTATACATGGTCAGCAACAAATTTGAAGATTAGGTATTTCAGAAGGCTGTTACTATCACATTGCGCCTTAAAGAAAACGTGAAAGAGACAACTGCAGTTTGGCATTATTATACCTATGCAAATTAGATGAAATGATCACTTTGTATTCCGCAGTTTCCTCCACCAGAACTGGGCCGAAAGAAAGATTTTGCCTATACCTCTACATTATTTGTCAAATTTGTTTTACGGACGTCTGAAAACTACTGTAAAAATCAGGCTTTTTTCTTTTTTTGGAAGGCTCTTAGTTTCTACAATAATTAATTGATAGGAAAAACGCAACCTACGGATATGACAGTGGCAGATATATGTTATATGATATAAAAATATTTAATATAATGCCATTATCCAAGGAGGAAATAGGGGAATACGTGCGTAAGGAATAAACGCCGGGGGTGTCCTCTTAAAGCAATCAATAGCAGCGTTTAAATAAATAAAATCATTTAGGCGCTATTAGGGCGTTGAAATTTTTTTCCTCTCTTCCCAAGAGAGCGATCCCGTAGAAAAGTTTGAGAATCCATGCACTAGACTTAATTAGATTCCATGTAACAGTTAATTTACTGTTTACTTTATCAACAACTAATAATATATTTTCTGTATGTTACAATTCTTGTCAACAGTGAATTTTGTTAATAAAGTGCTGGTAGCCATTGTTTGTAGACTTATTTTATCGAATCTATCCCCATTACTTGGTGCATAATATAACAAGAACTAAAAACTAGATTATGATTTTAAAACAGGAACCATGTCATCATCATCATCATCATCTCCCTACCCTTTTCCCATTTTTATTTGGGGTCGGCGCAACATGTCTTCCTCTTCCATTCCTCTCTATTTGTTGTCATCTCCGCATTCACTCCTTTCCTAAGCATATCATCTTTCACACATTCCATCCATCTTTTCTTTGGTCTTCCCCTTCCCATGTAACCGTCCACATTCATATCCAATACCTTTCTTACAACATTCTCTTTCTCCCTGCGCATCACATGTCCATACCAGGATAAACGACCATGTAAATAAGTTTAATGGTTTTTAAATTATAAGCGCTTGTACAGCTTGTGCGCTTTACAAGACGCTTGTGCGCTTTTTTTTTTTTTACAATATGTGGAGAAATGTATTTATGTCGATAACAATGTTTAATACATTTCGTTACGTACTCTCACACCCACACACAAATTAAATAACAACATTGCAACTATTTATTATTATAACTATTTACTCGATTTTCCTCAATGTTTTTTTTCTTATTCAAGTCATAGTTGCGCCGCCACCAATAAATTTACATCTGTTATAATATATTGTGTTTTTATTTACAGGCACTGCCAAGTTCTGGGCCTAGGTTAAAGTTATTTGTTTTTAATGTCTTTAAGTAAAAGTTAATATTTGCATGTCTATTGTACAAATATCGTATTAGAAAAATTACAGGTAAAATTTATAATGTAATGATCCAGAAACAGTCCACGGCCAGTCACATCACGTGTCGTAGAACTTTGACCCTATTTTCGCACAAAGGTCGGATACCTCCTGTTCAGGCGGATCTCACACATCTGTGCGTATAAAACTTGAAGTCATTATATGCGGTATCAAAGGACAAGGGTTTCTGATTGAACAAGTTTCTGCGTAAAATATATCACGTAAAAGAGCATAAATATTATTAGTAATGTAAAATTAGATTTAGATTATAATATAGTTCATTTAAAAATAGTAAATTCGTGCATTATCTATACTAATAAATAAAATTGAAGTGTCTGTTTGTAATTTCAAAATAACAGTTTTTTTTACTGAATGTATATACGATACCTATACCAAAAATGCAATCTTAAAATTTTTTGCCTGTCTGTTTGTTCCAGGTAATCTCCGGAACGTCTGGACCGGTTTCGACGGTTGACTTTTTTCGGTAAATCGCTGAAGGTACGCTGCGTAACTTAGGATAGTTTTGATTTTTGAAAATAATTAGGGTTCCGCGTAAAATAATAAACTCATAAAGTCATAAAAAAAATAAATAAAATCCGATTCAATGCACCGTTTTACGGGCAAGTGTTTAAATTTATGAGAAACATTTTGACTGGAAATTATTTGACTGGTGGATGTTTTAAGCTATATGTTTCGAGAATTTACGTAATTATTTTGTCAGCAATCAACTGTGGACAGAGCAGCAATGTATTTCATACCACTTTGGTAACCCTTGTGCTAGTTACCTCCTTGCGGTTGAGTGCCTCCAGCACTCGCCCCCCAAAGCCACGGTGATGCTATAAATCCGGAAAGGCATTAGCATTACTTAGAAAAAAAATTATATAGTTTTTACAAAAAAAAATGATATCTATACATATAATCTATTATATAAAAAAAAAGTGAACCAGATCGAGTTTATTGCCGGTTCTTTTCAAATGGGTTGTTTTCCGAACCAGTGATAGTATTTTTGATGTTCATAAGCGCCTTTTTAGGGCCTAAATTAAATAAAGATTGTTTTTGATGGAAATTTCGTAATATTTTTTAAATGCTTACGTTATCAAACATTGAATGTAACTTATAAAAATTATGTTCCAATCAACCAATTTTCTGTATTTCAGTTTGTTTAGTAGCTTTAGATTTTCTCTTTGAAACTTTCAATAAGAATTATAGTCGACCACCACGCGATAATTAGAAATTTAAAAAAAATTGCTAAAAATACAAACAAAATAGGTGAAAAAATAAAACATAAGTAAAAATCAAATCATACAATCTTAATAGCGCGAGTAGCACTAGTGTACAACATACATACTCAGGATGTGCCGTGAATAACGTCAGGAATATTAAAAAGTAGAAGAACAAAAAAAAAACTTAACCAATCCGAAGGCAACAGACTGTGGAGGTCACGCGGGCACGTGTTTTGATCATCAATCTTTTTAAATTTATATTTTTAAATAATCAATTCAATATATAATAACGGTCGAAATGTATTTATAGTGATTACGTGCGTTTCGAAACTCACTTTATTTGAAGTTAATAGACTTTTCTTTCTTGTAAAACTTTCGTGCTCACCTGTCCCACAATGCAACCACTATATACATGATGAATTGCCCACCATAGTGACACATTTCAGTGTCTCGCGTTCATAGATCACTCATTGTAGATCTAACAGTTTGCGTAGTCATAAGACAGTTGAGCCATACTGGATCGCAACCACTGTATACATGTAAAAACTCGTCGTATTTTAATGTTAAAACCCGTCGCATTCCGGGATCATCAAGTTTTAGCCGTGGAAGATTTAGGCCCTCGAACGCAACTTGGCTGGGCCGTGTTCGGGAAGCTACGTAAAATCTTCTCATCCAAAATACCACAGTGTCTCAAGGCAAGGCAAGGCAAGGTCTTTGACCATTGTGTCAATTAGAAAGCAATGGAGAGGGCTATGCTCAGAGTTTCACAACGTGATCGAATCAGAAATGAGGAGATCCGCAGAAGAACCAAATTAACCGACATTACTCGAAGAATTGCCAAATTTAAATGGCAATGGGTTAGGCACATTGCTAGTAGGACCAATGCCCAATGAGGGAAACGGATTCTCGAATTGCTGCCGCGTACGGGAAGATGCACCGTGGCTAGAAGGGCCTACCTAAGGTGGACCGACAACCTAGTAAAGGTCGCGGGAATCCACTGGATGCGGGTCACGCAAGACCGGTTGTTGTGGAGATTTTTGATGGAGACCTATGCCCAGCAGTGGACGTCTTTCGATTGAATTAAATAGATAAATGGATAGATTCTCATTTATCGGGTGTCGTCATGGTTCTTGAACTGTATACTTTATTTAACATTAGACTGATGAAGTGCAGCCATTTTGCCGAGCTAGTATAAAAACAAAGGACGACTGTCATCGTCCTTCATGTTCCAATGACCATAAAATCACTGGACTTTATCTTCATCTTTAAAGAATTGAGAGATTCAGAATCTACCATCAAGATCATTCATATCTACAACGTCAAAAATAATTGGTACCTAGCCGAAAAGAACTGTAGCTAGACATTTTGACGGATATCTAAAAGTGATCTGTTAATTGCGAATTGATTTGCCTCAACATTAACCCCTTAATCTATTTAAAAAATCAGGGCAACTGTCTCTAACTTTACTTACTAGATCACAGTGGTGCTATCTAATACATTGATTGTCACATTGATTCACGTCCATTATTTCACTATTAAAATATTTAAAACCAAGGATCAATGTCAAAATCCACCATATTTCCCGGAACACTATTACGGCATAGTGTAATAAAAACTTGAGGTGGTTGAACTAAAAAAATGTTATGAATGGAGCATTATGAAAATGTGTTAATATAAATTATTATGATAAAACTGGGTAATCTGTTTATTTACTAGTAAGGCGCTTATAATAAATATGTTAATTCAATATTATAAATTTGGTTGTGGAAAAGTCGAAGACGCTCAGCATCTGTTGGTGGAATGTACCCGAAATGCGGGGGCTAGAAGTTCTTTGGTTTTGTCCTTAGGATTATGTTATTTAGATATCTAGGCGTGCCTATATAGGCATGTTCCATGGTGTACTAGCAGAACCGATGTCCGATTCTGCTAGTATGCTATGGAACTTTATTTTTACAAGTAGTAAGTTAAGAGATAATTTAATTTAGTTGTATATTTTTTTATTGTTATGTAAGATATATTGGGTATGCTCCGATAGGGCTGGCATACACTAATGTGTAAAAGCCCTGTTTAAATAAATGATTTTAAAAAAATATATTATAAATTTACAAATAATTCAAATATAAACATCGGGATACTTATACGTAAATATCTCATGTAACAACTTGACAACTCCCTGAAGTTTGCTAAGCAATTGAAATATAAGACTGAAGACAATTTGGAAAATGGAATGAAAACCTAAATAAACATTATTCAATTTAAGCTTTGAGAATATTTATAAATTTCAGAACTTCCATTAATTCGACCAGTCGAATAAGCCAACTGGAAACTCGATCAGGTTTTTCAACAATATTGCTTTATTTCTATTAATTGTTTTATTATATGTATAGAAGGAGTACCTTCCGTTTTTTTATTATTTAAACAAACTATTCTATTACAGATATTTATATTCAATTTTTAATTATGACTAAAAAACTAAGTAATAATAATACCTCAAATAGAAATATAGAACCATTATGATTAGGGAAATATTTTTTGACCTGTGAAATTTTTGGTATTTTACAAATTAAAGTATTATTTGTAGTCATAAAAGAAAGGAAGAAATCATTTCTCCTCTTTTTACGGTCTTGACTTCTGTCTCATTAGACATTAAGATAATAGAGATAACATTTGTTTTTAAGAGCGTTACTCAAGTATATTTTTGAGGAAACCATACTATGGTAATAGGGCATTTTCTATTAATACGCTACTTAAGTATCTATATGTTTACATTGAAAACATGTCGCCAAGCACTATATAATAGGTATGCTTCTGTAGCATCACTTATGAGCCAGTATGTCTAGCCTTAGTTTGTTTGCCATCGTGAATCACACCGCCATTTAACGTCAGATGTCAGATTTTGGTTAAAACGCTAAGCTTATACATACATATATAGCACCACGCCTTTCTATCGTGAGTGCAGGCAGAGACTACCTCCTTCCACCAGTTACGTTCCTGACACACTTCTCTCGCTTCGTCTACTTGCATTGCCGCTTTCATACATGTAAGTCCCTTATGAGTACTTTTCACCTGGCTTTTATTCAAGATTCAATTTGGGAAAAATAAATTCGCTTATGTGCCCAGTCTGTCTCACCTTGTAAATTCGTTTATTCAATCTTCTGTCATTCATTCTCTCCACGTGCCAGAACCAACTAAGCATATACGATATAAAAAAGATGTCAAAATAAAAGTAACTTTTATCAAGAGTGTGAAGTTCAATCACTACTAAGCTTTTCAACTAGATAAAGTTCCGAAGCGATCATCGCACAGTATAGAATGCGCAAGCGCACAAAACGCACGCGTTCTACGAAGTACGCGCGCCGTAGCGTGATATGAAAACTGATTGGATGCGCGTGTGTGTGTACACCTTTGGATATCTATGTGTGTATGTTTTTTTGTGTTTGTGATCTATGTGCTAGCGACGGGGGAGTGTTACGGTGAGTGGCTCTTTGTATATTCGAAGACAATCCTGTTTTTATTTTTAAACTTTTTGTTGTTTGTAAAAATAATTGATTACAACCATGAATACAAGTTTATTAGGCTCTACTTCATTCATAGCAGTGTTAGTATATCATAAGTATTTTATTAATCTTCATTGCTTCAACAGAGTGGCGGTCATTTGTTAAACCGTTGTTGTGAGATGTCATAATTCACACTTCGTGTCATTTTTTTTTTCAAAACACTTATGCTATCTCTCGTAAAACGCCACTAAAATTCCACAATGTATGGTAGACATAAAATACTGGAAGTTAACAAATAAAAAACAAGGACATTACAAACAAAATCCCCGCCAAAACTTCCAGCTTTTTTCATTCAAGTCAGTCTTTAAATAGGTACATAAGTAATTCTAATACGTTCTGATTAAAATTACCTAATACTTAATACATTATATATAATAAACAAACTGAACCCGCAGGTCTGCTTGCGTGAAACTACTTATAATGATTTTCGTTCAATATAAAGTTTAAACGTTTTTTTTTTTTTAATCATTTCACGGCCTCGATGTATTGAAAATTTTTGTTTTTTTTTTTGTTTATAATCATAATAATTTCTCATTAGATTGCATGTCTATAATAATATTCTTAGAATCATGATTATCAACAATCGCCATTTTAACAAACAGATGATACCAAAAAATAGTAGTAGTGGAAGTAATAAAAACTAGTTGGAATATTTTAGGCAATGGTTTTTATAACATAAACAATCACTTTAGTTAAAATCAATTTATTCAAAAAGTACATAAATTTATACACAAAAAATTAAAATAAAATAAAATACTATAAATAATGAATGCCGTCCAGCTCGCCGCCAGACGGGAAGGTTCCCAGGAGGCTGGCCATATTGCCACGTTGGATGGCAATGCTAATTCGCTGTGCCAAATATTGGCCAGCCCTCTGGTCGCGAGACGTGTCGACTAGACGACCCGCGAGATCCTTAAAAAGGCTATGAGCACTCGGGCCCCACGGTCCCAGAGTTTCGACCCCAAACGGGACAAATATGTAACTCTCACCAAGGGTAGCATATTTGCGCCGCTTGAGATCCTCCGCTGATGTAGCTGCTGCGCCCGCCTTCAAAGAGGTAATTGGAAGATGTGACGGTTTAGTTTAAATATAAATGGTAAATTTGTGATACTACTGTGAGTTTTAATTCATTCTACTCTATAAAATAAAGTTCTCTATTTAATGGTTCAATCAAAGGTTAACAACAATTTTGGGCTTTTAGTACAATAACTTTGAATTAGTGTTTAGATTTCGGACAACTGAAGAGGACATGCGGTCGGCATCACATTTGAAAAGTAGGTATTTCAAAAATCTGTCGCTATCGCGTTGCGCCCACAGAAAGGGCTATAAAACACGAAAGAGACAACTGCAGCTCGGGCTGATTTCACCGTATGCAAAATAGACGAAAACATCACATCGTAGTACCCTGTTTCCTCCTCCAAATGCGAACCGATTTTTAATTTTCTTTCAATTATAGAATAAGAAAGACTTTGTCCATGCCTCTACGTTTTGCTTTTTTCTAATTTAATTCGTCAAATTTGTTTGTCTATAGTCTAAAAGTGACGGTAAAAATCAATCGCTTTTTTATTTTCAAAGGCTCCTAATTTGTATAATAACTAATTTATGAAAAAAAAAAGAATCGTACGGGCGTGGCGGTGGTGGATATGTTTTATTTGGTATAATAAAAACATTTACCATAATGCTATTATCCAGGGAGATAACAGGGGACTACGTTTGTATGGAATAAATGCCGCTAGCAAATTCTCTTAAGAGTACAATTAATTACACACTGAAATTACTAAAAAAATTTAGACGTATGGCAAAATATTGTCAAATTTCAGCGTGGTAGTATTAGAGACTGAATTATCACAATACCTTGGCTTAGGGCAAATTTTAGCTAATTATAGGATGGAATTGGCAGATTTGAACCAACTTTCACCGTCGCAAAACCCAATCACACGTCCACTACATAAGCCATGTTTGCTTCAAAGCATAAAATTACATTGCTAATCAAATGTTAGTTAAACAAGTCACACATTTCCGAAGCACTCACTAATGATACTTATACATACATACATACATATCATCACGCCTTTCTCCCGTGGGGGTAGGCAGAGATTACGTCCTTCCACTTGCTACGATCTTGGCATACCTCTTTCGCTTCCTCTACTTTCATGAGCGCTTTCATACATGCTCGTCGGTTATGGGTACTTTTTACCTGGCCTTTATTTAACACATGATTGATTTGGTCTAGATACATTCGCCTAGGTCGACCCTTACCGACTTGCCCATTCACCCTCGCCTTATAAATTAATTTCGTTAATCTTCTCTCATCCATCCTCTCTACATGCCCAAACCGACTAAGCATACCTTTCTCTATTTTGGTCACCACATCCTCTACCACACCACAGCGTTCTCTTATCATACTATTCCTGACTTTGTCAATCGTCTTCACTCCAGCTTATGATACTTATGTTTAGACTAATTGTGTTCCCGCGGCTCCGCTCGCGTATACTAACAGACAGACAGACACATAGGCATTCCTTTTATATAGTGTAAGAATAAGTATATAAGAAAAAAACGTAATAATGTTCATTCTTATGAAGGTTTTTTTTCTGTTAATACTTATATATACCTACCTACATACTTTTACATATCAAATTACTGAAAAACTGGGTGTTCACGCGTTACCTCTTATCTATCATTTCTATCCCGACGTTTAGGCTGGGTTGCACCAACCGACGTCACGGGCTGACAACAATATCCGTCAACGAAGCAGACGATGCCACGTACGGTCAGTTAGCACGTAACTACGGTTGGTGCAACCCAGCCGAAACGTCGAGATATAAAAGATAACACGAGGTGGACGCATGAAGACCTGTTTTTCAAATAATTTGATCTAAATATGGAACGCGAAAATTTAAAAACGAACATATTCAACGTAACAAAATATATGGTACTTAAACTTCTCCAGATTATATATCTACGATTACAAAAAAAGAAACAAAATTGTGAAACGGTTCAATGGTTCTCGGGTTATGAACCAACTAACGGACAGGGAGAGATATACAGTGTTATTATAAAAAAGGAAACCTCCCGTTGAACACATGTTTAAAAAAAGTTCAATTACAAAAGAGTGTTTTAGGGTTGTTTAGAGATTATATTTTATATAATTTTAAAATTTAAAGCAATGTTTACTATAATGCGTGTTTAACTTTAACGCTAGTTTATTTTCGATTTTGTAATAAGACCGATAATGTGAAAATGTATTCCGATCATCCATTAGGTAATAATACAAATCAAATACGAGCGAGATTTCGTCTACATTATTTTACAATTTTGTTTTTTTTATTATTATTATTACTCTCGTTAAAACGAAAGAGCGCTGCTCAATGAGAAACAGTTTGAACGGATCGAAAAACCACCAATTACCTCACGACTCATCAAATTACAGTAATAGCGGAAGTCATTTGTCGGTAGGTACCGACTTCAGCATCGCCTCAGAGTACGTTGAACTTTATATCGGGTGGGGGGAGGGGGCTAGGAGGGGAGAGGTTGTTAGAGAACTGCTTTAACCATCACGACCTTGTTCACGCCAATATCATTGAGATAGAGTATGTATCGAACTCTATTTCTAGGACGAGCGGGTAATTTTGCTCCCACACTCACTCTGGGGCCAAAGACTTGCTTCGATCCCCAACTGGGGCACCCCTTGCTTAGTAGTCGCCGTATGCATCTTGCACACTACACGTAAGGTACATAACTGCATACTTACATAGATTCTATAAGGGACTTTTAGAAGTGACAACGTGTTCAGCGGAGTTTGACTTATAGATTCGCGTTACCAATGCAATGACGTCAGCAGTCAACCTGCTACAGTATTTCAAGTATAAGATAGCGTTACAGTGCTAGCGCTCAAAGATAAATAATAAAATGTATACTTACGCAGTATGTTTTTATTATAAACAAACTATATAAAAATGTACATATTAATGTATATAACGACACCTATACAGAAAATACAATTTTTAAAATTTTTGTTTGTCTGTCTGTTTGTTCCGGATAATCTCCGGAACGGCTGGGTCTATTTTGACGGGACTTTTTTTTTGATAAATAGCTGGAGTTACTCCGCGTCACTCAAGTTACTTTTTGTTTGCGAAAATTATTAGAGTTTTGCGTAAAATAATTAGAACACATAAAAAATCAATGCACAGTTTTACGAGCAAGTGTTTGAATTTATCAGAAATATTTTTACTTCTTACATACTTCTTAACTTAACTTACTTCTTAGTACTAAAAAAGTTTTAGGAAAATAGTAAGAATTTCGTATAGAAAAAAATGCAGTGGAGGACATATAAAACACGGGCGCAGCCGCGGGGCACACAGCCGGTACAATATAAACAAATCAGCAATTTCGATCTTGAAGTTTTAAAAAGCGATTTCGACTTTTGATAATTACGCGTAGACTACGCCATTAAATTATTCATTGCGGTTCGTTTTTCGAATGTCCTTTTCAAAACGATTTAATATTTAAATGGGAGTTCTGAATTTAAAATTAACCTCTGGCGAAACTCGACCGCCATTAGATCCCAAGTTCATCAGATTAACAATAGTAATGTTTCTCACAATCCCCTCGCTAATTTACAATTGCACAGGGAAATTAGCCAATTAAGACTTTATTGTTTAACTTTTGTACGTAATATCAAAATTGTACAAGGTCATTAACTTAAAGACATCGGAACACTACTTTTTATTTAGTTAATAAAGCTATATCGATTATAAAATTTTAATTATGTACTTAAAAAAAATTACAAAACTTTTACAGCTATATTTATTACTAGACTAGCTGTGTGCCCGCGGTTCCGCCCGCGTTTCTTATATTCTTCATTGCGTAATATAGTTTGTATTTTTTTTTACAAGGTTGTTATACTCTAACCAGCTATATGCCCGCGTCTACGCCGGCGTTTCAAATATTTTTCACTGCATTTAATTTTTTTATACGGTACCCTAATTTAAAAAAAGTAGTAAGATAAAGTAAAAATATTTCTCATAAATTCAAGCACTTGCCCGTAAAACTGTTGCATCGAATCGGCTTTTATTCAATTTTTTATGAGTTTTTATTTTTTTACGCTGTATACTAATTATTTTCAAAAATTAATCTATCTATCTATCAAATATCTACCAAAAATAGTCCCGTCAAAATCCACCCAGCCGTTTCTGAGATTACCCGGAACAAACATATAGACATTTTTTTTATTTTTTGTAATTTTCAGTATAGGTATCGTATCAAAAAATCAAACATCAAAATTTATTTATTCAATTGAGGCCCTAAGAAGGCGCTTATGAACGTCTAAAAAACACTACCACCGGTTCGGAAAACAACCCATTCGAGAAGATGCCGGCAAGAAACTCGATCTGGTTCTTATTTTTATAAATATAATATATATCATTTTTTTCTTGTCATATAAAAAAACTATACAAATCATAGTCTTAGCTAATGTTAGCGGGTGCGCACAGAGATGTGGGTTAATTCCAGACATCACTATCGTTCACGTAATGATCCGCACTGTAATAACCTTCATATATTGTAAATCCATTCATACGTATTTAGTAAAAAAAAAGAAATATGACATAACGAACAGACACTTGAATCTTATTTATTAGTAGGTATAGATTATTTTCCATTTTTCTTTGTCTTACTAACATTAAGTAAAGAAGTTTCTCATAAATTCAAATACCTGCCAGTAAAACTAAGCATTGAATCGGACACGCGAAATGATTTCAGCTATCTGCCTAAAAAAAGTCCCGTCAAAGTCGGTCCAGCCGTACCACAGATTACCCGTAACGAACAGACGGGCAAACAAACATTTAAAGATTGTACTTTTGGTATACGTTTCGTATATACATTCGCATGTATTTAGTAAAAAATATTATACTATGATATTACAAACAGACACTTCAATTTTATTTATTAGTACAGATGTGCCAGTCACAGCCATATACATAACAATTTCCTTCTAAATATTTAATTAATTACTATATTGTAAATGTACTTCAAATCCAACCGTTTTCTTAAAGCAATATTAATGCAATATTATTCACATACATTTTCCGAGTTTGTTTGTATGTTTATCCGTAAATATCTTCTAAAAAACACGCAACGGATTTTTGTTAATTAGTTAGATACTTCTCAACGGTTTAACTTTTATCTGAGCAGAAAAATAAATAATAGTTTACACAGACTAGATCTTATAATCAAAATTGTGTACTAGAAAATTGTGATTCTTCAAAACTCCTAGAAATAACTTTACGGTGTCCTATCTATCTCCTAGAATAAACTCAATATAATACAATTTCTATCTAGACCTAATTTGAAGTTAACGTGACCAAAAGATAGTGCATTGTAGTGGCCAATAGCTATCTATTTATCTATACGTATTTTTTTAAGATATTATATATATAATATATATACCTCGGTGGCGTAGTTGTATCAAGGTGCGACTGTCGTTCTGAGATCTCGGTTTTTTTTATTATTTATTTAACCTAGCTAATGCTGTTGACCGAAAGAGCCTTAACAGGACGATCCCCGGGTCGGGTCAGGGATATTGGGTTTTTCTAATCAGTAATCATCCCGGAGTCTGGAATTTGTGCCCGACATGGCGACAAGCTCGTCCCCTGTCACATCTGGGGCGGAACTAAGCTCGGCGAAATGTGGGTGGGTGCAGTTCGCTACTTCACCTCTGCCTAACTATATATATATATATATATAGACAAATAAATTGTACTGGTAATTGTTGGAATTTATGAATTAAGAGAACATTTGTTTATTCGTTTCCATCAATTGTTTAAAAACAATATTAGGCAGTGAATAATTGCGCGAAATACAAAATATGATACGCAAGCAGAGCCGCGGGAACAGCTAGTCATATAAAAAATGGTGTGTAATTAGAAACATTATTAAAATCTCCAAGACGTGGATATAATAAAAAAAAGCCGCTGTTATGATGTTACACGGTACAGAATCGGACAATAGAAACGCAAAGAAGGTCAGTCGAAAGCCCCTCCCATATCGATGCAACAACGTTTTAAAACGATACGCCACAATTATCTCCGGTCGGTCGTTAAATTAATATGTATACCAAAACCCGGGTTTGATTCCGGCGCCGAGCCGCGAACCTTAAATTCGGATTTATTAAGTGGACTTTACACGTGACACGAAACTCACGAGCGAAATACGTTTCACCGAGGTTGATAGTAAAAAAAAAAACAAAAAACAAAACGCCAGGTAAGTGCTCAAGGGGGTTTTTAAACTTGTGTCCTTCAAAATACGGTTTGATTTATGTAACAGTCGGTATGTATAACGAATTGAATATGGTATCGCGTGCGAGACAAGGAAGACAAATATATGTGTATCATTTGAAAACTTATTAATTTAACAGATGTTTTTTATATATGTATATTTTGTTTGCTCTTCGACATCCATTTCATCTGATGTTAAGGGTATCCGATTAACGACAACAAATTTTCGAAATATGTATTCTAGAAATGTAATGCTATCGCGTTGCGCCCCAAAGAAAGAGTTCTAAAACACGAAAGGGACAACTGCAGCTCGGGCTGAGTTTACCGTATGCAAAACTTCAAATTCAGTATTCAAAACTTGCTCAATTTTTAATTTTCTTTCAGTTATAAAATAAGGCTTTGGCTATGCCTCTACGGTTTGCTTGTGCTTTATTGTTTTTATTCATCTAAATTGTTTGACTATTGTCTGAAAATGACATTAAAAATCAATCGCTTTTTAATTTCCAAAGGTTCCTTGTTTCTATAATAACTAATTTATGAAAGAACGACTGGCATGGCGATGATGGGTATAAATTATTTGATATAAAAATCTTTACTATAATGCTATTATCCAGGAAAGAAACAGGGGAATACGTTTGTATGAAATAAACTCCACTCGCATATGCTCTTAAATTACCATGTGGTAAACACACTATGCCTAGAGATATACTGCCTATTTGACTAAGTGATAAATAAGTTATAAAATTCCACTATATTTTCTTATCGCGATATTTTCTTCTAATGAAGGCTCAAGCTTACTATGAAATGGGATATAAAGGTTTAATCAACCCGTTTTCCCAGCACACAATAATTGCACCGTAATTACTTCAAAGTCTTTCCCTTTCTCTTAAGTCTCCTCTAGTTTTCTATTCTATTTAATTTACCTACACATTCTTCCTAAATTCCTTTTAATTTCAATACCGATATACAATTATCTAATTATAATCAACAAACCTTACTTTATCAAAGTAAATACTAAGAAAATATATCCAATTACTGTACACAGTGCAAGATCCGATTCCCGGGAAGCTCTTTCGTTGAAAGAGGCTATATTTTATTGTAGTCCAGTTTTAATTTAAAACGTTTAGATTTATTATAGCCATTTACTTCACTTAATTTATCATGACATTAAAACCATTTTTTATTGTAACTTTACAACCTTATTCTTATAATATCATTACTTTCGTTACATATATAGATTTATTCGCATACAATAATTTAAACTCTCCATATTAGGGTTATTAACAGATGATTTTAATTATACCACCATCATTTAAAAAAAACAGACCATAAATAAGGATGATGATCATCGGAAATACCTGACTGTGTTATACTTAGTAGTAGAGTGTTTTGCATTTAACAATGATAAACGATTGTGTGGGTTGCCAACTTAAAAAAATTGTCTCAATCAAGACGAATAGATGAAAACTTTAAGCTTTTTGAAAATTATTAATTAGTGTAATCTACAGTAAATATTATTATGGTTAATATTGTTAACTGTGGTCGTTAATGACCAGAAATGTTAAAAAGCGACCTAAAATAAAAAAAGAAGAGTTAAAAGTTGAATAAAAATAAAGAAGGTGTAATAAGGATTTACAAGGCAAATGGCGCAAGACTGGTCGTCGTGGAGATCTTTGGGGGAGACCTGTGTCCAGCAGTGGACGTCTTTCGGTTGAATGGATGGATGGAATAAGAATTTAAATTATTATGCCAGATAGAGAGCGTGCGATGTGACGTCACTATTACGTGTATCGTACAAATTCAATACTAAACTAGTAACAAAGTTTTGCGGGAAGACATGGATAAATTTCGATCCCCACCATAAAAAACTTTAAATTCGGGTATACTAGAATTTTATTATTCGAATTAATTTTTATTCTCTGTGTAGATATTATTTTTATTAAATATTATTCACTTGTTATTTTCGATAAAGTAAAAATAATACAAATACCACATTTTTAATCGCATAATGACTCTTAAAAATGCAATATTTCAGGTAATTGCAAGTCGCGTATTCTTAATAATTTTTTTAAATAATTTAATATACTATTATCCATAACTCGTTCCTTTAAATATGACCAGCAATTCTATTTAATATGTCGATTAGCCATAAAAATGAGACAATAGGAAAACAATGGAAAGCTGGCGTAAACGCCAGGTTAGTGCTCAAGGGGTTTGGTTCTCGAAAATACAGGAGCTTTAACAAACATGCAGATGAAAGCTTTCCCTTTTATAATATTATAAGTTAATGTACACAAAAAATATTTATACGAATGGAAAATAGTGACAAATAGTATTGTTAATAACTGAAAAAAAAAATGGTTTGATATTTTGCCTATATCTTATATTATCGTATATCTTAATATTACTCGTTAGTGATTAAAATCAAATTCAAATTTTCAAATTCAAAAATTATTCAATTTAGGCGCATATGAACTTCAAAATTACTACCGTTACAGAAAGATTTATTTTATTATTATCATTAGATCGTCGATAGTGACTGTTATTGCCGGATAGTCACCGTCGTTTACAAAAAACAAAACAAAATTAGTTTTCCGAACTAAAATTGGAAAAAAAATATTTACGGTAAGTGTGTAGTCGCTTTTGTGTTGGCCGGTCTAAACCGTAGCGTGCTTGAGTAGTTCTGTGAATGAAATAACCATGAATTGATTGCCCCTCGAGCTATTAAGATAAAGGTAGATAAACCCTTTACATGATTATCGTTTCACTTGAATATCGGTGGTCGCGTGGAGCGTGTGTAATTTTTCGATTTTCATCGTGTTTTATTACATAAAGAATCATCATTATCTTCAAATACACCTCATTTGTGCACAATAACCTTAATATCAAATATTCATTCATAATCGATTAGGGATTAAAACAAAGATAATGGTAATAATATGTGTATTTTTGTGCATTATGGCAATTTGTGCCAGCGTCATGTGGGTAATATATATCTTCAATCTTGTATCAGCGTTACCAAGATCCAACAAAACGGTGGCTCACCCTGCTCGAACTTTCCATGGAGCTTTGACTGCACCTCAGAGTAAATGTTACGCGTAATTTTCTATAATAAACTCAACTTGTACACAATCGCCAAACTATGTCACACTAAACGCCACCAAGATTACACATGATATAAAGTCAAATACACAGTTTAATGAATTAAAGAAATCAACTGCTCCATGACAGACTGCGATCCCGCCAAAAATTCTTCCAGTGCGTTGTTAGTGCAAACTCGGTACATGACACTTCAGTCCACCCGCATTTAAATCAACCAATCCCGTGCGAAATAAATTTATTTCAACCAATCAGATTGATCATAGGGTGATTTTTTACACAGAATATACAAACCTATATCTACGGTTCTAAATTATTGTTATTACCCAACATGAGATCGTGTTTTACTCTTCTTAAACAGGGAACAAAATACGAATGTATTCATGAATAAATACAGGCGTTGTGCGCGCGTGTTTGAGTTTTCAACTTTCCCTCGACAAAGTTCAAAGTGATAAACAAGTGTTAAGCAACCTCTAAATCTTGGATTACACGGCTCTGAAGATTTTAATGAGATCTTGTTAGAAGGCTCCGTATCGCGCCGGTCATGACCTTTCCCATGTCAAAACGGGTTGTTAACATCAGTAGTACCTAATAGCTATATCAAGAAATCATTTGTATAATGTAAGGAAAGTACGCCCTTGTTTGATTTTAAATTAATATTCACCCTTCGTAAGATGATTTTCTGGTATTACGTAAAACCAATTTTGAACTTTTTCACTTTATTTACTATGATGCTATAGAAATGCTTGTTTATTATTTTGAATAAACTAGGCAGCCATGGGACAGGGGGCGACGCGGTGCTCAGGGGGCGACGCGGTGCTCAGGGGGCGACGCGGTGCTCAGGGGGCGACGCGGTGCTCAGGGGGCGACGCGGTGCTCAGGGGGCGACGCGGTGCTCAGGGGGCGATGCGGTGCTCAGTTGGCGACGCGGGTGGTACTTGCGAAAGCCACCCCGTGTCGCCCCCATCCCAAATCCGGCGGACGGCCCCGGGGGGTTTTAGTGGGTATTTTCGGGCGCTTCACGCCCGGGTGAGTCCCACACTGGCACGGAGTTCGTCCCTCCGTGCCCCCTTAGCTATTGTATTGAGGGACTCCGGTCTCACTAATGCAATAGGTAAGGGTAGTGCGTAAATGTATTTCCCCTCGACAAAAAAAAAAAAAAGGCAGCCATGGGAACTACCGACAGAACCCAAAACTTGAAATTTAGGAACAGCTGATTTTTTCATTTTTACATTTTATAATTTGTTAACTGATATTATTAACATAATTTAACATTAAACATTTATAATACTTGATTGGTTTTTTTGCACCTATTGTTTTTTTATTCTCCGAGCAATAATTATGTACGTTTTCACAACCTAGTTCATTCATAATCAAAACATACGACCAATCATCTTATACTTGGTATAATGTAGCATGTTGACGGTTGACGTCATAGCACTGGTAAAGCGAATCTATAAGTTTTACCCTTAATCGCAAAACGCCGCTAAAGAAGTGTTCTTTTCAAATTTCCTTCTTGAAATAATCAAAAGTAAATATTTTTCTAAATATATTTTTAATTCGAGTCCCTGTTATAGTTAAAAACCGGAAATTCCCAGACAGGATAGGCATTTGTATAACAAAATATTATACCCTGCATTCTTGCAATTAAAATGAAAGGTAAATATTTACAGAACGCGCTGCGTAAACAGAACCATTCATTTACTTCCTGCACATTGCACGGGCGACGACGACGACGTAACAAACTGATAACAGTTTCCATACTACCGTGTGAAAGTTCGTTAGATTACGTTTAAACTTTAGAACAGTATATTGTAATAATAATTCAGTCGACATCTGGACTAACACTTTGGCGCTGGTTCACTCAAGTGTTTATACTGAAGTCCTCGTCTAGTTTCAACATTGCATTGCAATTTACACAATATTCATGTTAAGAATAATAAAAACATATGTATAGATAATTTATCTACGTCCTTAGAAGACACGTGTTCAACGTTCGGGACTACCACCGCTTTGGAAAGCATACCTGTTATCGAGTAAATTTAGGAAAGTCTGACAGGTTCGCCTGGTGGTAGAAATTTGACCAAAATCATCACTGAAAAATTGGAATTTGACTAACAATAAAACTCCGCAATACTTCGATCTACAATGTTGCTATTTTTGATCGAAGCCTCAATAGATAGAACTTAAATTTCCCAATTGAAACGCACCTCTTAATTTTAACACCGACTATATAGTTATATAGTATAGAGTATACACAAAACAAGGCAATCGAATCAATCCGAATCCGATACAAATCGGATAGATTCAATTTAAAACAAGGGGAACTAAAATAATATAATGACAAAATAAAATAAAGCGTCTCTCTACAGGAAACTGCGGTTAGCGCGGTTTATTGAAACCCCCGGGAAATATTGAGTACTACAATCATTCCTCGATTGAATTTGTAGAATTCATATTTTTATCGAATTATTCCTTACGCACTGACCAATGATATTACCCCCAACTATCTATCAAACGTGTAATACGTATTTTATATCTTATCATAACTAGCTGTGTGCCCGCGGCTGCGCCCGCGTTTCATATATTCTTCACTGCATTTTTTTATACGGAACCCTAATTTTTGTTTAGTACTAAGATAAAGTAAAAATATTTCTCATAAACTCAAGCACTTGCCCGTAAAACTGCATTGAATAAAATTTTATTGGTTTTAATTTTTTTAAGCGTAACTTTTTTTCGCGGATTTTTTTCATTTTCAAAAATAAAAAAGTACCCTAAGTTACCCGGAGTAACTTCAGCTATCTACCAAAAAAAGTCCCGTCAAAATCCGTCCCGCCGTTCCGGAGATTACCCAGAATAAACAGACAAGTGCTTGAATTTATGAGAAATATTTTTAATTTATCTAGTAGTACTCAAAAAAAATTATGGCTCCTAATAAAAAAGTAAAACGCAGTGAAGAATATATGAAACACGGGCGCAGCTGCGGCCACACACGTAGTCAGTTTTATAAAGAACATTCACCGCTGTAGCAAATTAAAATCTGCAGGACAAAAGTCTGAAAAAGAACGCGGATTTATTGATAATTAATTAATCCGAAAGTGACAGCTTTCTCTGTGCATCTACTAATAACTTTGTAAGTATTACTTGTAAAGTTAAAAAAAAACATGCAGAAAAAACCAAATCGAGTTTCTTGCCGGTTCTTCTCGATGCCTAGATTGTTTTCCTAACCGGTGCTAGTGTTTTGACGTTCATAAGCGCCTTATCAGAGCCAAAATTAAATAAAGAATTTTTGAATTACAATTAATTGCCAATATAAATAATAATAATTCTGCTAATTTAAAATTCATTATTGCGAACATAAAGATTAGAAATGAATTTTTGTAGACACGACAAGTTCAAGTGTAAACAATTTATTTCCTTCTTGTAAAATAATGTACCAACAGTATAATTATAGTATATTTTTAAATTAAATCGTTTTAATATCATATTTTCAGGTTGAGCCAAACCGGCTCGGATGGTAGAAAATGCAAACGAAAAACATCAACCTCAGCCAAGAACAAAGGAATAAAGACAACAGTGATATTCAAGTATTTATACTTACACTATTTTATATGTGCACGCGGCTGCGCCCAAGTTTCATGTATTCTGCACTGCTTTTGATTTTTTTTTTCTACGAAACCGTAATTATTTTCCTAGAATTTTTTTAATACTAAGATAAAGTAAAAATATTTCATATAAATTATAGCACTTGCCCGTAAAATTTTGCATTGAATCGGATTTTATTTAAATTTTTATGAGTTTATTTTGTTCCGCGGAACCTTAAATATTTTTGAAAATTAAAAGTACCCGAAGTTACCCGGAGTGACTTCAGTTATCTACTAAAAAAAGTCTTGTCAAAATCGGTAAAAGCCGTTCCCCCATTTAAAAATTGTATTTTTGGTGCAGGTATCGTACATACATTCATATCTATTTAGTAAAAAAATAATTGTGACATTACGAACAGACACTTTATTTAAATATTTTTAAATTTATTACTTAGTATTTTTTGTAATAATAGAATAAGATTGAAAATCAATGGCCGTTTTAAAATAAGTGTAGACGATATACTTAATAATTTATACATACTTTCGATCTCATTTGTGTGTCGTTGCAGTTTCTATTTCCTCATTAATTGTTCAGTAAAGTTTAGTAAGTCCAGATGATACTAGGGTTATATTGTGTAGGTACACCTTGAATATTATTTGGGGCATGTAAAACAAGGACGTTTAGGGACAGGGACAGGGAATAAGAAACAAAATTTAGAACAACCAATAAAATATCTGTATCCAGTTTGTAATACAATTAGCGACATCAAAAGTATTTTTCATCTTTCCATAATGCAAGCCAAATTACTTCGCTTGCAAGGGTTTTTTTTTATTCTGGTCCGCTTGGTCGATGATATTTTAGTTAAAATAAAGTATTGAGTGGCGCCATCTATTAATAATCATAAATAACTTTTCCAACTATATTGTTAACTTTTATAATTAGTGTAACATGTATTCAACAGATGGCGGTAAACCTATCTTTCAAATATGTTTTGGGTAGTTTGGAAACGGGAACTACTTACATAAATCTTCTTTTTTTATTATTATTTTTGTCTACAGAAAATGGGCCGCCAAGAACCTCAGGGGCTGTCAGTCGAAGGGTCAGTGCCCCAGCAAGCGTTATGCGTGAACCAAGTCACGGCCTCGACCATCGGTTCTACGTATTTCGGTCAGTATGCGATATGAAAATTAAATTCGATTCAACTACGAACGGACACACACGCACTCTTCACGAAGTAGCTTCTAAGAAATTGTCGATATTAGCACTACGATTGCGTTTTATTACGAATTCTCGATGGCGTTTGTTCCTCGTAATTGATCTAAATAGGTAATAATGAAACTCGTTCCAATGGTAGAGAGCTGTCTAGACATTCTAATTAAATTTCCTAAGTATATAATTTATGCATTTATTACATTCATTGAAAATGCTGAAGGTGTGAGACCGCCTATATAAAGTTTAGTATGTTAGCCGGTCTGTATGCCTGGGAATAACTGTAAATTTATTAAAATAGAATTGATTAAATTCCACTAATTGTAATATTGAAAATTCTTATGAGAATACTAGCGGCGCCTCGTGGTTTCGTTCGCTTATAACATTTTCTAATCCTCATTTATTGATCATGGCAATTTTATAATATACTACAGAATTTAGTTGAATAATAATATTAATTCAAGAAATGACAATCGTGATTTTATAAAAAAATCTTGGAATTCGGCTACTGTTTGTATAACAACTTAACATACTTGCACAGAATAAATATGACGCTTAAAAGCCTATACAAAAAAAGCGAAATAATTTTTAAAAATACAAAGTAAGAATTCACAAACTACTGTCTGTTTTTTGTATCCTTTCATAGTATAGATATATAATGTAAGGTCTATTTGCCCGTTAGAGGACTTATAATTGGAATACCAGTGAATCTATTTACGTACAAAATACATGTGTTCTCAGGTCAAATTTCTATATTTATGAGAAAAAACAATACCTAAATTAGCATTATCACGTTCCTTTTTTACATTACTTAACATTTAATAATAAAGAGAAATAATTCATCTAATATTTATTATAGGTACATATATCCAAATGAAGTCACTAACAAATCTAGTATATTTATGAAATGCAAATGTTCCTATATTTCATCGTTTTTAGTTCAAAATATGAGAAGTTTTAATTTTGTTTTATTGTTGTTTTTTAGGTTTCAATTAGGCACATAAAGTTTAACTTGAAATACATATTCATCGTACGTTCATATAAGATATACATACCTTATTTATTTATTGACAAATTTAGAATTTCTTATACCCTAAACTCTATGATAAAGTTTAACGTTAAATAACTTACATTTAAATAAATATTTATGCTAGTTAGCTAGTCCTAATGACCAGGATTTACATATTGGATTCGATTTAATAAAGTACAATTCTGCTACGTATTTACGCGTACATGATACCTCTAGTGTTGCAGGCGTTCATAGGCTACGATGACCGCTTACCGTCAGGCAGATCGTATGCTTGTTAGCCACTTTAGTACTATATATAAATAAAAAAATGTTTAAAATGGTTTTACATGGGTGAAATCGAGCAAAGAACGAGGCGAGTACATTTTTATGCACGGTAATAGTGCTAATAAATAGATACTAAAAAAGAAATTACATAGTGACAAATATGTATACTAAATAGCGATAGATATAAACGTACATACAATGATATTTTTTTCTATATTATATCATTGCGTATGTATATATAATTTAATTTAGAACTTCACTTACCCACCTTTGCCATAAGATGGCAGTCTGTATAATTTTTTACTATTTTGAACAAACTTATAAATAAAAAAGCGTTGTAAGAAAAGGATACAAGCACCACATGTTTTTAATTTATTCGCGATAGAACGAGACAGCAAGAGTCATTCGTTACAGCGTATTCCAACTACGAGCACAATGCCGGCCGCGATGTTAACTTTAAAAGTAAAAACGAATTTATACGTATTAACCTATTTTTTTTTTTAATTAAAATTATTAGTGTTATTGAATGTTATTACACAAAGATAATATAAATATTAATTAAAACAAACTATAATTGTAACCTAATATAACACAATGGGATTTTTGATGATTCTTTTCATCAATTTGAATTTTTGTACGATCAAATAAGAAAACACAGAAGGGCACCGTGTCACTGTGCGCGTGATGGTCGAATGTTTCTTCGATACAGACACCGTCGATGCGTGATCAGAAATCCAAACACAGATAAAAATCTCAGTCACTCAATAGACACTGACGTCTGTTAACTTGGTAATAAAAATATTTACGAACATAATATTCCTTTTCCTAGTGACGTTATAAAAATATAACCAAATTTATAATTGTTATTAAAAAAGTGAAAGTGCAGTGGTGTCGTGTCTTATTGTTTTTTTTTTAATTCTTCATTGTGTTTTTCTTTTAGTTTTATTTTTTTTATTAAATAACTCAAACTGGATCCAAGGCGTAGAGGTATTTTCGGTTCTCCAGCGTGTTACGAGTACGGCAGTAAGTTTAAACAATATAATTTATATGTTTATGTATGTAGAAATTAATAAGCCTTGATTTATAACCTCAAAATTGACGTTTAACCTGTAAGCAATTAGTAATCAATGCATCTATGACATGAAATTTTGTAAACATGATTGTCTTGATGCAATCTCAAGTTGTCGATTGCCACTAGAATAGCGGTTCTGTTTTAGCATGTGATCTAGTTTAAGGATGACACTGTCGACTGTACATAAATGGTCAAATAATTTCTGGTAACTTTGTTTGTTTCTTACCGTTATATTATATTATTTCAAGGCCTCTATAGTTATCTATCCTTCAATGCGCCTATAATTCGAGAATCTCTTAGCCGATTAATTTAGTTTTTTTCCTTCAACGAAGATAAATTTAGTTACCAGGTTTTTTTTTAATATAATTTTTTTTAGATACGTAAAAATAAATGTCGACGAAATTAGTAGAAAAAACTCATTAACAATACACTAGATAATCCTTTAAACTAAACTTTTATGCAATTCCTAGAATGAGCTTATAAAATCCTTAATTATCTTGAAAGATATATTACTCCGGGTCCCTTCAGGCAGTAACCCAGGACTTTCTTTAATCCTGAACTTGGGAAGCTTATGTAACCGCCGTCAGAGTGATACAGTGACACCGCACACAAACTGGACACACACACTTGCATACTACACACAAGGTACATAGATTCTGTAAGTAACCTTTCTTTTAGTTGACTTACCGTAGGGTTAACTTGGGAAAATTCCGCGGGAGTTCTTAAACAAAGGTAGCAGCTCAAGCCGAAGTTCTTACCATTTTGGTGCCTTAACATTTTAGGCTGAGTGCTAAAAGCTTGTCCTAATGCCCGGTAGCGTTTAGTCAGATCAAAAAAAATCTGGAAAGTTGTTAAAAACATTTAACAATATAAGAAATTTGCATTTGGACATATTTACTTTAGCGACGCAAGCAAAACCGCATGTGATGTATTTGTCTTTCAAAAAAAAATCTTACCCGTCTGTTCTTAAAATACCGATGCAACATCATTATAATAGCGTCAAATTATAGTTTCCAAATGGAATAAGGTTAATTTGTGGGGCTCGCGTGTGCATAAGTGAGATCAACCTTTACAAGCCGGCGCGATGACGCGTTCCGAGGCTTTTGTATTGAATGCGTGCATCGACACATTGTTGTGCGCGGCCCAAAGCAAGGCCTTAGCGAGTCACATCATAAAAATTGAATAAATTCTTCCTCTTATATCATTATAAAAAGCGACGCTCCTTTGTTTTTCTGTCAGTTGGTTTATTTGTTCGCTTATAACTCGAGAACTACTTGACCGATTTTCATGAATTTGTTTTTTAAAGTCCTAGACATTCTCTTCGGTTGTTTTTTAGTGTCGTATTTTGTTAATTTGTTCCATTAAGATATGGAACAATTTAGAATGAAGCCGGCATAAAAAATACTTAATGCATGTTTAAAATATGTGTGAACTAATTGATAAAATTAAAACTTTTTAGCGTCTTTGAGTGATTGTCGGTAGGGAAAAAATTTATAGATTGGTGTTACTAATGGAATGTGGCATTAGCTATCAACCCGCTGCCAACGACATGGAATTTTCCATGGGAAATTTTGTAAATTTTTCTTCTCTTGGCGTCCCAGAAGCATTTCCCAGCGTTCTATTATTTATAACTCTGATGGATAGGAATGTTAAGTATGACGGCAGATTCCTAAACTTTTGTGTTACCACATCTAAAATTAAAAACACCAAAAACAACAGTCTTTTTCCAAAGTTTCACTTCTTCGGCAGTCCTCATGGCTGCCTAGCTTTTTTAACGATACGTTATAAGCGAACAAAGTCATGTGTGTTTGAAAATCTATAAGGCAAATAATATAAAACTCCATTTGGCTGAAAATAAACGCTTAGTGTACATATCATAAGTACTCGTAATAATATATATTCCCACTAGCTGCGCCCGTAACTCCGCTCGCGTATAATAAATTGTTTTTATCATAGATATTCATTATATTCATACGTCTCTTAAATATTTAATGGTTTCCTCAAATATTGTAAGAGAATGTGCTTGTGGTAACGTTTTTATACTTTATTTATTTACTTAATAATTTGACCAGATAAAAAAAATCAGAAGTTATAAACTATGTATTGGATACGCAGAGAAATAGACGTTTCTAAAACGTTATATTTTAAAATAGTTCAAAGCAGTTATATCAATTTGAGCTCAATAAGTACTTATATGGAATGTACTTTAATATGGTTAAAATCATTTACATAATATGTCATATTATGACACAAAAAAAACTCATATATTTTACGTGAAAAATAAATATTTACCATTTAAGTACTTTTATTTTAAGCATAATTTCATTTTAGTTTTTTTTTTTAACTGGCATCATTTAAGTCTCTTAAGAGGTAGCGTTTGTTTGAAACGATATTACGCTTACGTTTGTACCACAAGCGAACTAAAATGGTTCGTAATTATGCCCTGTTCGTTTTTTTAATTCGACCTTACTTAAGAAGCTAACATAAGAACAATATAATTATTAGATATCGAACCACAATATTATGTAGAAGTTACAGAAGAATTGATATTTAAAATTCTACTCAAAACTCAGTAATTTTTTTTTCTAAATATCATATTATAACACTGACAGTTTAAGACAAATAACTTTAAATTTGTTTTTTATCATTAGAATTAAATATTCGCATTATCGTCACTTTTGCCTTTTACGGCATTCGTCCCTGTTACGCACCAGTCTTGTCCAAGTCTTGCCGTCAATTTGATGTCGTCGATCCTTCTCGTTACAGGTCCTCCTACCCAATGTTTACCCTTTCTTAGACACCACTCCTCCTGTCATCGCCACATCTAGCCACCGTCTAGTGTCCTGCCCACTACCATTTGAGCTGAGTAATATTTATACCAAGCCTCATCTCCCTACCATTTTTATTTGGAGTCGGCGCAGCGTCTCTTCCTCTTCCATTCCTCTCTATTTGCATTCACCTCCTTCCTAATAATATCATCTTTCACGCAATTCATCCTTTTTTTTCTTTGTTTACATCAATATCCTTTACATTCGTTTTACTCCGGATATCAGTGTTACGAATTCTCTCAACGTGATATCTAACGTGCCATAAATATTCGCATAAAATATAAAAACATATATATTAGTAAATTGAATATTCCCATGAGATAAACAATTGAAAATATCAACTAATTTCGAAAAAAAGGCACCTTTTTCCATTTAACTCTCAAAGAATGTTTCGTTACTTGGACGTACGTACGTGTACTTTCGTTTTTAGGCGGCTATATGGGACCGTGATGGTTGTCAAAGGGACCGTATAAGTTATTTCGAATAACGTAAATGGTATTGACACTATGAATGTATGTATTCTGTTCTGTTTAGTTCTGTGCATTAAAAATATATAAGTTAGGATGTAATCAATTACACTTTGCATTACGTCTGTATCATGATAGTAATATGTAACCTCCAATAAATTTTGCCTGCTTAGTGTAGTACACTTGTGCGAACCCCAAACTATATACAACACTAGTCAGTCGCTGCCTATCTACGACTGTCCTATAAGTACTTAGTATTAGGTATATGCATACACTTGCAGGGGGCGACGCGGTGCCTGCGAAAGCCATCCCGTGTCGCCCCCATCCCAAATGCAGCGGACGGCCCCGGGGGGTTTTAGTGGGTATTCCCGGGCGACTCTCGCCCGGGTTTGAGTCCCACACTGGCACGGAACTCGTCCCTCCGTGCCCCCTTACCCATTGCATTGGGGGACCTCGGTTTCACTAATGCAATGGGTAAGGGTAGTGCGTAAATGCATTTCCCTCCGTCATAGAAAAAAAAAAAGGTACATGCATACAGTATAAATAGTAAAACTATAATAAAAACATTTAAAAATTAGTCCTACCGAATATGCCCCCGATTATAAAATTATTCCGCGATCGTTTTGTCGCACACGTGTATATTTTCAAGGAAAACAAAATGGTATGATTTACTTTTGATACGTTTAACATAGAATAGAAATGACAGTAATTACGACAGTAATGCGTGGGATTATTTAAATTTATATAAAGGGACCGACACAAGGAAGGTATTTGTTCGATTCAATAATTATTAATGCTTCCTATTATGGGCAATCGATTAGAGTCGATACATACATATATTTAGCTTACTTACAAATTACTCTGAATCTAATTTGTGTCCGCCCACACGAGGTTTTTTTTAAAGTTACAATTAAGTGACAAGGTTAATTTTATGTTCGTTTTGTTTTTATTTTAACTAGTTATACAACGCGGATCTGATCGTATCTAAAGTTATTCCTCATTCACTGCTCCATCGTATGATACGAAAAGTGACTCGATTTCCGCTTCTGTCTGTTTATCCGCTAATTTCTCTTAAACCATGCATCCTCAGTTTTTTTCATAACCAATATTTAAGAAAGAGAACTGAAAAATTCTAAGCAATTCTTTTTAAAAGTTTCGCACAATATATTGAAAAAAAAAATACCAGTAGAGTTAGAAAAAAAAGAGATTTTTTCCGATTTCTTCAACACTACGTGAGATTGTAATCGTACTTTAAAACACTATTATAAAAATACTCCAAAAAACATAAATACTCCACGCAGGTATTGCGAGAAACGATGAGACAGTTGTAAAAAAAATAACACGTAAGCTTATATAATAATGGTTCAATAATATCCCAACCGTTAACGAGACACCTGCTTTTGCGAAGGGATGTGCCCAGGGGTCGCAAATACCAAGGACGTGTGCAAACAGCGGAAATGGTCCACCTGCCCGCCCTTCTTCAAATATAACACGCGGCCACGAAACTTGCGTTTCATAAATTTATATAGATAATAAAAAATAAACGATCATCGCCCATTGCTGTGAATAAGGCTCTCTTCTTGAAAGTCACTTGAACTATTTTCATTCGGATGTCACCGGCTATTGTCACAATATCATCCTGTCACAATATCATCCTCCCTTAAAAATGGTAGGTATTTCTATACTTTGTCTCTTCCTGTTGCGAAGCCGTCATGCTCGCAAAGGAGGAGGCAGAGCGGGAGAGGGAGCGGGCAGCGCACCCCAACCGAGTGGGGCGTCTCTCACGCCGGGGCACCGGACGCAGCCGTCCGGGCGCCCGTCGAGGTCGCCAAGCCTCGTAAAATAACTTGACGTCGGACCTCCCGTGAGGTATGGCGTTGCCAGGGCCTCTGCAGAATACATGTATAATGTGCCTCCGGAGGCCCTGTCATCTTTGCGCCGGTTAGGGACGTGGAGTGTTTAGTCAGTCGGTTACGGCCAACCTGACACACGGACACCAAAAGTCGCCTCTCGCAGAGGGGTTGTGACTCGGTGTCTATGGTCTGTCGCGAGGATCACACGTGTGCGAAAAACTGGGTTTTTCGGCGCACGTCCGAGCGTTCAACGAGCAGATTTCAACCACGTTAAAAAAAAAAAGGTATTTCTATACTACTGACAATAAAATAGTCTTCTTTTTTCCGCCTCCCAATATACTTATTAATTTATTTACAACTGTACGTAAGCAATAACGTCTAAACAAAAGTGTATAAATTAAAAATGCACTTCAAAACTGATATTCAGTTCGAATGACTTCAATGTTTGTTCCTCACACGACATACCTTAAACTTTATTATATTCAATGGAATTATAATGTGAAAAACATAGCTTTAAAATGAGAATTGTTTTAATATATTCCTTGTTTTCATTTATGAGTAGGAAATTAGAATTCAAAAATGTCAACTGTAAACGCAAGCTAGCGATTTCGTTCATATATTCAATTGAAGTAACCCAAATGTTATATATTTCTTAACCTTTACTAACATAATTGATTGCAAGAAAGAGTGTTGTAAGCTAGACAAAAACAACTAAATATTTAAAATCAAGACTTTAAAAAAATAAATGAGTATATTAACCAATGCCAAAACGAGTCTGGACTCGACATTGTAAGAGCAGAATAAAGTATAAAAATGTATTATTAGACACTACAAGAGATAGAATATGGGACCACGCGAATCTCTAAAGAACAAGTTTCAAGAATATGATATTTTAACTTTGCCCTCCCAATACATCTTCGATAACTTAATGCATATTCGTGAAAATTTAGACAAGCTCGATCTAGTGAATGATCGTCATAATTTTAATATTAGAAGTAAAGACAAGTTGGCCGGAACCACGCTTTAGGTTAAGTAAGTGTAATAAAAGCTTTATAGGTAATAGTATTCGGTTTTACAATAAAATTCCAAGTAACATTACCGATTTACCTGACAATAAGTTCAAGTATTATGTCAAGCAAGTTTTAATCTCAAAAGGTTATTACAGGGCGAATCATTACGTGAACGATAGTGATGTCTGGAATTAATCCACATCTCTGTGCTTCCGCTAACATTATTAAGACTACGATTATTAATACTAACATTATAAAGAACCAGATCGAGTTTCTTGCCTGCGCTATTCTCGACTGGATTGTTTTCCGAACCGGTGGTAGTGTTTTAGACGTTCATAAGCGCCTTCTTAGGGCATAAATTGAATAAATAAATTTTGATTTTGATTTTGAGAAATACTACATGATACAATTCTAGTGGCCTATCACATTGTAAACACTTTACACGTGTGAAAATCCCTATAACATTTCAAGATATCGCGTTCTCAGAATATTTAGTTGTCTAGTTATTTATACCCACACTCGTATATATTACGACGAGTATGCATTAATCTAATATATTATCTATATAAGGGAACGCTGTGGTGTGGTAGAGGATGTGGTGACCAAAATAGAGAAAGGTATGCTTAGTCGGTTTGGGCATGTAGAGAGGATGGATGAGAGAAGATTAACGAAATTAATTTATAAGGCGAGGGTGAATGGGCAAGTCGGTAAGGGTCGACCTAGGCGAATGTATCTAGACCAAATCAATCATGTCTTAAATAAAGGCCAGGTAAAAAGTACCCATAACCGACGAGCATGTATGAAAGCGCTCATGAAAGTAGAGGAAGCGAAAGAGGTATGCCAAGATCGTAGCAAGTGGAAGGACGTAATCTCTGCCTACCCCCACGGGAGAAAGGCGTGATGATATGTATGTATTATCTATATTATAATCAGTATAATATATTATCTATCATTACGTTCCGTTGATCTAAGCTAAGGAATATACTATTTACATTGAAGTCTATATTATTAGCGATTTCTTTATAAATTATTAATAAAATAATGTCTATAAGTTTCATATTTAATGGCCATACAATTAGAAAGTTTACCAAATGTCCGTTGAAGTTCGATGGACGCGTTTATACTGAACTAAGAACTTCTTCTGTAGATGTATTATTTTTATTTGCAAACGTTTTGCCCTCGTCTCTTGTTATTTATTATATTTTATATTAACATGTCTATATCACTAGTCTATTAATGGTAAGTCATAAAAATCTTAATGGCATGTAGGTTACATGTATGTAATGATCATTTGCATGATAATACAATTGGGTTACGTCGACATGATGTATGCAATAGATTATTATAAAAATGCTTTATGACTTAATGATTGGGTTTAGATATTTCGAGGTTAAACGCTCTCGTACTCTTCGCTTTCTGACTACACATTTTTTTTTTTTAAATCATTTACAAAACTGATAACTTACTTTTTTGTTGATTCTCGGTCGATGACAAATTGGATAAACATCTTTTTTTTACACGATATAGGGTCAGTACTTTGAACACAATTTCACCTGATGTGAAGTGAAGATGCGGTAAAAACATACTAACCCTAGAGGTACTGGTTCTCATGTGATGATGCCGGAACATACCTATTGGTATTTGACAACAAGTTTTCAAACTTGAGGGTGGTAGCTAACCAGACGGGCATTATTAGAAAATGCCCTACCACCATGCTATGGTTCCCCCCGCGATGTTTTCCACCACCGACAGCTCAGGGTGATTTTAGAGTTAAATAGGAGGATTCGAATCGGCGTCCATTGACGCGGAATCCGGCCGCACTGACCATTGCGCCATCATTCTTCTATTTCAGCAATCTATTGCTATCATGTTGCGACCCAACTTGCGTAAGTGGAATTATCACTTCGTATTCTCATGTTTCCTCCCTCAAAATTGGACCGATTTTATTTTTATTCGTAATAATAAAGATTTTGGTTATACCTCCACGTTTTGTTTTTATTTGTCAAATTGTATTACAGATATCTGAAAACGACAATAAAATCTGAAATTTAATTTTTAATTTTCGAAGGCTCCTAATTTCTATAATAATTATTTAAGTATTTATACATACATACATACATATCATCACGCCTTTCTCCCGTGGGGGTAGGCAGAGATTACGTCCTTCCACTTGCTACGATCTTGGCATACCTCTTTCGCTTCCTCTACTTTCATGAGCGCTTTCATACATGCTCGTCGGTTATGGGTACTTTTTACCTGGCCTTTATTTAAGACATGATTGATTTGGTCTAGATACGTTCGCCTAGGTCGACCCTTACCGACTTGCCCATTCACCCTCGCCTTATAAATTAATTTCGTTAATCTTCTCTCATCCATCCTCTCTACATGCCCAAACCAACTAAGCATACCTTTCTCTATTTTGATCACCACATCCTCTACCACACCACAGTGTTCCCTTATTATAGTATTCCTGACTTTGTCAATCGTCTTCACTCCAGCTATACTTCTCAGACTTCTCGGACTTCTAATTTCCACTGCGTTAATCTTACTTTCATGCTTCTTCTGCCAAACCCAGGATTCACTACCATACCTAAGTGTAGGGACCAGGACTCCTCGATGCACAGCCAAACGCGCCTTTTCAGTCACTTTCTGGCTGCACATGAAGTTACGCAGGGCCCCATTCACTCTATTCCCTAACAAAACTCTTCGCTCAATATCATCGTCACACTTTCCATCTCTCGTAACCTTTGATCCCAAGTACACAAACTCTTTCACTTGTTCCACTCTGTCTCCTTCTATCGAAATTACGCAATCTGTCATACTTTCTTCTCTTTCAAATACCAAGTACAAGTATTTATAGTACACAATATTTACTATAATATCATTATTCAGGGATGCAACAGGAGAATACGTTTGTGTGGAATAACGTCACCCCCATTTCCTCTTAATAATGTCCTAATTTGAATATTGTATTGACGTATTAAAATAGTTGTTATCTATTACTTGTATAAATTAAAACTAATCACGAATCGTCGTTAACGAGTCTAGAATAATCTCTGTCTAGACTTTAAAATGTATTTTGTTGTTGTAAATAATAATATGAATATAGAACAAGTTATATAAGACTAATAAAGAATTAAATCGTTTAACGACTAACATCATTGAATAAATTAAAAGATATCATGTAATTAATGATTGTTAGCTGTTATTTCAACGTTCACACCTATTTAAAGTCACGCAGTCCATCCATACCTCTTCAGTCTCCCTCCAACTCTATATTCATCCACCTTCATACCTAACACTTCTCTAGGTACGTGACTTTGTTGCCAGGGCCTCTGCAGAATACATGTATAATGTGCCTCCGGAGGACCTGGCATCTTTGCGCCGGTTAGGGACGTGGAGTGTTTAGTCAGTCGGCTGCGGCCAACCTGACACACGGACACCTAAAGTCGCCTCTCGCAAGGGGGTTGTGACTCGGTGTCTATGGTCTGTCGCGAGGATCACACGTGTGTGAAAAACTGGGTTTTACGGCGCACGTCCGAGCGTTCGACGAGCAGATTTCAACCACGTTAAAAAAAAAAAAAAGGTACGTGACTTTCACGAGGCCCAGTGGGTTCGCCGCAGGGGGCAACACGGTGCTTGCGAAAGCCATCCCGTTTCGCCCCGATCCCAAATGCGGCGGACGGCCCCGGGGGGTTTTAGTGGGTATTTCCGGGCGCTTCACGCCCGGGTGAGTCCTACACTGGCACGGAGTTCGTCCCTCCGTGCCCCCTTACTTATTGCATTGGGGGACTTCGGTCTCACTGATGCAATAGGTAAGGGTAGTGCGTAAATGCATTTCCCCCCGTCAAAAAAAAAAAAAAAAGGTACGTGACTTTCACCTCTTCTCATGACATGCCCATACTTCAAACTACTATAAAGCAAAGGAAATTCACCGATCCCGATGATAAAATCACGTGCGTAAATAGGATCTTTCCCTATCAACTGATTCAGTGTGCGTGCCAGCGCCCACGCCCGCGAAACCACCGTTCCCGCCTCCTGAGACAGACGGCTAATTTTGCTCCCGCATACTCTTCGAGTTCCCCTCGGGCGGCAACCCCAGACGTGCCTCGTTCCCTAACTGGGGAGGAGCTTAACGCCGCCAGCGCGATATAATGACATTGCCCATGCGTCAGTAATACAGGCATACACACTCCTGCACATAACACGCAGGTACATAGGTCCTGTAAAGAACCTTTTTTTTAATGATTAATAAAAATGTAGGGTTTCGCTAGGATCAAATTCGCGAGAGAGTTTGTACACTCAGGCAACGGCCAAGCTGAGGTTCGTACCATTTTGGTAACCCTTGTGCTAGTTACCCTTTTGTGGCTGAGTGCCTTCAGCACTCGCCTTCAAAGTCACGGTGAAGCTGTAAAGGACCTTCCGGTCAACACGCTAGCTACGTTAGAAAAAAAAAGCAAAGGAAATAAAAAAGTTTACCTGCTCCAACGAACGACCGGTTTTAATATGCGGTCTCAATCTGTTTTACATGCTGAAATTTCAATCCTTTTTCTCTAAAGTGTCAGATCAGTGTCTAAAAAAACCTATATATTTTTGGTTTGATCCTAATCTAAAATTTCAGATATACCGACTGTAAGCCATTTAGCTCAAAGCCAACCTTACAAATGAATAGATATTTCAAGATGTATCTACTTATCCCTTGAAATAGCATGACGATAAGGCAAAAAAAACCTTGTCACTATATATAATGAACACAATTTACGTTAACCAATAAAAGTGTGTTACCTTAATACCCAAGAGATGTGAATGTCTCATTACGTTATAATTTTAACAATAACTGCTATTTCATCATTTAGCAAATTGCGTTATAATTAATGACATTAGAGTTTCTCAGGAACTATATATACATAAAATACACAAGTGATACCGAAAGTCTCTCATTACGTTATATTTTTAACAACAATTGCTATTTTATTATTTAGTAAATTACATTATAATAACGTCGCCACGATGTTAGAAAGTTTCACACAAACTATAAACTATTTATTACAAGCTATCTCGACTATTATTATTTTAGTATAGGTAGATAAAAATTTTCACTTAATAAGGACCTACCTTTGACATTTTAGTTTTTGTTTAAAATCAAAAATATCTTTATTCAATTTAGGCCCTAAGAAGGCACTTATGAACGTCTAAAAACACTACCACCGGTTCGGAAAACAACCCAGCCGAGAAGAGCCGGCGAGAAGAAGAAAAAAAGTTACGTTTAATTTGTGACATTTAATTTGAACTTTAGAAAATAATAAACTAAAAACTTAATTTTTAACAAAAAAATGTATATATATACATAGTATCACGCCTTTTACTCGTGGGGATAGGCAGAGATTACGTCCTTTCATTTGCTACGATCTTGACAAACTTCTTTCGCTTCCTCTACTTTCATGAGCGCTTTCATACACGCTTGTCGTTTATGGGCACTTTTAGCCTAGCCTTTATAGACTTACTCGATTTGGTCAAAATACGTTCGCCTAGGTCGACCCTTACCAACGTGCCCAGTCATTCTCGCCTTAAAAATTCGTTTCGTCAATCTTCTGTCATCCAGAGGGTGGATGCCCGAACGAACTAAGCATGCCTTTCTTTGTCTTGCTCACTACATCCCCTACCACACCATAGCGTTCTCTTATCACTCTATTCCCTAACAAAGCTCTTCGTTCAATATCATCATAACACTTTCTATCTCTCGTGTATACCATTCAAATCCAATACTAATTTGTAAAGAGAAATACCTAGTAAAACTCCTTAATAACGCAAAAAAAAAACGCATATGTTTTTTTTATTCTACAATGTTATACACAATTTTAAATAGGTAATACCGTAGATAAGTTTATATAATAGTATAATATTTGGCAATCCTTATTAGACATGATCTGTAAATGTGTTCAAAACTGATTGACAGTAAAAAGTAGCAAATAGCTTTTAGTGTAACAGTGCCTTTTAACGTTCACTTACGCAAACACAACTCGCGGCCGTATAATTTGCTACTAATCATTTTAATACCGATTATATTATGCCAACGGTAAAAATTATGACAGCTCGTAGAGATAAACGTTCAAATGTTAATTACGACATGTTGTCTAATAATACCTACCAGCTTGAAAGTTTTTTTTTTCTAATAAATACTTGTTAAAATGTATTTGATATCATTCGCTGTTATGTCTAGGAGGAGTATACTAATAAATAAAGTTCAAGTGCTTGTAATGTCAAAATTAAATTTTTTTTTACTAGATAGATATGAATGTATATACAATACATATACCAAAAATACAATTTTTAATTTTTTTTCTCAGTCTGTTTGTTCCGGGTAATGTCCGGAACGGCTGGACGGATTTTGACGGGACTTTTTTGGTAGATATAACTGTATAAAATCCGATTCAATGCAAAGTTTTACGAGCAAGTGCTTGAATTTATGAGAAATATTTTTACTTTATCTTAGTCTTAAAAAAATATTAGGGTTCCGTATAAAATAATAAAATGCACTGAAGAATATAAGAAACGCGGGCACCCGCGGGCACACAACTAGTACAATTATATATTTAAAAATTAACCCAAAAGTATATTGGTTAAAAAATAAACTACTTAAATTGGTGAATGGTAGAACCTATGCAAGATTTAATTGAGGAAGCATTCTCAACAACAATATAACTTGATGTTAAGTGACGATGTGGTCCAGGATGGTAAACACACTAAGCCTAGAGGAACTGGTTCTGAAGTAATGCTGCCAGAACACACCTATTGGTATTTAGCAACAGTTTTTCAAACTTCAAGGGTGGTAGCTACCCAGGCGGGCATTATCATAAAATGCCCTATCATCATGTTATGGTGTCCCCAAGATGTTTTCCTTCACCGAAAAGCTCAAGCTGATTTTAGAGTGGGATAGGTGGGCTCGAACCCGCGTCCGTTGACGCGGAATCTGGCCGCAATACTCACTGCGCCATCATTGGTTCAAAAAAGGTAAATCTAGTGAAAACTTAACTACCGATTTAACCGGTAGCATAAGAAATAAGGTTTTTTTTTCCAAATTATTAAATGCTCTTTGTAAATTCTTTACTTAGTAATAGGTGTGTTCAAAACCCAGCGTATTCATAACCGGCCTTGAATAGATCTGGGGTTCGCTTTGCACGTCTACAGGATAGGACGGTGGACACTTAAAATCTAATGAATCCCATACCTGTTTATTATTATACATTCTAAAAAAGCATTCTTATTATAAAAATATCTATTCCATAACAAATTGACGACTAACCAAAACTGAGATGACACACACATTATTAACTTTTACATCCAGAGGTCAATGGATCTTACGGGTTTTTTTTTTTTAAACCTAGTGGTACCATTACCAATTTTAGTTGTGTTTGTTTATAAACTTCCAAATTTACTTTGTAAAGTAAACTTTCAACCGTAACTCTTTAAGTGAGATGATTGTAATGTTTACGAAAACTAACTAAAGTTTGTAGAGTTTATCTTACATTTCACATTATTTGGTGACCTCATAAAACTACTAATAATTTTTCGCCGCTCGTAATTCCTTAATAAGCTCGTAGTTTCTTGTGTTCTATGTGCTGTATAATAAATACCTAATGCCGCTCAGAATGTATGTCTGTGATTACTTAAAAAGAGTCATATAATTTTCGAATTATTAGCCAACGAATAGCCAGACAGAGAAAGACATATACGTACATTTCTTCGTCTTCATAATTGTTGGACGGTTATTTAACGATTTATTTTAAATATTTACTGTAACCTTTTAAAAATTCGTTGCTTTAATGTAAAATATTGCAAGGAGTACAATTATGGATATGTTTGTGTCGACTTCATTCACTATTATCCTCATAACTTTTTTTATATACTACGTAATTTAACCAAATATATACTAAAACCTGACAAGATAATGTGTTTATAATATTGTAAAAAAACATGTAAATCGGTTTTAGCGGTTATCGAATTAGTCAACTAACGGACAGGCTGCCACGTACTGGAAGACGCAGCGTGGGTAGGCCCCCCCACAAGGTGGACCGACGACATGGTGAAGGTCGGGGGAGACCTATGCCCAGCAGTGGAGGTCTTTCGGTTGAATGGATGGATAACGGACGCACAGAAATATTATATATATATATTTAAATTCAAATATTTAAAATCAACTGAATAACGTATTCAGTAATCGCAAATATAAAACCACTGATATGAATAATTACGTTAGTTTTGCTATCTTATAATGTGGCTTAAGCTTGTTAGTGGTGGTGGGGGGATGGTTATTTCACCGACACACGCTATGTTACGCCACGACACGCTTGACGACGCGTGGCGTTCTCGAACTGCGCCTCTAGGGTGACCATAATTCATTATTATTATTTTTTATTTTTTTTACACTGAATAGGCTCAGTGCTTTGACCACAATCTCACCTGATGTTAAGTGACGATGTGGGCCAGAATTGTAAACACACTAAGACTAGAGATACTAGTTCTTAAGTGATCCTGCCGAAACACACCTACTGGAATTTGGCGACAAGTTTTCAATATTGAGGGTGGTAGCTATCTAGGCGGCCACGTCCTACTATCATTCTATGGTTTTCCTTCACCGAAAGCTCAGGCCGATTTTAGAGTTCGATAGGTGGGGATCGAACCCGCGTCAATTGATGCGGAATCTGGAAGCACTACACGCTGCGCTGTCATCGCTTCGACTATACTAAATACTATATTTTTCTTGTGACTTCGCTTCCGTTAATGTACATTTTTTAAATTATTTCAAGAGTGAACCCAATGTTCATTATTGTACCCCAGATAACATAAATGCAACATTTTATAATGACCGGCTGAGCAGTTATTTATTATTTAAGTCCATCGTAAGAGATAGCTATACCCTACCATAAAGCTTTCCCTACGATTTTTTAAGAACCATAATCCTACAGTATAACGGTAATTTTTTAAAATTTAATATACTTAAGACGTGAAAGTTGAGTTTTCTGAGATTTGGTTTCAAAAATTGATTTTTCTCTACTTACATAAAAAAAACCTTAATGGGGATATATTCTCTATGTATTGAAGAAGAAAGATATATACCTCAAGCAAAAAACTTTGCGCTTGCTTCTTTTTACGACACGGACAGTTAAAATTTATATTGAAAAGGAGTTTAGAAAGCTAATATTTTTGTGTAATTACGTTACATTAATTTAAAAAAAAACCATTAAACTTCATAAAAATCCGTAGCGTGGTTTGAGAGAAGTTAGCGGGTAAACATGAATAGCAGGGTATAGCTACTTTGTCTTGTAGTATGTATAGAAGTGTCCAAATTAATTATAAATGATGGCATGTCTAATAGGAACTCTGTAAGAAGCTATAATCCACAGAATGCTGTATCTAGAACGTGCGAGTTTTTTTTGTAATAATAAATATATATCTCGGAAGCTGTTTGATGAGGAAACACAATTTCTTTACTAATAATTAACTATACGCTGATTATGTTATGGTGTTAACATTTTATATCTATTTGTCTATTGTATCGTTTTCTTTTTATCGAGGAAATTATGAAACGACATACCGAGTTATTAAGAACAAAAATTGTTATCACGTATTTTGAACAGGTATGTTCAAATGATACTAGCTCAGTGGTATGTCGTCAGGGCAATATCTTGAGAGGCATAATTGTAATCCGTATATTGAAATTTAGTCAAACGTTCTCAAAAAATTATAACGTAGTTATGAGGTTTTTTTTTTTTCTATTGCCTACATTGAATTTTACATCACATATTGAATTTCGCAAGTGCATACCCACATAATAGAAACTTCTGTAAGGTACCTTTTTAAGCATTTTGATGGATAGTTAGATTATTACAAAAATCAGATAAAGTAAACATTTATACGCATAATTTACAAATGTTTAGTTGGATAGATCGGGAGGATAGAGTTAGCTAAGATTGTGCTGCATGTACAAAACAGTCCAAACTGTGGTTTACATTATTTTGGTACCCTTGAGGTTTTGCCCATTTTCACCTAAGTATATACTTAAAGTAATTGCCGGTAAAAGTCAAGGCCTGAAAAGCTCCGTAAAGAAATGAGATTTTGATTTTTGAAGTCTCATCTCCCTGCCTCAATCCTAATTGTATTTGTGATCGGCGCAAAATGTCTTCCTCTTCCATTCATTTATGTTTGAGATCATACCTCACAACATTCACTCCCTTGCTAATCATATCATTTTTCACACAATCCATACATCTTTTCTTTGTTCTTCACCTTCCCCTATAACCGCCCACATTCCTGTTCAATACCTTTCTTACATCTTTTAGCTTCCTGCGCACATACCAGGGCAAACGCCTGCTCATTAACTTTTCTGTGACTGGGTGCCACTTTCAAACTTCTAAGGTGCTAACTCCTAAACCTACCCATTCTTGTCTCGTCAAACATCCATCCTAACATTCGGCCTCATCCTTTCATCCATTAAGTACCTTGTTTTTTGAAGACTATAAAATCTTATTACAATAATGCATTTGTAAATCTCTAGTAAAAATCCATATAGAACCATCGATGCAATCGTAAGATATCAGGTTCATCAGCCTATAGCTTTGCCCAGTGATGGGGTGGTAGGCAGCGGAGCCTGACCACAGTTTACCTATTAGTTGAATCAGCCGGCTGTGACAGCAAGTACCGCACCGTCTTTACGTAGATATTAGAAACTTCAGAAGCGGCTGTTGAAAGCTTATTCCGAATATCTAATTTGTAGATCTGACACTCTTAAGAGGATAGGCGGTCTGCAACAAATTTGAAGGATATATATCAAGATAGTATTTTTTCTATCTCGTTGCGCCCAAAGACATATTTATAAAACGCGAAAGGGACAGTTCGCGCTAATTATACCTACGCAAAATGGACGTATTCATAATTTCATATTCCCCTGTTTTGTCTTCCATAACTAAGGCGATTTTAATTTTTCTTTTAATTATAAAATAGGAAAACCTTTTGGTAGGCCTCTAAGTTTTGGTTTTACCCGACAACTTTGTCTTACAGAGGTCTAAAAACGACCTTAAAAATCGTACTCCTAGTTTCTATAATAGATTTAAGTAAATAAATAATTTAAGGAAAAAAATCAATGCTATATAGTAGAAAATATGCTGTCAATGCTGCTTGGATAATGCTGTTATCCAAGGAGGATACAGAGAAATGCGTCTGGATGGAATAAATCACTTTTAAGAACTAATTTCGAAATAGAGTGACGAATTTAAACATAACTCAAGTATTTAACCACGAATTTATTGTTTATCATTTTATGTACTGAATAAACGAAAGCAAAAACTAATATTAACTACAAAATTTAGAATGGTTTTAATAAAAATTAACTCAAGGCATCATTGTTATGAAAATTCTTACATATTTAATAATCGTCCTTTAATATATATGCAAATAAAAAGGAAGTATTAATATAACAATGAAATATTTAGATAAACAAACATACAAACAATGTTTACTAATTACACAGTCAAGATCAAATAACTAGGTCAGTTATGAAAGTCGTGGCCTTTTTTTGTAATATACGTTGTAAAACGTCAAGTAAAAAAAAAAAGATTTTAATGAATGTTTTAGAAAACCACATCCTACATTCATTCATAATACAAAGAAAAAATCGAAATTAACACTGGTACGTTTTGCATTAGTCGTTTACGTAAACAATTAGAAGGCCGTGTCTGATTCCTCATATGGCTACGTCACACCACTTGAGGCTACGAAAGCGAATCTCAATGACCCAATGTACGCTGCGGCAACCGGCGAGTCAGTGTAAAACGTGCGCTTGCGCCTTTCTGTGCTCTACCGTCCTCATCTGGACCAATCAGAGCGCGTTCCATATTCAAAAAGTATCGATTCATACCCGATAAAACGAACCGCGACCTATGCGAAATTATTTTAAATTTCGAATGCGATGTAAACAGTGTTGATGGGGTTTACGTTATTAACTAAAAATTGAAAAAGTGTGTGTTTTTTTTATCGTGTGTGACAAGCATAAAGAAGTGGTAAAATTTATCATAAAAAATCAGTGAAGTGATCATTTTTTTTTTTTAGATCTTGCTGTTATGTAAAGTTAAACGAACGATTATGTAGCAATTTGTTATGGCTTCCAAATATCATTTTATTGCGTGAAATCAGCAGCAAGCTTTCATCTTTGAAGCAATTGTCTTAAAATGCAAATAATTTAAACGGTTTTTTTTTTTGTTCTCAACACAATTTACATAATCTATTCTATAAGTATAAAGTGACCACACATATTTTTATATAATTATCTACATATAATTGAAAATAATTTAATAAAAAAAAAGAAGTAAATTTTTCTATATGAAATCTGCGATAGAGTTAAAAATAATTCGGATTAATGAATAGCTTAAATAACACACCACTGACCATTATCGCCAAATTCTTTTGGTAATTTGTTATAATTATAAAATTTTTAGAGCATAAAACATACATACTTATTATCTAACGTTTACGTAATTAATGTTGTACTGAAAACATTATTTTCGTATGTAAATATGATTACTTTACTTTCATTCGGTTTCGATTATTCCCATATTTTCATTATCAAAAATTTCTGTTTTCCGAAATATCAATACTTAGCGGTTCTTTAGTTTTAAACAACAAGAAAATCATCCTACAATTATTATTCCAATTTTAAAAGGCTATTTTTGTTTCCATTATAAATTTATATTTTAATTCTTAGTTATTTTTCGCGAAATCAGATGTTAAATAATAAAGAAAAAAGATTTATCTATATTCTATACTAATAATAAAATTGTAAATTTCACGAGTCAATACATTTCCGATTTTTGGTGAAAAGAATTATTGCAAGGGACTAAAAATAAGTGTTTTAAACACATTTCTATCATTTTTAGAAATGTCTGTCTGTAGATCTGTCTGTTTGTCTGTGCAGGCATCAATTAAAAAGTACTAAGTATATTTCTAAAACTTCAAAGATAAATTATAAAGTATATTCCGTAGTAGCATCATAACCTTATTTCATTAAAAGCGATCCACTCTATCAAAAAGTTACAGTAGTTGGAATGAAACGCGGCGACCAAAGACTAGAATATAATTGTACGTACTTTAGTATGAAATTAGAGTTTGATGGTAAATGCGTTTTAGTTTTATTCGAGAACAAAAAAAAATGGATTGACCGAGTTGAACAAAATGTATGTATAGTATATTATGAAATAATATATAAATAAAATAATCTCTAAGACTTAATAAATGAGAAAACAATATTTTGATATTTTCACATAATAAATAAAACAATATTTTTTTATAAAATGTTGTGTTAAGGGGTCATTTTATGAAAGCAGTGAACTGACTTTCAATTACGATATCAATAGGTATAAATATGATACGGAACAAAATAGTATTTTGTTCTAACTATAATTTGGCGGTTTAAGTTTTTTGTTTATTTTTGATGGCATGGCATATTTATTTTTGACTATTATTCATAGATGGCGCAATACTATTTTTTTTAATAAATCTGTTCTGGAAAATTACTAGACATAGATAACCTATACATATAACAAAAGACTAATGGGACAAAATCTACAGATTGGAGAATAAAGATTTTTTTATTTACATTGATAATGTTTGAGCAAAAAACTATGTACGGATTCAGAATCTATTACAGGACACATTTTGTCTGTTCGTTTACTGAATCGGTTCACATGATTGTTTTTAAATCCTAGATATATTATCTAGTTAGCTTTTAGTACGTACGCGAATGGAGACGCGGCCACACAGTTAGTATTCGTATGAATATATGATACATGAATCGTTAGTTTAATATTACTGTGTCGAGTACCCGTAAAAATAAGACAATAGGAAAACAATGGAAGGCTGGCGTAAACGCCAGGTAAGTCCTCAAGCGGTTAAATCTGTTATTATGTAACCAATATATTTTATTGAAATCATCGTTTTATGAAACACGGACGGAGTCGAAGGTACAGCTAGTAAAACAATAAGTAAAAGATTTCTATAAGAATATATTATGATTTTTTACATTAATTTGAATGGTCGTTAAGGGTTCCTTGCAATAATTAAACCATTAAATATTTACGAGATAAAACCCAATTAATACTAGTAAAGAATATAAATTATTATTTATACGAGCACAACCGCAGGCTACAAATAGTTATGTCTACATTCGCGCACTTACAGACTACACGGTAATGTAAAATTGGATCAATTTGAAAAGCGTCGACTTCTAAACCGCAGATGAGATAGCTTAAAGAACGGAATCACAGTTTGTTGGTCACCGACAATGGTAAGACCTGCAAGCAAAATACCCGTTTAATTAGTCAAATGTGAACAATGGGCGAAATACCGTAAAGCTATGTTTCTCAAACATTTACTCCAACGCTCCAATGTCTCCCTTTTTATTTTAACAATTTTTTTCATACTGTTTATGCTCAAACTTTAACCATAATATGTGGTTCAATATAGCACAAATACTAAACCTAGATTGACTGGTTCTTAAACGATGCTGTCGCAGCATACCTACAGGTATTTAACGTCAAATGTTATGGTTTCAACGTACAGTGGGCGGATCGTGCGACATGTTCTGTAATAACATCGCGCTGACGTCCCACTACTGTCCAGACTCGCTTGCTGTATGTACTATAATCAAAAGTGATTAGGTAATAAGGTAGATATTAGAAAACTCCTTATCCAGATACTATGGTTTCATCGTGAAGTTTCCTTCACCGACAGCTAAGGTTGATTATAGAATTTGATAGATTCGAACCTAATTGACGAGGTAACCGACCACTCTACCACTGAGCCGTCATCGTTTCGCACTTGGAAAGACTATGTTGACTGTTTTATAAAACACATGTAAAACCTCCGTATCTATATATTTCTGCGGAAAAAACTATACAAGGACAAACATGCGAAGCGAAAATGGCGTAGTTGGTAGTACGTAAGGTTTCTGCGTTGATGGACGCAGGTTCGAACTCACATTCGCGGTGCATGCAATAGTCCGATCCCGTGTTTGCTCCAACTAGGTGGCGGGGGAGGTACCGGGGGGTTTAGTGGGTAGTGGTCAACGGCGCTTCTCGCCGCGAGTCCCACACTAATCCTGTGTGACAGCCTCTCGTGCTTTCGTGCGAGAGACTGTCACACATCTTCAGACACGTTTCAACCAGATCTGGAAGGGGGGGTCCCTATCAGATCTGGCTGGACGGCTAGTGCGTAAATGCAATCCCCTCGAAAAAAAAAAAAAAAAAAAAAAGGTTCGAACTCACATATCCGACTATAGTTAACCTCAGCTTTCGGTAAAGGAAAACTTCGCGAGGAAACCATAGCATAATGGTAGGATGGGTAACTACTACCCTTAAGTTTGAAAACCTGTTACCAAACACCAGTAGGTGTATTCTCCAGTACCTCTAGATTTAGTGTCTTTACGATCCTAGCAATATATGGCAATATATGTGATTTAACATCAGGTGAGACGGTAGATCATTTGGTTATAGGTTTCAAAGAGTTCCCTTCAATCACTATCTCGGGTGGAAAAAAGTTTGAGAATCTCAGACCACTTGAACACATTATATTCGAAAGCGATTAAAATTAACGCCGTGTATATTAAACCATTTCATGGTATAATAAACTGTACTCTACAGTTGAACATGAATGGGTCAAAAAATAAAATTATTTCAATTTAACCCCTTGAGCACCTTCCCGGCGTTTACGCCAGCTTTCCATTGTTTTCCTATTGTCTTTCTATTGTTTCATTTTTATGGGTACTCGACACAGATGAATTAAACTGTTAATTTCATATAATGATAATGTGACTGATATATTGTGTAATACTGATCTTTTTAATTAGAAATTTAATTCTAAAGTAACTTTATATAATTAATTTGCGTAGATATTTACAGTGATGTTTTTGAAAATAGATATATACTCCTCTTACATACAAACTCTACTTCCATACCATAACGTTCCTTACTTTATCACGAAAGTAAAATTATACAAATTAAATTAATAATATTAAAGTGTATTACTTGATACTTAATAACGGAATCATTTCTAGTATTTATTACAGAGTTAAATGAGAGAGAGGGAAAAGAGAAATGGCGACAGGTCTCTGGTGTGATTTGTGACTCCAGGATGCCCCTTAAATTGAAGGGGAGGATATATAAGTCCATCATAAGACCTGTCATATTGTATGGATCAGAATGCTGGGCTAGTAAGAAGATGGATGAGAAGCGACTGCATATAGCTGAGATGCGAATGTTGAGATGGATGTGTGGTGTTACAAGAATGGATAAAATAAGAAACGAATATATTAGAGGGAGTTCGAAAGTTGCGTCAATGGTAGAAAAGTTGAAAGGTTCTCGTTTGTCGTGGTATGGACATGTTATGAGAAGAGAGAAAGCGCATGTGGGTAAAATAGTAATGAATATGAATGTGGAAGGATGGAAAAGTAGAGGAAGGCCAAAGAAAGTGTGGATGGAGTGTGTAAGAAATGATATGAAAGGAAAAGGAGTGAATGAAGAGATGACGGCTGGTAGGGACGTATGGAAGAAGAAGAAAACATACTGCGCCGACCCCAAGTGAGTTGGGAAAAGGCAGGAGAATGATGATTATAGAGTTAACTTAATATGAATTACAACCCATTCCGTAAGTATACTCGTATACACGTATAAACAAAAATGCAATAAAGTTCATTGATAAACACATTAGATGAAAATGACACGATCGATCTTTTCTTTAATTCTGAAAATTTCTACGAATAAGATATGGGGGAAAAATGAAAAATTTATTTATTTTTTTATGAACTCAAGACCAGAACTATACTTATATTTTGAACGATGGATTTCAATAATGATCTTTATGGTATTATTTGTTTCCAGGAAAAAAATCGGACTTTTACAATAGACGGTTTCGTACAAAAAATTTTAATTTTTTTAAAATTGTTTATTCGTACACAAATTATAAACGTTATAATAGACCCTACCGGATTCGTTAACATTGAAGATATTATGAAGTTGTTAAGGCCGGTCCGTTGTTATTAAAGCTAAATATATCCATATAGAAATGAAGATATTTCGCAACACGTACGTACAAGGCTGACAATAAAGGAACCGTGTGGGCGTATCACAGACGGTCTACGGAACAAATGAATCATCGACAAAGGATATAGTCTATGTATACTGTTGCATAAAATTTGTATCAGTTACGCGGTATCAAATAAAACAAGTTTTATAATAGTTCCATAGTTTGTTGTGTTCATTTTATGTCTACCCGGCGGCGTTATTCGAATATACAACAAGGGTTTGAATAAATCTATAAATCAAGTTAACTATGTAGATATGCTAAGTGACTACGCAAGCGATTTTACATGCGGATTATAATCACTGCATTTTACAACTCCAGTGTTAACTCCATTTAACGTTACTCGATTTAATTACCTACTCCATTTAACGTCGAAATTATACTCTTTGTAGCATCACACTCACTCTAAATAACGAAAACAATACGTCAATATCAAACAATAAACAGTACGTACGTTTATCCTGGTATGGACATGTGATGCGCAGGGAGAAAGAGGATGTTGTAAGAAAGGTATTGGATATGAATGTGGACGGTTACATGGGAAGGGGAAGACCAAAGAAAACATGGATGGACTGTGTGAAAGATTATATGCTTAGGAAAGAAGTGAATGCGGAGATGACAACAAATAGAGAGGAATGGAAGAGAAAGACATGTTGCGCCGACCCCAAATAAAAACGGGAAAAGGGTAGAGTAACAGTAAAACAAATAGTACGTTCCTAAGACGGCGAAATTAAAACGAAATGCAACTTTATATTAGAGTTAAGACCGTATTCTCTCGCTTACGTATCTTAAAAATATAATCAATGGTATAAATATGGATGGAAACCTGCTTCTAACTTATTTCAAATATGACCTAACACATTTTATATATATATATATATATATATATATATATATATATATATATATATATATATATATATATATATATATATATAAAATAGATAAATAGATACAAAATAATAAACCTAAATCTGTTCAGTGGTTCTCGAGTTATAAGCCAACTAACAGACAGATATGCACTGCCTTTTACAATTTTTTGAAACAAATATGTAAAGAATTCCCATTATAAGTGTTAATAAATAATAAAAAATCAGTTTTTTTTTACTAAATACATACATATATATATATATATATATATATATACATATATATATATATATATATATATATATATATATATATGGTCCTTCGAAACAGATGAACCGATAATGAGAAATAGATTGAGAAATATCTTTGCTTTATATTAGTACCAAAATAATTTAGGGCCTGTAAAAAAATAGGGTCCAATATTTTCCGATTATTATTTATAAACTGTATTCTGCAGAGGCTCGGGAACAGCTAGCAAAGCATTAGCATTAATAATTTGTTCAGTTTTTCGCAATATAAACAATACCGCCGTGCGGTACTAACATAAAACATAATGTGGATAGAGCACAGAAAAAAAAGAGCCGACGACTCTCATCTATACTAATAAATAAAAAATTGGAGTGTATCTTTGTAATGTCAAAATAACGATTTTTAAGTAAATACATATTCGATACTAATGTATATACGATACCTATACCAAAAATACAATTATCAAAGTTTTGTCTGTCTGTCTGATCTTCGGAACGGCTGGACCATTTTTTGGTAGATATATGAAGTTACTGCGCGTAATAAGGGTACTTTTGATTTTAGAAAATAATTAGGACTCTGCGTAAAAAAATTAAAACTCATAAAAAATCTAATAAAATACGATTCAATGTACAGTTTTACGGGCAAGTGGTATAATTTATGAGACATACTTTTACTTTATCTTAGTACAAAATTTTTTTTTATGGGAAAATGATTAGGACGGAACCAAATGAGTTGCGAACGGGACATGAGCATGATGTTGAAAAGCAATGTTTGTCTCTCAAGTTAAATAAGTCATAACTCGAAAAACACTAAACTGATTTATATGGTTCTTTTGTAAACCATAGATGTACGTATTCACCGAACAGGTTCTACCAGTATTCAATATAAACCACATCTTAGTGCAATAATTATAAAGTATATTATTCCCTGGCAATAAAATATGCGTATCTGATATAAATGACGCAACCCACGGTCGTAAAGTTGTATTGTAATATCTAAATAAGTTGTTATTTTCATATCGTGCGCCTTTCAATTTTATTTATTGATACTTCTGCAACCTTTAAGGTGCAGTTTTACATTACGTTTAAAGAGTTCTTAAAATAATATTTATCTTTTTTAATATAATTACAACAAAAAAAATCCTTGATTAAAAAAAAACCAAACTGCTAAAACTATCTTCCTAGACTACAGATTCTCAACCTTATTTTGCTCACCGCTCATTTGGAGAATATGGTTTTTTCTAGAGTCCCCCGTCTTAATTTTTTTACCTTTTTAAGGCTATATTTTTTAATCTGCTCACGTCCACTTGGCGCTATCTCAATGCCCCTTAATTTGCTCTGGGTCTTTTACTACCGCAAGGGGACGTTATCGCCCACGTTGAATACCTTAGGTTATTATGAGGAAGGGAGGTTAACAGTTTTGCTTACTATTGCTGATAAGGTGCAGGGGGTTAAAATGTCATAAATTTTGCTTACGTAATTTCTTTATGCTTACACGAACTGTCATAAACTGTAATGGTCGTGGTTCAATCGATTTGTAATACTTGAAATAATACAACAAATAACTGGTTTTTAAATATTGAGCTTCTCCTTAAACATATGACTTGTTCACATTCATCCGCGATTCATAAATCCGACACGTTGTTTCGCCTGACAGCTATCAGCGTCCACCACCACGGTACAACACTATACACTAGTGTCGTTAAACACTTGAGACGATAGAGAAAGTTTCGTTCGAACACCTTTTATTTGCCTATAACTTTAACACATTATTTATTGGTATAATACCAGAGTAGTCGACCAGTTAAAATATACTTCCCCTCTAGATATGTTGGAATTTGGCACGATGACGATTATTTGATTGTGTGTTATGACATCGTGTCAATCCACATGATTTCCATTCATCCAATGACCCATCTAATGACTATATTATATTAGTAATTTTCTAATGGTCAGTTTGTTTCCTAAAACCCGCACGCAGAAAATCGATCACCAAACACTTGTTGGTCATAGAAATACAACACTCAGAACGGTAGCAGTCTCACACGAAGTGAAGCTATTTCAAGTTGGCCTTAAATGGTCACGTACGCCTTTCGTTATTTACGTAATTACGTGTCTCTTACACGGATACATATATATTGTTTGGCTACAATTTCAAGCTATTTTTTGTATGGAATATTATTATTATATGTTGTTGAAATTTTCACGCAGCTACTCATGAAAATCGGGTCAATTTCCTAGGCTACAAATGTTATCAATTACGTCAATTAACATTAATTAAGATTATTGTTAAATGGCAACTTATAAAGAACTAACTGTACCTACGGCGTCTTTATGCCGATTACATATGGCAATTTCTACAACAAGAAAAATTTATATTATCTTTGAAACTAAAATCGTTTACTATCTTATATAACAAAATATGCGCTAAACAATGGTCAAACAATAGATTCTTTTCAAAAAGAATTATGAATATCAGTTAAATTATTCTCAATTAATAAGCCAACTAACAGAAGGACAGAGAGGCCTTAGCTTTTATAATACGTAAAGATACGAATTTTAAAAAAAACATATATAAATGTTACATAATCGCATCACTAATTTGTTTCTATTTATAGCTTATTTAATTTTTAAAATATTTATTAAATAGATTTTAATAATCTTCTAATATCTATCATAACGTGAAAACCACCAGTTGGTCAGCCCTGACTACGTCGTAGGCGTATCGTAAAGAGTTCGCTGGAAACCATGAGCTATTAACATCAGTAAACGATCACTGCCTACCATTGATAGTTATGGGCAACTTTCTATACGTATTTTTTGTACTATATATGCGCTCAGCGCTTTTACCACACTTACGTGAAGTTAAATGACTATGTGGTCCAGTTGGTAAACGTGCGCTAAATCTAATAATAAAAGCTCTTAAGTGAAACACACATACATATAGTTACGTTAGAATATACAAAATCAAAATCAAAATTTATTTATTCAATTTAGGCTCTAAGAAGGCGCTTATGAACGTCTAAACACTACCACCGGTTCGGAAAACAACCCAGTCGAGAAGAGCCGGCAAGAAACTCGATCTGGTTCTTTTTTTTCATAAATATAATATAGATCATTTTTTTTTTGTCATATAAAAAACTATACAAATCGTAGTTTTAATAATGTTAGTGGAGGCACAGAGATGTGGGTTATTTCCAGACATCACTATCGTTCACGTAATGATCCACCCTGTAATAACCTTTTGAGATTAAAACTTGCTTGACATAATACTTGAACTTATTGTCAGGTAAATCGGTAATGTTACTTGGGATCTTATTGTAAAACCGAATACTATTACCTATAAAGCTTTTATTACACTTACTTAACCTAAAGCGTGGGACGGCCAACTTGTCTTTAATTCTAGTATTAAAACTATGACGAACAGTCACTAGATCTAGCTTGTCTAAATTTTAACGAATATGCATTAAGTTATCGAAGATGTATTGGGAGGGCAAAGTTAGGATATCATATTCTTGAAACTTGTTCTTTAGAGATTCGCGAGGTCCCATATTATATATTGCTCGAACAGCTCTCTTTTGTAACGTAAAAAAATGGTGTCTACCTCTGCTGTTGATTACCTTAGAGCGATTGGTGCTGCGCACTGGAGGACGCACAAGTCCACAAGGTGGGCTGACGACCTGGTGAAGGTCGCGGAAGTCCGCTGGATGCGTGTGGCGCAAGACGTGTGTTTTCATGAAAATCTTTGGGGAGACCTATGTCCAACAGTGGACGTCTTTCGATTGAATGGATGGATGCCTTAGGGGCATCCAAGTATTATGTTTGCATCAATGGAATTGGCAGGGGTTTATACTTTGCTTTTTTGGTGACATGGGGTCCGGAAGTGTCTGAATGGTGATTAAGAGCAATATTGACTAAAAAAAACTTCTTTTTAACAAAATTATGCCAATTTTTACATAATAATGGTGGGGTACCTAACTTTGGTTACTAATGCTGACAAAGCGAGGGCGGTGGGGTGAATGTAAAAATATCCAATTTTTCTTACGTAATACTAGAACGACCCCGTACCACCATTCTACGAGTACGTGTTACTCATGATCTTTACAGACCTTAACCGAAAGCCCAGGCTCTTATAGAATACGGATTTGAATCTACGTGCAGCGAAGTATTAGAGGCATTTCATTAATTATGTAAGGGTGCCTATGGGAGGGGGTTTAGAAAATCTATGCATGCCCTTATCTTGGGCGGGAGTGGAATTAAAACCCATTCTTACGTAATATTTGACAAGTCGAAATACATTATAAAAATCTATTTCTATTTCTTATGCTAAATGATTTTCTTCATTCCATAATGTTTCTTATTTTACAAATTTGTATTGTTTATTTTTAAAATCTTAATATCTCGATTACTCATAAAAATGAGACAATAGGAAAAAAATGGAAAGCTGGCGTAAACGCCAGGTTAGTGCTCAAGGGGTTAAATATGTTAATTTTCATCCATTTTAAATGTCATAAATAATAACTATATTAAAACGATATTGAATCTTACGAAAGATGAGGAAGGAGAGGTTCGAGAAATCTTATGTATCTTTACATGGGGGCAGGGGAGCTGTGTCAAAAATCTTCAAAACCATCCTGACGTAATTAATGAATGGCCCCTTATCAGTTGAAAGATCTTTCCAAACAAAACTGATGACGAAAGATTCAAAACATTTTTAGGTATTGTATCCTTTATTGATTACAAAAAAAAGCGTACGAATTTATTTTAATCCTTAATAGTAACATGTGTCCAAAAATATACATACATATGCAAATGCAAACGTCAAAATGTCATTTATTATGCAAGGTGGCTGTCAGCTCGTAACTCGTAAGTGTCGGATAAGTTGGAACATGTTTGAACATAACTCGTCTTTTGTACTGAATCTGGGTGACGTAATCATTGTTACATTTGACGTGGTTGTTCACGGACAAAAACTCGATCGATGCCATGCCCACTGATCTGTATCAGTAATCTAGATAACATAACCAAATAAAGTATATATATGGCGCCTCCGAGAAACACTTGCATAGGAGTCGTCAATTAATCAAGTGATGGTTTTAGGAATTATTTAACCACAATCAATATGTTTGGTCATAAAGAAATATTCATCATCTCCCTACCCTTTTCCCATTTTATTTGGGGTCGGCGCAACATGTCTTCCTCTTCCATTCCTCTCTATTTGTTGTCATCTCCGCATTCACTCCGTTCCTAAGCATATCATCTTTCACACAGTCCATCCATCTTTTCTTTGGTCTTCCCCTTCCCATGTAACCGTCCACATTCATATCTAATACCTTTCTTACAACATCCTCTTCCTCCCTGCGCATCACATGTCCATACCAGGACAAACAACCGCCTCTTAACTTGTCTGTTATTGGCGCCACTTTCAAACTTCTTCTAATATACAACATTCCTAATCCTGTCCATTCTTGTTACCCCACACACCCATGTCAACATTCGCATCTCAGCTGCATGTAATCTTCTTTCGTCCGTCACCTTTATGGGGTAACATTCTGATCCATATAAGACGATAGTATTCGTTTTAAATATTGTAGGTACAATTTCATTGAATGAAGGAGGATTTTGGAAATCGTTGCCTGGCAACGGCGAGGCCGCTTTTCGTCTTAGACATGACGTGTTCAACAAGAAAATAAGTACACATGATATCTTACTGCGCACCCATCCCTGGGGAAATTTCGTATTTTTCCGAAGACCTCACCTTCTTTCGAGCCTCACATAATTAATGGACAATCACATTAAAAAAGACACTGTAGACAGGCTTAACCCCTTGAGCGCTAACCTGGTGTTTACGCCAGCTTTCCATTGTTTTCCTATTGTCTCATTTTTATGGGTAATCGATATATTAACTTATTTAATAAACGGCTTTATATAAGTAAAATATTTAGGCCAAATAGAAATCTGGTTTGATTTAGCAAACTAAACCGAAATTCAAACGACAATAAATAAATAACTCGATCGAGTCGCTGCCTTATCTTACAGGGCGTTCATTACCTACTCCCGTATAAAGACAATCTGGTAGAATAATCGACCCGCTTTCTTGTGTCTTTCATAATCCTTTGTTATAGTATAATTTCGATGTGAAATAATATCTAGGTGCTATATTTCTCACGCGAATTTACACGCAAAAATCATTATCTCGTTATGTATTAATTGTTGAGAACTATGGTATTTTATTTACCCTGTCATTTATTTAACTCACATAGTTAATGGGTGACGTATGTTACAATCCCATGGTAACACCATCTCTTTTGAGATTTATAGTATTAAAAAGTTACATAAGCATCCGAACAACGAACAAAGGTTTTCGGATACGTTGACTATTACATATAGGAAACTTAATTATAATTTGTTATTACTGTCGGCTGACGGTTTGATGAATAATAATATGATGATGAATAATATAGTGAAAAAAAGTCTTAAAAAGTAGTTAATAGTGTTTTTTTAAAGTCTAGTAGTTCTTTTCCAAAATCGTGAATAGAACCACTGTGATGGTGTGATAATGCTCTTGGTAAGAGTTCTATGTCAGTGAAGGAGACACCTACTTATTGTTAAATGTTGATAATATAAGCAGTGTATCAATTTCATGATAAAAACAATCATCAAATAAAGACAATAGATGATTTATTATTAAAGTGTTTAACAGTAACCAATGTTTAATAGAGTTAGATGCTTTTCTTAATCAGCAACCACTGTACGCTACGCACCAAGCAAGAACCAAAAACAGAACTAAAAATAACATTAATACTCATTTAACTGTATTACCAATTGAATCTTTAAAATAATAGTTTCAAGTGTCTAAAGTAAATTGAAAATGTAAATTGCTTTAATGATTTCAAATCATTTTATCTGCTGCATGATGAATCGGTCAAAGGAGAAAATACTTGTAAATGTTTAATACAAATTAGGTATTCTTTAAGATAATGTTGGAAGCTTTAACAAATTTTATCTCCACTTTACGTGTTTCTTTAAACGCGCAATTCCAATCAATTTTATTATCTCAGAACATAAAAATGCCGGTGCAAACAGCCATAAAGCAGAATCAATCATCATTACTCCAACCTTAACTATGTAATGGCAAGCAGAGTAGTTAGAAAACTAAAAAAAAGTAAAAAGGATACTAATAATGAGCCTCGAGAAGACGTACCGGCGATAATAATTACAGTACCAGAAAAAGAAATGAAAGTCAAAACTAAAATAGTCGACGGCAAAAGTATTACTATGGATTCGAACCTGCCTACGAATACAAACATGTCAGAGTTTGATGTAACTCAACTCATAGCTGAACTGTCTGAAAATTCTAAAGCATCGAAAGGGGAAATAAAGAATATACAAAGGAAATTACTCCAGCAAGCAAACGAAATATTGAAAGTAAACGCTTTTGCTAATTCCCAGTCCGTTACGGAACCGCGTATTATAGACTGCACGCAGAAATATAGCGATAAACCTGTTTACCAACGAATTCCAATCATACCTAAAAATCTTAGTACAGACAGTGTATCTAATCAAACAGATCAGAATATGCGGCAGGCTAACATGGTTGCTCCGCGTCCGGACAATCAACTCTGCGACAGTCAACTAGTTCCAGAGAAGTTACAAGAAACTGCCGCACTCCCTGTTGATAGCGTCAGTAGAATGATAAATAGCGTCCAGGGAAATATGCAAAAGGTCGCAACGACGGCGGTGGAGGCGGGAAGAGGTGTATTTTTCTACAAAACGGGTTCTGCATCGGCTCGCCTGGCTGCCAGTGCGCGCGCTGCCCCGACAAGAGGTGAATGTCTTATTCCGTTGTCAAAACAAATTCAACATTTGTACGCATCCGATCGCGCTACTTTCGTTTTATTGATATTTCTCGATGATTTATTCACAAATTGCATCGGTTGATGGTTTTACTTGATTTTCAAATATTGTGTATGTGAATGGGCGAAAGTTAACAGCCGTTCAATGATACCGATGACTTTATTGTGATTGTAACCGTTATATTTAATCTGGTGGTTCATTGCGCGTCTCGGCTGATCGGGTATGTGTCCTTGCTTCATTATTCGTAGACGTATGCGCATGTGCCTCACTCTATTGTATATTCTCAAAAGGGAGTGACCGACAAAAAAACGTTTCTGATATTAAGATGTTGAATTTTAAAATCCGCCTCGAATTCTTTAAATTACTGTTATTTTACAAGAAAATGTAGCAATAAACCGTGCGTTCAGCTTTGAATCGCAATTAGAGTCTTTTAGAACATTTTAATAGAAAACTGCCGGTAATTTTGGGACCAGTTGGAACACGATCCGTTTTCTGTGCGGGATACAGCCGTGAATTTAAATTATATTTTTATGGACATTTATAAACGTATAAAATGAAATTTAATCCTTATAAGAGTTCTGATAATTGTTTGAAGTGATTTAATTTAAAATTAAGACACATACAATAACATTGGAGTGTCTGTGTGCTATGTCAAAATAACATTTTTTTTACTATATAGATATGAATAATATCCGACACCTGTACCAAAAATACAATTTTAAATGTTTTTTTTTTTTTTTTGTTTTTTCCGGGTAATCACTGGAACTGCTAACTGGCTGAATTTTGACGGTACTTTTTTCGATAGATAGTTAGTTACTCCGGGTAACTTAGGGTGCTTTTAACTTTGGAAAATATTTAGAGTTCACGTAAAAAAATTGAAATTCATAAAAAGTTGAATAAAATCCGATTCAATGCACAGTTTTACGGGCAAGTGCTTGATTTATGAGAAATATTTTTACTTTATCTTGGTGCTAAAAAAATTAGGGTTTCGTGTAAAAAAGTTAAAATGCAGTGAAGAATATATGAAATGCGGACGCAGCCGCGGGAAGACAGCTAGTTTGTAATATAATTATTAGTTAGTATGTAGTCATCGGATCAATTTAGAGTTACAAAAGATATATTAATCCGCTTGTTGAAATACATAGCTACGCTAAATTTCATTAAAATAATAATTATTCAAGAACAAACGTTCTCATTTTTTATACACATACTTGTTACACTACACCAAAGTTTTTTTTTTCTAACCAAGCTACCGTTCTGTCGACCGGAAGAGCCTTTAAAGCTTCACCTGACTTTGGGGGCGAGTGCTGAAGGCACTCAGCCGCATAAGGTAACTAGCACAAGGGTTACCAAAGTGGCACGAATCTCGGAACTGCACGCAAGGTACATGGGTTATGTAAGGAACCCTTTTCTCGTAGTTTTACTAAACCCTTAGGTTAGCTAGTGCAAATTCCGCGGAGTTTTTAACAAAAGTTGCAACTCAAGCCGAGTTTCGTACATTTTGGTGCTCTTGCGCTGGCTACCATTTTAGACTAAGTGCCTTAAATGCTCGCCTTAAAGTGCAGTGAAGGTGTCAAGGAACTTCTGGTTTCTGGCTTTTGGTCAGTTAAAAAAATTATAATAGGGATTTCATGATTTTTATTAGTTGTTTAATATCGATACATATTTTAGAATTACTGAGTATATCAGATAATATCTAAGTTTTTTTTTTTTTAATTAAGATGATATGCTAACGGCATTTCATCCATACAAACGTAGTTCTCTGTTTCCTCCCCGGATAATAGCATTATCGTAAATATTTTATACCAAATAATATATATCCGTACGTTTTGATTTTTTCCATAAATTAGTTATTGTAAAAACTAGAAGCCTTTGAAAATGAAAAAATACTCGATTTTTACCGTCATTCTCAGATGTTCGTCAAACAAATTTGATGGATCATATTTAAAAAAAAGTAGAGACATAGCCATAGTCTTTCTTATTCTTTTAATGAAAGACAATTAAAAATCGCCTGTTTTAACTTTGAACAATCCATTTTTTATCGAAGTATTTATCAGACAATGCCTTATTTAGACTATATTATTTTGTTCTCCAAATAATAATACCACGTTCGATGATGTTAAGGATTCATTTCATTATTACGAATAAATTATTTACCTTGAAAAGAATTAATTAATGTTTTATTTAACCATTCGACGCGGAATTTTACGTAGATGGTTATAGGCTATTTTATTATTTTTTAGATTCCATCGACCCTTTCTAAATGTTTTTTTCTTTTCGATTTCCTTTATTTACATTTTCCTCTAATAAAAACAAAAGTCTCATTTTCCTTCAGTCATTTGTTTTTTTTGGTTAGGTATATATTATTTAAAAACTATATTATGCAGTGAAGATTATATGAAACGCGGGCGGAGCCGCGGGCACACAGCTAGTATTCTATAAAATCTTTATATATCTATCTAATGGCTTAGACTGAGTATTTATTGTTAGTTATTAAATAAATCAGCAGCTCTTAATAAATGAGCCAAAACCAAATCGAATACTTATAATAAAAGGTTAATAGGACGAAAACAGTAAATTAAAGAAATTCAGAAAAAATACCATATGGGAGTTCAGAATTGACAACAGAACACATTTCGAAGGTCTGTCTGTCTGTTTATTAACTTGTCCGCCAATCACGCAAAAACTACTGGACGTAATTGGATGAAATTTGGTATGATTGTAGGATATACTCTGGTAGTACTGTTTAGAATACATTTTAAACATTTATATAATGCATAAATAGCGTTTTCTATATTCATATTAAAACATCATAATAAATACGAGTTTGCTTAATACTATTATAAATGAATAGTGAAATGTGCAGAAATAAAACTAAATTAAATCACCATAATTTATTTACATTACATGTATATTTACAAAAAAATATATAAATATTTTTGACGGTTATTCATTGCACTATACTTATGTTTTAATAATGTCCAAATTATTTTGAAACATTACAAGCACATGGATAATCTAAGTGTTGGCTGTCTGTCGATTTATTAATTTATTCAAAAACTACTGAACCGATTTCGATGAAATTTGGTATGGTAGTAGTTCATAGTCTATAGTGACATCTATGTGTTTATATAATCTATGAATACCGTTTATCTAGATTCATTGAAAAACCATAATAATATATATATAATAGTACGCATAATAACGACTATACTAATCCGCAACTGCCGATCCGATTTTGAAATTTGTTTCGCTCTTAGAAAGGCATATTAATGTAGGCTACTTTTTATCTTGGCAAATATATATTTTAATAATTTATCACAATAAATGTACCTAATTGAAGTTAGAAAAAATTCTATAATAAGGCGTGCGCTGCCTGAAAGGTTGGATCTATGTCCCTGCGTTACTTCCGGTGTTTGGGCCTGAATCACAAGGTGGGGAGCAGGGCCATAAGGCCGTTGATATTAGGGGTGGGGCGGGAGGTGACACTCATCACCACATGGGTAAGTATGTTGTGCAGGTCGCTAGTCAGACCTATTAGGACAAGAATGGCTGGGTGCATAGTTTCATCGGGGTCTGGATTATACAAATATTTCCCGGACAGACAAACATTACTTTCGAAATGTGTAGGTAAAAACTTTTAACGCGAACAAACTTAGTTCAGGCCATTCTATATAATGCTATAACAATTAATGAATACCAAGCAAAAAATCTAATCTCTGATTTACTTATAAGGTATATGTCTCGTATAATAAATTATTCTATATATGATACCATAAAACATGTAAAAACAAAAAATACAAAACTTCATTGTCAATTATAAACGTTTGCGAAAAGTCCTTGGACGCAAACTTCTGAATCATTTTGTCATCATAAAAAACATCATGTCAACTATCTCACGGATAAATCAAAGTATAAAAATGTAATTTCGGATAACAAGTAAGTGATTTACGACTTTTACGACTAACTCGACAATGTCCGAGAATTTGCATTTTGGCATTCGAAACTTTAGTGTCATTGTCCTGTCCACCGATCTCATGTCTATTACGAAATACTCTTTTGATTTTATTATATTATCTGTTGTAATTTACTGAGTGCTTTTAAATACTTTTAAAAGACTTTTTAAATTGATTTCTTAAATCAAATTTTATTTTAAAAAAAAGCGTCTCGTCGCCTCATCGTAAATCTTGAAAGATTTCGACGAATTAGTGACACGATTTGTTGAAACAAATCATCTATGTCACCTTTTTTTTTAATGATGCTTTATGTGTGAATATAAAAGTTGTATTATATTTTTTTTAATTTTAAAAGCAATAATATTGAGGATTATTTGGTAAAACTATTATAATATTTAATATGAGAATTTATATCAAAATCGTATGGGTCATAGCGGCTGAAAACATGTTCCAAATACATATCCTGAAACAGATGATTCTCTTCAATTACATAACATTATAATTTGTAAAATATTTTTAAGGGCAAGTCCGTAAAAGTTTTTGATGATGAGCTATATCTATAAAAAAACCTTATAAAAAGTGTATCAGCTTGTATAATCGTAAGTGTTGCAACTCGTAACATTGTCTGGCTTAACGTGCTTTCAACAATGTGACAATGTCACAATCGAAAACTGACTTGACAAAGACATTGCGTAAAGGTGACGAAATTTCCCATACACCTAACCTTCCCAATGAAACAAGTTATCATTATCAAATTCGGAATTTAATAACCTAAAAATGTAATGTTATATACGATATTTATATAAAAGATGCACGTGATAACGTACGCGTACACCGTCGTGTCGTCCGGAGCGAAACGGATGGGAACAAAAAACTGTCAGGTTGAATGCACCTGTCTTCTTAAAACCCTCTTGACTTTCCCCAAGTATACTGAATATAAAATCAAATGTCATAAAAATAAGGTTTAATTTTGATTGGTAATAGAGCTGAGGAAGGGAGACAACGCTGTGTATTAAAGCTCCGAGGTGCGAAGAGAGCGGAGTATGTAGAAGGGAAATGCAGCTTTTGTAGGCTATGCAAGTTTCTAAAAACTTTTACGAATCAACTTTGTTATGAATATATTTTATATAACAGCTTGTAACGTAACTTAAAAAGTATTTTAATAATTATAATTGTGCTTTATCATCGGCAGGGAAAGCAAATTATACGCGTTTGTTTGGCGTCAATTCGCGTCGACGTATATTTCGATAAATTTTAAATTTACGTAGTATTTTTAACAACGAGATAGGTATGCAGGTACACGTACATTAATGAATCATCATGATTCATATCACGTTTAAATAATATAAGTTTTGATTTATAAAAATATAAATACTTAAAGTGGACAAAGGAAAAAGTTATCGATTTTTATTTTAAGTTGCCACGTTAAGACGTCAACGGGACGACATTACATGGTATCGAATGTCTTTAATGTTGATGATTAGGACATTCACGATGATACTGTATGTAAAGATAAGCAGATTAATTTCGTTTAATTTAATAGCATAAATACTGTTGTTGAGGACAAATGAATCTTTCCTTAAATCTTTAACATTAACATTCAACAAATACGAGAATTACATCGCGAATCACAACACACACACACACACACACACTAGCTGGAAACACGAGAGAGAGAGAGATATCATATGTACCTCATATGTTTAAATGAGATAAATGATAAGTTTGTAGACTAAGAGTAACTATGTGCTAGTTGTAAGTATTAAAAATGTATTAGAATTCGCGCCGACCGCCGGCAAAGTTGTACCGGCAAGATATAGTTTGTAAATACGTGTAATTACATTAATAAATACGGTCCACATTATATAGTGAAGTTGGGGTTTCATTGCTGGTGAAGAAAGCGTCCCCTTCAACTGTTATTGAAAATTTCAAAATATATAAAGCCTTCGATGAAGTAAAACATCTAGTTGATGATAATTTACCTTTATAGATCTACCAACATGTTTCGACATGGTTTAAGTTACTTTGATACTTTCTAGTTTTCCTGTATTATGACTTGTACAATTGAGTAAAACCGTTGTGGTTCTAAGTACTACATATATTCATCTTCCATCTGTCGACTCTTTTCTTGAAATGTTCTTTGTTCTTATATATATATATATATATAATATAGGAAACTGGGAGTCCTTTGACGCACCATCACGTCAAAACTACTGAACATATCGGGTTGAGACTACTACCATTCCTTTGTCCGCTTTAAGCATTTATATTTTTATAAATCAAAACTTATATTATTTTAACGTGTTATGAATCATGATGACTCATTAATGTACGTGTACCTGCATACCTACCTCGTTGTAAAAATACTTCGTAAATTTAAAATTTGTGCATGTAGAGAGAATTGAGAAAGCACAAAAGTCTCTTCTTCGTCACCTATCCTACCGTTTCAAACCTCGTAATCATGTTAACACCTATGAGGATAGCTTCAAGCATTTTAAAATGTACAGTCTAGCTGATAGACGAGATAGACTTTACATCAGATCATCAATGGCATTATAGACTCATCCAACCTTGAAAAGTTCCAACAGAACGTTCCTCCCCGACTCCCCTTGTCCTTTATTTCATATCCACTGCTGCAGGACCAACAGCAAACATTCCCCAATCCCCCGCCTCTCTTCTCTTTACAATTTATATGTTGGTTGGAATGAAGAATTAGATATATTCGCAAACTCAGGCAGACCCCGGCAGGGATTCAGGGACTCTTTTCTGTCCATCACGTAATTATGTCGTTGAACCTTGGTAGTAATTTCAGCAGATACCTTCACTTAAAAATTTGTTTTATTGGTGTATATAATTATAATACATATATTCATTATAACAGTTTACGTAAATATGTCACTTTTTTTTGTAAATTTACTTTAAGTAAACAAATGTAACAAAGATTCAACCAGTTGGGAACCCAATGTTAAATAAATTAAAAAAAAAAATCGTAGATGGTTATAGGCTATTTATTTTTTGGATTCCATCGACCCTTTCTCATTTCTTTTTCAATTTACTATTATGTACAATTTTTCCGTTTCGATTTACTCTTACATATTTTCCGCTAATAAAAACAAAAGATTAATTTTTATTTATTCATTTGTTTTTTTAGGTTATACCATTTAGAATATTGAAACGTGGACGGAGCCGCGGGCACCGGCTAGTAAATGATATAAATATAAATTGTTCCTGCAACTTTGCAAGAAAAAATTGACAAAAGGAAACTTTGTAACAAAACGTAAATCTAGTTTGAGAAATTTTCTAGTCTTACCACCGTATAATAAAAACTTTTAAATTTCAATGTATCTGCTAAATAGTATAAAACGTTCCATCGTATGGTCTACAACTAGACAGACAAACCCACAGTGGTAATATTCCATTATTATAGGTGTTTTACAGCCTGCAGCGTTATAATTTATCGTTTTTCTCTTGGGATATCAATGTAAAAACCACATAAACCCGCATCTGTTTTCTATGACAGAGGCATTAAGGAAAATAACCTCATCTAACCCTTAAAAATTATTACGTAAATACTCAAAAATAAAGCATAAAATTCAGTGAATCAAATATTTCGCGTACATTTAAATAACATTACATACATCTGTATTAAATTTGTTAATTGGCAAATAATATAATTTCGTGTGATATATATTAAATAACTATTTTCAAATATTATGACAAACATTTTAAACCGCAATAAATTTCACGGATGCCTATGATGAGAGCATCTTCTTGACGAATAGCTGAGCCATGTTTATTAGTTCTTTCGTCAGTACTCAGAAATGTGTAATTTTTTTTACGCTTTGTAGATTACCGTTTTAACAACAACATTACCTAATGTGACACTGTGGTAGAATATGCTAACATATGATGAATTATCTCAAGTGTTTGGAAATAAATCGATAGAAAATACAGTTTCAACATTAGGGCTTTAGGTAGATAACCAGACAAAAATTATGCATTACCTAGCTGGTTCGATAATTATGTTTTATGGTACTTTTCTTTCTTTCATTATTTTTAAAGTTATCACTTGATTCACTTTCACTTATATTAAATTGTCAATCTTGTGTGGAATTAGGTCATACTTAAAAATACTCTACAAACTTTCGCATGTTAAAACATGATATAAATGTTTATGATTTATTGATGATTCTTAGGCTTGGTTTAAATAGATTACATTTTATGTACTAATGTGTAATTGTATTATTAACAGGTACACTCGAGAACGTTCCGCCGTATAGGATGCCGCCGGTGCCTGAGGCAGCATTACCGGGTGCTCCGGCACCCTCCGCCCAAGCAGCCCTACACACACACTCCGCCAAATTTCCTGTGAGTTCTTTGTATTATTCTTACAATAAATTAGAATTTAGAACCGGCGATGGCTCTGTTAATAGTTCGGTCATATTCCGTTTCAATGGGCGTAGTTTCGATTCTATAATAAGACCAACTCTATAATAAGACAGAGCTTTCTGTGAAGGAAAACATAGCATGGTTACACGGCATTTCCTAATATGCCACCAAGCTAACACTTTCAAGTTTGAAAAGCCAAGCACGAATAGGTGTGTTTCGATCATTTAAGAGATAGAGAGAGTACCCTCTAGGCTTAGTGAAGTTTAATGAACCGGCTTATTTCAAACATAATCCAAACTATGCGGTCAGCTTAATATCAACCGCGGCTGTAGCTTATCAATGAACTGAAACCGGCAAATTAGCCGGCAATTAGCAAAAAATAATTTACTAATAAATTCTTCAATTAAAATAAGAACCGGAATTAATCTGTTTTGTTAAGTCAAGGCCATAAACGGTTTTAAAAACTCAAGTCCCTATACAAAAATATCGAAATGCGTTTTATCGATATTGAAGCCAGTCATCCCTAGCGTTTAACTCGCATCTATTCTCCCATTGTTTTTACATCTCTAACTAGCAGTAAATCAGTGAAAGCGTGCATTGTTATTGTTTAGATCGATCTGCGATGTCGATTGTTCGTTCATTATTCATTATATATTGTACAAAAGTGTGCGTGTATGTAAGTTTACGTCCTTTAACTTATTTGTATAAAGCAATATTGTAAAAGTATAAAGTAATATAAGAACAAAGGAGACTACCGATAGAACGACAATTTACTCCCAGTATAAGAATTCTTTCTATAGCTAGATTTACACTAGCTGGTTATAAAATATAAGAAATAGAAAAAATAGTACTGCAGGTAAATTTTCACTATTTGTACCACCATACATTAGCCTACCAACATACCAGCCCTATTAAGGGCCAATTTTTTGATCCGTAGTCAACTCAAGAAATGGTCAGATTTGTAACAAATGGTTAGAATGATGCACTGATGCGTATTTTGAAACATAGTTAAGCTAACCATTTGTCAAAAATGTGACTATTTGTTAAAAAATTTAAACCATTCAGCCCAGTCGGGTTAGCAAGATGGCGGATGTTTAACTCTAGTGCGAACAGCTGTTTCAAGGTTTTTTGTGTAACATTTGAAGTTTCATTACATAACATTAATTTACTTAAAATAATTTGTTAAATAATGTAATTAATTGCTATTTATTATCTTTTTCGTAATATTTTTGTTTATGAATTTTGTTTTTCATAAGAATTCAGTATTCCATTATGTATAGTATATCAAGTACGTACAAATATTTATTTGGCTTGTAAAATATATTAAGTTCAAGAATGAAATTATAAAATCAAATAATATTTTAGACGAAATAAAAAAAAGATAATATCATTACAAAACTATCACAAGAAATAATAACGGACACCAGATGTTCGAGAGTAGCTCGACCCTTTGTTTTTTGTAATGTTTGTTCGACAACTCGAATTATGGACCCTGGCACATTTTACTCGGAATGATCATACAAAAAAAATACCGGAATCAAAAGTATTCTATTATACAGTTCATTTTACTGGCAACATAAATAACTATTGCTAAATTTAACCATAATAGATTTGGTCATCAAAAAACACATTGTGATTATAACCATTGGTTTGTGTAATAGTAATAGTAAAATTGACAAATGGATATAGTAACTTTAACTACGAATCAAAAAATCGGCTCTAAGTGGATGGAAGCCCTATTTACTATGTAAATAGACAATACTTTAACCTGGTATGATATTCTCCCACATTTTGGTCGCGACAAAGATTACCAGGATGTTTGAAATCTAGTGTCATTGAATAATTATTTTATGGCAGTGTATGCGATATCATTTCTGCCCTGAATGAAAACAAACGAAATGATGCATCTTTTTTATAAACACTAAGACGCCAACAAGCTTGGTGTCCTCTTGATTTAGTATGTACTTTCAAACGGAATGATAATACTGAGGTAAATCAATGATTTCTTCCAGGTTGGAACTAGTCGAATGCTATTCTTTTGTGAATAAAATTGGTGAGATGGATACAGTTGCAGTCGAATCTTGCATAGATCGATTCAATGGTTTCAATTTATTTAGGCTTATTCGGCGTAATAAAAAAACTGATAGTTTTAGACTTTTAAATCTTTTCATGTTTGAACGTTGATTTTTCCGGATTCCGCCTTTTATAATAACGTCCCGCATTCACATTTTCGACATATGTAACTTCCAGAATTTATTGTGTTCCTCATATGATTCGTTTTAAAGTACTCGTCTAAGAGATCATTCAATATTTACACAGAGAATTGTTAAATTTATTAATGACAACGATTTTTGATGAAACCTCTCTAAACAATCGCATAGACGAATTCGCTCTATTCATCAAAGCACTTCTACAATTTCTCGGCTACTTGTAAAATATAATGTATTTTTCACAGATAGAACGAGAAGTGATATTGTCCTCCGGCGATAAGAACTCAAAAGTGCCGATATTGCAAGAGGCGAGGAAACGAGGTAGGCTGGGTGCAGTGGCTCCAGACACACCACCGAAAACATTGTCAGCTTGGACACATACAGAGGTGAGTTTTACGTTTACTATCATCCTGATGTATGAACCTTGAAAAGCATGTAATAGTTGAAAATAATATTAATGACTTTTATAATTTAGAAATATGATTCTCTATAAAAATAGTTGAAAAGTCTTAATATAAACAGTAGTTACAGCTACGACTGCCTAAAGGTCGTGATATAATAATATTGGCATTGTTCGGTGTTAAAAAACTAGTCTTAGCTAATACGATGAAACTTGAATGAGCTGATTCATGAACAGAGCTAGCTACTGGAATACTAATTTGTGTGGAAATAGGTTTTTAAATCATGTATGATAGTTATATCGTTAGCTTCGAGCGTTCGTTGTCCGTATTTGTTAAATCTGCAAAGGTTCATCAATAAACTAAAACATAAACATAGTAACTACCTAATAAAATTATTATTATTGCTAACATTTAAGCAATATCAAGAAACATTTTAAAAAGTTTGAAAATAATTAACAATACAATACAAGAAATATTTTTCTCACGAATGGTAAATATCATGTCATCTATCTACATCCTAAATTAGCACTTATTGAGTTATAGTTTAACCAACTTTGTTTTGAATTGTTTTTTAAGTCGATTCTTTTTCCTTTGCTTGTCCTGTATTTAGAAGCAAATGAATATTAAGTCACCAATAAAAGTAAATATTAAGGACTAATAATACCATCCCAATAACTATATAGATTATCCAAAGAAACTAAACGTTATCTGAACCTTAAAAATCGGTCATGTAGCTTCGGAAATAATTACACACGAACAAACATCGCGCGAAACATAGAACTTTTTTTTAAGTCTTTTATAATAAATACTAACTATGCCCGCGATTTCGTCTGCGTGAAATAGTGTCTTTGGGTAGAATATTAAATTATTTAAGTACATTTTTATCAACTATTATACGTTTTTTGTTTTCCCATCTATTGCCATCAGTATTCGCATGCGTGTGAAGCAGTCGTCTGCCCTCACGTGGCTGCCCGCCCGTTCGGGTACAGTTCTATAGAGCGTACTCAGGCTTATCTCATAGTCACAACCTTAGCATTTGCTTAGCTTAAGCTGAGCAAAGTCCAAGTCGTCAGATTCGACGATTTACGGAAATCTTAGCTATTTTTATTCGAGCTCGGAAAAATGACTACTCTCCACCTGATGTTAAATTAAGATGAGCTGAAACGTGTCACAATAGCGGTATTTCACCATTTGTATGGTAGTCGCGAGCCAATCGGATTTATTCTCTTACCACCACACAAATTGTCGGAACTATACTGGCTGATTAAGAAACGTGCAGCGTGTGCCGTACCACGCCGCGCTTCGCTCCCCCTCCCTCTCAGCCTCCGTAAATGTTCCATCAGAATAGCTCTAATATTTTGTATCTTGTCGCACACTTATAAAACATTCACATAAATCGTACATATTCCAATACAAACTTTTCACCCCCTATTCCCTATTGTTGTTTTACACCCTTAAGGGCTCTAGACTATCTGTGTATCAAATTTCATTTAAATCGGTTTAGTAGTTTTAGCGTGAAAGCGAGGCAGACAGAGTTACTTTCGCATTTATAATATTAGTAAGGATTAGGCCCGCATAAAATATCGTTTACAGCTTGGTATGAACAGTATAATTTTCAATGTTAATGAGTTTGGCTACCAAAAACTTTTTAAAATACTACGCAAAGGATATGAGCTTCCTTCGTTACTTCCTTAGTGAATTTAACTGTTTAAATACTGAACACGTAACAGCCCTTAATGGGGACACTACATAACTGTAATTGACAGTGGTTTGATGCCAACTGCTTAGTCTTACCAACGCTTCGAATTCGAATTACAAATGTAATTATGATTAACTTGTGTTCACCTTTACACATGTTAGGAACTGGGTGTGGACATTATCGATAACTCATTATTTGTTAACCTGTTTGAAGGAGCAGTAATTAGTAATGAAAGTGGCAAAATCTGTACAAAATTTGAGCAGGTTCTAATTGCATCATCAGAATTATGCAGCTTATCTGCAAGTGACCTTCTAAGAATAATCTTCTTTGACCACTTCTATAATAGGTAGTTACTAAAGTTAGCACGTAAGTTACTAAATTGTTACTTACACTTAATAAAACTTAATACCTTTAACTCCTGCTATCTTAAGCTATAAATCTATCTGCAATCTTATCGTAACTTATATAATTTCCAATTGCTCGTATGGTGCGTAAATAAAAATATGGTTATAAGACAAATAATCAGCGTATTAATTAAGAAAACCTATTATAATTAATTATTAGGAATGATGATTAAATCACTGTAGATGATCAAGATAAGGATTATAAAGAAGATTTTAATGTTACCGATGCCGTTTTCTATCCGAGCTCGGCAAAATTGTTGGACTTCAGATAATTTCAAATAAAGTACGGTCCAAGAACGATGATGACCGTCGATAGATTATGATTTATCGATAATAACCATCATACCAGACCGCCACAACTAAAGCTCTGGAGCACTTGGTGGATCAACCTTTTCACCATGTACATTTATGTGCATAACGGTCACGACCCAGTTGTGCACGAAATCCCACCGCCCTGAATACCAACATTGAGTAAAGGGAGTTGAATTAAATTAAGAGAAAATTAGTTCAAATCGGATTAACGTCTGATTTTACAATCGAAATGAATTTAATAGTCGTTTCGGTTAACTATTAAATTTTATGGTATAATCTAGTGTTCCGCTTTCGAACCTCGTTTAACAACAAGTCGTTTCGCTTGTTTACACCGTAATTTGTATTGCTTTTGAGCACTCCGTTCTGAGGGAAAATACCATAAGTATATACTCTACTAGTAAATAGATTAACGATGACAAACTAACTTCATACAGAGCCGTATTTACATGTAAGTAATGTACATTGCTGATTTTGTGGATGACATTTAATGTGTGTCCACATGGTACATTAACTTCTCTTCATATTGAAATTTTGTAGCTCAGCCGTACATATTTCACATCATATACCTTGATTCATAAATTGCTACCAATAATTATTTTAATTTTAAAGTTTTCCAGTTCCATATATAAGATGCTCTCTTGCATCGAGAAGAAAAAAATAAATTTTAATCGTTTCATCTATAGTAATGGATGGTTCTATATTTTCATTATTATAATCATCATCATAATTCCTATTAATTTACTGTTGAGAAAAAACTGCTTCTTAATGTGTGTCCACATGTTACATTAACTTCTCTTCATATTAAAATTATGTAGTTTAGCCGTGTACCTTTCAGCCACATCGTGTACCTTTATTCATAAATTGCTACCAATAATTATTTTAATTTTAAAGTTTTCCAGTTCCATATATAAGATGCTCTCTTGCATCGAGAAGAAAATAAATTTTAATCGTTTCATCTATAGTAATGGATGGTTCTAAATTTTCATTATCATAATCATCATCATAATTCCTATTAATTTACTGTTGAGAAAAAACTGCTTCTAAGTCCCAAATATAAAGTAATTGAATAGAGACTTCTGGATTAACCACGTCACACAGAACTAAAGTAGCCTCTACAAATAAAAACATTTCGTTCTTACAAATGGTTTTATGTCTGTTTAATTGACTGACATAAGAAACCTCCTTAATGCCATCCAACTATTATGGAGAAGTATTATAACTCCAGCGGACATTGTTCCAGATTACAGCGTTGTGCTGCGTAATGATATTTAGAAACTGTACTTTATGTCCCGTATTGAAAGTTGATGAGATTTTGTAAAATAGAAAGCTATATAGTTTTATCGTCTTGTAATAATCTTTCTTACCGTTTAGTTAATACATGAATTAACATATCTTTATTTATCTGTATTATTTTACGTTTATATTGTATTGTCTTTTAAATTTTAGAAATCTCTTACGTTTTTGTAACCGTGTAAATATAGTTCTTTATTTTTTTAACAGCCATTGCAACGCACATTTTTGTGAGTTAACGGTCAAAAGAAATATTAACATACTCCGCTGATTCGTGCTAAAACACTTACAACATTTGCTTAACATCACCGGAATTTCATATGTTTTATAAAACCTGCCTGAATGTCTCATTATCTGAGGAAAGCACGAGCTTTATGACCATATTTTTACTGAAATTCAAATTACTCCAATTTTAATGATGATTAAAAAAGTAAAGAAATTTGTAATTAAATAATTTCCCATTATATCTTGTTACTAAGGAAACATTTCACTCTCTTTTATACGATGTGTTCTTTCACAATTATCTGATATCGAATTATGATCAGAAAAGTTGACGGTAAAATGTGACCAAATTAACTGTTAGATATTGGTCTTGAGAGGATGGTAGCTAAACAAAAGAAATGAGTTTAGTCAAGCGCAACCATCTTAAAACTGGTTTATGCCTGATGCTTCAGTAGACTTCTACCCTGGCTTTTAACCTGTGTATGGATAGCTGAATGGCAAATAAATCTATCTTATTCTTGTAGTTCTAGTTCTTATACACTGTCCATACTATCAGCTAGTGGCAGTATACTGCCAGTAAGTGGTAGAAAATAAAAGAATCAAACTTCATTAAAATATGTACAGAGCAAGCTGATGTTGCAGAAATTGCATACGGTATACGGGATATGACGTCACCGGCTGATTCCCTATTCAGCAATCGACCTTGGCACGGTCGTGCGGATGACTCATGAATATAAACACATATTTGATTTTATTAAGGTTTGTTTTTGCATGGATTTGAACTTTAGTGCTTTGTTGATCGGACTAACTTGGCTATAAGGCACTGACCGTTGAAGTATGTGCATTGTAAAATATTGGCCAAGTGTTACATACGAATAGGCAAACAAGTAATTTATGATTGATTCACGAGAAATAATTTCATACATTTAAATTAGATAGATTTTTTAAATTACTAGCAACTGTATCCACACTCCTGCACACTACACGCAGGCACGCGGGTTCTGTGAAGAATCTACAGATTTGTAGTTTCCCTTTACCACTGTAGGTTTAGCTTGGAGTAAATTCGGAATTTACGAACTCAGGTTCGTACCACTTTATTGCCCTTGTGTTAGTTACCACTCTGCCGATTGATTGTCGTAAGCGGTCGGTGAAGTTGTCAACGTCCTTGTGGGCAATTAATAATTTAATAAATTCTTTGTTTTTCCTTAATCTACGCAAGATAGTGCGTATTTAGATTAAACCTTTCATAAAGCTTTCTTAGAAGAAGTTGAAATTTATTGCTACTTTTCTCATGTTTATTGTTAGCTTTGCTGTTTGCATATTCAATTATATCATACATACGAAAATTTATATATATGACACTTTATTAGTAAATAAATATTATTAACGTTTATTTCTCCACTTTTCGATCTTTCGGATATTTATTTTGTCATTTAAAAAAATTATAATAAAACGTTTATTATAATATACATTTACAATAAAGTAATATGATTGTTTTGGTCGAGTTACATTACGTTTGCCTTAGATTTCCACACTAGACTCATAAGGCCTGTCCTGTGGAGTTCTCGTACAAGTAGGTTACATCATGTGCTTAACAGCGGTAATCGGGAATGAGTGTAATCCATAATAGATTTTTTGTGTTTGTGTGGTTGTGTGTGTTTGCTCGAATGTGAAAAAAATCACTGTCGATTATGAGGAGGCTGTGCATTCATACAGTTACTTTTAACAATTCCTCAGTGTTTCCGTAAGATAAGTCATGAAGATATGACTGGATTTGGAGCTTGGCATCTCGTCTGTTGCTGTATTTAATGTTGCAGTACTTATTCACATACAAAAGGATAGAGAAAATGACTAAATATTTTTGCAAATGATAACTATACTTTAGGAAGAGACATTTTAAAAAGTCGAGACTGAAGGATAGATTTGTAATCTGGGGAATTTAATACCGATATATGAAACTGAGTTATGACTTTAGAAACAAACAATTTACGAACGCTGAAAACTTGACTTTCTTGGTAAAGTATTTTTGTTGGGTGTCTATTCGGTTTTTGAAACATAACTTTAAGGATGTGACCTTTGGGCTCTGTCTAATATTATCATTTTAGTTAATGCCGATTCTCCCCATACTGATATACAATACGTAAGAATCGATTCGCCAAGGGCAGTGTAAACTGACTTAAGGAGTTTCTTGTCTGCTATGTTTCTCAACTGTTTTATTATTGGGATTAATTTTAAGACCTGTTGTGCTTTGATCTTAATGTGGCTCTCAAAAGAAACTTTTTCATCCAAAACCACACCTAGATATTTTAGGGAAATAGCCCTCGCGATGGTAGCACAGTCACAAATTTTTTCCGATTGTAAAAAATTACCTTTACAATTGTGTACTTTGAATTCAGGATTATCGTTTAGTCTCATAGCGACTGTTTTATGAAAACATAAGTATTGTATTTTTGAATTATTTAACGTTAATAGATTTTGATTTAACCAACTCGAGACTTTTGACATTCCGTATTCTGCTTGTTCGAATGCGTCAGTCCAGTTTTTTCCATGAAATATAATTGCAGTATCATCCGCATAACAAATGATATTAGAATTATTGAAAACAAGTTGAGAAAGGTCATTAACCTAAAGAGTAAATAAGATAGAACCAAATATACTACCTTGAGGGATACCATACTGTATCAATTTACTACTAGCTCATAAATAACTGTGAAACCATTAATTCCTCTTAAGCTCATCACTTCTAGTTTTCTCAAAAGTATCTTAGTGGACACAGTGTCAAACACTTTCGCTTAATCTAAAAAGACACCAACGCAAGCATCTTGTTCTTTATGGTGTGATACTATCTTACAAAGCCGTAATACATCTTCCGTCGATCTACGCTGGCAAAAACTAAACTGAATATCTGATAGAATTTTGTGATTTTCTATAAAATTTGTTAACAGTCTATTAATCACTTTCTCTAATACTTTTGAGTAGTGAAATATGCCTTTAGTTGCCCGGAGTTAATCTATATCCACTTTTGTAGATTGGAACTATTGTAGCGTGTTTCCACTGAGCAGGAAAAGAGCCCTCCGACATACTGAGGTTGCAAATCTGCACAAGTGGAACAATAATATGTGATCTACATGTTTTTATTAAACGATTGCTAATACCGTCAGGTCCATATGCACCGTCAATGATATCAATGATTTCTAAATAGTCGGTTAGTCGAAAAAAACAATGTTAGGGTGGGTGAATAAGTTGGTGTAGTAATTTTACTCTCAGACTTCTAAAAGATATTAGAGAGATATTTTTTTACCATCGCTGTTAACCTAAGCATTAATTTCACGGGAATATATTAAACTTGTATAAATTTTTGCGGACGTAAAATAGTATTATACAAAACTCAGAATAGGCTTTTGTCTGCATATAATTCCGTGTAATAAGAACTTAGCTTAATCGACATCTTAATGTATATTTAGTCTAGTTAGGATATTTTTTTATAAGTTATTTAGCAAATTTTTAATACAATCTCCAACTATCTAACTCTTAGTTCGTTGTTTTGCGTCGTAATAACATTATGAAAATGTAAGAAGACCTTGCCTATGCCACAAGTATCCTATAAAAATTCATGGTGCGACGCCGACGTAACCCGGCGATGTTTACGTAGAAACCAACGGTTGTCGGCCGACTTCTTGATAGGTGCGGTTTTACTGCGACGAATAAATAGTTCTTGTTTATTGACAAGTAACTGTCGTGTGTATTTTACTTCGTTATTCAGTTGTAGAATGAATTGCAACTTTAGCGTATTTAAATAATATTTTCTAGGTTTTAGTTTGTAAATGCTGTTTACAGATTTTAATAGGTATGTCTTGAAACTATACCTCAATATTTTCATATTTTGAAAATCAATGGTAAATTAATTAGTTCAAATGTAATTTCAAATCCACAAAATCTATCTTAATAAAATGTATGTTTATTATCGGATCTAAAGTAATTTGTAAGACGACTGTGAATGTTAACTATAACATAAACGTTCGACATTACTTATAATAACAAAAAAGATATATTTAAAATACTTCATTAAAATATATTCTTTTTTTTTTTTTGCTATAAAAAGATTAAAGATGTTATTGAACATCTTTTAATTAAACCCAAAAAAAAAAAAAAATAGAACACGTAGACTGTTTGACGGCTTGCAAAAATTAAAATATCTAGTTTTATTTTAATCTTAAAACAAGAATTCGTGATTGATTTCCAACTAAAAGATGTATAAACTACAACAAAACAAACTCGAACAGTATCGTTCATGATAAATACGACACTACAAACGAATACAGAATAGGGACACTCGAAAAATATTCGTCGCAGGTGAACTGTACAGCAGGCAAAGGTAACATAATAGGAACGGATCCCACAAGCAGGCGAGCATCCGGTCGCGGTCACGGCGCGCTATACAGCGTACACCCAACGAGCCAGTGCTACCGAACGGTTCAAACAAAAGGGATTCGTTGTGCCCATAATTATTATTATGTTGTGATATTGTGAACTTGTGTTCAGTGTTATAAAATGGTTGAATTCGCGTTGGATAATGTTAGTTATAACATTTTATGTACCTACCTAAACAATCATTTAATATTAAATCTATTATAATATTATAGTTTTAGGGTTAATGAGAAGAATATAGTGTGTTTGCATTGTCAATTTTTATAATAAAATCATCTTTAAAAACACCTAATATAATTTTATTTATGTCATGATTTTATTGGTAAATTATATGGGTTATATATTATAATTATTATATAATATTAGTATATTTTCCAAAAAAAAACAAAAATATTCGAAGAAGTTTCTTTGGGTTTTGAAATACAGGTATGAACCTTTTATGAAATTAAATTACAATAGAATTTATTAAAATGAAAGAACATTCAGTAACTACGTATACAATTTTCTTAAAAGATAAATTTGTAGTCATTTTATTTACGAAAGATTCAAATATTCTAGATTCTATTCTCCAAAATAGAAATTTACGAAACCGGAAATATACATTTCAAAGAATAAGGAATTAGTATAAATTATTGAGCATATTTTTTTTAGAATCAGATAAAAATTTTGAAAATAGTTTTATTTTAATTTCGTTTATTTTACTACTTAATACAATATATATATATACATATATATTATAACTGTTTACGTAAATATATCACTGTAGTAGTTGCATATACACACTAAGTTATATTTGTTTTTGATATCGCTTCTCTTATCAATAATTAAAAAAGACTTTGCCAGTCGCTGAGTTTGTTACTGTCTATCTTAGGTATTACCGTAATAAACAAGTTCGATAAAACTCTTTAAAATAAAACATATTTTGCAATCAATTCGAATCACAATACCCCTTTCACTTGAAAGGTACACAGGTAAACGACTACAGTTTTATAACACAACGTTGTTCAAATTTCCAATTACTATCAAATAGTCCATTGTCTAAAACATTCCCATCGCACAACAAACAATAACATAGTTAACTCGATATTTTTCTCAACAGAACCACCAAGCCGGCACGTCGACGGAGTTCAGGCAGTACCACGAAAATTACACATACAACATGCACAATCCGAACCAATTACCAAGGAACGCGACTTACGATTCACCGAAACCGCCTATCCCTGCCAAAACTTACGCAGCTAAAACAGAATTATGTAATAATAACTCACAACAGATAACTGTAACAGTTGAAACGGGAAAGGATAATACCAGAGATGCACCGAGAAGTAATAAATCCGTTAGCAAAACATATCACACATTAAAAGATATGATCTCGAGTCGATTTAAAAGTAAAGAGGGTGTAGAGGAAAAAAACGAAGAGGCTAGTTTGAATAATAGCGAGGAAAGGAAAAGGCCTGAACCGGAGCAAACGACACCAAGAGATACTGGTCCCAGGAAAATGGAGCAAGGGATTTACGGGAGGCCTGTACCACAGAACAGACCAGATATGCAATACAGTCATGGGATCGCTAATAACATGCCTTATCCTAGTCCTTCGCCTCATCGGTAAGTTTCCACGAGATCACTTAATGTTCAGTTTAATTTTTCTTTCATTTCTGACTATCCTAGATAAGTTACCTATATCATTGATAAATTAAGAATTTTCTGGAATTGTAATTAAGAGTCAAATAGGTTATTTCATCAATGTTTGGGTCCAAAATTATTGTTTGCATCTCTCTCTATGAGCTTAATATTTATATATTTTTAAATTGCCTTGAATTAATTAAATGCAACTATCCTTTAGACAACTGACGCAACAACAAATAGTGCAACAACAGATGCTGTTAAACCAACAAGCGAGATCGCAGGAGATGTTAGCTTCTACACCTCACCGACCGCAGCCGCAGCAGACGTTAGGAGCTGATGCTCTTTACCAGCAGTACGGTCCACCTGGACGAAGAAGCGCTGTTTATCAACGGGAAATAGATGTCAGATCTATGGCCAATTTTACATCGTTAAAGACTGCACCACATAATCAGGTAATAATCGGAAAGAATCAAATTCGTTTTGCAAAAAGGACATTGAATTTATAATTTTGAAAAAATGACTTTATATTACTATATTGATTCAGTGACATTTGGTTCGTGATTTTTTTTTTTTCAAACTATGAATATACTAGCTGGTGCCCGCGGCTCCGCCGGCGTTTCATATGTTCTGTGCATATGACGTTTCATTTATAGCTAATTTAAAAAAAAACAAATGAATGAATAAGAGTAGTTTTGAGGTGATGGTGCGTCAAAGGAACCCCCCATTTTCCTTTTATTTATTACAAGGATAAATGTCTGTCTTTTGTTCTATGGGAGCAAATAAATGAATAAACAAACAATTTGAGTTAACATAGAATTTCAAAAAATATATAGCCTATAACAATCTAGGATTAATTCCGCGTCGAATGGTTGTGGTTTCATGCAAATCGGTCCAGTAGTTTTCGAGTTTACCTCGGACAAGAAAACAAAATAGATATAGATAAATTGCATTAAAAGAAATAGTACATGCCAATGACTAGCAAAATATTATTTTATGTACGAGTACAACCGTTAAGTAAAGAGTAATTATACAGATGCAATTCGAGAATTCGGTCAGACGGATGTTTGCCAACAACTAACATGTCGATTTTATAATTATTATTCATTGACTTAAACGTCTGTTGGCAGAGAACCATTATCGGACAGCGTTACCGCGAAGTAAAGCTAACATTAACTTTGTAAACTAATTTATTTTCCATTTGGAGGTTATAGATTTTTTAGTCTATTTGATAAAATTCAATACACGATACTATCCTGTATATAACATTTGGGAGTACATAAAAATTTTATTGCGTTTACACGACACGTAACGAAAGCAACCAGAAATTATCATTATAGGAAAAGGAATAGTTGGAACCTATTTAAAAACCGTTAAAAATCACGATGGTGGATAGGATTGTAAACACAACGTAATTTAAGTTCATTGTGTGACATCATCAATTACAAAATTAATAAACGCAACGTTTTTAGATAGGAAATAATTTTCTACCAACCGTTAAAACTTAATAGTTGTGTCAAAAAATCAATTTAAAGGGGTTTCTTTAGCTGAAATGCTGCTTTTGGGAACGTGAATTTCATAATCTAGAATTTTGACTGCGTTTAAAATAACCTAGGTTATTATATATAACGAGTATTTACAATTAAAATTAAACAATTCTCTTAGATTTCAATCATATAATTAAGATGAAATTAAGGTAATTGTTTGTGACTCGGTTAGAGCATCTTCGGTACGGGACTAAGCGTATTTAAATCAATGATCAGTTGTAAATATTTAACGCAATAAGCACGGGGTTTTTCTAGAACTGTTTTTAAGTTGCTTAGTTAATATCGCAACGTTCACCATTCAACCTGATATATAAGTTCTCACAACACAAAGGGTCCTTTCACGATTCTCGACAATTAAACTTTGTTCCCACGTCTACAGTCGCAATTATAATAACAACTGGTTGTTATACCATCGGCAATGCTATCTCTCGCACTGCTAAATTCCGTAAAACTTTTGCTTCATTCATTATCTATATATTATGTTGAATTTGAGGTAAATTAAGGGGAAATTAGGTGTAGTGCAGTTACCGGAACGAACTGTTAGGCGTTTATTAACAGGTTTAGGAGTTAAATTGAACGAGTTAATATGTAACTTCATAATTAATACACGTATTTAATCAATAATCAGTAATGTCAAAACTCAATAGTGTTAGGTTGTTGGGAAATATATTATAATAGATGTTTTGGCTCTTAGTAGTTTGTTCTTGAAATATGTTATTTCTTGCAGTAAAGACCTACCATAAAACCGCATAGAATTTCCTCCTGTTTCATTATAAACAGCTCTCTCACCATCTATTCTGTTAATCGTATAGCATCTGCGTACAAATTAACGTAAGGTATACCAGTAATAAGCGACAATTAATTACAGCCTGTTCATATAAACGCACATCTCTTTGACGATTATCTGTTAATCCAAACGGTCTGAAACGAGTTTATCGACTTCCTTTTTCTAACTAGTAAATCTGTAATCTCTGAGAAAACATCTTGTTGATATTATTAACTTTATTAAACGTAATATTTTTATCAGATGAGACATCTATACGTTCTCAGTTGATAGCATTTCTGATAAAAGTATTAATTTGATATGATATAGGACACATTTCCAAGTCTTATACCTTCTGTACTTTCTTCCTTGTATGTTTATGTTCTTTAATGAGAGCTTTGTGATTTGTGACTCCAGGATGCCCCTTAAATTGAAGGGTAGTATATAGAAGTCCATCATAAGACCTGTCATATTGTATGGATCAGAATGCTGGGCTAGTAAGAAGATGGATGAGAAACGAATGCATGCATGTAGCTGAGATGCGAATGTTGAGATGGATGTGTGGTGTTACAAGAATGGATAAAATAAGGAATGAATATATTAGAGGGAGTTTGAAAGTTGCGTCAATAGTAGAAAAGTTGAAAGGTTCTCGTTTGTCGTGGTATGGACATGTTATGAGAAGAGAGGAAGCGCATGTGGGTAAAATAGTAATGAATATGAATGTGGAAGGATGGAAAAGTAGAGGAAGGCCAAAGGAAGTGTGGATGGAGTGTGTAAGAAATGACATGAAAAGAAAAAGGAGTGAATGAAGAGAAGACGGCTGATAGGGACGTATGGAAGAAGAAAACATACTGCGCCGACCCCAAGTGAGTTGGGAAAAGGCAGGAGAATGATGACAAATGAGAGCTTTAATAAAAAAATTAATAAACTTTAACAAGATGATGAAGCTTTTTTAACTATCGTCGCCGTAGTATTTGCAATAACCCAAACGAGTGTTGGAAAGGCTTGCGGAATAGAGACGAGAATGGCGCAACTCTATTGAGAAGGCTTTTAATAACTTCGAATCGACGTGCTTGCAGGATCTAGATTCGAAGCGCCTAAATCCCGCCCGAAGCCTTCCTTTGCCTACACATATAGTCGATTGCACAGTGCGCTTTTCAATATAATATGTAAAACTAAATTCTTTAAATTTTTTTTAATTTTTTAAATTTTTAAATTCTTTGTCAGCCGGTTAATCAGTACCTAACAGCTTACCAACGAATCAGTCAGTAATCGAATACGATTAGGAAGGACATACATTATTATTATTTGCCAATATCAGTATTTTTATGACAAAATGGTGTGATTTTCTTTTGTTTTATGCCCTTATTATTTTGTTTCTTATATTTTCTTCGATGTCAAATACCTTTAGCGTAACTAAGTTAATTTTAAATGACAGCTTTATATAACGAATAATTTTATTTGATCCTCAATCACTTTTTGAAAATCTAAATTTACTCAAAATTATTTATACCAATTATACTGGATTTCACATATAATTTTTAGATTTCCTTATAATTAAATATGGAATTTAAAGCGGCAAATTTCACACCGTAAATCAGATATTCTAATACCCTATACCTGATGTAAAAGACATTATTTGAACAAAAATCGTCATAGTTGAAAATTTTAATTTTTAAAGAAACGAAAGAGCCACGAAAAAATAATTAATTTATTAATATGACGAATATTTCTTGTTGCAAAACGAATCAATTTTTCAGATTCAACAATTGATTCCTATGTTTTGTCTTTATGTTAAGGATGTGTGAAAACGCACTCTCACGTAAATAAGTTGTTACGAATGGAAACTGGAAATTCTTTGCGTGGGAGCTTTGGATTTTCTGCCTTTCTTAGGAGTAATCTGTTACCTTTAACTACCAAGTCTGCCATTATAAAGTAAATCTTATCATTTATACCCCTACAAACAAATTGTGAAATTGTAGTTTAGAGGTTAGCGCCCTCCATTTCTGAGAAAAAATAAATAAAGTTTATTTGATTTTAAATTTGAATTAAAGGTTAGGCGGATCCGATAAAATATCTGATTTTTCAACTTAATAAAACTAATATATGGGTATTCATTTTTAAAACCGTTAATCTGTCGGCGCTAGACAATATGAATATGTATTCATATTATATAGCTGTTCATTGAATTTTTTTTAAAACATAACTTTAATAATTAAATTTAATAAAATTAAATCAATAAACATTTTTATAGTGAAGATAATATAAATGGTTACAAATAAATAACTTTTTTCAATAAGAATTAGAAAGAGCTAGAAACAGAAAATTAGCATCAGTGATAGAGATCAAAGGTTGACCAAGAGTTGCTATGTCAGTATGTGATGAAGTATGGAAGCCAACCGTATTTAGTATAGAATGAATGCAATTAATGGAATGTATTATACAACTTAGAAATTATGGTAAAATGTTCTATTATTTTATTACAGTTTGATAACTCACATTCAAGACCTGATCTCAGAAGTCCACAACAATTAGAAAGAGAAATCATAAGGCAGAGAGGGTTAGTGGAAGGGAGACGGACAGCTTCGCAACCTCATCTCCTCGACGAGCAGCAACAAAGACCCGAAGCGACCCCGCCACAAATACATGACAGATCTCGAAGAAACTCCCATAGTAATCTACTGGAAATAGCTGAAACCCCACAGAGACACGAAGAACGGGAATCAGATGACGGAGGTTTCCGATCAAGGCTGGCAGCTCAAAGTAGATCGAGTTTAGAAGAGAGGATACGGACGAGCGGAAGATCGATAGAATCTCAGAGGATCCAAGAAAACGTTTACAGAAGAACACCGGAGAGTCACAACCGCAGGACTCCAGATTCGATAGGACAGAAGAGAGAAGATATGTCTACTTCTGGTCAAGTCGCTAACGATGAGATAGCAAGTCAGAAGTCTTCAGACAGTGTTTACCATTCTAGTGGAAAAGTTGAAGGGTATAACCCCCTACCTTCATCTTCACGACAGACACCAAATAGAATAGAGGACTTGAAGAATCATGGGAAGAAAGGGGCAGGATCCGGCGCCAGTTCCGGTGAGTATCTATGAACTTTTATCATAAACTAACGCATTTTATCATAATTATACATTTACTACAATGGGATTATTGTAAGAGATATTGTTTTTAAATGTATTGAATTTAAAGGCTGAAATTTGAACATTTTTTTTTTTTTTGACGGGGGGAAATGCATTTACGCACTACCCTTATCTATTGTATTTGAGGGATCAGAGTCCCCCATACAACAGATAAGGGGGCACGGAGTGACGAGCTCCGTGCCAGTGTGGGACTCACCCGGGCGAGAGTCGCCCGGAAATACCCACTAAAACCCCCCGGGGCCGTCCGCTGCATTTGGGATGGGGGCGACACGGGGTGGCTTACGCAAGCACCGCGTCGCCCCCTGCAGCGAACCCACCGGGCCTCGTCGTGCAATGGCCCAGCGGAGATAGGAAGTAAAAACTTCTCAACCCCACCTCTTCGCCCACCTCTCGAGAGAGGTAAGACCTAGTGTGGTCTACCTTCCGGAGGGGCGAGATATATTCCTCGCCCCCCCCAATAGATTGGAAAGGGGATAGGCCAGTGACGGGCAAAGAGAAAGGGGAACAAGCCCGCCACTGGAGAAGAAAAATTCTGGGTCCCTCTCCTTCTCTCATCTTGTCTCCAACGACAAAACGTAGAAAGGAGAGGGATACCCAGGAAGAGAAAGAGGGACAGATGAAGAACACACAACTAGACAAACAACTGAAATTTGAACCTGAAAATAGTATTAAAATTTAGTGATATTTCAAGAGAAGGAGATACCGAATAATATTGGAGGAGTTTATGAAGAAATAACAAGTGTAGTTGAACCCTTCATGAGTACAAATGTTACGACCAAATCCGTGTCTGTAGCATAACATTTTTGAGTTTTTTTTTTTTTTTGTACAAATTCCAATTCAATTCTATTGATATTAATAACATAGCTACCGGTAAGAGATAGAAATATCACAAAATCTTAAAAGTTTATTATTATTACGGTTTTATGAACAATAACATCGAAAATAAAACATACAGCTCATTTGCGAAGAAGTCGACATAAGTCCAAAAATTTGAATAAAACAATTTCAAAAATTTGAAACTTTTACCAGCCAGTGTGGATTGATTGATTTGATTTGATTTGATTGATTTTCTCTTTCTCTTTAAAAGTTTTGACTTGACAGTTTTGTAGTTTTTGCGGATATTAAAGTTCTTTTGTATTACATTCAATTTTGAAAAAAAAAAAACATTTTTTTTTCTTGAGCAATTCGACCCCTTTGCAAATGTGTTTATAATTCAAGGTTAAATTTTAGACATTTTTGTTTTGTACCACCTGCCTGCCCCCTTCCCCTCCACCCCTTTCAGCATTAGTAAGTAAACCTTATGAGCTTAAACCTCTCCGCTCATGATTACATATGCATTAATATAATTTAAAAAAAGAAACAAACATTAATAAGTCAACAATGCTTAACATGACAATACCAACTCCCGTCATCAAAAATAAGCAGAGCATATAGATCCACTAGATTGATTCTCAAATAAGCAATATGTTAAAAATTCAAACTTTTGGATTTTTTTCAAACCATCTAAACGTGTGTTACGATGCTAAATCAGACCCAGACGATACATTATCTAGAATAACATACTTAAAACAAGATTTCTAGGAATAATTATAATTCTATTTAGTATTTTGTATAAGACATAAGTTATCGCTTTAGGATAAAATATCTTTATGACTATTTTATTTCATAAATAAAATAGATATCATCATTTTATTTTTTAAATTTAAATTGTTTATTATTCAGATTTAATACCTAACGATTGAAATTAGTTTCCTGTTTTTTTTTAAATATAAATAATAATAATCAATTTATTGATGAATTTATTCAATAATAATCGTATTTAAGTATAAACAACTTCTGTTTTTTTTTTTACAAATTTCTCTTAATTTTATTATTCATATGGATTTGTACACATATATTCTATGTCTACCATTTGATACTACCAACTACTACCAATAATTAAGAAAATATTTCGTAAATGGTAATAATAACCTTTGTAATAGTTGAAAGTATTTTCTGCGCATGCCTCAAATTCCGCCATGTTTGTCGGGCACTCTACAAATATAAATGCAGTACACACTACGTATTCTATACAATTAAAAAAAAGTAGTTACAATCACTCATATTTAAAAAATAATAAAGTTTAAATGAATCTACAACGATTGAATAAGTATTTATATATATATTAAAAAGGCTACTAATAAAAAAGGTGCAAAAAAACTTTGTTGTTATGAAGTATGCCATTCACGAAATAATTTTGGCAAGTTTTTTGATGGAAATTTTCGCCATAAACTAGAAAAACTCAACGAAGGACTATTGTTTACTGCTTGATGATTTTGTTGTTTGTCCTGTTATAGCTTCAACTACTTGCCTTTATCTAGACTTGGATCTATTGGAACGGCGTTGCGAATTGCGTTCTTGACCTTGAAAAAAAAAAAAAACATTTTTAGCGTTCAGATTTCTTATTTTATTTTACTTGTCATTAAAATTGTTTTTCTAACTTCGTCAACTAATTCTGCTTTATTTCCATCTTGAACACATCCATGACACTTCAATCATCGTCTTAATTGAATACAATTATGAGCTTCTAACGTAGAATGCACTAATGATGCACCATCAATGAATTGTGCATTTAATTGTATTGGCAACAGAGGTTATAATGATTGTTGCCCGGCCATAATCGTAAAAAGTTCCCGAAACTTTCAAATTGCCGCCGTTTAAACATGGCGGACGCGCGTGCGCTCAGCAAACCATTAAAAGGGCTATGATATTAATTAATAGTAATTATATGGATAAGTGATTAGTTCCTATGTCTGGATTTAAGCATATTTTTTTTTCTTCCAATCTTTGCAAATTTCTTTAAATCTCCCGTACATTATAGATGTCTATTTATTCAACCGTAACACGTCCACTAGTGGGCATAGGTCTCTCCTAAATATCAGTTGCGCTACCCGCGTCACCAGATCGTCGGGTCCACCTTATACCCATTTACGATGATGGAGCAGTGGATAGTGTTTTCGGCGCAGTACAACATCGTGAGGAATCCATAGCATGGTGATAGGGTACCGCCAGGGTAGTTACCGGCCTCAAGTTTGAAAACCTGTCGCCGAATATCAATTGGTGTGTTCCGGCAGCATGACTTGAGAAACCAGTACCTCTAAGCTTAGTGTGTTTACCATCCCCCCCATCGTCTCTTAACATCAGGCGAGATTGTGGTCAAAGATACCGTGTAAAAAAATAGATGTATAGTATCATTTCTATTTTCTTTTATATTATACTGCATATCTGTATTCCACTGTTGGGCTAAGCTAATAAAATCCTTTTTCTTAACTCCATATTTACCCATCACAGGGTAAGTTTTTGGGAATATTCTTCAATCATTCGATTTTTCCTTGCTATGTTTTACTTTTTAATTAATAAATGTATTATGAACCCGGAAAATTCGATGGAAAATGCGGAAACTATATTATTATAGCAACGGGTCGATGTTCTAAAACGTACCTGTATATGTGTAAAAAGATGTGAAAAAAAAATTAATTGAATTCATAGCCTTATTATAAATCATCGCATCTTACAGACAGACAGACATACATTCTCTATTATTTTGTATGTGATAAAATAATTTAAATAAATACATTATTGATCACAAAATATTTATAGATCGTGTTTATATTTATTATAAAAACAAGAAAATAGTTGCAAAGCAACTAATTGTTTTTTTATTTATTGATTGTTAATAGAAATATCTTCAATAAATTGTCTTTTATTACAATTATATTGTAGGTCACTTTCTTGAATAATAAGGATTTATTTAAACTATTTTAATGGTGACATAGATTATGATAAAAATGGTGGTCAATCGTCAAACGTGGATTCGGGGAGAGGCAGCGTCGCTTACTCCAGTGGGCGAAGACCTGAAGCGAGCATACACGATACCTCAGCGGATTCTGACGCTGCAGGGTCGAGGGTGCAGCCGCAACCTGGACCCAGCCAGCAGCCGCCTGGACAAACTATAGGTGTGTGTCTCTACGCTAGATTGATTTAATGGTTTTTTTTTTTTTTCATTTAAACAAAGTGTAATATAATATGTTTTCGCCATTTACAATATTGTTTCCAAATATTTCTGGGTCTCAAGCACGAAGTACTTTTTTTATCGAGTATCTATTCAAAACATGTTTGAACGATTGTTTCGTTACCTGGTGACAAGATGAGGCTGATGGTGGATCACGCTTACCTAAAAATGTCTATTCACTCTTCTTTTGAAGAATCGTAAATTAATGCCGGGTATGAATTCCATTTAGTAACGAATACCATAATAAGAGATGAAGCGAATCTTTAAAAATATTAATGGCAACGCACACCGCTTATTTATCCTGCTAAATGGCGCGAAGTCGCTGTTGCTGTACAGCCAAATTTATGTGAAAGTCATATATTTATCCGTATTGATCCTTTTAATAAACCCTTAGAATGTTCAAAAAAAAAAAGCTGCAGAAGCCCTGATGCTTAGTAGGAATCAGCTACGAGTATTAGTGAGAGCACTAACTGGGCACAGTTATTTGGGCGAGCATATGCACAACATCGGAGTCCAGAACACAAGAGAGTGCCGGTTCTGTGAAATAACAGACGAAACACCAAAGCACATCTTGTGTGAATGTGATCCATTAATACCCATTCGTAACCGAATTCTGGGTAAGCATGTGTTGCTCCCGGAGGAGGTACAGACGCTCTCTGTCAAAATAGATCCTACAGTATATCCAGGTTGTAGGTCTAGGCAGTGAGCTTTACCAATATAGAGGCGATCACAATAGATCTGACTAGGTCGCAGTGATACAGGACAATTTAAGCTTGCATAGCCCCTTTTCGAATAATAATAATAATGTTCAAAAAAGTATTACAAAAATACAGTAATACCCCGCTTTACGTGAGGGATGCGTTCCGAAAAAAATCGCGTTAACTGAAACTCGCGTATATCGAGGTTTATGATTAAACATAGTCAAAATTTAATACAAATCATTTTAATCAATCACTTTAATTCTAAGAACACTTTATGCAATACATACTCTTATTTTTTACGGAAAAATACATCTATTATCTTTACATTATGTTTATACGCACACTTTCGCGTAATGCGAGACATTTGAGCGCGAAATTTCAAATCCGCGTTATAGTGAAACCGCGCGTAACGGGGTTGCGCTAAGCGGGGTATTACTGTAATTTATAATTATTCTTATATTTTGAGTTGCATTTTTATTTTCATATAAATTACAGAGTCAGGTTATTTATACTTCATATGTATGGTATATATTTGATATATATGTGTATAGGGAACTATAGGGTTTTTTCTTTGCATTGTTTTCGTTGTTTTTTATACGTTGATATGGCTGTTTGTTTCTTTATAATAAATATATATATTTTTATATCCATTAATAGGTTGCTCGTAAATTTTGTCTTTAAAAATGTCGCTTCGTAGTTTCTTACAATCAAAATATCATCATGCACCTATTCCCAAAGGATAACACACTGAGAAAAAAAATCTACTGCCATTAAATACAGGTTGCGCTACCACAGGCTCGTATGTGCTACAAACCCCTCACCGCTTTTGCTTAATCAGCGAAGTGTTCCTACAATGTCCATTACGGAATATTAATAAAACCACTTGGACAACTGGATAGTTAAAACCGTCGACGTTGCATATATTATAGGGGGTGAAAACGAATGGGCAGACCTAGTCGAATGCGAACTAAGACAGATCCTGGAGCCGAAGCTGGCCGGCATGAGGCTCGACTCCTCGGGCAGCTCAGACAGTTCCGTCACACCGCCTCTACCACCTTTATCACCATCGTCTGATTTGCATAAAAGGAATAGGTAAGATTTAGACACTTCAATTTCAGCTTTAATCTAGACGGTTTCAGATCTGCTCTTCGGATCACTGCAGAAGCAATGCAAAGTTTGGCTGCAGAATACTTAAAGCGATGACGGCGCAGTGAGTGAGTAGTTCGCCCGGATTCCGCGACAATCACGCGGGTTCGATCCCCACTTATTCGACTCTAAAATCGGCCTGCGATTTCGGTGAAGGATAACATCGTGAGGAAATACATGGTAATAGGACGAGGCCGCCTGGTAGCACCACCCTCAAGATTGAAAACCTATCGCCAAATACCGCAAAATAGGTGTGTTCCGGCATCATCACTTGAGAGCTAGGCTAGTGTGTGATTACCATATTGGATCACATCGTCACATAACATCAGATAAGATTGTGGTCAAAGCATTATTCCGTGTAAAAAAAAATAACTCACTACCTCTCCCATTTCTGTCTCGTAACTCAAAACAACTCATACTGCTCTTTTCCAATCCGATGGATATTGCTGGCTTTACGTTCCGGCAGAAGAGATGTTCCGAACTAGTCCTTAGCAATTTATTTTTTATCAGCTACAGGCGGAACTATTGTCCTTTGGCGAAGGTTGCATTTCAAGTAAAACGTAGAAATAACTGTTATTATTTGAATGTTCCAAAATGTCTACATATTATATCGTGAGTGCACTGCGTGTGCATTGAATGTGCACTACGTGTGCAAGCCGGGGCAAGACTGGCTAACTTATACATTACAATATGTAGCGCTGACGCTACAGTCCCATTTGTGTAATCTTTGATAACTTCACATTCAGAAGCTAAAATACATAGAAATAGAACCATATTATTTTGTTTTTTTTTTAACTGCTCTTTTTCTCTCTCATGTGTATTTTATGACGTGAAAACTTCGTTAGCGGGGTTAAGCGATTCTCCGTAGGGGAAACACTTATAGATTCTACGTTACCAATGCTATGACGTCAGGCGTCAATACGTCAAGTATAAGACGGCGACAAGTGTCGGCGCTCGGATATAAATAATAAAATGTATAATTACGCAACCTATTAGTATGTTTCGATTATGACTAAACTAGGACTAAACATAATTATTGCTCGGAGCGTCAAGAGATGTAAAAACCAGACAAATAATTTCAACGACTAATACTAAAATTTAAACATTCAAATTTCTACAGTTTCCACATTTCTGTCGGCAGTCCCCGTGGCTGCTTAATTTATCCGTGCTAGGCAAAACAATTGCACATTATCATATGTTTAATAGATAAGAATTTCTCAACAGTCGGCATCAATATACCTGACTATATCTACCTCGAGTAAAACTTTTAGCTCGGGATATGCGCTTACTGATGTCTTTACGCTATGACGTCTATGGTTAGGGAGGTGTTTGGCGCGATTTTGGTTTGTCATGTAATAATAATAGCCTTGTTTATTCCATGCAAAAGTATAAAAAAAAACAACAAAAAATAAAATATTTATTTTTGTATGGACCCCCTTTGGGTAAAATTAGGTTTATTAGGTAAATTTTTCATTACCTTTAGCAGTGTTTAACTAATCTGGGCCCGAAATTTTTATTTTTTTTATCGGCCTATCTAGCATGTGGGCGGCCTCTCGCTCTCTCTCGCGGCCCTGATCACACTACCGATCTATGAGTCCACCTGTTGTCATTGTATCTAGCCACGTGACCTGCCCATTTCCATTTTCTTAGTCGTCCTTATTTTTAATTCATTATCTTGCGGTATTTAACTATATATTATGTCATTTTGGTGGCATTTTACGTAAATAGTTTAGATACGATGCACAAGTGCAAACTACACAATTCTGAAATGTCCTAATCACTCCCGTTGTGGTTGAAACAGAAGGCCGCCATTTTGTTCCCGCCATTTATTGGCAGTGTTCCTAACGTTTGACTTGGCTGCATGGTCTACTAGTACCTTTGCTATTTCCTAAAATGTCTGAAGTGTTATAATAATAACAACTTCTTCCAATCGATCACGTTTGTTTTATCTAGGTAAAATAGTTTATTATAATAAATTGTACATAAAAGAAATAAGAACAATTAAGAAAATACAACACACCTTGATTCTTTTTCCAAATTCATTTCCTATTACAATCAGTCTATCTGTCAGGGAAAACTTTAGCTGGCCATTTATAAGTACCGAGTTCTAAAGTAATGCGTTCTGTATAAAATAGAACGCCACGTGTCAATGGTGATCACGATCCAGCCAAAACATAATCACGATAAGAGTTGTCAGGACTTGACATTTCCAGTTTACCAGGCCGCTCCTCGGAATACCCCGAGGAGAGAAGACGAGGCAGAGAATCACCTCGCTGGCACTCGCACAAGAAACACTCCTCGAAACGAGATCACCATTATAAGAAACACTGTAAGTATTTGTCGTATTAACTGAATAGTATGTGTTTTATACTGATAACGGATTGTCTAGTGCCTGCGCCTGTAAACGCAGGTTTAACTTAAAGAATTACTTCCTATAGAATATTTGTAAGTATTTCTAAACTTAGGTTTAATAAAATGTGTATCTAAAACAGTGATTGAAATCGATACAGTAATTTTCAAGCATTTTTTTTTTTTGACGAGGGGAATGCATTTACGCACATTTACCTATTGCATTAGTGCGACCGGAGTCCCCCAATGCAATAGGTAAGGGAGTGCGGAGGGACGTCTCCGCGCCAGTGTGGGACTCGCCCAGACGTGAAGCGTCCGGAAATACTCACTAAACCCCCCGGGGCCGTCCGTCGCATTTGGGATGGGGGGGACACGGGGTGGCTTTCGCAAGCACCGCTTGCTTCCAATACTTAGCCCGTTGGGGATGGGTGGAAGAATCCCCCACTCACCTCTTCGCCCACCTCTCGAAGAGAGGCTTGACCAGAGGTCATCAGTCCGGGGGGCAGGGTATACCCCCTACCCCCGCAAGCATTTGAACCTGGACAATTTACGGCTTTGTTGTTATTTATACATACTATAATTACAAGTGTTATTAATAATAAATGCACTCCTTTTACATTTCCAATAACATATTTCACATTTCTATTTGTTAACGTATAATTTTGGCAATTATACGACGTACAAACGTGATACTTGATGTCGATTTCTTTACTTTGATCAAAAATCAAAATTTATTTATTCAATTTAGGCCCTAAGAAGGCGCTTATGAACGTCTAAAACACTACCACCGGTTCGGAAAACAACCCAGTCGAGAAGAGCGCAGGCGAGAAACTCGATTTGGTTCTTTTTTTTCCATAAATATAATATATATTATTTTTCTTGTCATATAAAAAACTATACAAATCGTAGTTTTAATAATGTTAGTGGAAGCACAGAGATGTGGGTTACAATTTCAATTTAAATATCAATTTCGATTGTCCAGTGTTCGGTCTAGATACGACGGATATGACGTCAACGACGACTAGAAGTCTAGACTTGTCCTCATTGCTGGACGGTAGGACCGACAGCGACGCGTCGACGGGAGACGCGAGAGCCATCCGCCGTCAGCTCCGAGGGTTGGAGAACATGTACGCGGAAGTGCTGCAGCTGCTGGGCGTTAGGAAGCCAGCCAGCCTGGCTAAACACCCCACCTGGGAGTCTAGGTAATCGTCTTCTATGAATTGCCTTAAATATATCTACAGGTTTCTAATTATGTCGAGTGTTAATTGAAAGTGTAATGGCATAATTACACGGCTTCTGGTGTTGTGTTTAAACACCAAATTTCAAACCAGACACTATCAAAAGTGCCTAGTTTATTCTGGTCTTGACCTTTAACGCTTCTACCGTTGTGAAAAATTTGATGGTAAAGTCAGTCTACTACCGCAATCTATTTTTTTTTTTCTGAAAGTAAAATTTGAGAAGATTTCTTTCTACTATCTAGGGAACTAAAACTAGATTAAATTAGCGCCTGAGTAATGTAACGCCAGGTTTGTAGTACATGAGCTGGTTCTTTCTTTCCAACCGCCCCCCCCCACTCCCATGTTTCATTACAAATGATGTAACTGCGCATGCATGCATATGTCTGTTGTTAGTTGTATAAATAATAATGTTGGAGTGAAACTTGCTGCGATTAAAATAGCGATTATTACAAGCGTTTAGTACTCTGTAGCTGAATATTACAAAAGACGTACAGAAGAAAGTAGGGAGAGAGAAAAAGACAACAAAAAAAAAATTGGCATACTATACTCCTTGACTGGAGAATAATTATTTACCTTCTTTGTACTTAGTACTTGTACTTAATATTCATTTATTAAGAAGGGTACGGATGGTTTTTTTTTTGGCAAGTAGTCGTACATGTTTTTTTATCTCTTTTTCGGTTCTCCTCTAACTCTCTGACTTATAAAAATGTCTTACAGAATTATATTAAACATTGTCAAAGAAGTTTCACTTCTAACACGTGTACTGTATACCTCTACCCAAGCTCTATTTACGCTTCGATTATATCGGAAGCTGTAATACGCTGTTCCCACATGAAGTTTGATAAGTTCGGTCATATGGCGGACCATGTCTTTTGTACGCCCCGGACCGAGGCGGAACGTCTGTTGATACTATAAGTGCTCTTTCGTCCCGACTTCAATTTACAGATAGCGCTCTTAAAAAATGAGCTATAGTGATATATTATTACTAGAAGCAGAATATAAGGAATGCAGAAGTGCCATCTTCACACCAATGTAATAATTCTGGTGTTCCTGCTATATCCAGGTCTGAAGATAACAGACACTAATAGCCTCGTATATTCTAATTTAACGGCCTCGGTGGCGCAGCTGTATTACGGTGCGACTGCCGTTCCGAGGTCTCGGGTTCGATCCCCGGGTCGGGTCAACTGGTATTGGGTTTTTTCTACTCGATATCATCGCGGAGTTTGGAATTTGTGCCCGATGTGGCGCCAGGCTCGCCCCCTGTCACATCCGGGACGGAACTAAGCTCGGCGGAATGTGGGTGGTGTAGTTCATTACATCACCTCTGTCTAACCCTTCGGGGATAACGGGCGTGAGCTTATGCTTATGTTTATTTATAAGATGTTGGATAAATAAGCAAATGTCTTAAGCGGCTACATTTGCGTATTAAAAGCAGATTGTCGTCAAAACGTCGGTACGGCAGCATGTCCTCGTTACCGTCGAGCTCGGTCAGCAGCCGCCCGGCGCGGGACAAGAGGCGGAGCTCCAACGAGCACAGGAAGAAGCACGACTTCAAAGTTAGCACTTACCACTTACCTAAGTCTGTCCTAAGATCTGATCACTGCAACACTTCTTTGAGAATCATGGTTTTACTCTCATCAGAAAGTTTGTAGAAGGTTTAGAAATTTATGAAAAAAAAAAAAAAAAAGCGGAACTGTCCAGACACTTTGCACATCATTCACCTGTGGTTCTCGGCCTGCTGATTCCGAATTCGGGGTCAAAAAAAAAAAACCTTCACCGGGTAAATTTTTTTTAACCGCGAAAAATGGTGAGAGAACGCAAAAAATAAACTGAAGTTCTGAGAAACTTCCGTAAAACTAAGCCAAGCTGAAGTTTGACGATTTTCAGGCAGGACCATTTTCTTTCAATTTTAGTCAATTTTCCTTGCAAGTAATCATAACACTTACCATCTTTATCTAGGGTTTAGACAAACTGCTTCATAAGGCCTAATTTAATATGAAGGGGAGGCGGTAAAATATTTGATGGTTCAACTAAAGATTTATGAAGGGGGGAATTTTCGCTTTCTTCATAAATGAAACCCCAACTTCTCTATATAATGTGGACTGTATTTATTTATCTTGGAATTACACGTATTTAGAAACTATATCTTATACATTTATAACTACTAACTCTTATACATTTTTGTTTTTTTTTTTTTTTTATATTATTGAAATTAAACTACCTGCGGACTCTGGGTCCGCACCTTTTTTTATATTGTAGATTTAAATCGACTTGCGTCGGAAAAAATTGCCTGTAATAGCAATTCAAGCAGCTATGCAGTTAGTAATCTTCTTTCGCATATGTGAGCTTAAATCTACTTCTATGAAATTTTTTATATCTATATGTTAAATTAGTTTGTTATTATTAATTAATTAATTACATAATTATTACTTGAAAAAAATTTTTTTTATTATTATGATTTTTTTTATTATTATTAACGGTCGTAACAAGTCAAGCAGAACTAGGTCCGTGTCCGCATAGTTACCTCATAGTTTGGGTTTGGGCAATTATTGCTTATATGACCTTTTGGTCTCCATTTTTAATCCTTACAACTAGCACATAGTTCATCTTAGTCTAAAATCTTATTATCTATCTCATTTACACACATGAGGTACATATCTTATATATCTCTCTCTCTCTCTCTCTCGTGTTTCTAGGTGTGTGCGAATCGCGATATTATTCTCATAACTGAATGTATTAGATGTAGGAGATTCATTTGTCCTCAACAATTTGCATGTTATGTTTTTAAGTCCCGGTTTGATGTCAAGGACAGAGTCCTTTTTACCCATTCTTTTTTTATGTAATGTCTTTCTCCAGGTTGGTTTTTTAACATACAATTTTTTAGATATAAAACAAATCCGTATATTTTTAAATATTTTTGATTAACGACAGTGGGATATACCTAATGAAATCGATCCTTCTTATATCTCTGATTTATATATTTTCGCTGGCTGTCATTTTTGATCCGATTCTAAACTTTGATCCCATGATTTATTAACTTTTTTCGACTTTTTGACGTGATTTAAAAAAAATGACTCTATGAAAGCTTTTTTTTTTACCCCGGATTCTGGACATGTCCACTTTTTTTCGTTTCGTGTGTTTGTGTAATTAAAAAAAAATGCTTTGATTCTTTTTTTTTCTTTTCCTGTCTATTTACCAAGTGAGGGTGCACGTTTGTTGTAACACGCATCATTCTAATCTACCGAATGCATTCTTCTTTCAATTTCTTTCAGTCAATATTATTAGATCTTCAATCCATCTTATCGGCTTTCTATAACCTAGATCCAATCTATACTTAGCCTTACATTTGTTTAAACTTATCCGTGTGTGTGTGTTACAAACACCTACCGCGAATACCAATCCGCCTGCCAAGCGTGGCGATTAGGGCAACCCCCCCCCCCTTATTGGGGGTGACCAAGTCCAGCATTGGACGTGTTAACGTTCGGATGTAAACTAACCCAGGGCATCAACAAGCGGTTCCAGCGGCTGGAGTCGCACGTGGTGACGCTCGCGCGGTCCGTGGCGCATCTCTCCAGCGAGATGCGGACGCAGCATCTCGTCATGCAGGAGATGGACGCGATCAGAGCGGAGATAGCCGCGCTCAGGCACATGTACAAGTGAGATCTGGGTTTTTTTTTTGCAATTGACAATTTCTTTAGCTGCCACCTTCGTGGATTTCAAACGCGATGAAACGAAAAAGCGACAGTAAAGGGAGACAAACGCATACTATTTATCGGAGTACAAGTGAGATAAGTTTTCTTTTTTCAACTGACAATTTCTTTAGCTGCCACCGTCGTGGATTACAACCGCGATGAAACGAAAAAGCGACAGTAAACAAACGCATACTATTTATCGGATTTAATTTATAGATAAAAGTAGCTGCTCTCCGCGATTTTACTCGCGTAGTTCCCGTACCCGTGGGATTTTCGGATTGATGTCACTCCCTGGATTTCAAACTATCTTCATACTAAATTTCATCCAAATCTGTTCAGTAGTTTTTAAGTTTATTAGTTACATACAAATCTTTCCTCTTTATATTAGTACTGTAGAGGAGGTAAAATATATTATTCAGTGTTTTGTATGTTCGTGAAGGTTTTACATATCAACTGCGTACATATTTACAAACACAATTTTAATCGAATTTGTTTGTATAAATGTTATCGAAGTAAGTTATTTGAATTAAAGTGAAATAACCTTAAGTAAAACTATTGTGAGGTTCTAAAGTGAGTCGTGTCTCTTTTGCTTTTGATCATTGGACAAGCTTAACCGGTCCTTTCGTCCCTTCCTTTACTGATTTAAATCTCGCGGTCGTAATACACCAATAGCACCGCGCGCTACCCGGGCGCTCGCTAGCCAATACGAACAGTAATGTGTGCCGTTGTAACAAAAAAATCGAAACTCGCGAGTGCTCCGTGAAAACCTCATGATTCGAGAGAACTGTGGATTTACACATGGATCTCAACCTGCCCTCCATTAGGTCCGTTTTTAAAACCCAGTGTCGCGCATTCCTCGAACGCGCAGAGACACACTCGAACCCCCTCATCGTGCGAGCCGTCTCGTACTTGCCAGGACGTAAGCCGCGTCGTATACGTCGGCCGCAAAGGATCTTATCGTGTCGCGACGATACCATAACTCGTAGTAATAGGATCTTCCCTCCTTTACCTCGTACAAATGCGTGCCAGCGCCAACGTCCGCGAAACCGCCGTTCCCGACGCCGGGGACAGGCGGCTAACTTTGCTCCCGCACACACTCCGGGTCCCCCTCAGGCGGCGACCCAGGACGTGTCTCATTCCCCAACTGGGGAGGCTCTTGACGTCGCCGCCAGCGCGATACAGTAACACTGCCCATGCATTGAACAATTACACGCACAACACTCCATACACACTCATGCACATAACACGCAGGTACATAGGTCCTGTAAGGAACCTTTTTTTTGTAAAAATGTAGGGTTTAGCTAGGATAAAAATTCCGCGGGAGTTTTCATACTCAGGTAGCGGCCAAGCGGAGGTTCGAACCCTTGAGCTAGCTACCTTATGCGGCTGAGTGCCTTCAGCACTCGCCCCCAGAGTTCGGTGAAGCTGTAAAGGTTCTTCCGGTCAACGGCGTTAGCTAGGTCAAAAAAAAAAAAGCTCCGTGAAAGTAAACAATGAATTCAAGAAAATCAGTCAGTAAAATACCCAGTGCGAGTGTGAGACCTAGATGTTTTCTTTTCTTTTTATTGCAACCCTTATCCAGGTTAAGCAGTGAACGATCACTTTAAATTACTGTCAGTTCGTGAAGATACATCATCATTCATGTCATGAGTCATCTAATTAGATGATATTTATAATATAAGTGACAATAATGGGAATATATATGTCTTTATCAACTTAATATGTCTGAAGAGTTGAAAATTATGTGCAAAAAAAGCCGGTGGAGATAAAACGTAGCACTTGAAAGGTGTCGTAAGAGTCATATAGAAATTAAAAGCCGAAAATAAAACGTTCTTTAAAAAAAAAAAAATTATGGGTGCGTGTACTTATGTACGCGCGTGAGAAGTTATACTTCTTTGGCATCATTAAAAATAGTTTTTAATTGCATGCAAATAATTAATTACAATAAAATAATAATTTAGTATTAATTATATTAAATAAAAGTATTTTAATTTATATCAATAAATAATACATACGGATAGTTAACCTCAATTATATTGGAGCACTTGAAAAAGTATATAAGCACAATGTTTTTTCACTAATATTCACAAATAGTAAGTGATATCAATGAAAATATTCAATTTAAATCACTACTGAATATAATTTATTAGCACATATATAATGTAGCACTAGTATGAAACTAAAACACGTGTTGTGAATGTATAAACTAGAAACATGTTGATGGTGACGAGCGTACCAACATGCGCGACTAACGAGACTTAATGAGCGGTTAAGCAGACAACTTCATACTGTTCATTTTGTGTCACAGATGCGCGCGCACTTCATACTGTTAATTTTGTGTCACAGATGCGCGCGCATCTTCAAATTTCACTCTCATCATTTTTTCATAACGCGCCTAAAGAAGTATAACTTCAAAAACATACCAGATTTAACTGACTTTAACCAGATTTAACTGACTTTAACAGACTTTCGTTTATCATAATTTTTAATATAATATAATGAAATGAAACGACGGCGTTTTTAAATGATGGCGTGCGATTTAATTTGCGTTAAAAATTGGTATCCGTAGATCGCAACAGTACATCCGTTCTGGGCAACCCCGACACCTGGACCCGTACTCGTTCAGCAACCCGGACCGGGTGAAGCGACTCACCAAGTTCTTCGGAGACGAACCTCCCCTCATGAGGCTGTTCCTCAAGAAACTTGGATACGAGGTGACATCACACTCTACTCGATATAATCTAACTTAGCTTTTTTTTTATTCTAGCAGTAATGTTTTCCCTTACAGGTTCCATTTTTTCCCCTTTTACTTTTTCGTTTTCAGTTCCAAAAACAACGTTTCTATCAATCAATTGAGAGTCTATGAATAATTCTTTTATGAATCTGTAAGAATATATTGAGGAATAAACGCAAAGCAAAGCAGGGACTTTTATACAGTTTAATCGGAATTATCTCTTAATTTTTTATTTCATTGTTAAGGTGCGATATATAACATAAACTTTTTTAAATCTTAATTAATTAATAATAAAAGAAATATATTTATTTTGTATTGGGCACTGATGTCGATGTTTTTTTTAGTCAAATGTTTACTATAATTTATTGGTAAATAGAACTCTTGATAAACATACAATTAGACATAAAAACGTAACTTATATTTTCTTGCAAGGTCCATCTTTTATTTAAAACGTAAGGAATTATTTGAGAGATTAAGAAACCGACAATCGTTTATGAAGTTGACAACTACATTTAGTTCGATATTCAGCTATATTTGACATTTAGTTTATATCGACAGCTGACATTCGTTAGATCAGTGTTGCCAGTTGATAAACTAAGCAACCGCATTAATGAAAATTACAAATCTATAACATATCTCGAAATACAAGATGGCGCCCAGATACTCCGTGTAGCGTACTGTTAGGATCCTCCAGTGTACCTAAAAGGGATGACAGCGCTACCGCTCCGCGTCAGCCCCTTTGCTTAGTAAGCATTATAACTCTTTATATATTAAGTCACGATGTTGCATTTTACATCGTATTTCAAGTACCTCGGCTCACTCCTGCAAAGCAATGGCGAAATAGACCGGACGGTAAAGCATAGAATTAACGCAGCATGGATGAAATGGCGGCAGGTTACGGCTACTACGTGTGATCCGCAAATCCCCTTTAAATTAAAGGGGAAGATTTACAAGAACATAATACGACCTGTCGTCTTGTATGGATCAGAATGTTACCCCATGAAGGTGACGGACGAGAGAAGATTACGTGCAGCTGAGATGCGAATGTTGAGGGGGATGTGTGGGGTAACAAGAATGGACTGGATTAGGAATGACTATATTAGAGGAAGTTTGAAAGTGGCGCCAATAACAGACAAGTTAAGAGGCGGTCGTTTGTCCTGGTATGGACATGTGATGCGCAGGGAGAAAGAGAATGTTGTAAGAAAGGTATTGGATATGAATGTGGACGGATACATGGGAAGGGGAAGACCAAAGAAAAGATGGATGGACTGTGTGAAAGATGACATGTATAAGAGAGTAGATATAAGAGGAAGACATGTTGCGCCGACCCCAAATAAAAATGGGAAAAGGGTAGGGAGATGATGATGATACTAAGTCACGATAACAAGAAGTCAGTGTAATTACACATCTCTCGCGCGATACGGTTGCTTTCAAGTCCCTATTATCATTGTAGAAGTTTAATTCTGTTTATTAATAAACATTCTTTTGTAAAATCTGAAGAACCTTTTTTTAAAAAGCCTCTTGAAAGGGACCCCGTAACAGTAAGCACCGCTGCAATAGCAGTGTTGGATTTCTGCTACTCTGGGGAGACCCTGAACGGGCCTCACGAGACTTTGATCGGTTTAGATCCAGCTAATCGCAGCAAAGATATAACGCACGTGCCTTGATCTGTCTGGCTGCTGAACTTCCAATATGATGGTTTTGATGCGATGAACGTGCGAACACACACACACAAGATGATAATGATGACGTGTATCGCAATTGATAGTTGAAACAGTTGTGTTTTGAATCGACAGTGACGCGCATGACGACCAATAATTTAACGTCTCGATACTGCGAGTTAGTCTTAATCTAAACGTCTAAAAGTCTTGATGCGTCATAAGTTTATAAAAACGACACACCCCGACTGTCCAATGCTCCCTTAGCTTCTCCAAGTAATGTAAAAATTGGCACTAGCAAATGGTTTTGCGATGCCAAGTAAGAAAAAGCATTTAAACATACAAAAAAAATTACGAGTACTGGATTAAGGAGTTTTTGACGGGAACCCAGTCTGTCATGTAGCAGTTATTGTCTTTGACCTATTGCCCCTGGGTTGTGTAATTTTGATGGCGTTCTGCTTTATATGTATATATATATATATATTGTGCACAGGTGAAGTGTTTCCAATTGTTTTCTATTGTCAATTTTTATTGGTATTTGAACGATTTAAAACAATACATTTGCCTTCTTAAATTCTAAAGGATAGATTTAACCTTTTTTTTGTCGGGGGGAAATGCATTTATGCACTACCCTTTACCTCTTGCATTAGTGAGACCGGAGTCCCCCAATGCAATAGGTAAGGGGGCACGGAGGGACGAGCTCCGTGAAGCGCTCGGAAATACCCACTAAAACCCCCCGGGGCCGTCCGCCGCATTTGGGATGGGGGCGACACGGAGTGGCTTTCGCAAGCACCGCGTCGCCCCAACACCGCGTCGCCCCCTAGCACCGCGTCGCCCTCTAGCACCGCGTCGCCCCCTAGCACCGCGTCGCCCCCTAGCACCGCGTCGCCCCCTAGCACCGCGTCGCCCCCTAGCACCGCGTCGCCCCCAATATAAATTGAACCTAACTAGAGAAATACATAAATAATTAATAATTAAAATTAATGTAAAATCGATCAGAAATACGCGGCTCTGCTTGAGAAAGAGAAGGTGGGAGCCGCAGAACTGCCCTACGTCGGCGAGGACAAGCTGAGGGCCCTGGGCGTGCCGCTCGGGCCCCGGATGCGCATACTGAAGGAGGCTGGCATCCACCAGGACCTGCACCACGTCTCCCGGGACGACCCGCACAACACCACAACCACCCTGGCTATAGTTTAGAATTATAAAAAAAAATTAAATAAATCCATATGTAAATAATCTTTTCTAAATACAAAATTTATTTTGTTTTGCATCCCGACAGACTTAGTACCACTTTTGAACCAATAAAACCGTTCTATACAAAACGTATGAAGAAAATGAATTTACTTTATGTTTTTTTTTAAATGAATATTTACGATGTATTAAGAGGGCATGCGAGCGGAGTTTATTCCATGCAAATGTATTCCCCTATTTCTTCCCTGGATAATAGAAGTATGGTGCATATTTTTATGCCATCTCATGTAGAGGCATACTAAATTCCTTCTTATTCTATACTGGCTGGCGCCCGCGGCTCCGCCCGCGTTTCATATGTTCTGTACGTATGACGTTTCATTTATAGCTAATTTAAAAAAAAAACAAATGAATGAATAAAAGTGAGAGTATTTTGTTTTTATTAGCGGAAAAAAATGTATATAAGCGTAAATTGAAGTGGAAAATGTACAAAAGAGTAAATCGAAAAAAAAAATGAGAGTGGATCGGTGGAATCCAAAAAATACCTGTTTACGAAAAACACCGCGTTGAAAGGTATTAGTCCTATCCCGATATGTTCAGTAATTGTGAGGTGATGGTGCGTCAAAGGAATAATAAACAAACAAATTGAGAAAACATGGCAAAGGGCTCATTGAATTTCAAAAATATAAAGCCTATAACCATCTAGGATTAATTCCGCGTCGAATGGTTGCGGTTTCACGCTGATCGGTCCAGTAGTTTTCGAGTTTACCTCCGACAAGAAAACAAACTTTGTTTATATATATTTAGATAGATTAAAATAGGCCCAGTTTTGGAGGAGGAAGTAGGGGAATTCGAAGTGATGTCTTCATATGTAAAACACTCTCTTGCGATCCGTAATGCCCACATAGGTATCTTAGTGTGCTTACCATCCTGAACCACATCGTCACTTAATATCAGGTGAGATTACGGTCTAATCGCTTAGCCTATACAGTATAAAAAAGACGGTAAACACTCTTATACATGCTTTGTGACAGATTAACAAGCTTGATGACGGTGTCTATATAGTAGGATCACGATGCTTCTCGTGGGACTCGAACCAACGCCATTCGCCACGATATCCGGTCGCATTACCATTCCGCCGTCACTACAGAGTGACGTAACAATCTTAAAAAAAAAAACATTCGTCGATCCTTGTGTAAATTAATTGTCTATGCTGTAATAAGAGATAATATAATTTGACAGACATTTTAATCGAAAACAACACTTGATAATAAGTGATATCTTAAATACGGGGAATTACCTAAATTCTATCCGACGTGCAATTATTACGTTAATATAGAAATGGGGAATTCACCGAATTCAATAAAAAGTAAATAAAAAAAATATATTTTCACAAGAACATTAGATAACTTTGTGAGCTTTCAATTCAAGTTTACGGTTATGATGAAATTATTTAAATGTGTGATGGTCTCATTATACTTTTGTCATTGCGAATAAATGTGGTATTTACTGATAAGAGATATTGTAGGAACCTACAGGGGTGAAGGTTTTCTTATTATATGGAATATTTTGAAATGAAATGCATAGCGTATTATAAAAGACAACGATTTCGTGTCTGCTGATTCGATTTACTTCGGAATAACTGAACGAATTTATATAATAATATTAATAACTGTATCCTGTGTTTTAGGATTCACTGTGTATTGTGTTAAGAAATATAAGAAATTAATAAAATATAGCATTTTTAAAAACAAGCTTTAAAACTAAAATATAGACTAAAACCATGTTTTTAAATTAACATCCTCGTCCGTCATATGAAACGTAGTGTGACAATATTTTGTTTTCGTATTCTCACTTCTCAGATCAAGCAAGTCTCCAGTTGAAATCGCTATGTACAAAGCGACATGTCAAAAATGACATTTGACCGAGACTTGACCGACAGGGTTATCAATTGAGAACATGAAAAAAAATATAAACTTTGTAACGCGTCGAGTGCGGCCCTGGGCACTAAGTACCTCTCTGCCTTGCGTATGCGCCTCCCTAGACGGCTCGTACGATTCCCCCGCCCCCGACCCCCGTCAGTCGTGCACAACACAGAGACTGAGAATGTATATTTCGTTGCGTCCGCGGGCTTATTATTCGCGTACCTACCTTTTTTTATAATTGTGCTTACAACATTAAAAGATAAATAAAAACATTAAAACTTCAAAAATCGAATAAAACATTGCAGAAATAATGAATATTAAAATGTAAATAGATTAATTTCTATAGTGATTTGAATATTCATTACGCTCTTCTGTGAACCTAGGTTTTTTTTAGATATGTCGCTTTGTAGGTGGTGGCCGTCGAAATATATTTCATCAAAATCAAAATTTATTTATTCAATTTAGGCCCTAAGATGGCGCTTATGAACGTCTAAAATACTACCACCGGTTCGGGGAAACAACCCGGTCGAGAAGAGCGCAGGCGAGAAACTCGATCTGGTTCTTTTTTTTTATAAATATAATATATACCTTTTTTTTGTCATATAAAAAACTATACAAATCATAGTCTTAATAATGTTAGCGGAAACAGAGATGTGGGTTAATTCCAGACATCACTATCGTTCACGTAATGCTCCACCCTGTAATAACCTTTAGAGATTAAAACTTGCTTGACATAATACTTGAACCTATTGTCAGGTAAATCGGTAATGTTACTTGGGATCTTATTGTAAAACCGAATACTATTACCTATAAAGCTTTTATTACACTCACTTAACCTAAAGCGTGGTTCCGGACAACTTGTCTTTACTTCTAATATTCAAATTATGACGATCATTCACTAGATCGAGCTTGTCTAAATTTTTACGAATATTAAGTTATCGAAAATGTATTACGTATAATATATTCCACGTTTAAAGTGTTCGTGAAACACGTGAATCGAAACCAAGCCTGAATTTTAAACATATGTTCTATACAAAAATGACTTATCTAATTAAATATATACGTATCTAAATGTAAATAGAATAAAATCGAAAATATTTAGTTTTATTTTGCGCACTCCGCAATAGTATGCCAAAGAGATTATTCGGCGTGTGTGAAAATAATCTATATCTGTTCTGTAAATAATTTGAAGTTATATTAAATACGTAGTACCTTACTTACTTACATATGAAGTTGATTTGAAGATAATTTAATATGACGATTACCCGTAAAATTAGGAGACAATAGGAAAACAATGGAAAGCTGGCGTAAACGCCAGATTAGTGCTCGAGGGGTTAAATCTATGTATTTTAATACGTCGCTAAAATTAATTAATAATCTTATAGTTTTATATAAATGTGTAATTATAGTATGAGTATGTCATTAATTGGTCGAGTTAATAATATATTTGCGTCGAGAATCCTTTGTTAGAATTAATTGACAGGAATCTAAATAGTTTTTAAGTATGTATATATGTTTCTTCTTGTGTTCGACTGATACTAAATATAACCTACTGATTTGTGGCTATGTCTGTACGTCAGTTAATATTGTACATATATATAAATATTTTTTTTTATTGGAACAACGAAATATCACAACGTATTTTCTATACTAAATAATGTTTTATACGTTTTAATGTAAATAAGTGTTTTTTTTCCTTAATTAAATAAACTTTTTTTTTATTTTGTATTATTTGTCTATGTTTTATTTTGGATAATAAAATGTCATATGTAACTAATAACACATTATTATGACTCTAAAGCTTACGGAATCAATATATGGGACCTGTTGTTTTGTATGGATACGTGTTGGAAAACTAAAGACATGGATGAAAGAACAAGCATGTAGCAGAGAAGTGAATGTTGAGATGGATATAAATTATGACTAGAATGGATAAGATTAGAAATTAGTATATCAGAGGAAGCTTAAAAGTAGTGACAGTGAGAGAGAAGTTAATGAGTAATATTTTTTTTTACACAAAGCTCAGTGCTTTGACCACAATCTCACCTGTTGTTAAGTGACGATGTTGTCAAGGATGATAAACACACTAAACCTAGAGGAACTGGCTCTCAAGTTCACCACAAAACAGGTATCAGTAAGCTGAAAAGACCCTTTACATTAGACCGCCTTTAGTCAGTTCCAAAAAGATGTGTGTAAGTAAAAAGAAGTATTTTATCCTTACTAATATTATAAATGCAAAAGTAACTCTTGTCTGTCGTTTTCACGCCAAAACTACTAAACCGATTTGGTACACGGATAGTCTAGAGCCTGTGAAAGGATATAGGCTACTTTTTAATGCGAAAAAAGGGTTGTAAGGGAAAGAAACGTTTTATGGAAGTACCGTAATTTTTAGAGCTAGAAGCTTGAAACTTGCCGAAGTTCAATGTTATTTCTATAACACTGTTAAAAGGATATGCTAGCGGCATTTATTCCATACGAACGTTGTTCCCCGTTTCCTCCCTGGATAATAGTATTAAAATTTTTTAGGCTCTTGATTCGATATAAATAAATAAGACATTCAAAATTTGTAAAACTTTTACCTTCAAGGGTGTAAAATACCGATAAGTAATAGAGGATGAAAGTTCGTATGGAAATATGTAAGGTTTATGTCACTGTTTTTATAAGTTTGCGACAAGATACAAAATATTAGAGCTATTCTGATGGAACATTTACGAAGGGAGGAGGCGGAGCGCGGTGAGGGCCAGCGGAGCGCGGCTTGGTTCGGTGCGGAGTAGGTGGGGAAATATGCCTAAGTGAGGATAGACGACTGCGTCACACGCATGCGAATACTGGTGGGAAAACAAACACGTGGTTTATAAAAACGTACTTAAATAAACTCATATTAATTCTTTGTACCTTATGTACTTAAATATAAAACTATTTATACGTATGTATATTAATTTAAAATAAACAATAATTTATAATTCTAACAAAGACACTGTTCCATGCGGACGAAGTCACGGGCACAGCGAGTACATAATGTAATAAATACGTTTTTGAACTCGTAAGTAAGTCTTTACATAATTTATACTAGATCATATATTCTATTGTCGTTGGTTATAAATACTTTTTCCTGGTCTTATTTCTTTAGAACATCTTTTAACCTGATCCCCCACAGACTCCGGGTCCCCTTCCAGTGGCGGCCCAGGTCGTGCTTCTTTCCCCAACTGGGGAGGCTGTTCACGCCGCTAGCAGTGCGATACAGTGATACTGAACATGACATGACACGCAGGTACATAGGTCCTGTAAAAAACTCTTTTAAATTATTATTATTAAATAAAAAAATTAGGGCTAAGCCAGGTTCAAAATTCCGCGGAATGTTTTACACTCAGGTAACGGGCATGCCGAGGTCCGTGCCACTCGTAACCCTTGTGCTAGTTACTTTTTTGGGGTGCCTTCAGCAATCACCCTCAAAGTCACGGTAAAGCCATAAAAGCCTCTTCCGGTCAACAGCGTTAGCTAGGTATAAAAAAACCTATCGTGATCTAGATACGCTTACCTAGGTTTATCCTTACTGATGTACCCACTGATTGTGATATGGTCGTGCCATTTTACACGTAGAATTGATCTTAGACATTTCATGTGAAAGACATTAAGTCGTCTAATATCATGCTTATAGAGGCACCATGTCTCGGCAGCATAGAGCAATATCGGAAGAACAATTGCTTTGTATACAGCGATCTTAGTGTGCAGCTTCAAGTCATGTGAATCCCAAACTCTAGTTCGTAGTATTCCGAAGGATCAAGCAGAGAATAGAGTGGCGCAACTCTGTTAAAGAGGCAGTACAAATATTTGAGGAACATCGAATTAAAGATCTTGATGCAAAACGCCTTCTTAAAAAGAACCGTCCTAAGCCTTCCTATGTGTACACATACAACACTCTCGGTCAGTTACATTGTGCGCCATGTAACCGCACCTTCAAGGCAAAGTTTGGTTTCGCGAGCCACATTCGCTCACATTATCGAAGATGACAGGGTTCGCCGTTGACGGATACGTCAAGGAGGACATCATCATTATCACCCGCTGATTCTCGCCTTGTAAATTTGTTTCGTCAATCTTCTTTTATCCAGCCTCTCCACGTGTCCAAACCAATCCTACAGTCTGCTATAAAACATCACGTGGCTAATGAACAACGCCTAACCCTACAGAAACTGTAAATCAAGCGCATCAGCTGAAATTCATGCAATAATTATAGATGCTTCGCAGCAAATATCTTACATGGAGTTGTTAGCTGTAGTAGCTTGACGCCTGTGATTTCACGAAAATGATTCCCTTCAGCAAAATCTAATCTTCATTGTAACATCCAAATCCGAGTTAATCAAAGCGCTTCATGCCTAATAATAGCTACATCATATGTAGAAGTGGACTCCAAAGTTTAAACAGATTTATCATTAATAACGGAGGGTCACGGGGTCAAATAAACTGATAAAACTTAAGGCTCGGAATACTGCATTGATGATAACTTTAATTTTTGGAACACATCGTAAATTGTAGGTTACGTTTAACAAATAACATCACTTATGCGCTTGTAACATGCTATGTGTTTGGTAAGCTTTACAAAAAAAATGATCAAGAAACAAATAGATACTAATAAATTATTTTCTTATTATGAACTCAATCATTCCTTACACTAAATATTATAAATAATGATTAGAATGTTTTTTTTTTTATTTAAAACTAGCTACTCTCCTCGATTTTACCCGCGTAGTTGCAGTACCCGTGGGATTTAAACTATCTCCATACCAAATTTCATCAAAATCGGTACGGTAGTTTTTAAATTTATTCGTTACATACAAAAACACAAATCTTTCCTCGTTGTAATATTATTAGTGTAGATTATTTGAACAATTAGTATCATTTTGAAAGAAATGTGGTGGTGCTATTATAATTGACCAATTGACCAAAAAGAACAAATCTATACTTATAATAAAAGTATAACGAGATGAATTCTGTACATTGAGGATATTTAAGAAAGAACACTATGCGGAGCTTCAGAAACACTTTTCGATAGTTTAAAAAAGTTTTGTCTGTCAGTCTGTCTGTTTATTAATTTGTTCACCAATCACGCAAAAACTACAGAACCGAATTTGATGAAAGTTGATACATGTCGTATTGCATCCAGGGGGAGAATATAGGCTGCTAATTGTCTGATTTCCAAGCGGATAAAACCGCGGATGCAGCTAGTTAAATATGACAACATTATTATGTATACATAATAACGATTTTAATTATTAGAATCATTTTAATGCAGTTTGTGGTATCATAATTTACTATTTTTTCCTTTTTTTTTACTTCATGGGCTCAGTGCTTTGACCACAATCTCACCTGATGTTAAGTGACGATGTGGTTAAGGATGGTAAACGCACGAAGCCTAGATACCGTTTCTCAAGTGATGCTGCCGGAACACACCTATTGATATTTGTCGACAAGTTTTCGAACTCGAGGGTGGTAGCTACCCAGAAGAGCATTGTTAGAAAATGCCCTACCCCCATACTATGGTTTCCTCACTTTGTTCGCCGAAAACTCAGGTTGATTTTTAGAGTTGGTTAGGTGGGTATGAACCCGCGACCATTAACGCGGAATACGACCGCACTATCCACTGCGCCGTCATCGTTTCATAACTTTTTTATCACGAGTATATATTTTTTAAATTACACTGTTTTAAATCAATTTTTTTTCTTTAAAACAGTTTACCCGAATAACGTTTTTACGAATCTAATTACAGTTTACTTTATATTTTTTTTTAATTAATTAAAATATTGTGTTAATAAATTAACCGAATTTCTCTGCCTTAACGAACGCTATCTATAACCAATTACATATAAGCAAGTGAATCAAAAATAACTCGAATAGTCTGAGGCACTCACACACGAGCGACATCATGGCATTACTGTACTTCGTATTCGCCGTTTGCCTATCTTTAGGGTTGGCCGAGGAGAGAGTGGCCGAAATTCAATCCTGTCCTGGGGGTAAGCAAATAACTCTTAATGTAATATCGTATAAATTACAAATCTGTATCTGTAAAAGTGCTAATTTTAATAATATCTATGTTATTCTTTCATTTGTGTTTTCTTCAATTTATTTATAATAATTAAAATTAAAACTATAAATAATATACAATTTGATTAGTTGACATTAAGTTTCTTAAGCCGTTGAGCACTAACCTGGCATTTACGCCAGCTCTCCATTGTTTTCCTATTGTCTCATTTTTATGAGTAATCGACATATTAATAAACACAACAAAATTAATCTAATTTAATTTCCATTATATTATTTAAATTTTCTCTTCGCTCTAACACAACATTATGAAAATACACTTACGCTCTGTGTTTTTACTGTTTACATTACATCCATCCATCCATCCATTCAACCAAAAGACGTCCACTGCTGGACATAAGTCTCTCCCAAAGATCTCCGCGACGACCGGACTTGCGCCACCCGCATCCAGCGGATTCCCGCGACCTTCACCAGGTTCACAAAATTAAAATATAGCCAATATATCTACTTATTCCAAAATCAGTAGTGGCCTAACGAGGATGTTCAATATATGATGACCTTACGTCACCGATAGAGGCCCGTCCAAGTGTTACGTAATTAAATTTTTTGTCATTTATGGGCGTCCATACCTTGTCAGGAATAGTAAATAAGTCTCTAAAGACCAGACAGATGTTATATGTTAATAGTTAATTCATAATTACAATTAACGAATTTCGAAATTTAAAAATTATAAAAATATATCTAAAGTTTCGAGTTTTCACATCTGTCGGCAGTCCCCAGGCTGCCTAGTTTTTTTTTTTATTTATTTCAAGTTTTACATTTCAGTAACAACTCTTTTTTTAAATTACATGATCAAAAGCAATCTCTGTTTTTCATTCCATCGATGTATAAAATATAAGATATAAAAAATAGAATTTGCAATAGGTTAATAATATAAACAACCGGACATTTCTGAGCAATTTTATTAGAATAAAACAAGTAGTAATTTATTACTTATTAGTACAAGGCAGAGTAGTTATGCAATAAAATAGTTTAAAAGTAAAGCAGATAAGTCAGATAACAACAAAATACTAACAACATAAGTTCATTGCACAGTCGAATGACATGAAGGTTATCAATATTAACAGATTATTGCTGAATTCTCGACTGTTTTAAAAGTTATTATTCTTTCACGTCTACAGTTTCGAATGATGGCTGCTCGGTTAACGAAGTCCGAATCGATCCTTGCAATACGAATCACAAATGCGTTCTGAAACAAGGAACGGTCGGGCGCATGACCGTTAACTTCACACCTAGTAAGTATTATTTTTTTTATTATTATAATAAAAATAGTTAATCCACGTCATTGAATAAAAGTATATGATATCCTCAATAATCTATATAATTAACAATGTAGATTGAAAATAGTGTGTCAATTAATAAAAGTGTTTTACATTTCAAGCATTATTAATTTGAGTCATGGTTTTAAATAAAAACAAACGTACTTAAAAATAAAGTCTTAAAACTTAGACATATATAACGAGTAAAATGTTGTGTAATTATTTGAGAATTTACTTGTTTCACTAATAGGGTTGTCTTGAATTCTGATTTATTAGTTAAAAGTTATGTTTATAATACTGTTCAAATAGTAAGATTGTCACAACTATAATTATTAAACGATAAACGGAAAATTGTCTTATGAAATAATTATATTTATGTAGTTTTACATACATACAGTATAGGTTTACATTAAACATTGTATAGTACTGACAGCCGATTATTTGATTCTCATTTTGGTGATTAGTTTTTTTCTTTTATGAGAGTGTTAAGATTTGCTAATTTATTCAAGTGAATTAAAAATGCAAAATATAATTCAACATTTTTTTTATTTAATTTAGGCCTACTAAGGTGCTTATGAACGTCAAAACACTACCACTGGTTCGGAAAATAACACAGTCGAGAAGAGTCGGCAAGAAACTCGATCTGATTCTTTTTTTTTATAAATTCAAAAATATAAATATTCAGCCATAAGACATCCACTGTTGGGCATAGGTCTCTCCCAATAAGGGGGGGCAGGTGGGTTGGCGATCGCAGTTGGTGTTTGTGGTACTCAGAGGATGCTGCTGCCCACCTTCTAGTTTATATCCCTAAGTCGCTTTTTACGACACCCACGAGTAGATATGGGGTGGCACTATACTTGGCCTATTCTATTAATTTTAAATAAAAACTATAAAAAATAATAGTTACAACCATTGTTAGCGGGTGCGCACAGAGAGGGGTGTAAATTCCAGACATCACTATCGTTCACGTAATGATCCACCTTTTTTTTTTTACGTGGTTGAAATCTGCTCGTTGAACGCTCGGACGTGCGCCGAAAACCAAGTTTTTTGCACACGTATGATCATCGCGACAGACTGAGACACCGAGTCACACCCCTCTGCGAGAGGCGCCCTCTTTGGTGCCCGTGTGCCAGGTTGGCCGTAACCGACTGACTAAACACTCCACGTCCCTAACCGGCGCAAAGATGCCAGGGCCTCCGGAAGCACATTATACATGTATTCTGCAGACGCCCTGACAGCGCCATACCTCACGGGAGGTCCGACGTCAAGTTATTTTACGAGGCTTGGCGACCTCGACGGGCGCCCGGACGGCTGCGTCCGGTGCCCCGGCGTGTGACATGCCTCACTCGGCTGGGGAGCGCTGCCCGCTCCCTCTCCCGCTCTGCCTCCTCCTTTGCGAGCATGACGGCTTCGCAACAGGAAGAGACAACCGCCCAAGCCCTAGAGCCCAAGACACGTAGTGACCATCCCTGTAATAACCTTTTGAAATTAGAACATGCTTGACATGTGCTTGAACTTATTGTGAAGTAAATCGATAATATTTTTTGGCATCTTATTATTAACCCGAATACCTAATAATTACATATAAAACTTTTATTAGATTTACTTAGCTTAAAGCAAAAAAACTTAGTACCTACAAACTGGCCCTAATAATATGACTACCCATTGCATAATGAATTCCTCTCGTATTAGATGCGTTATTAATATGTACCCCTTATATCCAGATTTCGATGCTTCAAAGGTGAAATTTGGCTTGTATTGGGACAATGGCGGAGATGTTCCCTTCCCAGACCTTCAGTCGGATAATGCCTGCGAATACACGACTTGTCCCCTACAGGCTGGGCAATCTAAGACACTTACGTACTCCCTACCCATTGGGAAAAAGGTGCCTAAGGTTAGTTAATCTCAGGGATTTAACAATTTTGAAATAAACTGTTTTTTATTGTGTACGACAAAGTTATTGCTAAGGGCCCGATGGTAAGCACAAAACAAGTTAATAAAGGCGCATATGCGCGGATATACTAACTGATCTGAGAAGACAATGGTTTGGGTGGTGGTTTGCCTTTTGTGCCCGATTGGGTTGCAACCACCATACACATGGTAAAAAGCTCTGTATAGTGACACGTTTAGGCGCATCACGTCATGGGATCATCCAGTATGATCTTGCAGTTAGCCAGGTGGTTGCGAGCAATTGTGGATTGCAACGACCGTACAATTGTAAAAACCCGTCATAATGACATTCGGTATTAGTAAGTACGTATGTCTTCTAGAGCTCTGAAGGCCGTGGTAGATTTTAATTTTAAATTTTCCTGTCGTGCCATTAATGTGTCTAGTAAATTTATCCATTAAGTTCATCCGAAAATGAAAATAGTCCTTCATCGTTAATTATTCTGAATGTTGATCGGTCAACATATTTTATGTTCCAGGGTACGTTCATGTTCAAATGTAAATTCTGGAATGAAGAGAACGGGAGCCAGAGTTGCTGTTTCGAAACAACCGTACAGATTAGAAAGTGATCATTGAAAACTGTTTAATAAATAAAATAAACTTCAACATCTACTTTGTTTCATTGTATCATGCTCATATACTACGAATTCTAAGGTGATCGCTGTGTTACTAAAATATTTTTGTATTCATAGTCGAACGTAGTCATTGCAGGGTCTTTAGCAAATAATACTGTAGTGGTCTTACATTTAGGACATTAGAACAAAATTTTAGATTTGATGCTAAAAAACAAAGTGTTCCACTTATGTATTACTTTTCAGGTACTTATAAACGCGGAGATTTTAGGAATGTGGGGTCTATAACTTTTACTAAATTCTCCTAAGTGCAGTTTTCAAATACCAATCCAAACATAATCATTGAGATAACTTCATTCATACTTATAGGATAGAACAAGTACAAAGTTTAACCACCCTTGAGCATAATCCCACCTGATGTAAATGAGGCTTTAGCGTAAGACGATAATACGCTGAGTCTAGAGGAATTTCTTAAGCTCAACTGTCAGAATCTTGGTGTTTGACGAAAGATATTCAACCACGATTATTTTTTTCATCAGAAGCTCTAACTTTATTGTGGCATTAAAAATACCTCATCAAATGACGTGAACTCCGTATAGAAAGAAAAACAAGAAAATAGAAAACCTTTGTATATTATAAAAGTCTATCTACAACATAGTATAGTATAGTTTTGTTATTGTTATAATATTGAACGACCGGGGTTCAATTGATTTAAGACACACAAAGTAGATATCATGCTCGGGGTATATGATATCTCTGTGAAGTAAGATGCGAAACGGGACGGTTCGTTGAGACTCATCAAATTAATACTCCGCTGCCTGAGAGAAATCTTCTCGCACGATTTCGACAGGTCAGAGGCTTAAACCTCTTTCCTGCCGGATTCAGGATCTCATAAAAGAAGCGAACACTGCGGAGAGGGTGACAGATTACCCATTGCCCCTTCACGAAGTCCAGACTCGTTGGTGACACGGATTAAACTGCCCTAGATGACCATGCAGCGGAAACGTGGGAAGACCATACAGACGAGATTATCATGGATAGCTCAATCTCCTCAGTACACCAGTCTATGCAAAAGTCTTTCAACCAAACCAGAACCGGTCCGCCTATTATTGAGTGAAGATGGCCTCTCACGTTTCACAGCAACTGATTGGCGGAGATCGTTGCTACGTGTTTGGAGAAACAGTTCTCCCCGAACGACGAGGCGGATCTTTAGCACGTCTCAAGAGTAAACCTATACCTAGATAGCTACTGAACAGAGCCTGTAATCGACGGAAGCGCGGCAAGCGCCCTGTTCTTTAACCCGGCCAAAGTAAATTGCGAGATCGGGAAACTGAACTGCTGCTGAGAACATTCGCGTCGGTGACACGGTTATTTATACAACGGTATTATCCGCTCGGGTCACTTCTCGAATGATTGGAAGCTAGGACAGGTCCGCATGTTACCGAAGCCCCGCAAGAACCTACAAAGATCATAAAACTACAGTCCAATTAATTTGTTCAGCACGCTATCTATAAAAGTGTTCGAGAGTCTCGTGCTGGCCAGAATGATAGCGCACTATGATTTGAAAAACCGAATATTTCGGATTCAGAGATCATCACTCTACTGTTCTCCAACTCACGAGGGTCATTGTCATCTTATATACCGCAAGAAAAAAATAAACAATATGTAGCTACAGTAGTACTGGGCATGGAGAAGGCGTTCGAGAAGGTATAGCACGAGGGAATACTATACAAATTCTCAACTACTACGATCCCTAGGAAGATACTCCTGAAGTCTTCCTGGACAACCGCCGCGTCCAAGTAGTGGTCGAAGGAGAAATCCCGATGAAAGGCGAAGTCCCGTAGGGAAGCTGTCTCTCTCCGAGCCTCTATGCAATATAGACAAATGATCTACCGGTACTCGACTAGACTAAGCTTTCACTTTTTGCTGATGACGTCGCTTATTTTCATGTTGATAATACGGCTAAAGATGCTGTCACTGAGCTCCAGAACATATTAGATATCCTTCCCGAATGGCTTCGTAGATGGAAGCTGAAGGTCAATGTAAGTAAAACACAGTCACTTATAACTAGAGTGATGTTGAGTAGATTACTACCTTGCTTGACGCTCCAGGACCAGACTATACCGTGGTTGAACGAAGTGAAATACCTGGGAGTCACTATAGATCGAGACCTGACTTTTTCAAGTCACGACGGAGTTGTGATCGCGCGGACAAGAGCGGCAAGGAAAATGCTGCGTCCAAGCTTACCTCAAGGCTACACTTAAGAACGAGACTTGGGTTATACAAAACAAATCTGAGGTCACGATTTTTCATGTGCCGCCCCTTCATGGTTCAGTCGCTTATCGAAAACGAACAAGAAACTGTTTAGAGACCAACAGAAGATCTCGCTTTGCAAGACCGCGGGGGCACCGCGATACGTCGCAACTACGTAATTGCGCATGACTTACGTGTAGAGAGCCTGGATGCATTCGTAAGCAGCCTTGCAACCAACATGTTCCGAAGGGCGGACATGTCGGCGCACGTTCACCTCCACATTGCGTCGTTGCACGCCAGACCATCCGATAGACGGAGAAGAAGAGGTGGACGCTTGTCACTAACACATAAACCTCAGGCGCGCGATCTTATACGCCGATCCACGCCTAGCTGAGTGGGTAGTTGAAGGAGGACTGTGACTATGACTCGTACAGATCGGGCGCATCTCCCAGACCCCTCAGAGTCCGAACTCAGAAGATTACTCCACGAGGGACGCACCTTGTGTGCCTCACCCAGTTGACTTATCGGTAGGCGCGGACAAAGAAATGTCCACCGTCGAAGGGAATAACCCCGTTGCAGTTTCCCCGTGTCCCCTTTATTTTGTAAGCTTAGAGTAAGGCTTTGGCTGTGTACAATTTGTGTTTGAACTTGTAATTATTTTAAGTAACAATTGTAACTCTCAACCTTCGTTAATTGTAACAATTTTTATGATAAATTTAATTAATTTAATATTTTATATTAAATGAGGATAATACGAGTATATGAAATAAATAAATTCTAAGTCGAAGAGTGCGTAAAGGTTTTATTAGTAATACCCAAGCAAAACAAAACTGTCTTGCGAGAGACGGATGCCCTGAATGCAAGGGATTGGATATTGGAACCAATGGTGAGAGTTAAGGGAGATCCATATTTTATAACTCTACGAACAAGTTGGATAAAACAAAATATGATCATACTTTTATTTATCTGTCACCTGCTGTTTTTAAGGGTTCGTGTTGAAATATATTATAAATGAGACCATACGTTAGTGGTTAGGTGATTAGAGGTTTTCTATGTGTTCTTTTCTTCATCTATTGGGGAAGGGGCTGTGCTTTTACCACCCCTTTCCCGGGCGAATTCTGATGCCATTTTTTGGTCTTGGCCACTTTTTGGTGCAGGTGTTGTTTCTTCTTGGGGGAGAGGGGTGACTTTATAGCTCTCTCCCGGACGATAATAATTCTCTGTGAGAATTGGGCTAAGAGGTGAGTGGGAGAGTGCCCCCTCATCCCCAATGGGCTAATGTATGGACGAGGCCTATTGGGCCTGTCGCAGGGGGCGACGCGGTGCATGCAATCGCAATCCCGTATCGCTCCAATTCCAAATACGGCGGCGGCTCCGGGGGGTTTTAGTGGGTATTTCCGGGCGCTTCACGCCCGGGCGAGTTCCACATTGGTGCGGAGACGTCCCTCCGCACCCCCTTACCCATTGCATTAGGGGACTTCGGTCTCAATAATGCAATGGGTAAGGGTAGAGCGTAAATGCATTTCCCCCCGTAAAAAAAATTAAAAAAATAAAAGGTGATTAGAGGTGGTCAAGTGTGATAAACGTTAAGACTTGAAATGAGACAGATACCTAAGTACAGCTGTTGAAACCCCCCAATAAGAGCTTTCTGATTGACTTTGATAGGTAGATAATAGATTAAGTTGCATGAACCATTTCAAGATGGAGCCATCACGTCACATACTTAGAAACTGCATCAAAGGATTTGCGTAGTACAATAGTTATAAGCTATATCAATTAAGTGAGAGGACATGGATTCTATTTTTGCAAAGGACTAACTTATATAATACGTATGATTACCACTACTGTGTTTGGATGAAATTCTAAAAGGAGCCTGAAATTTTAATAAAAGTATGGTGGGTATCATCTAATGGTCGATTTAATTGTGTAAGTAAAAACATTTGCGACTTTATTATCTACATTTTAACAAACCGCTTCTGTTCGCATTACATTATCATCCCCGGACTTCGGAACAGCGACCAATAAACCCATTATTATAGATTAATATAAACAAACGTTAAATACGGTTCAAGTTAGTGTCAGGCTAGATATAATGATGTTTGCTCGTGTTGTGTTTATCGCTTCGCTTCTTGTTATCTCTGAAGCTGAGTATGTGAGGAAAAAGGTTTGCAGAGATGGTAAGTTTTACAATGTACCTACGACACAATCATGTTACGCAATTCTTAAAACTGTTTGTTCATAAGCGTTTATGCCTAAAAGGAATTAACTTAAATTTGAAAATATAAATTCGAAAGGTAGTAATACAATAACATCTACAGATATTAACAGGTAAAAATAAATTAGTCCAGCGCAATGTTCTCCTTTGTTTGTCTATCCAATTTCTTTTTTTTAAAGCAAATTAAAAAGCATTACCGTATTGAATTTAAAAAAAAATGGAAATAGATATTTTTTTGTTTAAATAAGGCTAAATTAGTTATCAAAAAGTTCAGACATTTTTCTTTAAGTCCATTCCGAATATCCTGATTTACAAAAAAAATATTCGTGTAGTAAATATAAATTTGGGAACGTTTGCATGGTTTTAGACTTAGTAAATGAGACACTATTAACATAGTTGTTTCTAGAGGATGGACCAATCCAGCTTTGCAACACAGTCCTTGAGTCTGATGCGAGTGATAGTTCAGACTACAGAGTGATAGACCTCGAGACTTTTCAAATAATTCCTCCTAAGCAATCATCAGCATAATACTACCTATAAGCAACTTAGCAGTCAACTTAGCAGCGTTCATGAGTTGAAGTAACAAGTTATCAGTAAAACTGTATGGTATAAATGAAACACATCCTCTCTCCATCCAATCAAAATTCTTTCGCTTAAGTTAAATTAGTATAACCTACAATAATTATCCTTCTAACACACAGTTTCTCATCTTTATTTTGCTAACCGCACACTTTGAGAATGTGTTGTTTTTAGAATCCCCCATCTTATTTTATTGGCCTTGTTTAGACTATATATTTTGAAACTGCCTACACCTCCTTTACGTTTCATACACCCTAATTTTCGCTAGGTCTTTACAAGGGCGCATAATGACCACGATGAGAACCTAGGTTCTACCTTGTTTTATACTTGTATATTGGGTAAATGTAACGAAATTTACTGATTGATTGAGCTAATACTCATCATGAAATCTCTAAACCATGCACCCGATTGGCTTGAAATTTTGCAAAGTTACTCCTATCGCGATACAGACTTACATATAATTCTATCCAGATTAATTTCGTCCCATATACTACTACCCCACCCATCCACACTAAGTGACCGTTGCCATACTAATAGATTATCTGAAAACCGTTGCTACAGTAATCGTGAACTGAACGAAATTGTCGGTGCAAGCAACTAAATTCAAACTAAACTACTCGAACAAAGAATACTTCTATAATTTTCAAAAAAATCATCTAACATATTTATCAATTTATGGACCAGTTATGAAGCACAGAAAACATTGTAACTTATTTACAAAATTTGTATATTTATTACAGTGGACGTGACACAATGTGCAGTTCATAGCGTTATAGTGGACCCGTGCACCCAGGCGCCATCGTTCTGCATTATGAAAACAAATAAAAATTATGGAATGACAATAAACATGACTCCTAGTAAGTGATTCCAGTACGAAGTATTTATAAAAGTTAATGCGAAAGGCCCTTGTTCAACAGCAGCTTTTACATTTATTTTCAGGAATTTTATCTTTCAATTAATTTATGTAATAATTTACCTAATAACTTATTCAGCATATTTTCAACACGTGGTGTTATTTTTCTATCGTGATAAAAGGTCAAACTATCTATACTTCACAACAACGAATTGTTGATACTTATAATAATTAAAATAATATTTTTTATAGCTATCATAGGTATCTAGTTCTAACTCGCACATAACAATGTCGTATTAATAACGGTTATTCATTATTAGATTCATTATACGGTATTAGGTCATCATCATCATCTCCCTACCCTTTTCCCATTTTTATTTGGGGTCGGCGCAACATGTCTTCCTCTTCCATTCTTCCCTATTTGTTGTCATCTCCGCATTCACTCCTTTTCTAAACCTATCATCTTTCACACAGTCCATCCATCTTTTCTTTGGTCTTCTCCTTCCCATGTAACCGTCCACATTCATATCCAATACCTTTCTTACAACATTCTCTTTCTCCCTGCGCATCACATGCCCATACCAGGATTTATACGGTATTAGGTAACATCTCTTAAATAATTTAACGATTTCAATGACGTAGTGGCGCCGTAAATCGCTTCTAGAGTTATTAGTACGCAAACAAACATAGAGGCTAACAAAGACTTTATCTTAAATAGTGTATATAAGAGGCCGTTCATGTATTACGTAAGTATGATTTTGGTCATTTTTAATTCGAATTATTGCATTACTGTCGATCATTACCCGCATATATATTCTTCTTTACTTTTACATGCAATTACTATTGAAGCTACCGCCTTATCAACCGTATCAATGGCATGGGGCTTTAAATATTCGTAAAATGTTATTCTTTACCCTCCACTTGAGCGTCATCACACAATTGAGTAAAAGCCTCCCTCTTAGAATTTAGATACCTATGTGTTTTGACCACAATCTCAACTGTTGTTAAGTGATGTAAGTGGCCCAGGATGGTAAACACACTAAGCCTAGAGGTAATGGCTCTCAAGTCATGCTGCCGGATAACACCTTTTCAGAGAGACAAGGCAGATTTTCAAAGTTGAGGGTAGTTGTTATGGTTTTCTATGGTTTCCTCGTGATGTTTAGCTTCACCGAAATCTCAGGTCCATTATAAAACTTGATAGGTAGATTCGAACCTGCATCCGTCGACACGGAATCCGACCGCTCTAACAACTGTGCCATCATCGCTTAAACTTTCACAAAATTACACCCCTGTTGAAACTATTCAATCGTTTACTCGGAAATTATTTTACTTTTCGTGATACAAAATGGAAACAGATATTTTAGCCTTGTTCGATTGTTTAATTATCTATAATACATTTTGAAAATACTTTTTATTTCAGGATTTTCAGCGTCAAAACTAAAGTTGGCAATTTATGGGGACGTTGAAAACAATGGCACATTTAATACAACGTTCAGGGAACCGGTTGACGGGTGTGGACTCCTGTTCTGCCCTCTGCAGGCTGACGAGACAAGAATATTCGATGTTGATCTAATTTTGAACAAGAGCGCGTCTGTGAGTTTCCGTATTGAATTTTATTGGCTAAATTAAATTATATATTAACAATTACGCGCATACTTAACCTCTTTGCCTGTCTTTTAGTATATAAGATAAGAAAAACAGGTGCTTTGGGACATTTTTTAATACATAGATAATTAAAAGAACATTAAAAGTAATTTGAAAACTATATATTTATTATCTGTACATATTAAATAAGATATTTATCTTGTCAATAAAATATGTGTGTATGTATGTTTTACAAATTATTTATAAATTGACAATATCCAGCAGTCGACATCTTGTATTTGAAATGATGATAATGATTTATTTTATATTTCAGGGTAAATTTCCAGTAAAAATAAAATTATGGAACAAAGAGGACGAGTCCAAAGCGTGTTGTTTCACATTCACCGTTAAAGTCAAATAAAAAATTATTTGTTTTGAGAATTATTATTTATTATTGATGACAATTAACAAATTTAAACAATAACCTCACAGTTTATTTCTTTGTTAAATATATTATCCCAGTAAGATTAGATAACTGTATACGATTAAATGTCTTCGAAAAAATTTATCTTTATTTAATCTGATACGAAAGTATAAATTACAATTAAAGTATAAGTCTTTTTAGGTATTATTGCAGCGATTCTCAACTAGCTGATTGCTATCGTATGAATAAATAAAGGCGCAACGAAAATGTTAGGTTATTTTACATTTGAAAGTGGCGTTTTGCCGAATTGGCTACTTTGATCTCAAATATCTGGTGTTTATTTATGCGTTATTTTACTCAACTGTCACAATAACGAGAGAATTTCGAATCGATTACGGTTGTTCTGTACTGTCAACACTTGCAAACCATGATGGAAAATCTAGCCGTCGAAGAACCGAATCTTGCCAATCTATTTAGTCTACTGCTGCTTCAGGATAACGCTAGACCTCTAACTTCACGACAGATGGTCGCTAAATCAGAGGAACTGTGGTTGGAATGTCTCCAACACATGTCACCCATCATACTCTCCGAAGGTTGCTCCAAAAGATTACCACTTTTTTTTTTTAATTTATGCAAATTTTTGTAAGAAAAAAAAACCAATAGTGAATACATAAAAACACTATTTTTTCAGCAATGGAATCCATGAACTACCCATAATATCGCCATATTATGGTACATAGGTACTTCGATTAATTAAATCTAATTTCATTTTTTTAATCTTTTTACTTTGTCTAAATATGTATAACGCTAATTTCTTATTTAAGGCTCTTATATTATGATTAATATTATTGTTTTGTTATTAATGCGTAGAAGTAACAAAAATAAATCCCTGACTAATTTAATTAAATGTCATTTAAAAAAAATACGCTAAAGCACTGCCTGGGTTACAACTGAAAAAAAAAAATGCGATGGATTTCCGTAAAGTATGATTATGAACTTCGTGAACTAAAAATCTTCCGGGAGAGAAATATAATTACATCTATTAAAATTAAACTTATGTTTACTTTATTTATGTCGAAACTTGCCGAAAATCTTGCCGTTTAAATAAAGATCTCCAAGATTCTACTTGATATAAAGTTAAACTGAGTTTTAGAAACACTGTTACTAACGTTATTAATTATCTGCTTTATAAAAAAGGCATAAGCTTAATAATACAAACAATGTTTAGTTGGACGAGATGTTTGATAACACTGTTATTAAAATATCAAGATGGCCTAGTTGATTAACATATCAATTAGAGAACGACGAAACTTTGTTTTTCAACCGAAACCGAAATTCGGCTTCTGTTTTCATTTCGCACGGAATGAATTCTGCAAATTTAGATATACAATAAGTTTATCTGTTGTTTTTATCTAGATTTATTAACAATATAATATTCAGTTATAGTGTACAATGCATTTTGTTGTTTTTTAATACAAAAAAAGCCGAACATACTGCGGCCAGGCGATTACTCAAGTTTCGGGTAACCGGAAGTTTCACAAGTATTATACCGAAAACCATACGTCAGCCGAAACTTTTATCGGTCATTGATTATAAATATATGTATGTGAATGTTGTGTAGAATAATTAACTAGATGTTAAAAACCACAGTAAAAGGTTATATTGTAGTTAGCTCCGAATATATTTGCTGATGCCGGAGCGCGATGCAGCTTCTAACGTGTCACTTACTATAATAGATTTTTCACCACGTGGTCGCGACTTGGGCATGAAAGCATGAATTGACCACCAGCCCCATTGACTTATAACAGTTTACCACAGTTTGTCAACCTTATTTTGTTCACCACCCACTTTTTTCTAGAGACCCCCATCTTAATTTTCCTTCTTCTACTTTCACAAGGGGACGTTATCGCGCACATTGAGAAACTAGGATTTAAAGTACTGAATACTAAAGAGATATGAGGAATTATTGTGAAGAATCGAAATTGTTTAAATTGGTTCCGTTTAAGAGGTTAGCAGGAAAAAAAAAACAAACAAAAATTTAAAAAAAAAATTGCGGTCTAAGTACCATATTGATATGCATCAAACTGTTTTAATACTACAACCAGACACTTAAATTCTATTTATTTGATAAAAACGGGATGTCGTCTCTAGTAGTTTTGTTCATTTTAACTCAACGTTTTTATAACTGTGTTCTCCCTTCCCATTGAAAGTGTACATAACATATATAAAATTTGTTGTTAAATAATAAACGCGGTAGCTTTACTATCCATGTGTGTGTGTGTGTGCGTGGACCCCCGCTTTTTTGTCAAAGGTCGTCGGTTTGAATTCATGACCCCTCTAGTGAAAGTGGTCACCGCTCGGAGGCAGTAACTCATTTCCTGCTATTATTTTATCAATGTACAGTCACCAAAAGATATATATCAACAATATTATGTTCTCTAAATTCATACTACACTATTTTATTCACTTCAAATTTGACCTATAAAGTGCCAATTATAAAATATCGATTCAACCGCTACATTAAAACATTGTGATCTATTCAGTAGAAATAGTTATAATGAGATTTAAAATATATTTCAGTATACTCCTTTCAATTATGCATTTTTTATATCCTTATCGTTAGATTATAATATAAAAGGAATCATCTGTCGGTCTGTCCGTTAGTTGGCTTATAACTAGAGAACCACTTAACCGACCTTCCTGATTCTTGTTTTAATCTTAGAAATATTATCTGGGTAAGTTATACAGTTAAAAGTAATTTTTAGTTTACTACATCAACAACACTAGTAGATTACAGTGTGAGAGAAAGTAAATATAAATATTATACTTCGTTAAAAAGCGAATGACTACCACGCACCAGAAGACGTAACGTGGGTTGGCCCCCCACATGGTGGACCGACGACCTGGTGAAGGTCGCGGGAATCCGCTAGATGCGGGTGGCGCAAGACCGGTTGTCGTGGAGATCTTATCGTTAAAGGCGACTAAGGAATAAAATAGGGGAATTGCAACAGTATCCTATGAGTACGAGAAACATCTGACTGCGATCAACAACCCTCCTGTCAAGCGTGGGGATTATGGCAATTACCCCTTTTTAGAGAAGACCTATGTACAGTATTGGACGTCTTTCGGTTGAACATCAGGATCAATCATAAACGAAAAGCGCATAATTAGAATGAATATAACAAGCACAATTTTGCGAAATCATCAAATAATTTAATGGTTCATTCTGTGTTCAGTAAAAATAGAAGGGAGAATAAACGATAATTCCCACAAAGCACTAAATGACCCTATCTCTGTGAATCGAATTAGATTAGCAAAATGTTAGGATGAAAGTTTGCGTAGGGATTGCAGGATTGCTGTTACAAGGACAAAGTTCACCAGCAATTTATATCAAATTATCAAATGTCGCCATGAAAGCCTGGAAGTACTATAAATACGGCTTATTATTTAAATTAACTCGTTTTCATTAGATGATAGCTAATATTATGCAATGAAGAGACAGTAACTGTGGCAGGTTTTTGAACTAAATGTTTTTTTCTCATCTCTCATAAGCTAATATAACTTTTTTAAGTGCTAGGATTTTATGGGACACCTTTGAATGTCGTGATTATACCTTTTTTATAATTTATTACCCTACTGAATGCAAGTCCTTTAAGTTCAACTCCGTATTTTACTATTCTTCAGTACCTACTCCAATCAATGTGGCGGCCATTTGTTAAAGCGTTCCAAAGTTGGTGTGAGATCTCGGAATTCACACTCTTCTGTGTTCTTTTTTTTAATATTCCTCACTTATGAACAATAACCGAACTAAATCATGTAAAATACCACCAATATTAGATAATATAGAGTCAAATATTGCAAGTTAATTCGCACCAAGAACTACCGTGACTGTACCTTAATTTTGAAATTGCCGACATAATTGGTAGCGACTCTCGCTGCAACCAATAAATCGTTCGATGTTATGTCAAGTCATAATACGTTGGGAAATAAAGATTGATGCATAACATATACGCAACGACTAAAATTTTAATTAAATTCTTGTATTTTTATTAAATTGTGTATCTCTTCTTTTATTGTTTATCTGTTAGACGTAAATAACTCAGGAAATAATGAACCAATGAAATTAACATTAAATTTAAATCATTATCCAAGTTCATATATAATACATTTTGTTAACTTCAGGAATATATCCGGCCGCCATAGAATGTTGCAGCCTGCAGTCAGTGCACAGAAAAACCTCTTTAAATATTGTTCGTTCCATCTCCCTAAGTGACGTTGATTAGTCAAAAGGATTTTTCAACATTACCCAACATCGGAATAGGAAACCTACAGTGAGGACAGCCCGCACTTACTGGAGAGTAAATGTAATGCGAAAGTATCCGAACATTTAAGAAAGATCACCGAGGGATTTTAGTCAGTCAGAGTTTGACATACCTATTATACTATTTTTTCTTGTCAGGAGTATGTAGGATTTACTGATGGTAAAAAAGTGTAGAATGAGTCATTAGTGTACGAAGTGCTAGACACAATTCGTTAGATTACTAAATAGAATATTAATGTATCTCATACTCGCATTTTGGACAGTGCACATTACAGGACTAATATTTAATAACACAAACCAGTATAATCTTAATCCTGAACAAAATGTTTTTTTGTTAATTAAAAACATAATATATCGAATTATCATAATTAATGGTTTTAGGGTAAATTATAACGTTTCTCTACTTAATATCTAAACAAGAAAATTTGCCCGTCTCATTCTTTCAAAAGTTTTAGAAAGAAACGAAACAGAAACAAATAGTTTATAGCACATGGTAACAAGTGCAATCTAATCTTTCTTTGTTTTTTTTATTTTACAAATCTATTTTACTCTTATTAAAACTTCCTTTATATTATCTATCACAGTACAGTCGTCGACAACTTCTTTTCAGAGGTCACCACTTATGTTGTACTTATCTTACCAGCAAAACGATAGTCGCGCGGTGGATAGTGTGGCCAAATTGAACTAGGATATTAGAGCATACTCTAAAATTATTCTGAGCTTTCGGTGAAGGTAAACATCGTGAGGAAACCATTTGCATGATGGTAGGGCATTTTCTAACAATGCCCGTCTTGATAGCTACCACCCACAAGTTCGAAAACCTGTCGCCGAATTCCAATAGGTGTGTTCCGGTAGCAGCACCTAAGAACCATTATCTAGGCTTAGCGTGTTATCTGGACCACATCATCACTTAACAGCAGGTGTGATTGTGGTCAAAGCACTGAACCTATATCATGTAAAAAAAAATCCTTATTTTATCTTGCTTGCTTCCATTAAAAACATCTTCCTAGCTATCATAATAGTTAATTGTCTGTCTTCCTGTTCACACAGTTGTGTGTTTGTAACTTTAATTTTAATTTGCTTATTCTATACACGATTATTTATTAAGTACATACATATCTTTTTACATTGTACATAAAGCAAGTTCCTAGAAAAATAGTCAATGAAGTCGACAAAAAAGACCAATGAGTTATTACAATAATTTAACTAAACTTATAAATGTTGAAAATAGTAATCTAGTAAATAACTGTAAATAATGTAATTTGTTAATGCGGACGCATCTAGTTATAAATGTATGGTAATAAATTTGAATTATCGTATTAATTTAATTGGATAATCCGGTAACATCGCTAGGCAGTTGATTACAACTGACCGTCTAGAGGATGTATAAGGTGTAGACTCACGTAAGCCCTATCGATGGAGTCAGGGCATCCGAGGTCGTTCGCCCTGCGCATTCCGCAAATACCTCTAGACCAGTTCACTCCCTCTTAGAGAGAGCTCAGTAAATGCTTTTTGTCCTATAGTGAACGTTTTATCGCCTTTTATGTAGTTTATATAACCTTCATCTAGTAGTAACGTAAGCTACTCGTTTATCCACAATTCAAAGACTAAGATTAAACCGATAATATATCATCGATTTGAGGTACTGTGCTCTGCTAAAAACGTAAACGTTCACAATTGATTTGAAAAGTTGCTCAACAAGCTATGGACAATAGTCAAAACGAGTATTCTTTTCTTGTAGATGCCAATCATCAATTTTGGTTTCGGACCGCTCCATGGTTAATATGCCCCCCCTGGACGAACACACAGGATCTTCCATCGGCATTTTTCGATAATGAAAAAGCCGAGTTCTTAGCCGACAGTCTCGAGCAGCAATGTTCCCTTGTAACTGACAACGTTGACGTCCTCCACGTCTCCGATGTATAGTCCTCGATACAGGACTTTACGTTCTTTTCCCGGTTGTTCCCCTCACACCTGTCACCTGTGATGAGGTCGTCACAACCTCAAAGAGCCTTAGGCCCGGAAATTCTCCCGGTCCGGACGCGATTAGAAACGAAGTACTCAAGCTTCTTCCGTCCCGTCTCATCGCGTTACTGGTCTGCATCTTCAATGCGGCCATTATAAACCACCACTTTCCAGCCGCCTGGAAAGAAGCGGTAGTTATAGGCATACACAAGCCTGACAAAGACGCCAAATCACTCGATAGTTACCGTCCAATCAACCTATTAAGCTCAACAGGTAAAACCTACGAGCAGATCCTTCTGCACCGGCTCTTAGTAGTGATAGAGGACAAAAAAGCAGTTTGGTTTCAGAGCCAGTCACTTTTGCGCGTATCAAGTGCAATGCCTCACGGAGCACATCATTTGACAATTTTATCGTACCCGTGACTCACCCTTTTTTTTTTTTTTTGTCGGGGGGAAATGCATTTACGTACTACCCTTACCCATTGCATTAGGGAGACCGAAGTCCCCCAATGCAATGGGTAAGGGGGCAAGTGACGAGTTCCGTGCCAGTGGGGGACTCGCCCGAGCGCTAAGCGCCCGGAAATACCCACTAAAACCCCCCGGGGCCGTCCGCTGCATTTGGGATGGGGGCGATACGAGATTGCACAGCATGCCACCGCGTCGCCCCCTGCAGCGAACCCACCGGGCCTCGTCGTACAATGGCCCAATGGGGATGGGGGAGAATATTTCTCGACCCCACCTCTTAACCCACCCCCCCGAAGGGAAGCATGACCCATCGGTCAACATTCCGGGAGCAAGATATATTTCCTACCCCCATAAAACGAAAAGGGAAGAGAAGGACAGAACGGAGGCTGGCCAAGAAGAAAGAAGAAGGAGCCCGCCTCCGCTATAGAAGAGGGAAAGAGATAGTTCCCTCTCCTGTACTCGCCTTGTTAGACCAACAAGGCGTAGCAAGGAGAGGGATACCTAAGAAGAAGAAATCCCACCACCAATACCTCACACAATCTCAACACCCTCCATCCTCCATCCTCCACACGACCTCCTACCTCCTCACGAGAACCCCCCCCCCCTGCCCTACTCAACCCACCCACAGGGCGCCCACCTTGTGATGAGGGGAAGCAGAAAGCTCCCCCCATCATGTGTCCGGCCTCCTTCCCATCATCCGCACACCGCGCGCACCTCAGGGTCCCCTCCGAACACTCCCCCGCCTTATGGCACCGTGACTCACCCTGGCGTACGCTCGCTGTCTTTTTCGACGTCGCCAAGGCATTCGACTAGGTCTGGCATACCGGCCTTGTATACAAACTCGTTAAGTTAGGTATTCCTGACACGTTCGTATAGATCTTACAAGATTACATCTTCAATCGTAGTTTCCGCTTAAGAGTAGAGTCTGTTCTCTCTTCAGTCCACCCGATCCGCGCAGGAGTTCTCCAGGGTTCCATTCTCGCGCCTGTCCTCTTCGACCTCTACATAGCGGATTTGTCTAACCTAAATCCGAACCCGAAAGACAACCCGCTCGAAGGAGTGGCGGCTAGTAAGGTTCATTTAGGCTTTATGCCTATGAAACGTTCATCTATTTCTCGTACAGACGTAGATACGTCCTTAGAACCCGCGTCCAAAAGGCTGTTGACATCTTAAGCCTTTGGTACAAAAAGTGGCGCATAGCGATAAACCCGGAAAAGAGCACCGCGATTATGTTCTGCGTGAAGGTCATCGGCCTCCTCGTCCCGTTAGATACTTAGGATTAGAGATCCCATGGGCCACCGAAGTCAAATACCACGGTGTCACACTAGACGTCCAAATGACTATCAAACCTCACATTTTGAAAGTCAGGAACCGGGCCAACATGGTTTGGGATGTCTTTTCCCCTTTTATTACTCCCAGAGTAAGATGAGCCTCCGCAATAAGATTACTCTGTACAAAATGGTAGACACAAGTTAGACACATTCTTACGCATTGCATCCCTGCCTTCGCATACAAAGATCTGGCCTCCTTCCAAGTGGTTCAGAACCGATTCACAAGGAGAGCCGTAAATGTCCGTAGGGTTTAGCTAGGATCAAAATTCCTCGAGACTTTTCACACTCAGGTAACGGCCATACTGAGAAACGTACCATTTTAGTAAGCCTTCAGCACTCGACCCCAAAGTTATGGTGAAGGTGTAAAGGCCCTTCCGGTCAACAGCCTTAGCTGGATTTAAGGAAAAATTAATTTGATTATATATTGTAATTTAGTTTTATTTTGTTATATATTTCGATTAAGGTTCGGAAATCTTAACTTAGCAAATTGTACATCTCATTTTATTTGGAAATAGTTTGGGAAAGTTAAGTGACATGCGTGAAGTAAATGTTTTAAATTACACACGGAAAATGATAAAATAGTTCTATAAGTATCTATAAATTAATTTAATTTTTTAGTTACAGTTTTTTCATTTTTAAGGAAAATACAAAGGTATTTTTACTATGCAGCCCAGACTGGTATTTTTCCAATCTTAAATCAACACTAGCAAAGTACTCAATAATGTGCCCTGTAAGCTGAGGAGCTGGAGAGGCTTCTGTATCCGCCACCACTTTCATGCACTAGCATAATAAGCGCTACACTATACCCCACACTCCTGCACACTGCAACACAGGTGCATGAGTTATGTTAGGGACCGTTCTGTGAAATTTATGTTACACTTTAGTACTCTCTCGTGCTAGCTACCACTCCCCCGGCTCAATGCCTAAAGGGCTCGCTCCAAAAGTTCGGTGAAGCTATTAAGGCCCTTCCAGTCAACAGCATTGAGTCAATTATATATATTTACCAATAGGATACAAAATACCTTACATTTAATTGATTTTGTAGTTACGAATATAAATATCTCGTTGTCTTCTCCAGTACTTGAACATATTTTAATGATTTCTTCAAAGTGTTTTAGGTATTATGCATGACCCGGATTTGAAGTTTAAAATTCCAAATGCAGCTATAGAAGTATACATACATAAAGATCACAGAACAACTGTATTATGAAACAATACGGCTGACTCATACGGCACTCAGTACATTCCACAGAGGGTCACATTAACGAAACTAATATATCCATCTATAGCCTAAATCTAGTCTACCTAGACATTACATTTATTAATATTGCAGAATAAATGGTCGAAAATATGTTCTATGAATTTGTTGTCATTTCTGTTTTTCCTCTATTTATTTCCGTATGCAAAATAGTCCCAGATTTCACATAAAAAATCTTTTTTTCAAAAACAATAATTGAGAAGAAACATCTTTCGTTTTCAATGGCTTAAAATAGTTATACATAGAAATGAATAAATATTGTATTCAAATTTACTCTTCCATTGCTCATTCCAATCGTTTTGCTCAAAATTATTAAAACTGTCGAATCTTAATTAGCGTTTGCTCTTCCTCCTTCTGGTACTACGCTAAATTCTATTTATTTTAAACGATAAAACGCTCAGTGCATCTCATCTGATGTTAAGTGATGATGTGGTTCGGGATGGAAAACACACTAAAGCTAGAGGTACTGATCCTCAAGTGATGATGCCGGAATACACCTATTGCTATTTGGCGACAGGTTTTCAAACTTTAGGGTGGTAGCTACCCTGGCGGGCATTATTGGACAATGGACACACCTATAAAAAAAACCTCACGCGGATATAAATTTAAAATGTAAAACTTTTGTCAATGTGTTATGTGTCAATAGATAAGTAAGAACGACTACAATACACCAATATTTATAAATACAAACTTAAGTATTAAGAAATAGAATAATCATCATGCTTTTATTATAGTTCAAAGATCATTACTACAGACCGATTTTCACTTCAACGGTATTTATGTTCGAATCTAATATTTACGCACGAGGTTATTTTATATTGCATTAGAGATGCCGCCAAGCCCATATTATTACTAAAGGGAAAGTATTCAAGATTGATTAATTTAATGGTTTTTTAATGGATAAAAAAAAAACGCATATAGCATTTATACCTATATGAGGTTTAACGAAATGTTATGCTTTATATATGAAATTATGTTTTATGTGAAAAAAGTAAAAAGAAAATCAAATTATGAAATGATATATTTGACCAATCCAAGAATTCAATACAATGGTACATGGTAATAATGATTATCTATGCACTTTTGCATACTTTATAGGTACTTCATTAATTCCATTGCTGTAAAAATAGTGGGAGGGAGAATCAATAAAAACTTTGAAGATGATTTGGACTGCCCCATGGGAATTTAATTTTTTTCCCTGCAAAAATTTTCTAAATTTCGAATAAAGTGGTAATGTTTTGGAGTAAGGTCCGGGGACCAATGTGAGTGTCGGAGACATTCCAACCGCATTTCCTCTAACTTAGCGACCGTGGCCGTGAAGTATACAGTAAAGCGTTGTCCTGAAGCAGCGGTGGGCTAGACTAGTTAACTTACTAATTTTAGTTATTTAACAGCTAACTTTTTCATCGCGGTTTGCAATTGTTTGAGAAAACAAAACTGACGTAATCGTCAGGCCAGATTTTAGGAAGCTGTAGTGTATGATACCAACAATGGTCCACCAAACACCACTAAGTTTTTCTGAGTCATCTTTCACTTAGATTTGGGCGGTTCTTCTAGGTTCAACCACTGTTTTCAATTGTCGTACAGGGGCCATTTTTCGTCACAAGTAATGATACGATTCCCTTCGTTATTGTGAGGGTTGAATAATATAACGCAGCACTTAATGTGTGTTTTTGTTAGTGTACTTCAATCAATTCACGCGGTACCAGTTTATCGAACTTTTTCAGATTTCCAATTAGTTTCAAATGAATTAAAGTTGTTTTATCTCTTCCAATGATACCTGCCGCTAACTCGGATATGGTTACATGTCTTTAACCCTTCGTGCTGTTTCTGCAGGGCTGGTGCCACGGTGGAACTTGTATTCGTAAATAATCCGATATTTTAAGTTTACCATTATGCGAACAGAAATATGTCAGAGAAAAATGAAATGGTGCAAAAACAAATGAATTACTAAGTTCGATACACCAACACACAAAAATTTGATATATATATATATTTGAATTTGGAATTCCTAACCAAACGTCATATATTTCAGATCGAAGTGGCCAACTGGCCTAACGAGACAAAACGCCAATAACAAAACTGGTTAATATTATGAAGGTGTATCTTTACCAAATATCATATGGTCGTTTTAGATGGATAGAACACTTCGAACATTTTTCAAGGAGACAAAAAGTATTTTGCTTATTAGGTATAAAGCACCCCTTCAATTGTTATACTGATTTCTGACACTTCTAAATCAAGATGTTAAAAATATTATACTATGTAAATTTTTCAGTAACGAGATGTTACACCTAGAGCGACGGTACGTGTTACTTTTGAAACGATTATTTTTGTGTAAAAAAAAATGAAAAGAGTAGTATGTTCTATAAATATTACAAAAGAGAATAAGGAAAAAACGTTATAAATATAGATATAGATGATGATTATGATGCGACCAGTGAAAAGACTTCTTTCTACAAAAAAGGTTCTGTACTTGATTTGGTTACAATACGGCAGTTTTTTTAATGTGTCTGGCAAGCTGAAGGAACCGTCGAAACTGTCTGGCAACTGAGAAAACATCTATTGATAGTACCCTAAGTAACATATATAAAATTCAGTTTTTATACTATAACGAAAGTATATCTTCAATTAACTATAGTTTAATCGTGTCGTGCAGGGGGAAGGAGATATATGTGTGATACCTATACCAAAAATACAATTTTTTAAATGTTTGTCTTTCTGTCTGTTTGTTTGTTCCTGGTAATCTCCGGAACGGCTAAGTGGATTTTGACGGGACTTTTTTTTAGTAGATAGCTGAAGTTACTCCGGGTAACTTAGAGTACTTTTAATTTTCGAAAATAATTAGGGTACCGCGTAAAAAAATTATACCTACTAAAAAATTTAATAAAATCCTATTCAATGAACAGTCTAACAAGCAAGTACTTGAATTTACGACAAATATACTTACTTTATCTTAATACTACAAAAAAATTTAGGGTTCCGTATAAAAAAAAAATTAAAACGCAGTAAAGAATATATGGAACACGGGCGCAACCGCAGGCGTATAGATAGTAAAATATATAAAAACTGAGCTTTATACTATAACAAATTTAAGGTGAATTTTTTACACTTTTAGTTCTTGTTATTTGCCAAAGCCACCAATACTCAAGTTTCATAATCTGGGATCGTTCTTACCTGTTTTGGAGACGTACATAGACAAACTTTCAGCCTTTATAAAATAACGAAGGTCTGGCCGTTGTGGGCTCTTAGGTTGAATAGTTTGAATACTATTTGAGGTGTTATTAATATAAAACATTCAGGTAAAACCAAAAATAATAATAATGAACTTCGTAATGCAGGGAGGGGAACGTAGAGCAGCGCCCGAGACTTGTGACCCAGGTGTAGGTTTAAGAGGCCTCTTTCCGATATATCAACACTCACCATCACTACTCGAGTTCCTCACCATGCCCAGCTTAAATAACTAGTACATAGCTTTAAATTTAAATAATTTTGTCATAAATTCATCCATGGCGCCAAATTGTCGCATCGTGCGTCGCCCGCGTCAACCGGATTCCATAAAGTATTGATAGTTGACATCTTTCGCCGCACGCGCGTCCAAAATGGCGCTAGTATCACTGAACGAGTTACTGTGTGTGGACGTGTTGCCTTTTTATGCGTTATCTGAACTTTACGTAAACGAACAATAATTTTTTAACGAAAATACAACCGTTTGACTTTGTGATTGTGAAATATTGTGTACAAGTGTTATATTAACAGTGTTCTGTGTATTTGGTTTAGTTTTATCGTGATTTCTGAACAGAAGTCTCGTTTTAAAACTTGTATTCCAACGGACAAATTGTGTTGGAGTTTGCCGATATCATCCGTTTTTCTCTGTGAGTAGAACATTTGTTATGGTGTTTTCGTTGTTTCATGGTAAAATAGCAGTTAACTCATTGTTTTACACGCTTTATAAATTCAAAAGCGAATGCTTTTTAAAATTAATAATTACAATGGAATCTTATCTGTGTTCCTTTTAAATAACGCTCAGTAATTTAAAACAAAGTTATTTTTAAGATACAGAAACAGTTTATAAATAAACTAGCTGTGTGCCCGCATTTCATAAATTCTTCACTGCGCTTTAATTTGTCATAGGGAACCCTAATTATTTTCGTTAAATAATTTTAGTACTAAGATAAAGTAAAAATATTTGTTATAAATTATAGCACTTGCCCTTGAAACTGTGCATTGAATCGGATTTTATTCAAATTTTTGTAAGTTATATTTTTTTACGCGGAACCCTAATTATTTTCGAAAATTAAAAGGACCCTAATTTACCATGGGTAACTTCAGCTATCTACCAAAAAAAGTCCCGTCAAAATCGGTTCAGTCGTTCCGGAGATTACCCATTACAAAGAGACAGATTGGTATAGGTATCGTATATATTTATATCTATTGAGTAAAGAAAAAAATTTTGACATTACAAACAGACACTTCAATTTTGTTTATTAGTATAAATATATATTGTTTAGCCGACTTTTTTATGTGAATAGGCGTTTAATATGTAATGATAATGTATTCTTTGATCCCCCTTACTGTTGTCAGTAAGATTATGCCATCAGTGATTCTGCTATAAAATACACGAAAGAACAACGTTTCTAATCTCTAGCAAAACGGTGGCCCATCTTGCCAGAACTTTCCATGAAGTTTTCGTACCATCTCAGAATAAACGTTCGTGTTTTTATTTTCAATACGCTTGTGCACAATAACCAAACTATATCACGAAAAACGCCGCCAAAATATCATAATACTTCTTCTTCTTGTGTTTTTAATGGCTCTGCACGGCTTGTGTCTTAGCCAGTGTCAAGTAAATTTTTCCATGTGTCAATTTATGGCTTGACAAGGTATCATAATACTTATAATAATATCGAGTAAAATACGTAACTTAATGAATTAAAGGCAATAACTGCTCATCGAGAATAACGAAGGAGGTTTTCTCTTGGTAATTACCTATTTTAGTTTTTATTATCGACGTCTATTTTAAATGCATCAAAACTAAATTTAATGAGAAGTTGACAGTTAAATGTCAAAGTAAAACCACATGGATTTATAGTCTTTTCAATATATTCCTCGCTCTTTACAGTTTACTGATAACATAAATCCAATAATAAATGTGAAATTTGAATTATCACTAAAATCGAAATGTTATATGGACTCCCGTATCTAACTTTAAACAAAAAACAATTTTATTATGCACTGAATATGTATTTAATTAAAATTATTAAAATAAAAATAAAATACGAAAGGTAAATATTTAGAAACGAAAATAATATAACCAATAGAGGCGACCGGCGCGAATTGAGTATGGCATTGAGGGATGGTGTGGGCGTGGGGGATTATATTGCTCTTTGGGGTTGAAAACGAGACGAGCAAGCAAACTGAGGAAGGGATACATTGCATAAAAAGAAAAAAAACACTGAAAATTCAAATTATCCGTTTGGTTTTTTTTTAATTATACCACTAAAGTGGCAAACAGGCATACGATCCGCTTGATGGTAAGTGGTTACCGTAGCCTATGGACGGCTGCAACACCAGAGGTATAAAGTGCGCGTTGCCAACTCTTAAAAAAAACTAAAACGTCCGATCACATTTACAATAACTGTTTAACTTTATATTGTAGGTTAATAACTATGTGTGTTAATTCTAAAATCGACTAGAAGGTACCTACTAAGAGATTTTGGTCATGCTTCATCGCATAGATCCGATGTCATAGGAAGAGGAATAAATACGCTGTCTGATACTCGAGACAATTTCATAATTATACTAGATGCGTTAGCAGCATTACTTGCATAAATCGTTTTATATTCTTGAAAATGATTATTCTATTAAAATATTTAAAAAAAAAATAATTCACGTTGTTTAAGAGTTTATAAGCCTTTTCCACCTGTAGAACTAACAAGCATAAGGTTTGTAAATCTTCATGTATCTTGAACCCTTGAATTCCGGCACTTTTTTAGGTTTTAAGTTAAATATGTTTAGTAACATACTTCAATATTTCGACTTTAATATTTGGTGGCACACAACATCCTAGCGGCATTTATTCTATACGAACGTTGTCCCCTGTTTCCTCCCTGGACAATAGCATTATGGTAAATATTTTTATACCAAATGATATATATATCCACCACCGCCATGCCCGTACGTTTTGATTTTTTCCATAAATTGGTTATTCTAGAAAGTAGGAACCTTTGAAAATAAAAAAAAATGCTCGATTTTTACTGTCATTTTCAGACGTTCGTCAAACAAATCTATTTTATAAAATTTTAAAAAAGCAAATCGTACAGGTAAAGACAGTCTTTATTGTTCTTAAACCGAAAGAAAATTAAGAATCGGTTCAGTTTTGGAGGAGGAAATAGGGTACTACGAAGTGATGTTTTCGTCTATTTTGCTATTTTGCTATTCGTGTTTTATAATTCATTTTTTGAGGCGCAACCCGATAGCAATTGATTTCTGAAATACATACTTTTCAGATCGCATGTCCTTTTGGATGTAAATTTTAAAAATAACCTTATCATTTTATCCAATTTTAAGATCATTCGGATGAGTTTTTTAAAATACAAGAACTATATTATTGTCACTATAAAGTTTTAATATTATAGCGATCACTACGTAAACATTGAGCTAGTATTTTTAAATAAAATATTATCTATGAATAATACTACTTGTTTCATTATAATCATGAGGCACATGAAGCGGCCATACTTGTTTTTGAAGTAGCGAACACGGCCGCGCCCGACGCGGACACGCGTTCTCCATTCTTTCACATAAACCTTATGGAAATTAAGTAGACGTGACTAAGATAACGATGGTAATACTAACAGGTTAGACATTACTTCTGGTTAAAAACATGACGTTTATACATATATGGTGGACATACCAACACGAGGAAAAGGTATACGACTAAAATATATATTTTTTATTATTGTTTTTAGTGTTATGTATTAACAAGAACATAATAAATAACGTTATGATGTTGATTTAAATTCTAGTTATACAACACATTCATTTTTCATTCTTTCATTCGTCTCTTTAGTAGCCCAACACTCAGATCCATACGGCACAACTGAGATGGCTTATAGTAAAACGCACTACTTAATTTTAGTGTAGCATTATTTCTGGATATATGCCATCTCAGCAATCAGGCATTGTTAAAACTAGCTCTAGTATTTTTATAGAAGATAGTTTATTCTTTCGACTGAATGTTACGTAATGAAAAGAAATATGTGTATTATTATGTCCATTAAATAAATGATGAAAAAAAATATTTTAGTGTTCTATATTAATGAGAAGCATGCGTGTCATTTAAATTTAGCAATTACAAGTGAACGCAATCTTAATCTACTTTTTTAGTTGACTGACAGTTATAATTAAAATTAAGTCGGCGTGTTCTTCGTGTTTTTAAACTATAGTCTGCTTTCGCCACGGCTTTATCGAATAAGCTTTAATAATGGATACTTGGCAACTGTACGTGCAGCCTATGATTGTATATCTACCACGATATTTCTATAACTATAAAGTTTAATGTCTCTGGCTTATTATTAAACTCGTTCGACGAGATGCTTTAAAAACAACAGTTCGTGTAAACTGTCGAAACATAATCTCGAGGTCAGAATTCATAACGTGAGCCGTTAACGGAGTGATAGTAAGTCAGAATGGCACGACCTCTCCATACACGTCAGGCCGCGCGGCGGCGGCGGGCTGTGTGCTCGCAGACGTGCGAAAACCCGAGGTTGCTGACCGGTCAGCGGTTCCCGCTAAAACCATGATATCACTATGATTAATATGTTCCAATTTTCAAATAAAATGTAACAACCACATAAGAAAATATCAATACAAGAATATGTTCGTTCGTATGCTTCTTCGTCCGAAAAGAATGACTCAATCTGCAGTTAATTTTATAAAGTACAACTACAAATCCAATTTCAATCGATTAGTTTCTATATATTTCAAAATTAAAATTATCTTTGTATTATATAAAACGCAACGTCTACCTGTCTGTCTATTCGTGAATTGGTTTATAACTCGAGGATAAAAGTGAAGTAAAAAGTAACAATTACCACCAGCACATTATATGACAATATTTTAACTAAACCAATGAATATATAAAAATCATAATAATGCAATAGTAATGTTTGAAAAATAGAAATATTATACGCGAGTGGAGCCAGGGGAATAGCGCTAGTTGTTATAGAAAATGTCCTATTATGTTTTCGACTATTATGTTTTCTAATATCCATTTTTCACAAATACCGATTTCAACAAAACCAAATGCCCAAAACTCATATTTGTAGCTTCACTATTTTTGGCTGAAGTAATTTACCTAATTTATAGTCAGAAGAACAATCATCACCGACTTTTATATGTATACATAATCTGTAATCCAAGCTAACCAGGTAGCCTAATAATAAATAAACAAAAAAAAAAACGGTAACAACGGCATAGTGAGACACTAGTGTCTAACTAAATCGCAATAATAATTTTAATTAAACATACCTTTTTTTTGACGAGGTGAATGCATTTACGCTCTACCCTTACCACTTGCATTAGGAGGATCATGTCCCCCCAATGCAAATGGTAAGGGGGTGTGGAGGGACGACTCCACAACAGTGTGGGGCTCACCCGACGAGAGGCGCCGGAAATTCACACTAAACCCCCCTGGGCCGTCCACCGCATTTTAGGGGACGATACGAGATCGCGATTGCATTCACCGCGTCGCCCCCTGCTAATTTAACATATCTGATTATAAAAAGTTAATTTATTAATAAAGAGAATTTAATACTCATGGTCATCCTTCAGAGGCGCGCATAATTGTGCACCATTTTCAAAATCAATCATTATCCGATTAGGTAAACAAGGTGAAAACCAGACCAGAAATTGATTTTATCTATAATTGCTTTGCCTTCCTGATCCCACAGTATTTCGACAACTCGAACCAGTGTCTGATACACTGCATACGATAGTGCTACAAGAAGTCTATTATTATTATTTTGCATTAGAAATATTTAAAAAAAAAAAACGCTTCCAGTCTATAACCTAAATTGTAGTATTTTTCAAATTATTCTTTAATATTGTTTTTTTCCTATTTTTAACATAAATGTAAACCAGTTAACGGCGGGTAAGATAGCTAGTTACAAATAACTTAATCAACGATATAAATAAAATTATTTCATTCTTATTATTCGAAAAAGGGGCTATGCAGGCTTAATCAGTCCTGTATCACTGCGACCTAGTCAGATCTATTGTGATCGCCCCTATATTGCTAAAGCTCACTGCCTAGACCTACAACCTGAATATACCGTAGTATCTTTTTGGCAGAGAGCGTCTGTACCTCCTCCGGAAGCAACACATGCTTACCCAGAATTCGGTTACGTATGGGTATTAATGGATCATATTCACACAAGATGTGCTTTGGTGTTTCGTCTGCTATTTCACAGAACCTGCACTCTCTCGTGTTCCGGACACCGATGTTATGCATATGCTTGCCCAAACAACAGTGCCCAGTTAGTGCTCTCACTAATACTCGTAGCTGATTCCTACCGAGCATCAGGGCTTCTTCAGCTTTGCGCTGAGTGAATGCTCTGATGAGCTCTTTGGAATGAATTTGTCCTGGCAATTTATTCCAGAATTCTACAGCCTTATAGGTATATTGGTCCCTTATGGTCAGTCGAACTAGGCTTTTTGGAATGCCACAAAATGGTTCAGGCCCAATTTGTGTTTCATCTATATTGTGATATTAATGATTTATTTTTTGTATGTAATATGTATATATATAGTATATGTATAGTAAATATGTTATCGCAAACATATTTGCACACATACGACTTACTTAGTATGTCTATCAACCTCATTATGATGCCCCCGGGTAACGGATTCATGGGCCCTGTCATACTCAAAATCGTAACAAATGTAAACAACGTACAACCGCGAAGTTATTTTTCGAACAGTTGAACGCTCCAGAACAAAACAAAGTTATATAAATAGTAATAAAGATATAATTATTTAGATAATATAAAACTGATAATATGACTGATAAACGGTCCGACTATATTTAACTAGGAAGTGACGTAAATCGGAGCCCAGTATCAGGTGTAAAGCTATCTTATCTTCGGTATCGCTGTAAAATGAAAGTTGTCTTAGAAGAAATCGTAAGACGTTTATTGGAAAACATTCTAAACTTTACATTCCATTACTGGTTTTGTTCATTCGTTGATTCAACCCCTATATGTGTGTGGGTTTTAATGGGAAAGGAAATCTTACGAGTATAGTTTGTCTTCTTTATGTATCTCATGTAAATGTTTAAATGCGAGTTTATTTCATATTAGTCTACATAGATTAGTTTTCATACAAATAAAATTATTATAGAAAAGTATGTTTGATTGTATTAAAAATTATCAGTACTTTACCCCCCTTTTTTTTTGTTGACGGGGGGAAATGCATTTACGCACTAAGTGAGACCAAAGTCCCCCAATGCAATAGGTGAGGGGGCACGGAATAGTACTTTACCCCCTAGTCTATGGAGGAATCGCCACCGTGATGAGATTTTCTACGAGTCTTCTATTGCATTGCAGTGTGGATTAAAACTATGTTCTAATTTTTGAACCTATATAAGATATGCTTTATTTAACGAAACATCAAAGACTATTGTGAAACATGACGTATTGTGGACACGTTGATTAAATTCGGCATAATATATTTCGAAACGTCGCAAGAATGTAATTCAAAGTTATTGAGAAAATACACAGAATTGTTATCACTGGATCATCCGATCTCTGTAACTGTGCCAATAAGCCGATTGTTACATTTACGAAATCAGCCTGCACCTAGTCAATGTCTAATACGTTTTCAAAGAACTACCAGCTCAGAACAGGTCTGTGCTTAAATAGGTAATGTCACGCAAAATGTGACCTAGACATTATCTCGTTGTTATGTGAGTGGGTAGACATGTGTGTCGCCATGTTTGGCATCTCTCGTTTTAGTCGTGTTGACTAAAACGTCTTTAATGTAGGAACGTGTACCAGTATGTTCGTGGCCGTGAAATTGTTGTCTCATTAGTTGTATCTTCACTCTCGCGTTTATCTGAGGCAAGGCTGAATTATCATTTTACGAATAAATAACGAAAGTAAGTACTTAATTGAATTGTATGATATTACCAACACAGGCTTTGAACTTGCCCAAAGTTATATTATTTTTATTCAAAGCGGTAGTTTTTTCGCGAATAGATATATTTAGCAATATGCACTACCTGTAAAACCCCATGCTTACCGTCTCTATCGTTATATGGGAAGGGCACGGTATCTGTATGATATTGGCCCGCGTCTCTCCCAACGAATGGCCTAGCGAATGCTAAGCCCCTACCCAGCGAATAATAACAGCCCCGGCGTAAGGCTGCTTCTCAGGCGGTCTTGCCAGTGCAATGGAGTGTCAGGTTCCCCACCCCTTACCCCTTGGGTCGGCAGGGTGATGTCATCCTGAAGATGCTATTGCATCTCCCAAGTTCCATCACCCCTTAGGAATATATACTCCCACACAAGGCGTATCAACTCACTTTTCGAGACCAAATTATAACTTCATGTTTCAAGGAGTATAAGAACTGCGGGTTATTATTTACTATGTTTTTTATATAAAAAATATGACTTGCACGTAGGGAAATAGATTTTCATATATTCCTGTGTATTTAATTTACAATTAAAATGTAGTAATATCAAGAACCCCGTATATTTGCCTTTTAGTAAGTAATTATGTTTTTACATACCAATTTTATATTGCAACTTTGTATAGTAAACTTCTGCAGGTAGTGTACATTCTATGGAACAGGTATTAAAACCTGTTGTGGGCAGATGTCATTCATGTACGCCTTTTTACTTGCCAAACCATCTGCTCGACTGCAGATGATCGAGTATTTATTTAAGCATTACTTCTAATTTTGTTTTATATTATTTATAGATTAAATGCTAAATCGTCGCATCGCAGAATGCAATTTCGCATAAATGTAATTCTTAATTAAAAATAATATCTACTAAATGAAAACAAAAACAAACTATTTTTTAACCAACCGCTTTATGGAAATATCTCTCTCAAAGGAGTTTCATTCGACATTCGACTAGCATTATTGGATTGTGAACAAAAAATATTGATTGATCTATTTTTATTATTTAACTAGCTGTATCCCAGCGGCTGCGCCCGCGTTTAATATGTTCTTCGCTGCGTTTTAATTTTTTATAAAGATCCTTAATTATTTTCCAAATTTTTTTAGTACTAAGATAAAGTAAAAAATGTTTCTTCTAAATTCAAACACTTACCCGTAAAATCTTGGATTTTATTAAATTTGTAATGTTTTTTTTTCACTTTTTTACGCGGAACCCTAGTTATGTTCGAAATTCAAAAGTTCAGCTACCTACCCAAAAAAAGTCCCGTCTAAATCTGTCCAGCCGTTCCGGAGATTACCCAGAACAAACAGACAGTTAAAATTTTAAATATTGTATTTTTGTTATAGGTGTCGTAAATAAATTAATCTAGTAAAAAAAAAATATTTTGACATAACGAACAGACACTTCAATTTTATTTATTAGTAGGTATAGACTATGCGTCTATCTGGAACCCTATTCTAAGGTGTTTTTATCCCTGAACATTTCTTCTTATATATGGATGTGTGAAAGGATATGAAGTATTTTTGTTCGCATATACTTTGTGTTGGGAGTTAAACGTGTTTGTTGTATACTATTAATTTATTCGAGTAACCGGCTCGCGCAAAGAACTTTGCAAGGCCATCTCGGAGACTTATTGCATTTATTGCAGATTGATTTTATACATTTAAAAAAAAAAACCGGATCAAGATTGCTTTAGTACGATAATCGCCTGAAACCGACGCGAATTTGTTCTGATAAAAACTATTCCAATCTTTTTCAGGATTTTGGCAATAGTGTTATTGCGGATTTATTATTATTTTATGGTAGATTTTTTGAAATTGTTTTCGCATCTACCGATGTCGATTAATGGCGAAGCTCGAAGGCGGTAGTCCTCAAATATGGTTGGCTATCGAGTACAACCAGATCATCGAATCTACTGCTATACTATTATGAGCCTGAACCAACATGAATTAAAGGCGTTTTCTAATCCTCACTTGAATATCTACCACCTTTATGTTTGAAAATCTGTCTACAGTTACAAATCGATGTGTGTGCCAGCAGTATCACGTGAAAGACAGTAAATCTAGCGTGCTTACCAGTGACCATATCGTCCTTTAACGTCAAGTGAGATTGTAATGAAAGCGCTAACCATATGTAGTACAAAAAAAACTATATGATAAATTATTACTAGAAAGCCCTTTACCTGAACGGAAGTAAAAGTAAATACTTAGACTAATCTCTGAGCGGTAGAAGTACAATTTGCATGTCCCGCTCCCCGGTCATAAGATGTGAGATGGCACAAAGGAGTTTTAGTGGGTATTCCTGGCGCTTCACGCCAAGCGACTGCCGCATACCCGTTTAAGTTTGAGAAGGCAGATGCGTAAAGGCATTTCTCCTTGTAAAAAAAAAAAAACAGTGTCTAATCCCGAATTCACCATTTCTCCGTGAAGCTCGTTTGTGTTGCCGGTAGTTAAAACTAGTCAATAATATTTTTCAACATCCGCAACAGCATTGTTAACGAACGAGATGTTATCTCAGCTTACAGCGCTGTACGCTAATCGTAAAAGTTAATTACTCTCTGCTTTCATTACTCTATTTACTACCTCTTTGCAACATACTTTCACAGCTTGAGCACCTCAAGCGTAACTACCTACCTACTTCGGTTTTTACCTTCTAAATTTACCCGATAGATTATTTGACGGTAGTTGCGAATCTTACTCGCTAACGTGTCCATATATTCAAGGTAAGTTTTTCAATCGCTTATTTGGTGAATTTCAATCGCATGAAGTGAAGTTGTTTTTATTCGAGCTTGGTAAAATTATTGCATTCGTGCATGGAAAGTAAAGCTCAAGACTGATAATTAACGGCGATAAACAATAACATTCTATCAACAATGAGCATCGTCACGTATGACGACTCTATATAGATCTGGATATACAGAAACGCACTGTAGCATACATATGTATATGTATCGTGGTTTGTTCATCATATGAATGGTGGTAGCGATTCATTCAGACACGAAAGTCCTGCATTACACAAAACTATCGACATAGAGGAGGTACATTATCTCGACTGATTTCGTACAGCGATTTTCGCGAAACCGCCGTTCCCGCCGTCAGGGACAGGCGGCGACCCAAGACGTGTCTCGTTCCCCAACTGGGGAGGGTCTTGACGTCGCCGCCAGCGCGATACAGTAACACAGCCCATGCATTGAGCAATTACACGCACAACACTCCATACACACTCATGCATAACATGCAAGGTACAAGGTCCTGTAAGGAACCTTTTTTTTTATATTTATATAAAAAATGTAGGGATAGCTAGGATACGACTCGCGAGTGAGTCTTGAGTACTCAGGTGACGGCCAAGCCGAGGTTCGTACCCCTTTCGTAGCCCTTGAACTAGTCACCTTATTGCGGCTGAGTGCCTTCAGCACTCGCCCCCAAAGTTCGGTGAAGCTGTAAAGGCCCTTCCGGTCAACAGCATTAGCTAGGTAAAAAAAAAAAAAAAAAAATACAGCCAACACGCTTCAAACGACAATCGCATTGGTAACAATTGAGTATGGTCACGAGGTGGCAATTTACCTGTTGAAACAAAAGACTATGCGAAACGAAAGACCGTGCCGGTTCGATTCCCGTGCATGCCAGTCTGAGGGGATCTACTTTCGCCATCTGTCACATCTGCATACAATGAGTGACTGTGATGAAGTATGCGGCTAGTAAAATCGCGATTAAGTAAGCGAAAGTTAGTTGATGTACACGTATGTTTGGTAATTGTCGGTAAAGCTGTTAACACACATACGGACAGGACTGCGGACATGGTATGGGGTGCGGCCGAGGTCATCAGTCACCTAAGTAACTTTTAATCGATTCACAAAACGTCGAGATCCATGAGATCAATCTTTTTTCGACTTTTTTATTCGTAAATAGTATTCTTCCTGTTTTCGAAATTAGACTGTAATCATCCATTATTTGTTTTCTGTCGATACTTAATAGTTTGAAATATTGATCTTTTGGACCTCGATGTTTTGTCGAATCATCAAGCTTAGATTCAAATCGATTCAAAAATCGATCTTTTTCGGAATGGATCCGCATCCCTACTTAGGCGACTGTAACCTCGGCCTCCGAGGCTCGGCCGCCCGTCGTACCATGTCCGCGTTCCCGTCCGCACATGTGTTAACAGCATTAATAATGATAATCAATAACTTTGGTTAAAAACGATTTAATATCTATGGAGATGTATTTCCAACTTATGGAATAGTAGTAGGTTCAAAACTAGTGCTTTTATGGTAGACGGAATTTGACCGAATTGTAAAAAAACTTTCAAAATCATCAGTGGTTGTTACTATATTTAAAATATTAATTAGAAATTGGTTGACATAAAGGCCTTGGACTGTTTTATAATGGCTTATTTATGTACGGTATATATAACAATATTTGAAATAAATATTAAAGGAAATTTTTGTACTTAATTCCCCGAAAGTGGAAACTTGGTAGATTTTACTGTTAAACCCGTAAAGGAGATGGCACTTGTGTTAATTGTCAATTGGGTAGAGATGAGTATTTTTTCGAACGTAATTTGTTAAACTTATACGTATAATTTAACCCCAATAGTCGTTGTTTAATGGCCATACGTAGACGTTACATTGAAACATCCATTCACATAGCAAGCAGGTTGGGACTAAGAGCGGACGCAATTGATTCAACCATTGTTCTGCTATAATAAATAATCTGTAAAATAAACGTGCACACATCTACTCTGTGAGAATTTATCCTAGACTTTAGTAAAAAATAGATTATGAGATTTACCAATATTTACCAATTTACATATTAACTTTTAAAGTTTGTCTTATTGTATACGGTATATTTTATTTAAAACGTCTGAGGCGCTATTATAACTGCAAAAAAATTGTTATTGCGTTCATTAGTAAGCTCGTAAGTGAAAGAGAATGTCGTATTTGAATGAATATTTAAGCGATCGAATATGCTTCAAAATGAGGTAAAATAATACCTCCGTGCAAACTTGGTTGTACTGTTGTCAAAACATCCAACGAATTAAATTATAAGTAAATAGTCCATCCATACATTCAACAGACAGACGTCCACTGCTGGGCATAGGTCTCCCCCAAATATGTCCACGACGACCGGTCTTGCGCCACCCGCATCCAGCGGATTCCCGCGACCATCACCAGGTCGTCGGTCCACCTTGTGGGGAGCCTACCCATGCTACGTCCTCCGGTGTGTGGTACCCATTCGAGAACCCGTTGGCCCCGTTGGACATCGGTTCTGCGAGCGATTTACCCAGCCCACTGCCATTTAAGTTTAGCAATTCTTCGGGCAATGTCTGTTACTTTCTGCGAATTTCTGCGAATCTCCTCGTTCCTAATTCGATCACACAGTGAAACTCCAAGCAATGGTAATGGAGAGGGGCTCCATTGCCCTTTGAGCAACTTTGAGCTTCCTGTTTAGACCTATTGTAAGTGACCACGTCTCAGTGCCGTATGTCATCACTGGCAACACACACTGGTCGAAGAATTACAAGGGATTTGCGGACCCGACACCACCTTGGGACTGTTGTTCGCCCTCCCGGAAATACAGCAAGTTACCGGATTTGGGGATTATCGAGTCTTATCTCGTCTCTCTTAAGTCTCTCTTCGGATGTCAGATAACCCCAATATATCCCATCGCAACTTGCTTATTTCTTACTCTAGCTCAACGATCTTCTCGTCAGTTCGCAGTGCACGCGTGTTATATGTCTCCAGGTCGATCCGTCGTTGGTGTGGTAGCCGGATCTCTGCCGGAGATTCTTAGCACCCCTTGACGCGCCGTTACCTTGGCCGCTACCACTATGTCCAGGAATAGCGGTGCCGCTGGAGACTAAAGGCCGATTTTTCAGTGTGTCGTTCATAAGGGGGGTGATTCCCATGAATGAATAGTATATTAATAGCAGTTATTTCGAGTAGACAAATTATTAGTAACAAAATCAAATAATTCTTAATTCAATTTAGGCCCTAAGAAGGCGCTTATGAACGTCACAACACTACCACCGGTTCGGAAAATAACCGAGTCCAGAAGAGCCGGCAAGAAACTCGATATGCTTACTTTTTTATAAATTCAAAAATAAATATAACATTGTTTTTAAATAAAAACCATACAAGTCACAGTTACAACTATTTTAGCGGAAACACAGAGAGGGGTGGAAATTCCAGACACCACTCTCGTTTACGTAATGATCCATGCTGCAACAATTTGATTACATCTATTAACAATTTAAACATTTATGCCACGGAGAATAGGATGGTTTCTGATAAAAAAAATGCTGTCTATATTAATGCGGTGTAACTTTTATTGTAAACTTCAAAGCCTATTATTTATTTCACCAAGCACGCTTGTAGAACTATTTGTACTTTTTGCGGGGTCCTCTTGCGGCAGCGGCTCAAGGCGTGCTCAGATCCCCAACTGGGTAAGCTCTTGTAACCACCGCACTACCATATCACGCATTATACTGCAAACACACATAATTGTACAGTATAGTCAAGCGCGATGCAGTGACACCGCATGCACTAGAATCACACGCATTATACTTGCACACTACACGTGATGTGTTTATTATCTTTGGCTAAGCTAGGGTTAATAAATGTTGAAGGGAGCGACGCGGTGCTTGCGAAAGGCACCCCGTGTCGCCCCCATCCCAAATGCAGCGGACGGGGTTTTAGTGGGTATTTCCGGGCGCTTCACGCCCGGGCGAGTCCCACACTGGCACGGAGTTCGTCCCTCCGTGCCCCCTTACCTATTATATTGGGGGACTTCGGTCTCACTAATACAATAGGCAAGGGTAGTGCGTAAATGCGTTTCCTCCCGTCAGTCAAAACAAAAAAGGGTTAATAAATATTCCCGATTTGTACCAATATGGTGGACTTAGCTAGCTCTTATTTTGGATTGAGCTCGCCTCAAAGTCATGTGAAGCTGTCAATGTACAAAGTTTAGTTATACAAAGTTTAGAGTACAAATGTTATACAAAGTTTAGATATTAAAAAAAACCATTATCACATGGCTAACTACCGCTTTGAGCAATCGAGAGTTAGTATAAGTGCTGTTTTCTTTCAGAAATAAATATGTGTGGCTGGTACAGTCGATTTTTACAAAGGTTCTATTAGCTTTTAGAAAGTCTGTTATAAGATCTCTATCGAAATCCGAGATCTCCTGCATCTTTTGATATAAGGACACTGTGACAGTAAAACGAAAAACCTTACAAAAAGTAAATGTTTGAAATGTATTATACTTAGGCGCAAGAATAATTAATATCTTGCGTTAATATCTGTTGACGTAATCTCTTAAATCTACGTAGGTACACAATTAGGTAGGCATTATAGCAACGTTGGCGCCGGCATTGTTTATTTTCGTGATTCCTGACGGCACAATGCACTCCACCGACGCGCGTCCTACACTGCTACCTGTGCCAGGTAGTTAGGGTTGTCATTATTATAACAAAAACATCAGGTGGCAATATTTTTTCAGTAAACTCAACTATCGCAAAGAACTACAAAAAAAATCGAAATCTGAATTTTCTTAAATGACATTTCTACTCTTCAATAGAATTACTATTGTATTTCCGGTAAACTGCAAGAAATATGATTATAAAGTCGTAAACTAAAACATATTACGTGACACGCCGTCTACATACTGATAAAACTGTTTCATTTCATTTCTTATCAATCGCACACGTCCTTGTATATATTTCGTGAGTATTTTACATGGAAATTAATTTTGACATAATGTTTGATTTTATCTTGTTCCCTTTTTATCCACGATTTTAAATATAAAATCTCGCGGAAAAATACATACTGCAATTCTCAAAGTTGTTAAAACTGAAAGATTTTATTAGTTAATTTATTATTATTATAAAATAGAATCGGACAAAATAATTCGTGTCAAACTACCGCACTATGTTTGTTTCATGTATTATATAATACTTAAGACACCTTTTTTTTCTTTTTTTTTTGACGAGGGGAAATGCATTTACGCACTACCCTTATCTATTGTATTTGCGGGATCATAGTCCCCCAAATACAATAGATAAGAGGGCACGGAGTGACGAGCTCCGTGCCAGTGTGGGACTCACCCGGGCGTGAAGCGCTCCGGAAATACCCACTAAAACCCCCCGGAGCCGTCCGCTGCATTTGGGATGGAGGCGACACGGGGTAACTTTCGCAAGCACCGCGTCGCCCCCTGCAGCGAACCCACCAGGCCCGTCAGTGCAATGGCCCAATGGGGATGGAGGAGAAAAGTTCCCCTCCACCACTTAGCCCGCCTCTTGAGGAGAGGCATGAATACTTAAGACACCTAATCGTTGCAATGGAAAAAATGATTCTAGGCCGAAAATATTTCATTGATACTAACGAAACATTAAGACACCAACTTTCATCCGGACAAGATAATATTCTCGTGGTAAACCGATGTATTCACTTTCGCCTAGTAGTGGGATAATAATCCTATTACTAGTACAACTGTAAAATTAAAAAAAGAAGCAACAGTAGGTTATGACATCCATAATGATACGTAAGTAATCTACCTAATGCTAAACAGGCGTTCGAACACCTAATCGCGTGAGAGTAACACCACGTACATACATGACTTGACTCCCCTAATTAACTGTTCAGCAGATTTTAATGAAGCCTGTGGTAATAGATAACATTGTCTTGTAAGCGTATAAAGATTACTTAATATAGAGATATGATCAACATTTAGTTGCCAATTGTCAACTATTTTTACAAGTCATCTATCTACCTGAACCACCTCATAATGAAGGTTTATCTAAGTTTATTGAAATGAAGCCATCCTTATTGTTAGCTGAAAGACGTTCACTGGTAGAAATAAGCCTATCCTAGTATCTCCACGGCGGCCGGTTTTCCGCTATACACAACCAGCGGATTCCATGGTCTTCATCAAGTCATCGGTTATTCTATTAGGGGCCTACCCAAGCTGCGGCTTTCGGTACGTCGTCGCTATTTGAGAACCCGTTGGCCCCATCGGTCATCGGTGGCCGCACCCACTGAAGTTTGGCAATTCGTCGAAAAATGTTGATAACTTTAGTTCTTCTACAGATTCCTTTTTATGTAAGCAAAATTTATGTTTGTTTTGTCTTGTCTCTATGTCACCAATAGTAAGCAAATATATTGAGTATATTTTTTACAATATTTGCTTGGATAATTAAAAGTAAATATTTCTTACGTAAGCGTCATTCAGACCTTTCCTTCCCCAACGTCATTCAACTATAAGTAAAGATAGTACTTAAATAGTTCAATTTAGTCATTCAATTATTATGGTTTCGCCACGCAGCGGGCGGGTCAGGACGCAAGCGCGATGTTTCTATAGGAGACATCGCATAGACGCGAATTGAGCACGTCTGTAACAAAATCGCGCTGATGTCTCTACACGCCCGCTGTGTGGCGAAACCATTAGTCAATACCCCCACCTCATCCCCCTCCCCAGGATTACGTACTACTCTTACAAAATACTTCAACGGCCCTTACCTATTGAGCAAAAAAATAAAGAAAATCGGCTAATAAACAAGAGAAAAATGTCTTCAAAAACCTATTTTATCTTGGCCTATTTATATATAAACTAGATGTGTGCCCTTGGCTGAGCCCGCTTTTCATATGATCTTCACTTCGTTATACTTTCTTTATACGGAACCCAACTTATTTTACCGAAAAAAAATTAGTACTAAGATAAAGTGAAAATATTTCTCATAAATTAAAAACTTGCCTGTGTTACTGTGCATTTAATAGGACTGTATTCAATTTTTTTGGGTATTAATTCTTTTACCCTCATTATTTTCGAAAATCAAAAGTACTCTAAATTACGCGGAGTACCTTCAGCTATCAACCAAAAGAGTCGCGTCAAAATCAGTCCAGCCACACCGGAAATAACCCGTACAGAAAGACAGACAAAAATTTAAAAAAATGTATTTTTGTTATTGATATCGGATATACATTCATATGAGTTTAGTAAAAAAATAATTTTGACATTACAAACAGACATTTCAATTTTATTTATTAAGTACATACAGATAAGTACAGATTATAAATTAATGTCATAATGGAAGTATTAAAATACCTCGAATATTAACTGGATAATGATAAGGCCACCATTTACTTATTACCTTAATTATCGATCAATGCCTAGGCCATTTCGGTTTTCGTATCTGTGTGACAATATTTATTGGTTCATAAAACTTACAGCATTTGTGGGTGATTTTTGTTATCAGTACACGTCACTGGGTATCGTCCTTGAAATCACAAGCTGTGATACTGTTTAAAATAAACAGCAAAATAAATTGGACGATACGTGACGTCACACAATCATCGAGGACAGTTTAAAAATATTTCAACAGATTCAACACAAGATTCAACAGAGCGAAACCTACTGCCAAGATACAGGGAATCCTAGTTTGGCAGGCAGATGTGTAAAATCATTAAGTTATGCTCACAAAACTTCTGTGTTTATTAAAAAAAAAAAAAAAAAATTTCGATATTACCATACTTATTGGTTAATTTCATGGGAGCTTTATATCGAGGTTTTACAGATTAATAAAATTAATATTCGAAATTAATATCAACAAAGAATTTAACAAACTTTAAACACTGAGAAACTAACTGCACGCTAAAAAACCTAATTACAAAATTTTGTTTTTTTTTTTTTTTTCTTTCATAAATACTCAAAAATATAAATCACGATAACAAAATTTCCTATTGATACATATCATTATCAATAACGTGTATATCGTATTTATTACAGCCGCAAATAATAAAGAACAGCTCGTGCAATCAGCATGGGTTATTATACTCATAGTAATTTAATTAAATAATCTTTTGCACATGATAGTTCAATGATTTCATCAAAAATGTGACACTGAAAACTTTTTTGGCTTAATTTACTCTTACCTTAATACTGTCGAGATCAAAATATGTTTTGTTATATGCAAGGTAATATATAGTTAAGCATATATGTACTTACTGCTTCAAATGCAGTTCAAAGGACCAACTATTCGGCAAATATGGAGTCATGGACTGTTCTGAATTACTGAGTAGCATTTATCTGCGAACTCCTACTGCTAACCTCAGAAGTCCACAGCTCCTCTACATTTCATCTGTTATCGCTACTTACCGACGCAATAGCTATATTTTAAGAGTATGTAGCCATTTCAATGCACTCGACCAAAGTTATGATATATTTAATACTACTTCTCTTCACTTAAGCATAGATTTAAATCATCATTCTTCCTGCAATCTATCCGTTACACACTTTATAAATCAACCGACTTTAATTTTCTTACTCTAGTTTTGTAACGGACGGACACACGAGTATGAGCGTCCGTTTATACTATTACATAGACTGCTCTGCCACGCCCTATCAGCATAGAAACCGGATGGTATAAGTTTGACAATTCTGTATGCCGAAAGGGACGCAGTAGAGCACGTGGACCCGGTCGTTGGCGGGAAAAATGCAACAACGCAGTATATTCTATTGTACACACTTTTTATTGTCTCACTAAACTATTACAAAGAAATCACTTGTCTTGAACTTAACTTTCTCTTTGACGATCGCGACGAGACTACCCTTTCTCGTTTTTTTTTTTTTTTTTTTCCTACCTAGCTAATGCTGTTGACCGGGAGGGCCTTTACAGCTTCACCGAACTTTGTGGGCGAGTGCTGAAGGCACTCGGCAGCAAAAGGTAGCTAGCTCAAGGGTTCGAACCTCGGCTTGGCCGCTACCTGAGTATGAAAACTCCCGCGGAATTTTTATCCTAGCTAAAACCCTTTCTCGGCCCATATGGCCCATTCTTATTGTACCGGCTAGTTCGGCACCCCGTACGCGAGAAACTCTTTCATTGGCGTACCCCTACTGTAGCGCGCTGTATGCTCAAATATTATTATTATGCACGTTGTTATTTATTTATTTATCTCAATAATTGCTATCTTAATAATACAGCGCACTACGTTTGTATACACTAACCTAACTAGAGAATTAATATCTTTATTATCATCTTACACATTTTCTTATTTTATTTACAATTAGTTCTTAATTATTCTAAGTTCTTGAAGCGTCGCTAACAAGTTTGTATTATACTCGTGAAAACTTTTAAATGGCCTTCAGTAGTATTATTCATTGTATTTACTCTAGTGTTTAGCTGTAAGTTTTCCTGTAATGAAATAAAATAAAATAATAAATTAAATAAGAATGTGTAAATAATATCTAGGGCGGTTTATCGCTTTCTTGGAAATTATGTTCAGACTTAAACCATAAAAAAGAATTTACTACACAAAAAATGTGTTTAACATCTTACATATTATATGAGTCGAACTACGATCTTTTATATGTCAATCGGCAATTCCATTTGCATTATTCTCGGTGAATTTAACAAGCTGTTGCCTCTATTTACTGGTAATATTTTACGTCATTATTGTGTAACCGATAGAATAAAGCGTGAAGTGCTTATCGACTTTAGCTCTGACCGTATTAATTTATAAAACTGATATATGTTATATATGCAATTATATTTATCTAGTATATTTAAATATCTATTTCTTCTAACTTTAGTTTGACACTACGAGAATAAATCGCAAGGTTAAAAAGACACTTTCAGTGTTATTCCTTGTTTAATCAGAGACACACATTAAGAGAACATAAGAAAAAAACTATTCACTAACGAGGCACAGACATGTCATAAATACAAAATTAATATGCATTCAAATTATTAAAAAAAATATACACGAACACACGTATGAGGATATGTCACCCACCTGTGCATCTCATGAAAGGGTGTCCAGCTCAGGATACGCTGAAGTACCAGTAGATACTCGACGCTGATTTTCAACTGCATCCCAGTAAAGGGGCCCCGGTATGTTAATATATCCATACTAATAAATAAAATTGAAGTGTCTGTGTGTAATGTGAAAATTACTTTATTTTACTCAAAACATATAAATGTATATACGATACCTATACCAAAAATACAATTTTTAAAAATTTTGTCCGTCTGTTTGTAATGGATAATCTCTGGAACAGGAGGACCGATTTTAACGAGACTTGTTTTGATAAATAGCTGAAGTTACTCCGGGTAACGTTCTGGAGATTGTCCATTATAAACATACAGACAGACAAATATTTTAAAAATTGTTATATACATTTATATCTATTTAGTAAAAAATTGATGATTTTGACATTACAAACAGACGCTTGAATTTTATTTATAAGTGTAGATAGGATTATTTTCGACTCATTACGATACAACACGATAAAAGATTGGATGCTTGGTGTGAATCTAGAATTTGATGGTGATAGATACTGAAGTGGGCATTCGCAAATGCGCTTTTTTTTTTTTTTTTTTTTGACGGGGGGAAATGCATTTACGCACTACCCTTATCTATTGTATTTGTGGGATCAGAGCCCCTCAAATACAATAGATAAGGGGGCACGGAGTGACGAGCTCCGTGCCAGTGTGGGACTCACCCGGGCGTGAAGCGCTCCGGAAATACCCACTAAAACCCCCCGGAGCCGTCCGCTGCATTTGGGATGGGGCCGACACGGGGTGGCTTTCGCAAGCACCGCGTCACCCCCTGCAGCGAACCCACCAGGCCCATCAGTGCAATGGCCCGATATTCGCAAATGCCCTGCCATTACGCAAAAATGCAGTTGCACTACCTCGAGTTAGTAACACTAGAATACCACATAATATCAGTATTCAAAGACGTCGCTGATTTCATTTCCTCACACCTGCTTATTACAGCAACCGCTCGCCCACAGAACCGGTCACTTATTGCCCAGAAATGCCCGATATCATTCCGTTCTCGATCCAGTTTTAGAGCGAATATGATTGCGATAACGCGTTTCAGAGCGAGAAAGTTATTACAGTAACCTTTTTTTTTTTTTTTGTTCTGCTCATACCTATCTGGGTTAAATGTTTTATATGTAATTGTACCATTTATATGTTTTATTGCTGATTTTTAAATCGCATTATTAAACTAAGTATTAAATGCTGATTAAAGTGTTAATTAATGACATTTTCCTAATGGTGATTAACACTGGATGACCTTTAGGGTTCTTTCAGAGTCAGACCGTAAACGCAATAATTAAATACTCATGTTTCTCGTTTTTCACACATAGCCGTGTCCGTTTGTTAGATTTGAATTTTGTGGAAAAAATCACAAGTAGAACGACTGCTTTTGATAAGCAGTAAGCTCAAAAAAAAGTAACAAACAACAATACTAAATAAATCTAGTAACTTCAAGCTTAATAGTACTTACTTTGATTTGATTCCATAATTATCATGCTTTTACCCTTATCCTACGTTAAGTACAATTGACAGACGTCTTCTTTCTCTCCCCTTTACTATCTGTTAACTAAAAACTCATACCTTTTTTAACAAGCTATTCATATTTTCTTCGGTCTTTTCTCTATCTCTGCCGTACTTTTACTGAATTCTTTATAAAGTTAACAGAAATCTTCTCGGTTTCCTTTCAGTGAAGGCTCGTCTTCAGTTTTTTTATGCAAATTGACCTCTAAGAAAGGGAGCATCGGGCATTATTTGATTAGATTCATACTACCTAAAATTAAGTGATAATGCGGTCAAAGGAATACGTTAACTTTAAAAAGAGGTTAAATCAGAATTACCTATACAAGTGACAAAATAGTAAATACTGACAAATGTTTGGCTAGTGATTTAATTTGTAGCAGGTAAAGATTCTACATTGAAAGTGATCAATTAACAAGCCAAATTTACCTCTTCATAGTATTTTGTTTTTGTATACTTGACTATTCTAAGATGATTTAATGATAATGATGACTCTAAGGTTTGCGTCAATGGTAGAAAAGTTGAAAGGTTCTCGTTTGTCGTGGTATGGACATGTTATGAGAAGAGAGGAAGCGCACGTGGGTAAAATAGTAATGAATATGAATGTGGAAGGATGGAAAAGTAGAGGAAGGCCAAAGAAAGTGTGGATGGAGTGTGTAAGAAATGATATGAAAGGAAAAGGAGTGAATGAAGAGATGACGGCTGATAGGGACGTATGGAAGAAGAAAACATACTGCGCCGACCCCAAATGAGTTGGGAAAAGGCAGGAGAATGATGACTATTCTAAGATGAATACCTTTCTGAGACATGTTTATATTGTGTTACATTATGGTTATTTTAATTCATGTTTTTAACGACACCGTAATATATCGTATTTCTTAATACAGTGGCAACGGACGGCCAAGCGGTCAGTAGGTACACCGATTGAATATTATGAAATAGATTTTTTTGTAATCGTTTTCTTTATGACTACGTTATCTAATTCCGAGGGTGCGGGCGTTTCAAAACATTAACTTATCTTTAATCTTGTTCGCATGCGATCTTAAGTGGATTATTTTAATGTATGTCGTGAAAGTGAAGTCAAAGTCGATCATTTTTTTTAATGATTAATTGTTTTGAATTCTGTAATCGAAGTTTGTTACAGTTTTATGTTTCGTGTTCTGCAAATCATCTCCATTATGTACTCTTTGTGTAAATGTACGAAATCGTGACTTTTAGACTCTCACTTGAGTGAGTTGTGTACTTATGTACAAAGAAAAGATTACCATTCGCCAATTAACATAGGTTCTAGATTATTAATTATTACCCGTACATTTTCTATGATATTTTTTCTATGAGATTTAATTTTAATTTAATATTTAAACATTAAAAAGATTGTATACAACGAGAGAGACGCTCACCTTCGTGTTTGAGTTTGTAGTAAGTTAATTACCGAATATTACAGCAGTTGGCATGGCAACGTTTCGATTAACCCCAGCGGCGAAAAATTTATTTAACTGTAGATACTTACTTTAACGTGTCACAATAAAATATTTAAATTTTATCAAAGAACTAGTTTTCTATACAAACAATAGGAATGTATTAGCGTATCCCCTGAAGGTGCCTCTAGCCCGTGTATGAATAATAATGAAACATTTAGTAATAATAAGTCAAGATAAGTATGACGATTTATGCTGCAATGTAAAAAACATTAAAAAAAATGTATTGGTTCTTTTCAGATAATGCTAATGTTGTGGTGAACACGGCGTGATGATGAGGCTCGAAGCGCCAGAGAAACAGCACCGCTACCACAACCTGCTGCATGATGACCATGCCAGTGAGTATTATTACCACAAAAAAATCTCAATCTACAACAGGGCACAGCGAGGGGGGGTTTTTTAACTCTTTGAAAAAATACAAAAGTGGACCTCAGACATACGAGAAAGAAGACATTGACAATTAATATGAGACGGAGCAAACAGATGTCAAAATAACTTCTCTGATCTGAGATTAGTGGAGTTATGTAGCTTGTTTCTGACGATTATAACATAATTTTTCATAACAACAAATGACGATATTACAAATCTGCGTTATAATAACAGTTTAAAAGATATTATGTAAGATAGATATCCCATTACTCTACGGTCGTTTGACAAACGTTTGGAAAGCGATACCTATCTAACGAAGTGCCCGACCCAAGCTATATTAGTATAAAGTTACTTCACAATTAATATTTTCCTCTCAACATAAACTGTTACCCGACCTCTTAGAACTATTCGAGACAATCGCGGTTGCCATCAGACATAACGTGAAGGTCTCACGCCTCATTGACTTGTAGAAATAAAGTCTCGAACGTTTATTGTTTTTTCTGTTCCCATAATATAGGTACCAACCGACGTACATACTGCATCTAGCTGCAAAAGGATTTTTCATTTCAGTTATCTTTACTTGTACACTAATAGATTAAATTGGAGTGTCCGTTTGTAATGACAAAATTAATTTCCTTTACTAAATAGATATGAATATATACGATACTTATACCAAAAATACAATTTAAAATTTTTTTGTCTTTTGACTGTCTGTTTGTCCCGGGTAATCTCCGGAACGGCTTGACAGATTTGGACAGGACTTTTTTTGTGAGATAGTTGTAGTTACTCTGGGTAATTTAAGTACTTTTTAATTTTCGAAAATAATTAGGTTTCCCTGTAAAAAATTAAAACTCATAGAGACTTGAATTAAATTCAATGCACAGTTATACGGGTAAGTGCTTGAATTTATGAGAAATATTTTTACTATATCTAGCACAAAACAAAAAGAAGGTTTCCGTATAAAAAAAATACAGCGAGGAGTCTATGAAACGCGGGCGCAGCCGCAGGCACACAGCTAGTGTAAATATAAAAAGAGGTTCATAGTTCACGACGAAACGAAAGGTTCTGTTATAACTAAGGTTGTGACTGAAATAATCACCAATAAAGGTTTTGCTCATCCCTATCTTTGTAAAAATAATAATATACACAAATATAGAAATAGAAGATATCTCTGTTATGTGTATCGAGTAATTAGTAAACAATAATACTACATCCTGACACTAAAAAAATTAGTGTTACAAGCTAATTAACGGACAGACAAATAGACGTTGCCTTTTATATAAATTAAGGAAATAAAGGAAAAAAATAAATAAATAATAAAAAAGCCTTTATTGCTGTACAGAAATTTCATATGCTATAAATTAAGAAATTATAGTGCGCCTAAATTTATTCTTACAGTTATCGTTTAATAATTTATAATATATCGGCAAACGGTCATTATTCTGAAGCAGCTAGTCTTCCGACAAAGGCCTCCTCTAAAGACTTCCACTCTGTCTTGTCCTTTGCTGTACGAGTCCATAATGGTCCATAATGGATTTTCTTGATTTCATCCTCCCATCTTTTGATTTGTCTACCTCTATTTCTTTTGCTATCTCGTGGGTACCATTCTGTTATTAGTCTTGTCCATTTTTCCTTCTCCTCTCTTATCATATGGCCTGTCCATCTCCATTTTAGTTGTTTGTAAGTTATGTATGCGTTTTTAAATTCTACACTTTATGTCTTTTAATTTTACTCGGTCTTTTCTTTTATCTCCTATTGTGCTTCTCTCTATTCCGTTCTGACAAATCTTTATTTTGTTTTCTAGTTGTTTTTTTAAACCCCAGGTTTGACATCCGTATAGTAAACATGGTAGAATACGTATATTATATACTTTCCTTCTTTCTTTCATAAGCATTTCTGTGTTTTTCATGACTTCACTAAGAGACCAAAATCTTTTTCAGGTATTATTTATTCTTCTATCTATTTCTTTTTCCATACTGTCTTTCTTTGATATTAGTAGTCCTAAGTAAGGAAATATTAGTCGTTAAATGTTAAATTATTATGCGGTAAAGAGTTTTACTGTTTTCTAAATATATAACTATACATACATAGATACTTATATCTATATAGTAACAGATCGGTCGCAACGTCTGTCGAAGCGTAACATGGAGGGCTCGCAACAAAACCCAGGATGCAGCCGGCCGGAAATCCGGTGCGGTGACAGCTACTCTGTCAGGCGGCTCGTATACACTGTGCTCAGATCAATTTAATAAAACAATTAAACTAATACGGACGTCCGAAACATTATAATCATCTAACAGACGACAGCCCTTTAATCAGTAAAAAGTTGTTTTTTTTTACGGCGTCGTAGGGTTTTTATACTGGACTTTAAAGCGCGTAGCGTTCAGGGCTTGAATATCCAGAGCTACCTAGAGGTTTTAGCCATGGTAAATGTAGACCGATATGATTTTTTACATGTCTACAAAATCGGATACAAAATTTACAACTAACTTTGCAAATCATCATCATTCTCCTGCCTTTTCCCAACTCACTTGGGGTCGGCGCAGTATGTTTTCTTCTTCCATACGTCCCTGTCAGCCGTCATCTCTTCATTCACTCCTTTTTCTTTCATGTCATTTCTTACACACTCCATCCACACTTTCTTTGGCCTTCCTCTACTTTTCCATCCTTCCACATTCATATTCATTACTAACTTTGCAAATACTACATTTAAATTACCCCTTCTTGGTGTAGACACAGTCGCTATTAATTGCCATATAGCGTCGTTGTAAAGATGATGATAATGGTTGTCATATAGATTTTGTTTAATCGGCGTATGGTAAATGAAGTTGAAGACAGGTGCTTAGATATAATTTATGTGGCGGTTTCTTTCATATTTTTTTTCGTTTTATAAATTTTTTCAAGTTAACAATGGCATCAGTGTTATCTCCATACTTTACTGTAGTAAAACAGAAACTGGTATTCGTAAATGTAAACCGCCCTGAAAACACTAACATCATAATAGTTGGTTCAAAAAGCACTCTCGACCAAAACTTTGCAAAGACTTTTTAACAACTGTGCAACCGCATATGATCAGAGACACTATTGCCATTTCTTTTGCTCTTAGCATAATTACAAATTAACTTCTCTCTTACACATGCCAAATATGTGTGATGGGCGTATCTAGTGATTTATATCTATGTTCACTTTGTGCTTTGGTTTGATTGACAAATTACACTGGTAACATCAATTTTTACTTTTCCGATATTTTACAATATGATTTTACCAACAGATGTTAATTCCTACCAATCAATCCACATCACTAGTTTTTTTCTCACTGTGTAATCAATGTCACTTGATACCTCTAGTGCAATTATATCAACTAGTGACCGTGGCCCGTCCGCCATGTTTGCAATATGACTGCCCACGTGACGCATATTATCCTAAAATAGATATTATTACTGTTTACAATTACCATGCATATAGTTAGGTAAAATGTTATTTTTAAAACCCAAACATCGAAATATTTCTATGAAATTTTCAGAAAACTTGGATATGGTTTTGGTTGAAAATAAAATATGATTACCGAATAACTTTCATATTACTTGTTACAAAATTGAAGGTTATGAGTTTGGATTATCATTTACGTTTGTAGTATTTACTAATGCATTTAGGCAGGAAGGTTTTAATCACTTGCGTATAAACGGGTTTGTATGTCAATATGCAAACATAGTTTTATGCATATGCATATGCATTTTTGGATTAACGACGTACTCATTTATTTTCCTCTGACATAAACAATAGGAGGGATTTAAAAACTATGGTTTTATGGTTATGTAGCAGGGCTGTTTTTTATGGTATATTTTTTTTATCTCGGATAGATAATATTAGCCTTTATCGGTCATTGACTGCGTAACGTGACGGTGAAAAGCCGTTACTTTTGAGTACCGTGGAGAACTACGATGTATACAAAAAATGTGTAAGATGTTTACTGTTTATTTTCATCTGTTAAATGGTTCTTAATTGGTACTGCCGACACAAATCTATACGTGTTTAACACCCGATTTTCAACGAAGGAAGTGGTAGGTAATTAGACGGTCAATAGTAAACCACCATATTATACGGTTTTGTCTTACCCTTGCTTACCTTTATCAAAAATTCAGATTTAATGTACGGGATTCGAACCTATGTCGACAGGTTCAGTGTCTGATATCACAAACATTGAGCCATGATTGATGATTATGACCAACTGTCATGGAAAACAAAATAAACATGTCCTCTGAAAATGTGAAGTCTCTTAAAACTTGTGTTCTTTCTTTATTAATTGTTGTTATATCTCTTTAAAGTAGTATAATATGGCATATCTTTCACGCTTATTATAAAGTGTATTGTTATAGAGATCTCAGTATATTATAATGCCTATTGAGTTCATTGTCGTACAGTGATAATAAGACAATTATTATTATCGTCAGTTATAATTAACATTATCTTATGAAAGAATATCTATACTTAATAATAAAGTAGACCTTAAAATATATTTGCTTGACATTTTTTAAAACAATGTTGTTTGCATTATGAAAATGCTCATTAAATTATTATTAGGTATATTTTTCCCTGTATCATTTACTTCGTTATATACGATACGATCAATAACTTTTTTTAAATACATAATATAGGGTCAGGACTTTTGACTACGACATCACTCGAAGTTAAGTGACGATGTGGTTCAGGATGGGCATCGGGCCAAGGTTAGAGGTTGTCATATTGGTGTTTGTCGGCAGGCTTTTCAAACTTGAAGATGGTAGCTACCCAGAAAATTAATCAATAATGAATTAATATCAATGACATTCCCTGTAATGAAAAGTTTTCTACTCCACATTCTATTTAGGAGAGTTAATAATAACTGTATGAGAGATAATGGAAGTTATTAAAATCCCAGGTCCGTGATTTTTAACAACAAGTAACGTAGTTTGTACTGAACAAGAAAACAGTTAATAAGTCTTCAGTATTTATTCGACCTTCAGTGAAAGTTATAAAACACAATCTGTGAAGAATGAATGATAACACAGAGCCAGGATGATTTAAAAAAAAAAAAAAAAGAAATAGTCTGATAAGACGAGGCTATCTCAGATCGTGTTGTTCGAAGGTCACAAGCGGTTTCAAATGGTTATTAAATAGTAATGATGTCAATATTGCATCATCGATGGTGACCTTGGCGACTCACGACACTCCACCAGGATTTACACGTTAACCCAAACAATTATGGAAACATGTGTAATTTTAGACTTAACAATTATTATAATAATTGTCTTCTTATATTGAAAAAATATATATATATGTAAAAATCTCGCATCATTTTAAACATCTATTTTAAAATATATATGTTTTGTTATCTCGAACAGGAACACATTTGTATAATGTTTTTTAGAATTTTCTGGATAAGTTATCTTTTCCTAGTAATTTCTTGCATGGAATGGAACGATTATAATATGTAATTGAAACTCGATTGATATATATTTTTTTTACAAAACCTTGTAATAATCGTGTTGTTACTCTTCTTATTTACTCAGTATTTTTTTTAATATTCGTTGCGATTTTAAACTCAAACGACAAATTAGTAGTTGAATGAAGATTTAAAAAATACTTAAATACCTTATAACATTTTTTTTTTAAATAAATATTAATTTATTATAAGATTTACAAAACATAAAATGTTTTTTTAAGTATAAGTAAGTAAGGGTCAGTGATGTCCGTATAATATTTAGTTAATAGGTACGATCTTGCGATCGACGATTTGTTGACTATTAGGAATTGTTCTTTTTAAAGTATATCTTTATTCCAAAACACTTGAAGTTGTCGTCGTGTCATCTTGTTGAACATTCTAAATCGTCTGTTTAAAATACGTTCTATTTTAACTAACCAAATTATATATCGGACTAAACTAAATATGATCAACTAAAATCAATTTTAACTTTTTTAACACATCATGTGCCTGTTTAATGTGTCGAGTACCCATAAAAATAAGACAATAGGAAAACAATGGAAGGCTGGCGTAAACGCCGGGTAAGTGCTCAAGGGGTTAATCTGTATTTTTATTATTTAACACTTTTAACAATTATTTACAAAGGTGGAGGCATTTTCTCCCAGCAACCTTAGGGTGGTGAAGAAGTTAACATAGGTAGGTGCAAAAACTAAATATTCTATATATATATATATATATATATATATATATATATATATATATATATATATATATATATATATATATATATATATATATATATATATATATATATATATATATATATATATATATTAAGGTTTTACTCTTAGTGTAACTTTGGGCAAAAATAAAACGACTTAATTGGGTTTGTCTGTAAGACGAAAGAAACAACATTCAAAGCCCTTTATTTTCAATTGTATTTTCTTTCACAACTCACTCATATCTATTTTAAATATGTCATTTAACATAAATAAACAAAGAAAATAAAGAAAAACATAGATAATAATAGAAACTAGATTACAATGGTTTTCTTTAGATATATATATATAAACTAATTATTATTTATCTATAGGTACTAACAATAAAACTGAAGTTATGTCTGTACAAATTTATGTGTATTTGTGTATATAAGTCACTTAACTCGAATCTCATATTTAGAAATGTTTTTTTTTGTCCGCCTCTCCGTATGTATGTTGTACACGGGAAGTATATGTCAAGGTATAATTTATACCTTTTACCTTTTAAAGTTTTTTTTTTAATAATTTTTAGAATAAAAAAAATAAGATCAGGTAAAACACGTAAACGAATTTATTTATTTTTCGATTTCAGTGCATTATTCTTTCCTTAATCTTAATTTATTGCCTACTTAATGTAAGAATATATTTACCAAAATGTTTTTTTTAAATTACAAAGGATCCTGAAGTTAGATTGGTTCACCAGTTAGAATACTGGACAGGCAGACTTTACCTTTTACGTATAAGGATGAAGTGAAGTTATTAATGTTGTCAAAATCTTTATTATCTTTCTATCTCATCCATAAAATATTGTTATCGCGGAAGATGGACTACATAATTTTATAAATATTTACTTGCCGCATTTTATACAGCACAGTGATCTCATTTATGTAAAATCTTTACTAATATTATAAATGCGAAAGTAACTGTCGCCTGTCTGTTCACACTAAAACTACTGAACCGATTTAAATGAAATTTGGTACGCAGATAGTCTAGAGCCTGAAAAAGGACTTTGGCTACTTTTTAATGCGATAAAGGGTTGAAACGGTGGATGAAAAGTTTAATGAAAGTACCGTCATTTTTAGAGCTAGAAGCTTGAAACTTATTCTTTATGCTGTTGATTCGATTTAAATAAATATGACAAAGTTTGTAAAAGTTTTAGCATCAAGGGTGTAAAATAACAATAGGGTATAGGGGATGAAAGTTCGTATGGAAATATGTAAGGTTTATGTCACTGTTTTATAAGTTCATGACAAGATGCAAAGTATTAGAGCTATTCTGATGTAACATTTACGGAGGGTTTGGCAGCGGAGCGCGGCATGGTACGGCGTGGTATGGCGCACGCGTCACGTTCCGCAATCAGCCAATATAGATCCGACAATTTGTGTGGTGGTAAGAGAGTAATCCCGATTGGGTCGCGATTACCATACACATGGTGAAATACAATAGCTGTAGCTATTGTGACACGTTCCAGCATATCTTAATTTAATATCAGATGAAGTGTACTCATTTTGCCGAGCTGGTATAAAATAGCTAAGATTTCCGTAAGTCGTCGAATCTGACGACTTGGACTTTGCTCAGCTTAAGCTAAGCTTGTGGCTATATAATTGATTTCTGGAGTTAAGTCTAAGATAAGCCTGAGTACGCTCTATAGATTTCACCCTAAGTGTGCTTATCCGAACGTGAGGGCAGACGACCGCGTCACGCGCATGCGAATACTGATGGCAAAAGATGGGAAAACAAAAACCCTAGTTTATAAAAACGGACTTAAATATACTCATATTTATACGTATTTGTAAAATAATTAGCCTATATAATTTAATATGCTACCCACAGACGCGTACGAAGTCGCAGGCATAGCTAATATCCCATAATTATCAAAAACATATGTTACCCTTATAATCAAGTCGAATGGAAAGTGGATCGAGGACCTGGCGTAGGTCGCGGGAATCCGCTGGGTGCGGGTGGGACAAGAGACCTTTATGGAGATCTTTGGAGGAGACCGACATCTATCGGTTGGAGTGATGGATGGATGTTTTATCTTTTATATACGGTCTAAACGGCATATAAGAGATGAGCTCAAACCAGCACAATGGTGAGCTTTATATCCTTAACCCCTTGAGCACTAACCTGGCGTTTACGCCAGCTTTCCATTATTTTCCTATTGTCTCATTTTTATGGGGTAATGGACATATTAAGGATGAAAAACATATTGTTAAAATTCACTTTTAGTTTGTAGAGACCTCATCAACATCTAACGGCACACTAGCGCGAGCCGCGGGCGCACGGGTTACATATATTTAATACCTCGTATGAGAGAAGTCCGTGTGTCCCGTCTTGCTCGCACTCTGCATGTTTCTGATTGACCACCGTAATCTTTGTAAGCCCTACGACTAACGAGGGATCTTAACGAGGGAATTTAAGTTTCACTATATGTCCTCAGAACAAGCATTAAATAATCAGAATCATAATCAATTAATTAAGAATCAGTTAATAAATAACTTTCAACGTGTACCACGACTTTCCCTCCAGTCATCCTTCAACTAGCAAGAAGCAACTAAAAGTTTTTTCAATCAAATTGTTCTTAGAGTCTCTTTATTTTAATGATTCAATACATTACCGGTGTTAGTATTTAGAACGTTCATAAGTGACGGCCTAAATTGAATAGAGTATTTAATAGAAGTATTTCTTGGGTAGGGTTTTAGTATTCGTCACTCCGTGCCCCCTTACCCATTGCATTGGGGGACTTCGGTCTCACTAATGCAATGGGTAAGGGTAGTGCGTAAATGCATTTCCCCCGACAAAAAAAAAAATAAAAAAAAATAAAGGGTTTTAGTATACATTTTGTAACATCTGATCAATATATTATATGGAATGAGTTATGTAGTAAATTCGTTAAATAATTACTATATACCAGCAAGTTATCTTGTGCTTTACTAAAAACTATTCACAATAATTTGAATCACGTGAGCCGCATCGTATGCACTGTTACTCGTTTTCGAATAGCGAGCTTCAAAACACGCGACTTGCTATTAAATGAAATAGCTTTATCAACCGCACGCGCCGAAGGCATTGCCCGATAAGATGCAAGAATAAAACAATTCCCCGTACATACACTTTTGGTACAATTTAGAAGAGCACTTTTCTAATTGAAGTTTTTTTAAATCTTTATTTTTATATATTTAAAGCCTATATTAATATTAAACTACTGACACAAAATTACTTAAAAAAAAAGAAGAATAAAACAATAAATTCCTCGCTTTCATACCGACGGTTCACCAAATCATAAATCGATTTGGCTTCTTTCGATATTGAGCGAGCCAACAATACATTGCAACGTCATAATTAATTCTAAATATTCGACGTCTTTGTGTTTCGTTCTGGACACATTCCATAATTATATAGAACTAGCTGGTGCCCGCGGCTCCGCCCGCGTTTCATATGTTCTGTGCATATGACGTTTTATTCATAGCTAATTTAAAAAATCAAATGAATGAATAATAGTAAGAGTATTTTGTTTTTATTAACGGAAAAAATGTATATAATCGTAAATTGAATTGGAGAATGTACAAAAGAGTAAATCGAAAAAAAAAAATGAGAGAGGATCGGTGGAATCCAAAAAATACCTGTCTTCAAAAAATTCTGCGTTGAAAGGTATTAGTCCTATCCCGATATGTTCAGTATTTTTGAGGTGATGGTGAGTCAAAGGAACCCCATTTTCCTTTTATTTATTACAGGGATTAATGCCTGTCTTTTGTTTTATGGGAGCAAATAAATTAATAAACAAACAAATTGTGAAAACATGGCAAAGGGCTCATAGAATTTGATATTCAAAAAATATATAGCCTATAACCATCTACGATTAGTTTCGCGTCGAATGGTTGTAGTTTCATGCTGATCGGTCCAGTAGTTTTCGAGTTTACCTCGGACAAATAAAACAAACTTTGCTTATATGTATGTATATATATATACTCGTCTCCAAAATCACTGTGAAGCTGTTAAGGCTCTTCCGGTCAACAGGTTAGCTAGGTTAAAAAAAACCTATTTGAAAAATTTGTGTATACGTTCTATCTCCCTCATAAAGAATTGAAACTTAGGAAACAAGAAAGGAATACATTAAGATGTTTTTATCATTTTCCCTTCTTTAATGACACATGACTAATGTCATGTTTACTTGGAAGACATTACGGGGTTTCTCCCACTATTACGGCGCTGACGATTTTTTTTGCTATTTCCTCATATTCACTTAATAATCATGATACGATTTGTGAGTAGTAACGATCGTTCAGAGTATTCATCCACAGTGGACTTTACTACGGCATTGCTAACATTTAACTACCAAGGCGAAATTCACTGAAGGCAGTCTCTATGTGCAGTTAGTATTTTTATAATTTAACCTTTCCGGCGTTTACGCCAGCTTTCCATTTGTTTTCCTATTGTCTTCCTATTGTTTCATTTTTATGGGTACTCGACACATTAATAACTCTCCGATTTAAATTAAATAAGCAAAGGAAATAAATAAACAATACCTTTTACGATTCTAAATAACTTTGGTCATAATTTTTTTAAACAGAACGATATTTTGAGATGCATTTACTTTTAATATTGTTTGATAGATGTCGTTGATATGATATCTGTACAAAAGACATACATTTTAGGTAAATCTTAAAAGAAGTGCGCTCGTTTCTCAAGGTTACGTGACGATTTTCGATTTGCGTATAACGATTTGAACAAAAAAAAATATACGGAAAAAAATACACATGATATCTTACTGCACCTCCCTCCCCCTTCTGATGTGTCGTAATTTTTTTCCGAAATAAAGTATTGATATTTACACGGCAATTACCTCATTCATTTAATTAGCGAATCGAAAATCATAATTATTTTATATATTTACTTTTATTCGGTTACAATGTGTTCAAAGAATTAGTTTACGAAATTCCATATCAAGTAGAGGAGTTTATGTGTCTAGTCGAAATTCGTTGCGAACAAAACCTTCGTCGTGCAATATACGCCATAGTTATTGGCAGGTATCGACAGACAAGGGGCAAGGGGGTAAATCCCTTGCCCCTGGACTGTTGACCATGGGTCAAACTTCTCCTGAGAGAAGTGGGCTTAGAGGGGGGGGGGCATTCTCCTCCCTCATCCCCATTGGGCCTTTGCACGGACGAGGCCCGGTGGGCTTGCCGCAGGGGGCGACGCGGTGCATGCGACCGCAGTCCCGTATCGCCCCCATCCCAAATGCGGCGGGCGGCTCCGGGGGGTTTAGTGGGTATTTCCGGACACTTCACGTCCGGGTGAGTCCCACACTGGTGCGGAGACGTCCCTCCGCACCCCCTTACCCATTGTGTTGGGGGACTACGGTCTCACTAATGCAATGGGTAAGGGTAGTGCGTAAATGCATTGCCCTCGTCAAAAAAAAAAAAAAAAGGTATCGACAGACAGTTACATTAATATGCCGATTACGCATAAAAATGAGACAATAGGAAAACAATGGAAAGCTGGCGTAAACGCCGGATTAGTGTTCGAGGGGTTAATAAATGGCGCCTTCATACCTCGGTACTATTTGTAAATTACAAACACCTGGACTAAGTACACGCATGCGCGTTTCCCCCGTTACTCATATTTACACTTTCTTTCAATACGCATTAAGTTCATTTTAGTTTGTGTCTTTTAATTTTCACGACAACGCATGCGTGGTTACCAGGTTTCGAGGGTTTTTCCAACACTTTCCACTCTGTTGCGTGGACTTAAGGCTCTGTTCTAGTCTGTGTATAATACCGTCTTTTGTTTAATCAGCTGGTGTCCTCGATTGATAATTCAGTTGGCCCGGTGTTGCCATCGGTCGTCGCAGCATCCGTGGTTGTGTGTGTGTTAAATTGTGTTTAAAAAATAGTGTTTAGAAGTGAGGTCTTTGTATGGTATACTGCTTGACTATATTAGTAATACGATATTTATGTTTTGTGTACTGTTAACTGGCATCCTTTTTATCGCAATAATTTTTACAACTTTGAACGTAAAAATTGAGATGTCTATCGGTGTGACACGCCGCGGTAATTATTTCTATTTAATGTTCAATGACTTAGAACAGAGATAAATGCATTATAAATTTAGACATACGGTTCGGTTAAAAGCGGTTTTTTAATTTTGTCTACCATATAAAATTATCTTAAATTATAACAATTTAAGAAATAAAACGAATTGAGGTAAAAAATTGAGTTATATCAACATCGATGACACATAATTTACATTAGTAAATCTGTAACTTCGACCCCGCGAGATATAATAACAAAAGATGTCAGATACATATTATTCTAGACGCTTTATTGAGTATAAGTCATCGGGAAAACATTTTTCACATTGGAATACAGTAAGATTGTACGCATTATTTCTTTTTAAAGTTAGAAATTTAAAAAAGTGTAATGTTGAATAACATTGTGAGTTCTAGTACTAAATAAAAAACTCATGGTACCTAATGAGATTCACCTGTTAACCTTGTTTAATACTTTACCTACACACGAGTATTTATATAAATAAAATGTCTATAAATGAACATAGAAGCCATCTCTGATTTGCATCTTCCTAATCGAATTAGGAGAATCATGTTCGACGGTTGTCAAGATAAATTCCAGCCTTCGCGCTCCGAGCAAAGTGATGTTTTTTTAACCTATGGAGTCCTAGAATTCAGGGTTGTTAGTGTATACATTGTGATAACTTTAGGATTCGATCGATCCTTCCGCGTATTTTCATGCGGAACGCGGAGAAACTGTAACTCCTTGTACAGATAACAAAACATTTTATAGTAAATTATTTCTACTAACTCCGCGCTTGAAATTACTTCGCTAATTACGCTTGAAAATAATTCACGTTTTTTTAAAGGTTCTAAAAATAGATTAATAGAATTTACTATAGAAGGTAAATATACTAATACGTATTCCTTATTAACTATTTATATACCAGTTCATTTATCGTTTCTCATGTATTTATTATTTGTTTTTTTTTTTTACTTAGTTAAATTCCATTTAACTTTAAAATGTTGGATAGTTAAAATCATTAACAAACGGAATGAACAAAGTAATTTCACCTAAACCATTTACGATGGATTTGAACAATCGTAATACATCATCATTCAAGTCATGTAGACAGATACTTTATAGTAGGTACAAATTTAGAATGTATCGAAATTACAGCGTATTAATTTCTCGCTTTGGTATCGAATCGAACATTATTATTAGAAAACGGTAAATCGTTTATTTTTCAGTATTTAAGCGATATATTAGCTTTCTTCTCAAATTTCGACTTTAACTTATTATTTAGGATAAGAAAAAAAATCCGGCAAACACGTATATGTGCTCGAATATCGAAAACAAAAAACTGCTTCTCCCTTCGCTTCTTGTTTATAATTTATTACCGCCATGAATGCAAGTTCTTTTGACCAGATTTTTTTCTATTTATCTATCTTTAAACAGTGTTTTAACAAAATAGTGACCCATTATCAGAACTTTCCAGGTAGTTTTTGTGACATCTCAGAGTTAACACACCATATCATTATTTTAAATGCAATTCACTCATGTGGATTATCCAAGTTATCGCTAGTAAAATGACACCAAAGTTACATAATATAAAATTCTATGGTTATACTGCAAGCCAATGGATTACAGACAAGAACCACTACACGACAAATTAGTACGAATAGCGCAGGGAGATTTTACCACGTTCTTGGGTATTTTCATTAACATATATAAAACAATTTTCTTATAAAAATTCTTGAACGTATTATTTTATACGTTTAGATTTCGTAAAGGACATGTTGACGCTATAAAAACATACGTAAATATTTCAATCAAATATTATGATCGTCCATAGTCTAGGTATGACATCATACGTGAACCTTATATATCTGTGATATTATGATAGTATTATGTGCACCTGTTTTTCCTTGTTTGTTCAACTGAACGTGATGCTGCAGCTACATACTATGTATCTATGTTCGATTTTAGATTACAAGTGTGAATAAGTTTAACACATACATGAATCTTTTATTATTTTGTAGTAATTTTCCGTTGCCGGAATAGTAGTAGAGCGTATAATATTATAACAGTGTCACTTTAAAAACATTAAAGTATGATTATTTAACGTTAAAATTGCGATCTGTACTTGTTACTTGTTGGTGGGCTCCTGTTTCCGCACTTAGACACATTGGCGGTCCATTGTGCGTGCAGGATCAGCCAGCTACTCGAGCCAGCCCAGCTCCTTCCAGAAGCGCAGAAGCCTCCTGGGGCGATCACAGGCTTCCTGGAGCGACCTCATTTGCTTGAGGGTTTTTGCCCGTTGGTTGACTACGCGCCGAACGACACTACATCTCTGCGTTCTCTTTACCGCAAAGTTTAAACAGTTTGATATCCATGAAGAAGGCATATTAAATATTAGGTAACGCAAGCTGTAAATGTATATGTACATATATACATACGTATATAAAACAAGGTAGTAGTTTTTTTTACACGATATAAGCTCAGTGCTTTGACCACAATCTACCTGATGTTAAGTGACGATGTAGTCCAGGATGGTAAGCACACTAACACTGGTTCTCAAGTGATATTGCTGGAACGCTCCTCTTGGTGTTTGACGACAGGTTTTCAAACTTGAGGTTAGTAGCTACCCAAGCGGGCATCATTAGAAAATGCCCTACCACCATGCTATGGTTTCCTCACGATCTTTTACTTCACCTAAAGCTCAGGCCGATTTTAGAGCCGGATAGGTGGGGATCGAAACCGCGTCGACTGACGCGGAATTCGGCCGCACTACTCGCTGCACCATAATCGCTTCGCTACACCATTTCTAGCTCTGAATGGCTAGATCTATTTCTGTAGTTTTGGAAGTGTCGAATTTGTGTCTATTCTGAATAACAGAATAAAAGAACGAATAAAAAAACAAGAGGATAATTATTTTTGTCATAGTTTGTATGAAACGGCTTCTTTGATGATAACTCTATAACGGATTGACTGAATTCAATGATACTTTTTCTGTTAGTAATTCCTTGGACTCGGGAAGCATCCTCAAGCATTAGAAGAATGAACTTATCTCATCATCTCCCTACCCTTTTCCCATTTTTATTTGGGGTCGGCGCAACATGTCTTCCTCTTCCATTCCTCTCTATTTGTTGTCATCTCCGTATTCACTCCTTTCCTAAACATATCATCTTTCACACATTCCATCCATCTTTTCTTTGGTCTTCCCCTTCCCATGTATCCGTCCACATTCATATCCAATACCTTTCTTGCAACATTCTCTTTCTCCCTGCGCATCACATGTCCATAGCAGAATGAACTTATCTAATAACACAAAATTAATTGTGCACTAACTGGCGGTACGAGGATCGCCGGGATGCAAAGTAGTTATAAATAAAAGATATTAAAATGTAGTTATAATTTAAGAAAGAAAACTTTCTATTGTTGAATCGTATATTCACAACAATACCTGTATATAAACTGAATATAAATCAACTCGGTCGTTACATAGGTAAGCCTAATTAAGAGTAATGAATGTCCTATCTATTAAGGCGGACGCGGGCGCGGATTGTCCGACGCTTTGTAAACACAATGGATCGTTTTCGACGCCATTCGAGCGAAACGTGACGTCAGCCGTTTGTCAATGAACGCTGATGTACCGTCGTGTTTACAGTTTGACTTTTGAAGGTCATTCAAATTGTTATTTTTTTTCTTTATATTATTATCCATAAAAGTGTGTAAAACTGAAGTATCTGTTTGTAGTATCCAAACTTTATTATTCACATGAATGTACATAAATATATCACTAATTATAACTAAAAATTCAAAACAAAACCTGATTCAAGCACCGTTTTACTGGCAAGCGTTTGAATCGGCGAGAACTACTTTTGTTTTCTGTTAGTACCAAAAATAATTTGAGGCGCGTACAAAAAATAGGGTCCAATCTATTCCAATGATTATTAAAAAAAACTATAAAAATGGGTGCGTGTACTTATGTACGCGCGTGAGAAGTTATACTTCTTTGGCATCATTAAAAAATAGTTTTTAATTGTATGCAAATAATTAATTACAATAAAATAATAGAAGGATTGGAAAAGGATAATCAACAAAGTTCATTTTAAATTTGAAAAATTAAATAAAATAATTTAATAATATTTAGTGTTAATTATTAAATAAAAGTATTTTAATTTATATCAATAAATAATACATACGGATAGTTAACCTCAATTATATTGGAGCACTTGAAAAAGTATATAAGCACAATTTTTTTCACTAATATTCACAAACAGTAAGTGATATCAATCAAAATATTCAATTTAAATCACTACTGAATATAATTTATTAGCACATATATAATTCGCACTTGTATGAAACTAAAACACGTGTTGTGAATGTATAAACTAGAAACACGTTGATAAATATTATAAATATGAAAACAGTGGTCAGAGGTGACAAGCGTACCCATCGAGGTTCAATTTCTATTTTGTTGGTAGCTTTTTTTTCGAGACTTAATGAGCGGTTAAGCAGACAACTTCATACTGTTAATTTTGTGTCACAGATGCGCGCGCATCTTGAAATTTCACTCTTATCATTTCTTCATAACGCGCCTAAAGAAGTATAACTTCAATAACGCAGTTAATAAATGTACTGAATGGTTAATATGATACTCGAGCAGAGCTATGGGAACAGCTAGTCTACGTATATAAAGAGAAAACTGTTCATTGCATATTTCTCCTATGTTTGTCAGCCGTTTTTTTTTTTATATTTAATAGTGATTAATGACCTTTAGTTATCAATAAAAAAATAAACATTTCTCTTCAGGGTTCGTTCGAATTTGCAACAACTATTACTAATGATTTTGAAAATACTCGTAGTTCTAGAGTTTTTTTTATCTCTAATCGAGTGCTAAATTAGTACAATGGTTAATAGAGTTTATTGTCATATTTTCATATAACAAAATACTCGTGTGAAACTTCTGTAATGTTTCATATATCACTTTGCAAGCATCTTTTAGCGGTTTTGTTAGGCGTTGTTGCAAATAATTGCATATATTTTTTAAGGCAAGTAACAAAACAGTATGCAATCAATTATACATACACATTTGTGCACATGCATTTTATGGTTATGGCACATAATCAATTTCTATGACGACAAAAAATATATCTAAAGTAGACTTTTAAGTCGTCCTGTGTTCCTAGGACTGTTTTTGAGATGTCCTGGATAATTTTTACTATTTAGGTAACATCCTCGGTTTTGAAATGCTCCTGGTGAGTGTACGGTTTTAAAAATTGACACGTCATTATTGCATTTAACGTTGATAACTCAAAGTTCTCAAACCCAACTTATAGTAAAATCTTGTTTGAATGACAACTTTAATTTCAAATCATTGACAGTGTACTTCTGGCTGACTAATCTGAAGAATTGATCCAGAACGGCTCGTGTTTGTCAGAGTCACTCATAATACATGATACACAGCATTGCTGCTGTGTTTATGCCAGAAATATTTGCGGGACTTATGGATTTATGATCCTTGAAGAGTCAAGCCTTGGATATGTTCTACCCTTTTTTTTTAAAACGTGAAGAATCTATTATTCTTTGATGTTGCTACGCAATCATGTTATAGCAGACTAGCCTTCCGCTTTAAAAAGGTATGTGTCACGTTAACACCAATCTAAGAAAAGTGCACCAGGATTCGGTAACATTTTCTTATTCTTTCGAAAAGATGTTACACATTAAATTAGCTCAATGTTTTTCTATACTATTAAGTGGTAGAAATTAGGTCACAAGGATTATTGACTATTTTAAGGAAAAACTACCGGTTTGTAATTTTGTAATTTGTATTTATATTTTATTGGTGATTTATTTACGCAATTATTATATGCATGACGTAACTTATAGCACTATATACTACTATATTTTTTTTTTGTTATGTAATTTCTTTTTTTTGCCATATGATTTATATAAAAAATTGTTTACATGAGCTGATGTTTTGAACTTGTTATTTGTGCCTATAATTGAGGTGGCATCTAGCGCGCCAGTAATGCCAATGTAACTTATAAATTATGTTGATGTTCACTTTGTTGGTATAATAAATAAATAAATAACACTAAAGCTCAATGCGTCAATGACTACTGAACAGAAAGTGGCTTGACAAACACAGTAAAAAATTGTATGTCCTTGAAAATCATACACAAATATTGTCTATCTATTAGGGATGATTTTTTCTTTAATCAATTTAATATAGGTGTAAATCAATTGGGTTTATGGTAATGTACTGGAAGAGCCAACAATATCACGTTCAAGTTATAAACGTCAGAGTGCATGTCGGGTGCGCACGCGCCGATTTATAATGAGTTATCATCATTTGTCATTAGAAATTGAATTGGCGCGGTGACGTCACGTCCGGTCACGAACCGCCACGGGAGTGTTGTCTATAGGTACAAAGATTTTGCAATGTTCTCGATGCTCGCCTACCGGATGTCGGTGGTTATTTCTCCATGCCTGTTATGGTGTAAGCAGACATCGATTGCGTTATAAGAAGTTCAATTTCTAATCTGAACGATCACAAGAATAATATGTGAGTCACGTTTTTATATCCTATTGAACACTAACCTGGCGTTTACGCCAGCTTTCCATTGTTTTCCTATTGTCTTAGTTTTATGGGTAATCGATATATAAACTCTTTTACTTAATGTACGATACTGTAAATTCCACGGAATTTTTAACACTGGCAGCAACACTAAAGCTGAGGTTCGTTCCGTTTTTGGCCGAGTTCCATAAATGCTAGGTCCAATGTCTGCAAAAGTTTTCAAGGCTTTTTAGGCAGGTTAACATCTTTTAGTCAGTACTAAATTTTGGAAAAGATCTAACGGACAGACAGAGAAAGAAACGTTACCTATTGTAAAACGCAAGTAAAAGTACTGACTTTCAACAGTTGCTGTCTTTAAAGTTTCACATAGAGCAACAGATAAGACACTAACATTTTTTTTTATTTCAATTGATAGTGAAACATGCAAACTGCCCATCTGATAGTAAATGGTTACCGTCCCCTATGACCGACGAAAAACATACATTGGAAAACGTTTCGATCCGCGATACTACTCATTTCAAAGAATGCAGTATGTGATTGCTGGGCTATGAAGCCGTGTGAAGAGCTGTCACGGAGTACGGAAAGGCTCCCGGTCCTTTCCGAGAATGGCTACCAGGTTAATTGCATTATTTTAAATGCGTTCAAAACATCGCAATTAATGAAATAACTTGATTAAATGGAAATCAGTATTTTATTGATGTTAATGTATTATTCGATTTATTTCATGTCAGCTATGCCCGCGGCTCTGCACCCGCCATTCTTATATTCTTCACTGCGTTTTAATTTTTACGGAACCTTAATTGTTTTCCTAAAAAACATTTGAGTCCTAATAAAGAGTAAAAATATTTCCAATAAATTCAAGCACTTGCCCGTAAAATTGTGAATTGAATCGAATTTTTTATGAGTTTTGATTTTTTTTTTTTTACGCGGAACCATAATTATAATTTTCGAAAATTAAAAGTAACTTCAGCTATCTATCAATAAAGTCCCATCAAAATCCATTCAGCCATTCCGGAGATTACACTGAACAAAGAGACTTTAATATTGTATTTTTGGTATAGGTATCGTCTATATACATTACAAACACTTCAATTTTATTTATTAATATAGATTGAATCGAGCTTGAGAGCATTTCACATATCCTTACATCAACGGAAATGTCAAAATCTCGAATAAATGACGCAACGATATCTCGTAAATAAGAGGAACAATTACGTCCGCGTATGAAATGTCTAGACTGAATGTCGTCGGACAGAAAACGTCTGTGACAGGAATTGAGCGGAAATTATAACATCTGTTTCAACGTTCCATGTATTTTTATTACGAGGTAATAACTAAAGTAACCTTTCGCGGTGACATATCTAACTATTTACATCTATCTGATCGATTCAATAATGTATTGGAAACTTTCAAAACTTTTCGTCATGAATGATGTTATCCTAATAAATTATATTAACTCGTTTAAAAAAACAAAGTATTTTATTAGAATGAAATGTTAAACATGTGATTGGTGATTTGTTAAACATATAAACGGTCTATATTAATATAGTCTATAATAATATTGTACAATCAAAAAGCTTATATTTTGCATTACTTTGCCACGAGAATTCTCACGGTGGTCACTTTCACGTCTGCGAACGTTCTCACCTTATATTCCCATTGTTGTTTACGTCTCACTTTAACGTGCCGTCTTATTGGGATATAAACGATTGTTTCCAATTCTTATTTATTAAATGTCATTTCCGTTTGAATGTATGTCATAAATACTTTAACGTTGAAGCATATTTGATAATGACATATACTACTAAATATACCCTGATGATAACGATATTTCATAATTAATGTAATCTAATTTAAAAAGCAATATTTTTCATAATCTATTTTAATTAATCAAAACACGTACTAAAAGCGTTGAAGATATTTTACTGTATTTTTTTAATGAAATTTCTTCGATGTGTGTTGGATGGAAAACTAATTTTACTGGGTAAATAACACTGTTATAAAACTTTGTGTTTATTCTCCACGACCCATAAGAGTTATAGACTACGTACTAAGAACTCCCGTGGCCACAAGGATGAGAGAATGAGACAGGCTTCTGACCACTTGGACATCAAATGATCACAGGGATATGAGGCAGTTCGGCCTAACCTATAACGAAGCTAAATAAATGGTGTCTCACAAATAGGAAAGTCAATTTTATATAATAATAAGAAGTTAGAGAAAAGTGGAAAATAGTATTCATTTTTCGAAACAGCAACCGTAGCATACATTTTCAGAGTAGGTAATTTATAGAAACACGTGGAATCGAGTTTGAAAAAAAAATATTACAGAATAATTGGAGGTTTTTTTTAATTTACAAAGTAATTCTATTTGCTTTATTTATTACGAAGTTTTTTTTTTTTGATCAACATACAACATCTATTTATAGTGTGCGATCAATTAATTTTTAAATTATTTTATTATATAATGCATTTGCATCAAAAGTGAGCGAAGAACCATTTTTAGCGATGCGTCTCCCTATTAATTATTTAAAGTTATATTAATACTTTAATGAACATTTATGTATTCAGTGTCGACTAGTGTTATTTATTATATAACACTATTACCATAAAATACAAGGTCACAATATCACGTGTAGAACAAAATTCACCAAAAACTATATTCAAAATCGAAATTAATGCATTAAATACATTGACATGGAAATTAATGCAAAACTAAATATTTATAATGTAAATAATCTTATATGTCCTTCACACTTGTTTTGTTTTATTTATTTATTAATTCGTTCAGCGGAATATGATAATTAGTGGAACAAGGACAACAGTATTGCCATTTGAAGATTATTGATTGTCATGTTTAAAGCCAATTATTATTGTTGTAAAAACAGGTTTTGAAACAAAAATGTTTATTAGTTTAAAATTGATTTTATATCAATTTCTTTACGATATTTGAATATTTTCTTTAAACTAATTCTGCTATTAATATGACAAGGGGGTGTCGTTATGGTTGTCGGAAAACTGAATATAACATAAGTACATAGTACTAAGTACATAGTATTTCATGGGATACTATCAAAACCTAATAGTGCTGACTCACTATTGGTGAACAACCTGGTTCTAAAATATTTTAAATCAAATTAGAGTGTACAATGAGGCCGACGGTAACCAAAGGGTTAAAGGTAAAAAAATAAAGGCAAAATTCTAATATTACTTATCTTTGTATTTTGTAATCTTATAGCTTGAGAAGTATTTAAACTCTGAGCCAAAGTATATGTATTATTACTTCAATGATCCCTTATATTGCAAACACCTTAGTAGTAACTATGATATCTAACTGTAAAACAGTAAATTATAGTCTTAAAATAACATGTATCTGCTTTTAAATCCGAATAAATTGTTAGTAAAAAAAACTGAATAACAAAAAGGTCATGTCTTTGTTTATCCAAACATTATGTCAACAGTAATTTTGTCATCGTAAAACTCTACGGCTAAACAATACCCTAGCAATTAAATTTTCCTACTCACCGGCCGACAACTTATTTCACAATACCGGTTTTTGCGAATGTCGTTTGATTTCAAACTGTATATTGCGTTAGTTTGTCACAGTCGTGTTAGCACGTCTACGAGTATCTAATAAATAACAGGTTTTTTAAAATATACATATTTTCTAGCTGTTAAAAGGCCATTTAGTACGCTTATAACTCAAAAAAATGTTGATTCATTTTTTTAGTTATAAATGGATATTCTCTAGGCCAATGGTCGTGACACATATGGATAAGGGGCACTTAGGCAAATTCTAAGGGTACTGCGAGTCGCAGTTTTATGGATGGGGTTGTTGATACCATCTATTAATTGACATATTTTTATAATTGTTGTTAAACGCGAATTCCCTATAGATTTTGTACGGTAATAACGAATCATTTTTGACAACCTAATTCACTAAATATACGGAAACTCGTTTTTGAGTCATTGTTTAACAAAATTGTTTGCGACATCGCGAGGCGCGTAAATACCACCCGAGATCCGCACTTTGACGACCACTGCTCTAGGCAGTTTTATTATGGATTCTGTTATATTAGGTAGAAAAACATGAGAATAGTAGTGAATATACTTGTTTTTTTTTAATACGGTATAGGCTCAATGCTTTGACCACAATCTCACCTGATGTTAATTGACGATGTGGTCCAGGATGGTAAACACACGAAGCCTGGAGGTACGGGTTCTCAAGTGATCCTGCCGGAACACATCTATTGGTATTCGGCAATAGGTTTTCAAACTTGAGGGTTAAAGGCGGAACTTGAATTTGAAGGCGGCGTTATTAGAAAGTACAGAAACACTAAACTATAGTTTCTTCACGATGTATTCCTTCACGACCGAAATCTCAGGCTGATTTTAGAGTTACATAAGTGAACTCGAACCCGCTTTCATTGACACGGAAACCCGCTGCACTACCAACTGCGCCATCATCGCTTATAATATTTACTTTTACATTTTTTCTTTTTCTATCATTATAAAATATCTATAGTCTTTTAAAACATCAATTTTTCTTTCTTCCTTTAGGGAATATTTATTGCAGGAAAAGAGGTTTCTTTTAGTCGGTTGATTGCGATAAATATTTTTAAATAATGAAAACTGGTGGTTAAGTTCTCTTGTATTTATTTATATTGATGGTACTTTGTTATATTATGTATAGTGACAGTCATTTGAATACTGTACTTTTTGGTTAATTATCAGAATTATTATCAAACATCAACAAAACATTTAATAAAACCCGACCAAAGAATGCAATAAATCTATTATTAAAAAAAAGCTTTCACTCATTATAAAAATGTACTTAACGGCGGACAAACCGACAGACGTTGGTTTTTAGTATATTTATGCGGTTATGTAGACAATCTAATGTTAATTGATTAGGACACTCTTTACTCACGAATAACCAATTTAAAATAAGAACATACTTATTTTCTAAGTCAGCATCATAGACGTAGTTGTTCCTGGAAACTAAGTTAAAATATTGTTGCAGAATTACGACAGAATATATATTTTTAATTAGTTTATTGTATTGTGCGATTCAAATTATTGCGGTTAGTTTAATAGTTTCTTTCTAAATTATGTATTGGTTTGACCGTAATTAATTAATGTCTATTGCTTGAATTAGTGTTAAATATCACAACATTTACAAAACACAATCGTAATGATTTTTTTTTTGGTGTTGTGGTAAACCGCAAATATACATGTTTCCTAACATGTTATATAACTTATTGCACAACAAACGACCTATGTATGTATGACAGTGAATGCCGGCCTTTAAATTATAATAGCAGCCCGACACAAAATGTAAATTATCTTAAACACCGCGCGACTCCGTTAGTGATGTGCGCCGCCGACACACGCACGCTGCTTATTCTTCTTAATTGTCATAAGAAAAAAATTAAAGATCAATTTTAATGACGGTTAATTATTATTTGCTTATTATTGTTGCGTACGTTATGTTAACAGTCATTGCAATGCACTACTAGCTTTGGCCTGCAACTCCACCAACGTTTAACACATTCTTCATTGCGTAATATAGTTTTTTAAATAATCACTGGAAAATATTTTTTGATGATGTGGTCCTTCTAATCGTATTTTTACATGTAACCCTAATAATTTTTTCCTAAAAAAATTTTGATACTAAGCAAAGCAAAGATATTTCTCACAAATTCAAGTACTTGCCAGTAAAACTTATCACTGAAACGTTTTTTTTTTTTTTTTACAATTTTTTTTCTTTAAATTCTTAGATGACAAATTATTTAAAAAAAAATCATCTTCTATACTAATAATGTAATTGTAAATTTCACGTGTTTGTACATGTCCGATTTTTGTGAAAATATTTCAAGAGTCTAAATATAGGTAATTAAACACGTTTCTATCATTTTTAGAAATGTCTGTCTGTCTGTTTGTCTGTGCAGACATCAATTAAAAAGTACGAAATATATTCAAAAAATCAAATATAATTATAAAGTATATTTCGGAGTAGTATCAAAACTTTATTTCATTAAACTCGGTCCACTATAACTCTATCAAAAGTTATAGAAATTTGAATGACACGCGGCGACCAAAGACTACAATATAATACTGCGGTGACTTTAGTATGAAAGAAGAGTTTGTAATGAAATGAGTTTTAGTCTTATTCGAGAACATAAAAATGATGGATTTATTGAAATTGAATATAATGGCATAATATCAAATTTATGCATAGTATATAAATATAAATAATCAATATGTAAGACAGTAAATGAAAAATAAGGCGCGGAACAATATTATTTAATTCAAAGTATAATTGGACGGTTCACGTTTTGTGTTTTTGACGACATGGGGGACGAAGTGTTATGAATGGTGATTACGTAAGCAAATTATGTATTTCTGAAGATTATTTATAGATGGCGCTATTCTTAGTTTTTCATAATTTGGGCTGTTCTGAAGCATTGCAAGGGAACGGCGCGAGTGAGTCTTGAGTACTCAGGTGACGGCCAAGCCGAGGTTCGTACCACTTTGGTAGCCCTTGAGCTAGTCACCTTATTGCGGCTGAGTGCCTTCAGCACTCGCCCCCAAAGTTCGGTGAAGCTGTAAAGGCCCTTCCGGTCAACAGCATTAGATAGGTCAAAAAAAAAAAAGAATTTCACGCGAGCGAAGTCGCAGGCACAGCTGGTATATAATAATCATGTCATGTTAATATATTCGTGCTAGGCACGAATATAATCTGACCTATTCGATATTCTAGTTGATGAAAACTAAACATTTTTTTTATAAACTGGGCATATTGATGACGGTGAATATGATCGCGAGTCTTAGCTGAAATGCAATGAATAGAATACAAAAAAAAAGCATACCAACTTCTATGTTAAATTTCACTGGAACTGCACTAGGCTCGTAACGATCTCGTTATCAATTCAATCATTGTTATCTTAATACAGCAAATAACAATAGAATGTTCGTACTCCAACTTACTCAATCAATAGAAAGTACCTATATAACATTGGTATCTTAATATGGTAACATAAATACTTAGAGGATGGTCTCGCTTTTCCTACTATTGAACTATCGGTTTCTCGTAGTTTTTAATAACTTCTTAGTGTCTGGTATTTATGATACCTAATGACTTTTCTTAGTGTATGCATTACAGTTGAATATTTACATATTGATATCATTACTTGTTTTTAATTAACTTTACACTTATAAATTATACTTACTTACTTCCTGTTAAGTTTTCAGCAACAAATTAAACACTTCGAATTCGCCACAAATATTTTCTGCCTTTCCAAATATATGTCACTCATGCAAATATATCCATAAGTTTCCAGTTTTTATTATTTTTTTGGTATCTAGTATTAATTAACAGTATTTTATAGTTGATAATACACGGTCTTTTGATTCTAGGCTTAATATCTGACGAATATACATATGTCTTTATCAAACAGATTTTTTTACTTAAATATCGAATTTAAAAACAATAATCCGGCATAATTGAAAAGTGATCATATTCTACGAAATGTAATATATTCTTGAAAACGTTTAATTTTTGCGGATTATTATAAAACAACATTAATAAAAGTCAATCACTATCCACATTAACAGTATAGGTACTAGAAACTAGAAAAATAGACCTTGAAGTTATCGCATAATAAAAAGACATTTGCTTCCTATCTTTCAAGAGTAATTTATTTTAGAGTATCTCTCTCGTTTCAAATGTTTTTCTTTAGTTTAGTTACTAATTATTTACGTTTAGAAGCTCGTCTTGTGAATGCATACGTGAGCAACGAATTTTTTTTACAGTTATTAACATGAATCAGGTTTCAATTTGTTCGTATATGTTCATATTATACTTGAAGATGCTTCATACCAGCGCATGCACCGTTATTCGCCGGATTCCACAAATAACTCGTATACTTGAAGGTCTTGGGAACTATGTCGGAGGTGATTTATTAATCGTATTTATTGCTATAAACATTTTTGATGTTTACCACTATACCGCAGGTTGAAGGTGATAGGATTTTTAAAGCAATTATGTACATCATTTAACTAGTACTTACCCAATAAATTATGTTGTTGAGAGACTAGTTAAATTTTGGAGCTTGTAGCGATGATGGGTCAGTTGATAGTGAGGTCGGATTCATCATAACATAACATAACATAAGCTCACGCCTGTTATCCCCGAAGGATTAGGCAGAGGTGAAATAGCGAACTACACCGACCACATTTCGCCGAGCTTAGTTCCGTCCCAGATGTGACAGGGGGCGAGCCTGTCGCCATATCGGGCACAAATTCCAAACTCCGCGATGATACTGAGTAGAAAAACCCAATATCACTTTACTGGATAGGATCGAACCCGTGACCTCAGAAGGACAATTGTACTGTAATACAACTGCGACACCGAGGCATCGAGGTGGGATTCATATCCAATTCTATAACGACCCTGAGCTTTCAGTGAAAGAAAACATCGAAACTACCATGGTGGAAGCATTTTCTAATAATACCTTTATTTTTTTTTTTTTTTTTTTTTTTTTTGACGGTGGGAAATGCATTTACGCGCTACCCTTACCTATTGTATTAGTGAGACCGAAGTCCCCCAATACAATAGGTAAGGGGGCACGGAGGGACGAGCTCCGTGCCAGTGTGGGACTCGCCCGGGCGTGAAGCGCTCGGAAATACCCACTAAAACCCCCCGGGGCCGTCCACTGCATTTGGGATGGGGGCAACACGGGGTGCCTTTCGCAAGCACCGCGTCGCTCCCTGCAACATTTATTAACCCTAGCTAAGCCAAAGATAATAGCCACCCCGGCTTTCGCAAGCACCGCGTCGCCCCCTGCAGCGAACCCACCAGGCCTCGTCCGTGCAATGGCCCGGTAGGGATGAAGGAGAATAGTTCCCCTCCACCACTTAGCCCGCCTCAGAAGGAGGCACGACCATAGGTCGACAGTCCGAGGGGCAGGAGATACTTCCTGCCCCCCATTTTCTAATAATACCTGCCTGAGTAAATACCATCCTCAAGTTTGAGAATCTGTCGCCAAATACCAATAGATATGTTCTAACAACATCACTTGAGAGTCAGTAATTCTAGGCTTAGCGTGCTTACCACCCTGAACCACATCGTTACTTAACATCAGATGAGATTGTGGTCAAAGCTTTGAGTCTATAAACTATAAAAAAATTAATACCATTAATATTCATCACTTAACTGAACTTAACCACTTCACTTTCGTTAAAAAAAAAAGCTGTTTAACCTCATTTTTTAACTGTACTAGTCGACTCTTTTGCCTCAATCACACCTAATGGTAAGTGAGGATGAGTGGAACGATGGTATGCGATCGCTCAATAAAAAATGATTCACTCTGTTTTCTCTAAGATTCCGGACCTTAGCTTAGGTATAATATCTACCATCGCAAGTAATAACTAAAATCAAGGGAAATTTCAAATCTAAGTAATGATAAGTGTTCAGTATTATAATACAAATGGACTCGATAATTATCATTTGACACGTTTAAACGGTTCTTACTCCAAGAACCTAGAATTATAAAAAATAGTTGACGCGAAATTGCGGGTGCCAGTTAATTGAATACAAAAACACATTTTAAAATTCTATGTGACAAATAAGTTACTTAATAGTCATCGAGCAACTAACAAAGTCGTTGCAGTCTCTCTATGTTAATAGTAAATTAACTAATGCAGATAACCTCTTAAATATACCATCGGAAATAAAAGGAATTGTTAAAAGTTTCAATTTGAAATATGTACCATATAAAATAACTAGTGACATAGAAAATGGAATCATCGAGAAGTTCTCGAGGCAGTGACTCCCCGGGAGATACCATGAACGACGTATACGCTGCCTGGCGTGAGTATGATTATTCCATGAACGTGATGTAGATTCACTATTTAAGATCACTCATCTATATCCTATCATATAATTTCTAACGCCTTTATATATGACTAGGGTTTGTACAAATGTCCCATCATTAATATGTGGATTACCTATAAAAATTAGACAATAGGAAAGAAATGTAAAGCTGGCGTAAACGTCAGGTTTTTTTTTATGAATGAATAGAGTTCCTCTGACGTAACGTCAGGTTTTTTTTTTTTTATTTCCCCGCCGTTTTCCCCCTGGCATGACCAGAGACCTTTTTATTGCATTTTGTTTTATTGTGATCTTTTTTGTTTTTTTTTTGTAGCGTGTTCTTTTGCTTTGCTATTTTCTTTTGTATTGCTTGTTCTTTATTTATTCCATCTACATATGTCTAGTTCACATGTCATATCCATTATTTCATTACGTCTAACAATAAATCCGATTTTACTACACAGCGGTGTCAAAGACTTATGGTAGTCACTTAAATCTAGTAATAGAATTAAAATTTAAATATTCAATCGAATTTACATTAAATTGGAATTAAAATAACGTCAGGTTAGTGCTCAAGGGGTTAAGGGATTACAGTTATTCTTGATTTATTATTATATATCTGCCATATGCAGTATCGTCTACTTCATTTTGGTTAATGGTAATCTGCGATTTACATACATAAATCTTCCAGCGTCATTATTTACAATACACTTCACCTGTGCACAATAACCCAGCAACATTTTGCACAATATAGGATCAAATACGCAAGCTAATGGATTAAAAATAATAGTTGCTTAATGGCAGATTGAGATCCCGCTAAAAACTCTTATCCAGTATCGTATTAATTAAATCGATAAATAAGTATTTATGGAAATAAGGTTCATAGGCAGTGTCGTTAGCTATATCTCTTAGATGTAACAACATCTAGTGTGGTCGCGATTCAATTTGACATAAATACAGTATTTTTAACATGGAGTATTCTTGACAGCGTTTTACGATTTTGCATTGTCATATACATCAGGACGCGGACTGTTCCCAGTCATACGATCACCCCAGCCTTTCTTTAAATATTGAAAGAGATTAGGTTGCTTCAGTTGTGGAAATATGGAATGCGGAAGTCATCCAGCAGCCATTTAGTGAATTCGAATATAAATCGATCGTGATGTACTGCACGTCGTACATCCTTATAAAGTAGTCAATGTACTTTCGTCACTCCTACTAATTATTAGTTTGTAAATAAATGTTGCATAATAGTATATAATATTCAAGCGTTTGTCGCCTATAATCTGAAGTCGAAAATTTTGTTTACACGACTTGCATTAAACTAATTTATCATCTCCCTACCCTTTTCCCATTTTTTTATTTGGGGTCGGCGCAACATGTCTTCCTCTTCCATTCCTCTCTATTTGTTGTCATCTCCGCATTCACTCCTTTTCTAAACATATCATCTTTCACACAGTCCATCCATCTTTTCTTTGGTCTTCCCCTTCCCATGTAACCGTCCACATTCATATCCAATACCTTTCTTACAACATTCTCTTTCTCCCTGCGCATAACATGTCCATACCAGGATAAACGACCGCCTCTTAACTTGTCTGTTATTGGTGCCACTTTCAAACTTCCATTAAACTAATTATGATATAAATATTGCAAAGGATTTTATGAAATCAATTCACGTTGTCTTACTTTTACTTTATATTATTTCATGAATATTGTATACAAATTACATTATGCGTACGTCCGTTACATAATAATTCACCTATAAAAACTCGCATGAGGCCTTCGCAATTGGTCGCAATATTACACAATACCTATATACATAGTTACATATCAATGTTTACTTTCGCTATTCCAAACTTACTGATGAATCAATAGTGATAGCTAACTATATTTCCCAAGTTGTTTTAAAGTTTTTTTCGGAGATTATCTTGTTTAAACTCCATTAATGTTTGAAACGACAGGTAATGTATGAGATAATTAAAAAAAAAAATTGATAAATTTAATTTAATATGTAACTTCTATTATGTAATTTTATTTAATATATAATATTACGTTTACTATTATGAAATCGATGTCGGCATTATGTCAGTATCACGACTTTGGAATGTGTTTGAAAATATACTATCGACAAAACTATACTTGATAATTGAAGTAAAAAAAATACTTACGCTGTACACACTATGTATTAAGAGGTTATCCTAGCGGGATTTATCCCATACAAACGTAGTCCTCTGTTTCCTCCCTGGATATTAATAGCGTTATGTAAATATTTTTGTATCAAATAATATGTATCCACCACCGCCATGCCCGTAAGTTTTGATTTTTTTCCGTAAATTAGTTATTCTAGAAACTAGAAGCCTTTGAAAATGAAAATAATGCTCGGTCTTTACTGTCTTTTCAGGCGTTCGTCAAACAAATTTGATGGATAAAATTTTAAGCAAAACGTACAGGCATAGCCAAAGTCTTTAATATTCTAAAACTGAGAGAAAATTAAAAATCAATTTAGTTTTGGTGGATGAAACAGGGTGCTAAGAAGTGATGTTTTAGTCTATTTTGCATAGGTAAATCAGTCCGAGCTGCAGTTCTCTCTATTCTTTATTTGGGGCGCAACGCGATAGCAATAGATTTCTTGAAATACCTACTTTTCCGACCGCATGTCCTCTTAAACAAAATTATCAACATTTGCTATAAAAGTTCAATTTAGGCATCTGTACCTATATATTATTTCCAATGTTTACCGTGTTACTAAAACATAAACGTTAACCTAACCTAACAGTAAAATAAAAAACGACTTTTCGATAGTTAGTCATGCTGAAAACCAGATTATAAATTTAGAGAAAAGGGCATACAAGCCAAAACGGAATGCAAAGCATAGTCTTTAACTGAAGAATATTTTACATCGATTGGAAGAAGCATTTTAAAATAGAAAAAGATAAATGCCCTTTGTATAGTTGTCCATTGTAAATAGCAAGATGCCAAAGAAAAACAACACTTAGGTTATTAGACAATTTGAATAAAGGTGCGAGATGTGAGAATGTATGTGTTTTGGGATTAGCCAATTTGTAGATCTCTTGAACATGAATAAATCACTAAAACTCACTCACTAACTAGTTGGTCCCAAAAAAATGTATCAAATGTAAGATCTGATATAAGGAGATAATAGTAAAGCCTTAGTAGGCTTGTACAATTGGCAGTTCTATTCCTCAAATCGTGTTCTCCATATTTAGGATTATATCGAGCAGTGGAACTGATACCGACCGACAGATAATTTTAACCAAGCTGACAGAACCCTATGCCTGCAAAGTCGACTCGTTCTTGCCTTGATTTTTCATTTGGACGATTCAGCCGACCATTGTTTTGGATACAATGCAATGTCGACACACAGCCGAACAGTCGAATTTGCAAACCGATGCCGTTTTACCTGACCTGAAAGCTAAGTAGGTAGGCAATGACGTTTCGACACGCGACTGGTCATGGTTTCAAATCAAGTGTTACTAAAGGTTCCATACTGACTTGTCCGATCTTGATTAAATATTTACAATAACCTTTATTGCCAAAAAATTTTACCGTTTTTTTATGTGAACCTTTCAAGATAGGCAATAACAGAAACAATAATACCGATATTCTCAATTACTTCAATGCGTTCGTGTTAATTTTCAGATGAAATGCTAGAAGGCGAGGGTGCAGGGTTGGCAGCTCGCGTGGCAGAGCTTGAAGTCCGGTGCGGCAGGCAAGCAGAAGAGCTGCTCTGTCTTCGATCAACCCTAGCTGATGCGCTGCGTAGACTCAACGCACTTGAAGGCAGAGCACCGGCAGCGCCAACCGCTCAACGAAACGGTGCTTACTTAGGTTCATACACTCATTCATCATCATCAATCAATAATGATTAATCTGATGACAAATTAAAATGCAAGAAAGAATGTTCATATAGCATCTTTACATTAAAAGCTTTTGTAACCTGTCTTAGATTTGGTTTTTTTTTTTTGCTACGTCGACTGTTGCAGTTAATTTAAAAAAAATATTGCTCAATGATGTGATCTATAGAAAAAAAATTAAGACTATAATAGGTTACTAGTATTGTTATTAAAATGTGTAGAAACTTTATATTTCGTATGAACGAGCCACCCTTTCACTGTCCTCGGATATTTTTTACTACGAGACGTAGGAATGACGAAATCGATATATTTAAACAAGGTTCTCGCCGCCACGGATACAATATCTGTGACACATCTATTAAGACTAATGAATCACTAAATTTGCATGATAAAATTACTTAAAATATCATCATTATCTGTTCCTATACGATTTCGGTTAAAGCGACCGCATTAAAATTCCATTAATAAAATTTTAAAAGGTATTTTTACATTCTGTTCTGTTGTGTGCACGTAAATGGGTAAACATATCCTTCTCACAAACTTGGCAATACACTTGCGGCAGGTCAGAATTCCCTCAGAATAGTTCACATTGATTAACCTCAGATGTTTTGGCTAAAGGCTCTCCACTCTGACACGTTTTCTCAGTAATTTATCTGAGGTAATTTCTCAGCAATATCTTTCTATTCAGAGAGATAAATTTTGAAATATATTCCTAGGGGTAAAGTATTCCGTAAGCAATTTTAGACATTATTTGATCCCCCTTGTCAACAATGGTAAGTAAAGCTCTAACCCCGTCCCCCAGGATTATATAAAAAAACGAACGAATAGTAAATATTACATAATCATCATTCAGACCTCCCCATTTCCATCAACAAAAATAAAAAAGCATAAACCGGAACATACCTATTGTTGTTTGCCGAGAGATTTCCAGGTTTCAGGATGGTAGCTAGCAAAGTTACCTCATATTATTATTTCCTTATCTAAAGGACACCTTCCTCAAGTTCATGATATAACTAGATAGGTAGCCGTGATCGCTTCCTTTAAGTCTCAAAGCTATACGCAATGGTTTCAAATGGAGTGTTGAAAATAAATGTATCTTTCCAGGGTCAACCGGTACACCGACACGGGAACTACGGTTGAGACAGCCCTCCTATCGTGAAACCGCTAAGAGAACCTCCAGTTATGGATCCAGTTCATCATCATTGCCACAAAGGTAAATATTTAGATCAAGTCCATAACAAGAACTTCTCGTATTTGTAATTATTATAATATTCCATATTTCCAGATTCTGTATTTTATATTAGACGTTATCCTTTATATAGTGCAAGAAAGAACGTGTTAATGGTCACAGTTTTGTGAAGGCTTTTTTCTATTGTCTATTATATCCATGTGCATGCTTATTGCGACCCAGACGGGCACGTATTAGTCCTATCACCCCGTAATGTACCTGTAACTTTATTATAAGGAGTAAACTGTTGAATACATTTCAGACGTGGTCCTCAGCATCAGTCGACAGGATCACTACAGTCTGACTCACCGGCGTCCTCATCGTCGCTGTCTCCTGCGCCTTCGCCGTCTCCACGAGCCACCCCTGCGCCACATCTCACACCGCATCCGCCACAACCCTACAGGTATCTTAATACCATGATAGTGATGATACCTCATTTTTTACATTATATAAGCTCAGTGCCTTGACCACAATATCCCCTAATGTTAAGTGACAATGTGATCCAGGATGGTAAACACACTAAGCCTACAAGAGCTGGTTCTTAAGTGATTATGCCGGAGCACACCTATTGGTATTTATCGCCATATTTTCAAACTTGAGGGTGGTAGTTACTTAGGCAGGCGTTAATAGAAAAAACCCTATAACCATCTATGCATCATTTCCGCTTGATATAGTCTGTATATTTAGTTTTTACTATTTGCTGTTATTTACTTAAAATTTTGGTTTGTCACACCACACGGCATCAATATTTACAATGGCCGCACCGTAACAAATCTATAATTAACAAAGCGCTTGAACCTTATTAAAAAACTATCCAATCTTAATAGAGTTTGGATAGAGAGCAGCGAAAACCCCATTGCAAGAAGCGAAACAAAAATCCAAAACCGTAATACGGTTTGGACATCAGGACATGCTTTTAGTTTGCGAGTGTAGTAGATAATCAGTTGGGGTAGGTTTCTTTCATTTAAATATCACCCATCGGAGATTAAAGTAAAATGATTTAAATGTTTTTTATATACGAGTATTTATGTTTCGCTAACTCTTCACATTTACCGGAATTGTCATTCAACAAGTTGATTTTTAGTTTTTTTTTTTTATATGTGGAAATCATAAGGTTCTCTAAACGGAGCCTCATAAAATAATAATGAAATTATGGTATATTTGTATACTAAAAGTATATATTTACTGCTTGTTTGTTTGTCAAGACAGTACTACGAAAAAAAATCCACTTTATTCTCATTTGAAATTTCTAACTCGAGTAATTTCCTATAAAACTTGAATCATCAGGTGTGGTCTTTATTTTGCTGTTTCTAAAACGCTGATGGCTCAGTGGTAATATGGTCGGTTACCGCGTAGATTGAGGTAGGTATCCCATAATGAGCAGCATTTTTTTTTACAAGGCATAGGCTGAGTGCTTTGACCATAATCTCACCCTAATGTTAAGTGACGATGTGGTCCAGGATGGTAATCACACTAAGCCTAGAGATACTAGTTTCTCAAGTGATGCTGCCGGAACACACTTATTGGTATTTGGCGACAGGTTTTTAAAGTTAAGAGTGGTTGCTACCTAGGCGGGCATAATTAAGTAATGCCCTCCCACCATGCTATGGTTTCCTCATGATGTTTTCCTTCACCGAAAGCTCAGACCGATTTTAGAGTCGGATAGGTGGGGGTCGAACTCGCGTCGATTGTCGCGGAATCCGGCCACACTACCCGCTGTGCCATCATCGCTTGAAAATCAAGCAAAGTTTTCATTGCAAACATCATGATGAAATCACTAAGCATAGTGGTAAGTTATTTTCTAAAGCCCATGTGGCTAGACCATCAAGTATGAAAATCTGTTGTGTTCCGTCAACAGCATTTGAAAGTCTGTGGCATTATATTCAGTATCGTCGTCTCATACTAGTATTAAAAATATGAGTAAATACTTTTATACCAAATAATATACCACCGTACGTTTTGTTTTTTTCAATAAATGAGTTATTGTAGAAACTAGCCTTTGACAATTAAAAAAAAATGTGTGCGTGTACTTATGTACGCGCGTGAGAAGTTATACTTCTTTGGCATCATTAAAAAATAGTTTTTAATTGCATGCAAATAATTAATTACAATAAAATAGTAATTTAGTGTTAATTATATTAAATAAAAGTATTTTAACTTATATCAATAAATAATACATACGGATTACGGAACCTCAATTATATTGGAGCACTTGAAAAAGTATATAAGCACAATTTTTTTCACTAATATTCACAAATAGTAAGTGATATCAATCAAAATATTCAATTTAAATCACTACTGAATATAATTTATTAGCACATATATAATTCGCACTTGTATGAAACTAAAACACGTGTTGTGAATGTATAAACTAGAAACATGTTGATAAATATTATAAATATGAAAACAGTGATCAGAGGTGACGAGCGTACCAACATGCGCGACTAATATCGAGGTTCAATTTCTATTTTGTTGGTAGCTTTTTTTTTTTTTTTTCGAGACTTAAAGAGCGGTTAAGCAGACAACTTCATACTGTTAATTTTGTGTCACAGATGCGCGCGCATCTTAAAATTTCACTCTCATAATTTTTTCATAACGTGCCTAAAGAAGTATAACTTCAAAAAAATTGGCATCATTTTCAAACGTTCAAATTTGATGAATTAAATAAAAAAATATACATAGCATAGCCATAGTCTTTCTTGTTCTATAACTGAAAGAAAATTAAAAATCGGTTAAGTTTTGGAGGAGAGAACAGGATACTACGATATGATGTTTTGTTTATTTTGCATACGGTAAAAACGCCGAGCTCCATTTGTCCCTTTCGTGTTTTATCTTTGGGGCACAAAGCGATAGGAGTAGATTTCTGAAACACCTACTTTTAAAATGTGTTGCCGACCGCATGTCCTCTTAATATCAGGCTGTGGTCAAACGTGTATAATTTTACAAATGCAAATTAAAGAGAGATTTTTTTATCCTCAATGGATACATTTAGTGCATAATATGCTATGTGAGACTAATTATATAATGAAAAACATACCTGCATAAAATAGGTTTGTCACGAGGTGTCGAATAGGAAAACAAACAAAATTATAAACTCTTATATTAGAGAGCTATAGAAAATCATATGCCAACGTAAATTAAATTGGTATTAGAGTTTCTCGTTTGTAACAACAGCCATAGAACGGTCTCAAGTTTCAACAAACTATTTTGGCGACAAAAAGGCTGACTATAAAATTCTAGGTTTTATATGGTATCTAATAACATAAAACTTTTATCAGTGGCATATGGGTTTCTACACTAAGCGTAGGGCTCTAGATACAGTAAAAAATGGTTTTATAAAATCTAATAAATTATGCCTTATGGCTAATCTTGCACTAATTTGGGTAACGGCGCCCTGTCGCACTCTGTCGGGGCGACAGCGGCATGTCCGTCTACGGGTAAGGGTGGGCGCTCGATGTCTGCTTTGCGAGCGCCATCCGTCTCCAACACTTGAGCCGTCAGCGGACGCATCATCTCGTGGATTCTCTGCAGAACATCAGCAGTGATATATTCCTCTCCTTGTGGTTCTATAACCTCGTGTCTATGGCGAGGGGAACTCGCTGTCGCTGAAAAAGTAGCGGCTACCGACAGTGCTATATGCCCAACCTCTTTTAGCTTCACCTTTAATTCTGCGATCTCTTTCCACAGATTCACTATTTCCATAGCACGCCACTCTACGCCTTCAGGGTGTTACAAGCTTCTTGGAGCCTCTTTACTTCTTCATCTGAAGTAATTTTCGCAACCACAGAAGCTTTCCGCTCTGACGCAATGGAGTCCGCACTTCCTTGAGAGCACATTTATACATGCTCTTGAAATTTTTGGATTTTTGGGCAACGTTGAAGATGGTTTTATGTTGCCTATGATTCTCTCTTGGAGTTCCGTGGCCACTTGCTCTTCATATGCTGGAGCATCCGACATTTTCGCTACTCTCTTATGCCCTGCCCTCTCTGCTGTTTGCGAGACTTCCTGTTCCGCCATGGCACAAATTCTGCATCCTTAGCGAGTGTTAGCTGTGCTTTGGCCTTGCCCCAACCAATAGATTTCCCAGTTGTGGTAAATATGTCGAGTAAAGCCGGAAAAAAAAAAACTCGTTAGCGTCTAAAATAAGAATACACACGCACTGAACAACAAAGGGAAACTGATATTGAAAATATTTTTTCAAAATCAATTCAAGAACTTAAATTTATAATTGTTCTAAAAAAAAAATAAAGATAATAGGATGAAATTAATAAAAAAATCATTGCTGTTCTACAATGTAACTAAAGTCGCCGCAAAATATATGGTGCGTTTTGACTTTGTCATAGTTAAGTTATTAATGATTTAATGGTCAAATCAATAACGAATTAAATCGATTTAATGAGTTCATAATAATTCCAATTTCTACATGATAAATAATATCTTTATAAAATAATTAAAAGTTATATTCATATTTTCTAAGTACATCTTAATATAACTTGCACTGCCATTTTTACGTGTGATTCTTTAATTAAATGTACTATTATTAATTATTATTTAAATAGAACAACTAATAAAAAAGGTCGGTAATTTAAAGTTTGATTATTGACTGTTTATCGGTTTTCTATGGTTCCAGCTTTCGGACTAGCTAATGCTGTTGACCGCAAGGGTCGTTACAGCTTTACCGAACTTTGGGGCGAGCATTTAAGACACTGTGGCAGTAATTGGAGTTTCTACCGTTTCTTATATAGCATACTCATTCGCGAACAGTTCGATCTAATGTTTGTCACAGACACGGGAAGTGGAGTGCGGCAATAAGAACTATTTACAACCAAATTTAAACAATTGACTGCGGTTTTAATTGAAGTCAGTAATGGATAGATCCCTAATAGGAGTAATAACTGATTATTTTTTATTGTCTCGCAAAAAATTAAGGAACTTTTAAGCATTATAATTCATTCTAATGTGAGTTTTCTACCCTCTATATACATCATACAAGTTTCGTACTAATATTCGTTTTGCGGGTAAAGGATAGAAGGATATCTTCTCTCAATCCCCACCGGGATATTTAAGTCCGTGTACTTCAGAATATTAATAGCCGGATAAAATAATTTATTTTCGACTACATACGTATTATTTTTTAATTATATTATTCAATTCGGTACCGTGAATTATGCTATTCTGAATAACACGTGAAGCATTATTACCTATGGCCTTTTTTTTTGACGGGGGGAAATGCATTTACGCACTACCCTTACCCATTGCATTAGTGAGACCGGAGTCCCCCAATGCAATAGGTAAGGGGGCACGGAGGGACAAGCTCCGTGCCAGTGTGGGACTCACCCGGGTGTGAACCGCCCGGAAATACCCACTAAAACCCCCCGGGGCCGTCCGCCGCATTTGGGATTGGGGCGACACGGGGTGGCTTTCGCAAGCACCGCGTCGCCCCCTGCGGCGAACCCGCCAGGCCTCTTCCGTGCAATGATTATTACCTATAGACTGTATGAAACGGTGCGAGATAGGTATTCCTTAGTTTATATCTTGAGTTTCAGATATGTATATTATGAATAGCTATATAGCTTGTAAATTATATGTTACACAGTAGAACGCTTGTATGTATACTTGTAGTCACACTAGAGCTTCTCTGTAGATCAAGAAATAATTCTACGTCAAGCAACCAGAGCGTCTCGCCGGGCGTCAACTTGACCAAGAGGTGGAACTCGACGGGGGATTTTAACGCACAGGGACTTATTTGCAATAGCAGGTCAGTGAGCACATTTATAATTAACGTTATTCATATATGTAATCTATGTATATTGTAGAATATTATTATTAAGAAAAACGTCGCCTAGAATTTGGAAATATTGAATTCTGTGAAGGAAAATATGGCCAGGAAATGAATACGTGAAAAATAAGGAAGGAAGAAAGCAAACGTTTAGGTGTTAAGTTAGAGGCAATACCTTTTACAAAATAAATATATTTACTTATAATATAATATATTATGCATAAAATTATTTGAAATGGATTATAGTTATTCTATAGAACCAAGAAAAATAAATTCTATCTGTTAATATCGTTTCTAAAATGTTTGTTACTGAATCTAAATCTCTCTAGTAAACAAATCACATAAGATTTATCCATAGCCATATATTGTTACGTACACATATCAACAAACATACATATACATATAACACAACCACACATACATACATGCATGTAAACATGTCTTATATTTAGTTTTTAAATAATGAAAAATTCAATTTTGGCTCTTACTTAATATATCGGTTTAGTTTATATGTCTATTTTGTATGAACTGTGTGAATTTTAAATATAAATAAAAAATAAACTTTCAATTGGTATAATTAGTCAATTCCAATATCTAGATTTATTAAGCACTAGCTGTGTCCGCGCGGCCGCGCCCGCATTACACATAATCTTCACTACATTCTTCTTTTTAGAAGGAACCCTAATTTTTTTGTTTAGTACTAAGATAAAGTAAAATTATTTCTCATAAATTCAAGCTCTTGCCCGTAAAACTGGGCATCGAATGAGATTTTATGAAATGTTTTATTCGTTTTAATTTTTTTTGTGGCATCCTAATTGATTTCGAAAATTAAAAGTACCCTAAGTTGCCCGGAGTAACTTCAGCTATCTACCAAAGAAAGTCCCGTCAAAATCCGTCCAGTCGTTCCGGATATTACCCGGAAGAAACAGTCAGACAAAAAATTTAAAAATTGCGTTTTTGTTATAGGTATCGTGTATACATTCATATCTATTTAGTAAAAAACAATAATTTTGACATTACAAACAGACACTTCATTTTTATTTATTAGCATAGATAAGCTATGATCAAACCAGTCGGTTTGTATAAATAACTGGAGCACTCCAGAAACCATTCCCTTGCTATTTATTCCCTAATATGATGTATTGTTTCATTGAATTATATATAGAGAGTTATATGGCACTATATATTTTTTCCAAATATTTATGATATTTAAATTTATAATTTTTGTCAACATTGTTACTGACGGTTCGTTCTCTTTCAAAATATTTGATTTAAAAAAATTGTATATAATAATTTTAAGCAGAAATTAATCAATTTGATATTGATAAATGCACTTGACGCACAACCTGTACTGTCTGTCATTTATCGGTCTTTGCTTCCAGCCTCATTATCATTCAGGTGTACAAAAATGGTTCTTACATCTATAGTAATAAATAGAAGCGTAGACTGTTTTGAAACATATATGTATAATGGAAGACAACACAACGATAGCGCGATTTAGAATCGTTAAAAAAAACTATTTTTTGTTGTCGTTAATGTATAAAACTAACCTTGTGCCCGCGGCTGCGCCCGCGTTTCTTATATTTTTTTTTACTGCGTAATATAGTTTTATTTTAAACGGGACAAAAAAAGATATATCTCACAAATTCAAATACCTGCCAGTAAAACTATAAATTGAATCGGATTTTATTCCAATTTTTATGAGTTTAAAATTTTTTACGCGGAACCCTAATTAGCTTCGAAAAAAATAAAGTAGCCTAAGTTACGTGTAGTAACTTCAGCTATCTAAAAAAAATGTCTCGTCCAAGTCGGTCGAGCCGTTCCGGAGATAAGCCTTATATCAGTTTTTTTTTTACTACAAATTTTTGTTCCCGGTTTTTGTTTGCGCTCCTGGAAATTCCTACGCCAGAATTGATTTATTCAAAATGAACACATAGACATGGACAAAAAATTTTCAAGCCAGCAATGATGTCTCCGCAAGCATTTCCATACTTTCTCATTGTATATGTAATGTTAGTAGTACCTTAGTTTGTGTCTTATGTTACCGCTTAAACTATTTTTTTTCTCTTTTTGTTCATTCTCGTATAGATTCTCGACCACAAAGTCATTGTTAAACTTGTATTCTAAGCCGTCACAGAATGGACCTATACTGAAGCACGGGTGAGTACGACTTTAGCGTATGTCGGAGGTGATGGGTTCTTAGGTTTGGGGGCTTTTATTTGTTTTCGTCTTTCCAAAGCTTTGGTCACGGTGCACATTATTGAAGTTGTAAAATTTAATTCGTAATTCTACATGTAAATTAATTAACCCTTGTGATTTTGGGAATCTCTCTTACAGTCGATCCTCGATTTGTAATAAGTAAGTAAGTAAAAACACAATCCAACAAAAACGTGTCTTGAGATGTGATTATTTTACGCCCCTTGTAGCCTAATTTATCACTGAAATGCCGTGTTAAGAGGACATGCGGTTGGCATCAGATTTGAAATGTAGGCAATTCAGGCTATTGTTATCGCGTTGCGCCCCAAAGACAGAGTTATAAAACACGAAGGGGAAAACTGCAGCTCGGGCTGATTTTACCGTATGCAAAATAGACGAAAACATCATTTCGTATTACCCTGTCTCCTCTTCTAAAACGGAACCGATTTTTAATTTTCTTTCGGTTGTAGAATAAGAAGGATTTTGGCTATGCTTTTTAAAATTATTATTCAATAAGTTTGTTTGACGAACGCCTGAAAATGACAGTAAAATCGAGCATTTTTTTTTATTTTCAAGGGCTCCTAGTTGCTACAATAACTAATTTATGGAAAAAATTAAAACGTACGGGCAAGGCGATGGTGGATATATATTATTTAGTAAAAAAATATTTACCATAATACTATTATCCAAGGAGGAAATCGGGGACTACGTTGGATAGAATAAATACCACTAGCATATCCTCTTAATTAAAAACAAAAATTAGTGAAATCTTCGAAATGTATTAAACTTTACATTTATCACGTTGCCCACTACCGAATTCGTATACGTAAGGTCAAGGTGAAATGAGTTCGATAAAAGGTCTATTATTTAGAACCTTAATATTATTTTTTTAATCTCAATGGACTATGTTTCACTGCTCTTTCCGTACTGACATAAAAACTTGATGTAAACAATCTCGTAATTTTTTTTTTATAATACGATTTTGTTAAGGAAAAGTTTCAAACCAATAAGTGTTTCACCAATAACAAATAATTTCCTTTTAGTCAATACAAACGTCATCACTTCATTACTATTGCATGACGGTGACTCATTAGTAGTCCGAGATGTCAATACCAATAAACTGTCGTATATACTTAATCTGTAAAATAAACACACATTGCTCATGTTCTCTTATCATATAGTAAAATTATACAAGAAAACCGGCAATGTATACTGTTTATGTGATTGTTCGACTCTTGAAATTACGTACACGATACTTATATTCCCGTTCAATGTTAACCTCACTCGCGCAGTCTGTGAAGGTATTCATCAGACGCCGGCTGTACGTTGAGTGGTCAGTGCCTAAAACCGGTTTATTAAAAAAGTTCGCGACCGTGAACTCGATTTCGACTTCGTATTTGGAATATCGACTTTTAAAAAAAAGTTTTAGCGCCATGGATGACAGGTAAAACAGATTATAAATATAATAGTTGCCGCATATATAAAAACGCGCGTTGTTTAATTTTGTTTTCTTATCTATTGTACGATAGGCGTCGAGCTCATTAGGCTTAATTAATTTTTCATTTTTTTTTTAGATTCTTTCCATTTAGTTGAGTATTCGGTGGCTTACGCGTGGGTGTTTATTTATGTGGGCAGAAGCGAAAAAAAATTAGCTTTTTCAATACATTAACGCAGCGACAATGTCATTCACCTCGATGTAAGTTGCTTGGGTGGTTTTAGCGAAAAAATTTGGCAGCTTGAAACAATGCCTGTGCCGTTTATTATGCGTTTTTTTTTTCACATGTATAATTTACTAACGGTATTTTTTTTTTACTAAATACTTAATAAAACTCACAGATGTTGCATGTAAACAGTAATAACTAATAAAAACTAATAATAGTAATCTAATATACTTTTTTTAATTTTTAATAATAATCTAATACCTTTCCGTATTTTTTTATATATATCAATAAATTTATTTTTAATTATTTCATTTAATTTAATTTAGTTATAAATTAATTTATTGGGGACGTTCATTACATACACGTTTTTTTTATTTTCTTATAAGAAGCAGATTATAACCGTAATTGACGATAATATTTATGAATTTGGTTAACTATGTCAGATACAGAGAGAACTTACTTCCAAAGGCTTCCATGTTGTCAATTACAAGTTTTGTAGACTCTAAAAATAATCGATCTCCAAACTTTTGTAGTTATATGATCTTGCCTACTAAACAACAGAGAAGATCGTGAAGAAAATCTATAACCAAAATATAATAATACAAATAAAATGATAACTACACACAATATATACAAACGATCCATCCATCCGTTCAACCGGAAGACGTCCACTGCTGACAATAAGTCATAATTCAAAGATCTCCACGACGACCGTTCTTGCGCCACTCGCATTCAGTGGATTCCCGCGATCATCACCAGGTCGTCGGTCCACCTTGTGGGGGCCTACCCACTCTAAGTCTTCCGGTGCGTGTTAGCCATTCGAGAACCTGTACCTGTACGCCCCATTGAGCATCGGTTTTGCGAGCAATATGCCCAGGCTACTGCCACTTAAATTTAGCAAGTCTTCGGGCAATGTCGGTTATTTTGGTTCTTTTGCAGATCTCCTCATGCGTGATTCGATCACGCAGTGAAACTCCAAGCATAGCTCTCTCCACTGCCCTTTGAGCACCTTTGAGCTTTTTTATCAGGCCCATTGTGAGCGACCACGCTTCAGTGTCGTATGTCATTACTAGAAAACACACTGGTCGAAGACTTTCGTCTTGAGACACTGCGGTATTTCCGAACGCGTGCGGTTCTGCCGAGTTGGATTTGACGATTTACCTCTTTCCCGAAGTTGGATCTACCTAACTGGACGGTTTATCCTAGATATACATAACTATCAATAACTTCGAGCGTAGTCACCGATTTTTATAGGAGTTTGCACAACATGGACATTAGACATAATTTTCGTCTTGTCCGTGTTCATTTTAAGGCCAACTCGTTTGGAGGCTCTATTGAGGTCACCGAGCATCGTACTTAGGCCTTCTGCGGTCTCAGCCATGACTATTACAACATCAGCAAAGCGGAGGTGTGTTATGTACTCGCCGTTTATGTTGAAGCCAAGTCCTTTCCAATCCAGTACCTTGAAGACATCCTCGAGCGCAGCGGTGAACAGTTTCGGAGAAATAACATCTCCCTGTCTAACACCACGCCGCAAAGGTATTGGTTTCGAGGTCTGGTCCGGTAATGGGTCTGACATGGTGGCGTTTTCGTACAAATTCTTCAACACGTCGATATACCGATAGTCTACTTGGCACCGCTGGAGAATCTGCAGTACAGCTCAGGCCTGGCTGATCGAAGGCTTTTTCGTAGTCCACAAGCGCTAACAAGGGGTAGGTTATTCTCCTCGGTCTTCTGTTTAACCTGCCGCAGCGTATGAATGTGGTCTACGGTGCTAAAGCATTTTCGGAAGCCGGCTTGTTCGGGAGGCTGGAAGTCGTCGGAGCAGGACGAACAATTTTATTATTACAAACAATAGGAAATAAATGTTGTTTTTAGATAAAAAAAAGTAAGTTTACGCAGTCCTTATTACATATCAAATAATTTTATCATGAAATCAACATAGTTAACAGGAAAACGATTTTTTTTTAAAATACACATTTACAAAATGATTATGAACGTTATTTGAGCAACCTCTATATGGATCATTTCTTATATGTTTTCCTCTATTAATACTGAATTCCTTTTTAAAGTTCATACTAACTGTCTCACATAAAATTTAGAATTTGTTAAAATTATCACAATTTTTTTTTTTTTCATTAATATCCTCACCACGTACCTATTTTTAAAATATGATACAGTACAACACCAAACATTTGTGTCTAATATGTTGAATACATTATGTTACAATATGATACCAGAAGATATTAATCGTACAAGTTTGTCTCCAGTACTCATACATGCCAGTACAATGAAGAGGACGGGTCAATGAGGATGTACCTCCGAGGCCGGCCGGTCATTATGTACGGCCCAAGCGACCGGGAGGTCTTGGATCCTGCTAAAGTGGCCCCGCCGCCACAGAATAAACTCAAACTCGAATGGGTCTATGGATACAGGTATGTCATTTTATAATAAGGATATATATTTTTAAATCGATTTGCAAGTGTGAACTTTTTCCTTATTCACCTCATGGAATTCCCTCATAGTTTGTCGGGTAGAGATTGTACATATCAGTAATTTAGATTTTTTCCGCCATGTATTTTTATATACCCTATGTGTGTATATCTGAATATATTATATACTAGCTGTGTGTCCGCGACTGCGGCCGCGTTTCATATATTCTTCACTGCGATTTAATTTTCTTGTATGGACCCCTACTAATTTTTTTTTGCACTAAGATTAAGTAAAAATATTCCTCATAAATTCAAGCTCTTGCCCGTAAAACTGTGCATTGAATCGGATTTTATTTAATTTTTACATGGGCCCCTAATTATTTTTGAATATTAAAAGTGGTATCTCCCTAAGTTACGCAAAGTAACTTCTGTTTATCTACTACTAAAAGTCCCGTGATAATCCGTCTAGCTGTTCCGGAGATTACCCTGAACACAGACAGACAAAACAATTCAAAATTCTAATTTTGGGATATAGGTATACATCGTATATACATTCATACGTATTTAGTTTGACGTTACAAACAGACACTTCAATTTTTATTTATTAATATAGATACGTTTTGTTGGACTGATATATTGAACTACGGCCACTTTTAGATGTAATTTTTTTTATGAAACACTTATTTGAAGGTATACCGTCAATAAAATAAATAAACCATTGAAAAGGCTCTATTATCATTCATGTTCGTTTATTTAATTTTATATGAGCACACCCATGGCGGTCGTTATCGATTGTGTGTGATAGTGGTGTGGCAAGGTCATGCAAACTGTAGAGATTATCAACTCCGGACGAGTGATTCAACCGCTCCTTTTAACCTGTACTATGACACACCTTATCACTGATTAGCCTGTCATAAATGATATGTCCGCACGCTATATAATATTGAAGTCGTCCTCCTGCAATTACTTATTCTTATTTTCAATATTTTATTCCAAACTCATATGAATAAACTTATATTTGTGCCCGATATGGCGATAGGCTCGCCCCCTGTCACATCTGGGACGGAACTAAGCTCGGCGAAATGTTGGTGGTGTAGTTCGCTATTTCACCTCTGCCTAACCCTTCGAGGATAACAGGCGTGAGCTTATGTAATTCCAAACTCAACGTTTTACCTCATATTTATTTAATTGGTGGAAAGCTAAAATGAGACTAAACTGTATCCGGTATTACCTAAGGACGTGTTCCGATCCCCAACTTTAATGCACAAGCATCACACAAATTACATTGGATTCCACACTCTTGCGCACATGGCACACGAGTTCTGTTAGGGAACTTATGGTCAGTATTGCCCCCCTTAACTACCGTAGGTTTAGCGCATGAAGAATTCCTTGGAAATCTCAGGTGGCAAGCCCAAGCCAAGTTCCTTTTCTAGCTGAACGTCTTTAGCAATCGCATCAAAAGTTCGGTAAATATGGCAAGACTCTTCCGGTCAACAGAATTAAGTTGGTCCGAGAGAAAAATGCTGAATTCGTAACGCATTCGGATTAACGATTTCCTCTTCAAATGTAAATTCATTGGTTGCTTCAAAAGACTACGTAAAAATATTGATGATATAAAAATGGAAAACCTTGACCTTTTTTTTTGACCTGGGCAAATGCATTTACGCACTACCCTTACCTATTGCATTAATGAGACCGAAGTCCCCCAATGCAATAGGTAAGGGGGCAATAGGTAGAAAACCTTGACCATTTTTTTTTTTTTTTTTTTGACGGGGGGAAATGCATTTACGCACTACCCTTATCTATTGTATTTGGAGGATCAAAGTCCCCCAAATACAATAGATAAGGGGGCACGGAGTGACGAGCTCCGTGCCAGTGTGGGACTCACCCGGGCGAGAGTCGCCCGGAAATACCCACTAAAACCCCCCGGGGCCGTCCGCTGCATTTGGGATGGGGGCGACACGGGGTGGCTTTCGCAAGCACCGCGTCGCCCCCTGCAGCGAACCCACCCGGCCCGTCAGTGCAATGGCCCGGTGGGGATGGAGGAGAAAAGTTCCCCTCCACCTCTTAGCCCGCCTCAGGAGAGGCATGACCTAACGGTCAGACATCCAGGGGGCGGGATAAGTTCCCGCCCCCCAGAAAACCTTGACCTGCGGTTTGACAATAGACGGATTGGTATGGTAGACTTAAGTACTGTAATTCCTGTCGGTAGACAGACCGTAACCGATGGAAGGACCAAAGAAAAAGTTGCACTACATCGATGCCTTTAGTTAGGCAATTCTCCTTGTTTTATACATGTAATTTTTACAGATATTTTTAAGATTCTCTGATACTTCTATCGTCAAATTGTTTTATTTTAATATAATAATATTTTGATATCTGTTTGTTACATAGATTTCGATATAATTCTACATTATTCAGCTTCACCACATATGTTTGATATTCGATACGATATGGATAGCTTCAATTTCCAAGCTATCTATGATGCGGTTCATTTTCGGCATTCATAATTTTAGTTTCTCTGTAAATCCGTTTGAGTGCGTCCTTCCGGTGATACATAAAATGTACCGAAATCTTTGATTCACTTTGAAAGTTATTCATCACTATTCGCTTAATATAACTTTTGGTTACAGCGATCGCTAGAAATTTCCATTCAGTTAGTTACTGGGCAGCCTTTTTTGTGCGCGAAACAAAAGTATGATCCCAATTTTGTGTGTGCGAGAATATCTTTACTGTAATATAGAACCCTAAGTTATTTGAAATTCAAATTTAAAATTTTACGAAAGCTATAAAAATTGACCCGTATGAAGGATCGAGGATTTTATAGTAAACGTTATAAAAATCATTTATAACACTGTCCACCGATGAGGAATATGAATTATATTAATTACCCTTGCTTTCAACCTTATGTCGACCCAAACGACCTTCGGCGGCCGACTCCACTTATGGGAATTAATGCCGCCGGGTGGGACTGTCGTACAATAGTATTATTATGTCTGATCACTATTGAGTCATGTAATTACAGATAAATTATATATCATGTAACAGTTCGTTTAGGTTTTTACTTAACTTATGAAAATGACAGTCGTGTCCTATAATTAGAGTTTTGTTTTCAAATACTGTGAAACATTTCTTCTTATATATACGTACAAAACCAAACCACTTGGAGGTTATAGCAGCCCGGGTTTCATCAAATACCGTGTTATAATACTTGGTTAATCATGGGTTAATTAGTTCGTAGTGGTAGTAATAATGACGCAGTTGGTAGTGCGGCTGGATTCTGCGTCAGTATAACTCTAAATTCAGCTTGAGCTTATGGTGAAGGAAACCATAGCATGGAGATAGGGCATGGCCGCCTTGGTAGCTACCACCCTCAGGTTTGAAAATTTGTCGCCAAATACCAATAAGTGTGTTCCCAGCAGCATATATAGTATTAAAAAAGGTTTTTTGATGTTTATTATTTAGTAAACAAATGTCTGCATATTAAAAGTGATACATTCAACGTTAAACGTACTCTTTCGTAACATAATTATACTCGTACGACAACTTTGTTTATACGCCGTTTAAGACTTCTTAATTTCAGTTTATGGTCATTTATGTTCAGGTTTCGAGCTTGTTTGTCAACTGGTTTATGTTAATTCATTCTTTCTTTCAATGACGCATATAATGATTAGTTGCTTCCATAATATTAAATAACATTTTATTATGCGTGTTCGGGAGTAGTGCTGCTAGGGACAAGCCGCTAATATTTGTCCCACACGCACTTCGGATCCCCCTTCGCCAACTGCATTCACTCTTGCATAACACGCATTATACTGCACTTCACACACTTGTACGCCACATGTAGCCACAAAAACAGGTTCTGTAAGGAGGGACCTTGAGATTCGTAGTCGCCCTTAACCACCGTAGGTTTAGTTTTTGAGACAAATTCCACTGTATTTACTGATAATTACCCAAGCCGAACCCCTACTATCTTAATGCCCTTGCGTTAGCTAACGTTTTTCAGCTGAGTGGTATAAGTGCTTGCTTTTAAATTCTGTGAAGCTGTCAAGGCCTCTCAGATCAACGGCGTCTAATCATCTTTTAATAAACGGTTACCTGACATACATTATTTAACTATATTCTCTCTATTATCTTATACAAAACAACACGTTACAAAACTAGTGTCTATGACATTAACAAATTATCCTGACAAGTCTCTCTGTTAAGCTGAAATTCATTGGGACAATTTACCAATTGTGTAAAACATCTACCCAACGATGGCCTCCTACGCGATACTCTTAATGGTTTTAGCTAAATTACTTGGAGTGATCATATCGCTTATGTTGTTCTTTTAAAACTAAATATACGTTTATAAACGTGACTTTAACGCTTTTGATGTTCAGTAGGTAATCACGTTGAATGAATAACAATAAAGCTAGATGTCTCATCGCAATTACCTTAAAAGCTCTTTTTACTTGATTAGTCTTATTCTATGTTGTTGATAGTAATTAATTTAAATAATGGAGACAATTATTTTCTGCAATTATTTGTATTTGATGTAATGAATAAATAAATGAAAGTAATTAACTACATTTTTATAATGTCTGAATAATTAATTACAAGGCTGGAATTTAGTCATAGAAATATCCACAGAATTTTGAGAAAAAAAATAATATTAATGTAAGACTCACCCAAAAGAATTATTTCTATAGAATATTTATTTGCTGTTTCCACGTTAGAGTATCTGCAAGTATCTTCATCAAGTATTAAGTACTTGAGTCTACGTATATATTTCCCTATGTAAATTAGTAAAACTGTACAGGAAAAATGTTAAGGAAACTGACATTAAATTGTCGTGTAATTAATTGTCTTTGTAAAATCGGTTTTGTTCCAGTATCGGTCCATTGGCCTTTTTTTTAATTACCCATAATAATCCTCACTATACTGAGTACACTACACTACCTGACCATAAGGGACCAATATACCTATAAGGCTATAGAATTCTGGAATAAATTGCCAGGACAAATTCATTCCAAAGAGCTCATCAGAGCATTCACTCAGCGCAAAGCTTAAGAAGCCCTGATGCTCAGTAGGAATCAGCTACGAGTATTAGTGAGAGCACTAACTGGGCACTGTTGTTTGGGCAAGCATATGCACAACATCGGTGTCCAGAACACAAGAGAGTGCAGGTTCTGTGAAATAGCAGACGAAACACCAAAGCACATCTTGTGTGAATGTGATCCATTAATACCCATTCGTAACCGAATTCTGGGTAAGCATGTGTTGCTCCCGGAGGAGGTACAGACGCTCTCTGCCAAAAAGATACTACAGTATATTCAGGTTGTAGGTCTAGGCAGTGAGCTTTAGCAATATAGGGGCGATCACAATAGATCTGACTAGGTCGCAGTGATACAGGACTGTTTAAGCCTGCATAGCCCCTTTTCGAATAATAATAATAATCCTCACTAACCAAGGATACGATTGCACATACGTTAAGCTACGTATAAATATGTCAAACTCTCAATTCACCGACTTATATTGACACGTTAATATAGTCTAAGGGAATACTTGGTACATGTATGTTTAATGGCTCGTATTTTATAAGATTTAGTAAAATGATGGAGCGATAGTTGTGGTTCGCAGCTCAAGCTCAACCTAACGATTATAAAACTAGAACAAGCAACACGCAACTACCTAAATTGAGGCCGACAGCGAATAACGCATGTATTACCCCCATTTCGAAAAACAGAGGTCATTGACATTTACTAGGTTCTATCTTAATTACTTAGTACGTGTATTAATTCGTCACAAAGATTTCATAACAAGAAATACGTTATATAACTTCTTAAATATATTTAGATCAACTGAGAGTGCTCTTCACAAAGCCCAGTAATGTCGTTAAGATTCTCCGGGTAAACAGCGTAGTCAATACGAGAAAAAGGAATTTCTTATTCATAGTAAAGTATATTTCCATGACCTTCAAGTGAAAACCATGAAAGTAACGTCAATAACAGAGAAAGAGTAAAATGTTAGCTCGGTATGTAGTAGTGATGACAATGACGTAACTAGAAGAGTGTTAAGTATGAAGGTGGATGCATATAGAGGTAGATGGAGACAGAAGAACGAATGAGTGGATTGTGTAAAGAATGATGCGGATAAAAGGTGTAAATGTTGAGATGACAAAGAAGAGTGTAACAACAAGTGGGCAAGGTAAAGAAGGTGATAATTTATTTAAAAATATATGCATCTATAAATTATGCATAGTTTTATTTACAGATAATTAATTAGTATAACTAATGCTTGTTAGTATCCTGAATAACCAACACTGACCACGATTACTCAGTTGATCGACCAAGCGTGACTTGGCCTTGAATTACTGGGCTTGTTTAGAATGTAATCTAGATTTCCTGAACACCGTAATTTTTTTTGCTTCTAATTTTATTAATTTTGTAATGAATAACATTGAGTTAATTTCTAAGTACAAATCCTGTTCTCCAAAAACAAGGAAAGTATGTACGACATACTATTTGTTACCCGTTCGCTTCGTTGAAGTTCGTAAATTAACAGTAAATGTTACTTGGTTAAATGGTCCAATTATTTGAGAGGCATTTAATAACAAATTTACAACCTTTCTGATTTATAAGATCGAAGGCATAGGTATAATTTATATTTACATTTTAATATATAACAAAGATTCAATAACCGATTGAGAATCTATGTCATTAACGTGAGGTTTTCTATGTAAATTACCGCATTCGTTGCGTAGTGATGGAGCCATGTTGAACGGAAAGATTAGTAGTTTAATCCCTACATTCTAAATAACTAAATCTGTTTTCTAAATAATTCATGTTCCGATCCCCATCATCATCATCGTCGTCCTGCTCCCAATTTGTTATTTGAGGTCGGCGCAGTATGTCTTCTTCCATACATCTCTATCAGTCACCATATCTTCATTCACCCCTTTTGACTTCATATCTTCCCTCACACACTCTATTCATATTTTCTTTTGGGTGTCGTCTCCCCCTCCATCCTCAACTTTCATAGTCATCACTTTCTTCGTCACATGCATTTCGTCTTTTATCAAAACATGTCCATACCGAGACAAACGATTCCCTTTAATATTTTTTATCACTGCAGCAACTTACAAAATTCCTCTAATATACTAATTCCTGATTCCTATCCATTCTGGTCACGCCATACATCCATCTCAACATTCGCATCTCTGCTGCATGCTGTCGTTTTTGATTCGTCTTCTTACTAGCCCAACATTCTGATCCATACAGTATTACAGGTCTAATTACGGACTTATATATTCTGCCCTTCAGTTTACCGGGCATCGGGCATCCTACAGTCGTAAGTTATGCCAGAGATCTGTCACCATTTCATTCATTTCTTGTTCCGATTCCCAACTGGGGAGATTTTCGTTCCCACAACCACCAACGTGATACATTAACACTTTCATGCACTAGCATAACAGGTATCACACTGTACCCCCCCCCCCCCCCACTTCTACACACTACACGCAGATCCATAGATTTTATGAGGAACCTTGCGACCCGTAGCTTCCCTTAATCGCCATAAATTTAGCGCTTAGCATATAACCTAACGTCTCAGGTATCCCAAAGCAAGGTCCACACAACTTTGGTGCCCTTGCGCTAACTACCACTCTCAAAACTCCTTAAACACTCGCCTCAAAATAATAATCATTGTCATATAACCGTTATCATCAGGGGTAAGGATTGCCGGAGCAACTTGTATCTACTCCCAACTGGGGAGATAGTGTACTTCGTGGCAGCTGTGGTAGTGCTGTTCAACGTCGAGGAACAGTGCCAGAGACATTACACGGGGCATACGGATGACGTCAAATGCCTCGCGGTTCATCCAAACAAGCTGGTGATAGCGAGTGGCCAGTGCGCTGGCCATGATCGGCTCGATGCAAGGGTGAGTTGTGATTTTAAGAGACTTTTTTAATCTAATAGGCTTGTTAAGTATTGATCATAAAAAAAAGGGGCACTTGAATTCTTTCGTGCCCGCGAGAATTGTCGCAGGGTTCAGTGTTTGGAAATAACTTGACGCGAGAATACACGTTGATATAGATGAAAGTTATTTGTGATTAGCGTTAAATGTTAAATTGATTGTTTGTTGATTGTTAAGCCTTCCTAGCTATTACTCAATTCACACATTCACACTATACACTGTTTACTACACACGGGCTACGGAAGGTGAAGCAGGACACCGGTGTTACTCGAGAGGTAAGTGTCGATCTTACATTATTTTGGTCTACTGCGAATCGCAGGTCGGCCAGGGTTAATCACGACCCCGAATCGTTTAAACTAGGGCCCAGCGCGATTCGTTTTGATTACAGTCGTGACTAACTCGAACAAGGCTCATTATTAATTTTTATGCTACAGCTGATTTCAAGTATCGAGAATATTTAAGAACTAGCTTCAGCCCAGAAGTCCAGAGAGAGGCAGTGATATTGTGAGTCAAGAGGTAGAAATATGCCGACGCGAAAATATCGCTAGGATTTTTAAAGAAACGCAATTCTCTGGTGCGTCATTGTGACGTATCTCTTGAGATTTAGCCCACCTTACGTCATGAAAAATATTTTTTTTGTGACTTGGTTGCAATATTGTCTTATATATTTTTTAATTAGGCAAATGCTTAAACGCTTTTATATAAACCTAGCTTTAAAATATATGAGGGTAAAAATCGTTAAATAATTTAAGAAGAGTTAGCGGAAAATAATTTCGTTTTATAGTATAGAATAAACAGAACCTGCGAAGCATCAATGTCCATCGGTGATTATCTGTTACCCAATGTAGACCTAAATAAATTGTTGGACTTATGGAAACCATTGTTATCGTATTTCCAGGCGTCGGCTATGACTCTTTTTTTTTTTCATTTTTCTACAGCCCCATGTTCGCGTGTGGAACTCTGTGTCCCTGGCCACGCTGGCAGTGATCGGAGCGGGCCATATGGAACGTTCCGTGTCATGTGTCACGTTCTCCCGAGCTGATGGTGGAACACTCCTCGCCGCCGTCGACGAGGGACCCGACCACACGATCTCCGTGTGGGAATGGCAGCGACAAGATAAAGGTCACTGCCTCGCAGAGACTAAGGTAACCGAATTAACACTAACTCCAGGAACATTCTACTTAATCATAATTAAAATAGATGACGTTTTTATGCACAGATCGTAATATAACACTGAAAATGTTTTATCATAGATTTAAATTATTTAGTACTAGCTGTAAGTCACTGACTTCGCTCGCGTATACTAACGGACACATAATCTATACATATGTATGGATTGATGTAAGATATAACGTAAGGAAAAGGATTTAAAAAGGAATGCGGTAATGGACATTTTTGTGAAATTTTATTCTTATTTTTCTATAAATACATATAGTACATATAATTTAACTTAAAAAAAAAAATACACTAAAACCTAAACAGATATATATCCACAATTTAAAAAGAATCATACGTAATGGTTCAGTGGTTCTCAAGCCCAATACAGACAGACAGATAATATTTGTGTTGTATATAATGTAAGGATTACTTGGTGCTGAAAACTAAGTTTAATGAAAAGATATTCCCTCCATCTTTCTTATATCTTCGATATGTTTATATTTAAACCTTGTGATTTTAAGGGTTTTCACTAAATATTTTTATTGGCATAACATAAAAAAAAACAGGTCAAAAATAGAACTGATCACTTAAAACAAAATTAAAATCTGATCAAGACGCGAGTTCAAATAAAAAATGAAAAAAAGGGTGCGCTATACTATGATGCGACTATAAAACCCCTTTTTGTGGGAAAGAGATATCGAGCGCATCCGCTCTCGATCCTCGTCGAAAGTTTTATTGTCTAAAAATTATATTAACCTAAAGAAAAAATATTTTAGGACCCTTCAAGAATTACATAAGCAACAATAGGGCCGGGGTCTATGCTTTGCTTATTTTTAAAGACTTGGGGTCCGGAGCTCTGAATAGCAAATATTACCGTAAGCAATATTTATACATTAATCTTCGTTTTTGCTTACGTAATCGTGCGGGGAAGGGTTTGCTTTGCTTACTACTAATTTGCCGTGTGGTGCCGGTCAAGAATAGTATCACTCCATAACTTCCCGTGGGTGCTGTAAAAGGCGACTGAGAGAAAAAACCAAGGGCTGGGCAGCAGCATCCTCTGAAAACCACATACACCTACTGAATTCGCCAACCCGCCTTTTTTTTTTTGACGGGGGAAATGCATTTACGCACTACCCTTACCTATTGCATTAGTGAGACCGGAGTCCCCCAATGCAATAGGTAAGGGGGCACGGAGGGACGAGCTCCGTGCCAGTGTGGGACTCACCCGGGCGTGAAGCGCCCGGAAATACCCCACTAAAACCCCCCGGGGCCGTCCGCCGCATTTGAGATGGGGGCGACACGGGGTGGCTTTCGCAAGCACCGCGTCGCCCCCTGCATCGCTAACCCGCCTGCCTAGCGTGGCGATTATGGCAATCCCCTTATTGGGGGAGACCTATGTCTATCAACGGATGCCATATGGTTGAATGGATGAATGGATGGACTAGTAAGAATAATAGATAGGGGGGAGGGTCAAATATAAGCACAATTTTGCTTACGTGATATTTCATCGGTATTTAGTATGTTAATAAATAAAATACTCCGTTTCCAGTGTTCGGTTGATACAGTAGTAGCAGCCGAGTTCCATCCCCTCGATCGCAATCAGATAGTGACGTGCGGCAAGAACCACATCGCGTTCTGGACGCTCGACCAGACCAACATGCTCTACAAGAGAATGGGTGTGTTCGAATCCAGGGACAAGCCTAAATACGTCACCTGCCTAGGCTTCAACCATAATGGTAAGACACAACGGTAATATCGCATAACGAAATGTCGCAGTGTTTCTAGAGGAAAGTCTTCGTGTGTGTTGCCAGTAATTAGAAAGCTTAAAGTTACCCAAATGGGCAATGGAGAAGCCCCCCCCCCCCCCCCCTCCCTAGATGGACCGACGACCTGTTAAAGGTCATGAAGATCTATGTTCAGGAGTGAAACGTGTTTCGATTAAATGGATACAATTTTGACTAGTTACAATTTGTTACAGTTGATACAATTTTTTACTAAATAGATATGAATGTACGATATATATACGAAACCTATACCAAAAGACTTTTTTTTTTAAAAATTATCTGTTTGTTTGTTCCGGGTAACGGGGAACGGGTGGACGGCTTTTGACGGTACTTTTTTTGGTAGACATCTGAACTTTTAATTCTCGAAAATAATTATGGTTCTGCGTAAAAAAATTAAAACTTATAAAAAAAATTAATAAAACCTATTCAATGCATAGTTTTACGGGCAAATGCTTGAATTGATTAGAAATATTTTTACTTTATCTTATTACATAAAGAAATATTAGGGTTCCGTATAGAAAATCAAAACACAGTGAAGAACATATGAAACGTGGGGCCAGCCGCGGGCATACAGCTAGCAAATAAATAAAATCTATATGCAGCACCTATAACATAAATGCAGTTTTTTTTTTATTTTTATCTGTTTGTGTCGATTAACCTCCGGAAAGGCTGGATCGATTTTGACGGGTTTTTTTGGCATAAAACTGAGTTAATTATAATTATAATTAGGGTTCTGCGTGAAAAAATGAACACTCGGGATTACTTCGGGACACTTAACTACAGTAGTGTTTCACGCTTAAACGCAGTTTTAACTTTTTTTTTGTGAGACAGTTCTAAAATTACTTGCAATCTAAGAAAGATAAATATATGAAGTTGAAGCTTTTAAACAGATATTTTAAGCAGATGACATTATATACACTAATATTATAAAGAGAAATGAATTTATATTTGTGTATGTAACGAATAAATTTAAAAACTACTGGACCGACATCGGATAGGTTTTATTCTGAAAAACCCACGGGAACGGGAACTGCGCGAGTAAAACCGCGGAGAGCAGCTAGCTTTTGTGTTTATACTCGTGACGTATCGTTGGGTCAGGCGACGTGGTGTCCGGCGACTCGAGCGGGAACATAACGGTGTGGGGCCGCGGCACCAACACCGTCGCTAAGATGGTGCGCAGCGTGCACGAGGGACCCGTGTTCAGTGTTGCCGCGCTCAAGGACGGCTCGCTCCTGTCCGCGGGGGGCAAGGACGGACGCATCGTCATGTTCGACTCCGATATCAACCCCACCGGCACCGAAAACATCGTTAGTCAAAATCAAAATCCAAATTTATTTATTCAATTTAGGCCCTAAGAAGGCGCTTATGAACGTCTAAAACACTACCACCGGTTCGGGAAACAACCCAGTCGGGAAGAGCGCAGGCGAGAAACTCGATCTGGTTCTTTTTTTTTTTCATAAATATAATATATATATATTTTTTTGTCATATAAAAAACTATACAAATCGTAGTTTTTAGTGGAAGCACAGAGATGTGGGTTAATCCCAGACATCACTATCGTTCACGTAATGCTCCACCCTGTAATAACCTTTTGAGATTAAAACTTGCTTGACATAATACTTGAACTTATTCTCAGGTAACTCGGTAATGTTACTTGGGATCTTATTGTAAAACCGAATACTATTACCTATAAGTCACCCCCCACTTAACCATAATCAGCCACTACTTGCGCTTTCAACCAATGATTACGCAGAAGGAAAACATCGTGACGGAACCATAGCATGGCGGTAGTACATTTTCTAATAACCCTCCCCCCCCCTCCCCTCCCCCCCTTAGCCGCGTTAGAAAATCTCTCGCCAAATACTAATAGGTGTGTTCCGGCAGCATCACTCGAGAACCAGTACCTGTAGGCTTAGTGTGGTTAACTGTTTACCGTCCTGGACCACATCATCATTTAACATTAGGTGAGATTGTGGTCAAACCACTGAACCTATAAAATATATTTAAAAACAACTCCGCAAATTGGTATCGCGCCTTCCCTCCATTCTGATGAGATTATTCTTAAAATGTTTTGATTTCCTCACGATATTCATTATGAGATTCGAAGAATTTACTGGAATATACCAAGAATTTGCAACCTTTAAATATCGTAAAAGTATTATTTGTCCTACCGCCAAAAAATTACATTCTTATACTTAAATGGTTTTCGTATTCTTCCAAAAGTTTCAAATGTTGATGGTAATCAGAAGTGGGACATTAAGGTAAATTAAAACTTATGTAGAATCCATGGTGCTATGGCTCATTTTCATGGTGTCCGGGTTTTATGTTTGTTTTACGTTCTCACTTGATGATAGTAATATCAGTTTTAGAGAAATCGATTCTTAAGTGATTTTCTCGAAAAATTTCTATAGATGTTGTAAAAAATGTTTTTGGTGGTGGAAGTTTATTATATCACGAAGCCGTCATTTATGTGTTTTGAATATTGTCACTTTTCGATATATTGTGGAGACGTCATCAACATCCAACGGCACACTAGCGCGAGCCGCGGGCGCACGGGTTGCATATATTTAATACCTCGTATGAGAGAAGTCCGTGTGTCCCGTCTCGCTCGCACTCTGCATGTTTCTGATTGACCACCGTAGTTACTGTAAGCCCTACGACTAACGAGGGGATCTTTTAGGATATAAGTCTCACTGTACATCCTCAATATTAATTAATTAATCATATAAGAATCAGTTAATAAATAACTTTCAACGTGTACCACGACTTTCCCTCCAGCCATCCTTCAACTGGCTAGCAGCAACCAAAATATGCTATTAGTCACTTTGTTCTATTAATGATATCATATTAATGACACTCTTGTATTATCAGATTGAAGGTCACTACGGCGGAGTGCGCGTCATCGCCGAAGGTCGTGGAAGCCAGTTGTTCATCGGCACCACCAAGAACTGCATCCTACACGGAGACCTAGAACTCGGGTTCTCACCAGCTGTCTTAGGTAAGTCTTTTTTGACTTCCAAGTCAAAATTTACTAAAAAAAAAGAAATTTGCGATTAACTCTTATGTTTTATAACTTTGGGACGGTTGCGTTGTTATGCTCAATTGAAAAAAAAAATGTTTCCAAATTTAAATTCCCTCAAATTGCCCCTAAAATATTTCAGTAAATTCTAAACCTATTAATTCTAAATAAACACGTGTACTATAAAGGTCTGACTTGATCACTTTCGCCATACTTACATGATATCTCAAGTCAATAATTATGTCAAAGTATATTCTGGTCTTATTTAAATAAACTAATACTAATGGTAATAATTTTCCAATGGAAACTGATGGGAAATTAGATTTTTTTGACTCCGCAAAATTTTTCCATTCGCGGCGACGTTTGGAAAGGACTGTATAGGAATGAAAGGGTTGTGTAGGTCACGTGGATGAGCTGTGGGGGCTGGCGACTCATCCCACCTTGCCGCAGTTCATAACGGCCGGCTGGGACCGGCTTCTCCAGCTGTGGGACGGGCTCAGCCACTCGACTGTCTGGAGCAAAGACATCGAGGTGAACAACACAATCTAATTACTTTATATTACGACCACGATAACCAGAGAACTGTTGGGAGTGGTTAACCGAACAAAGCTGTTAAAGCGACCTTAGTAACCATTTGCCCAGCTGTGGGCTAATCGGGGCAGATGACAAGACTAATATTATCAAACATATTCTCTACACCCACAGAAATTTGTAGATTCTTCGTGACTTAGGGTACGAGGAATGACTAAGTTTGGAAAACAAATCTATCGAAAGTTACTAAAACATAGTCAACGCGGGACAAATGGAAAAAAAAAAAAAAAGACATGTATAATTTTTTATCGTCAACTGTCTATAGTGTCATGGCATTTTTTTACAGAAGTTCAAAATTTGAATGATTTTTATATAAAAAAAAGATTGTGCACTCTTTCTCATCTAACTTCTTAAGATACGCAACGGAACGAACGAATTTTAAACCGATAATGGCGCAGTGGTTAATGCTGCAAGATTCCGCGTCGACAGACGCGGGTTCTAGTCCACCTGTCTAACTCTAAGACCAGCCTGAGCTTTCGGTGAAGGAAAACATCGTAAGGAAACCACAGCATGGTGGTAGGACCTGACCGTCTGGGTAGTTGCCACCGTCAAGTTTGGAAAAGTCGTCTGCTTAGCATCCTGGACCACATCGTCACTTAACATCAAGTGAAATTGTGGTCAAACAGCCTAAAAACATGCTAGTGCGAAACGTCTTTGATTGGAAACCTTAATTGCTTTTATTCTCATATGTAAAATGTAAGTTATTATTTTAACTTGCAATGTATCACGATATTATTTTTATGACAGTTGTCATTTTTTTTATTATCAGAGTGTATGTGTGTGTGTGTGTTGTAGGAGCGTGCACAATGTGCCGCGTGGTCCACTGACGGCGCCGTGGTGGCGGTGGGCAGCCTCTCCGGCAAGTGGATGGTGTTCGATCCCGACTCGCGAGAGATGCTCACCCAGCACCAGGACGGGTGAGACCTCCCTAACCCCCAGATACCATTTCAACCGTCTAATATCTCGTACAATATCATTATGTTATATATATATATATATTTACAATGTTCGGGTAACTATTGGAAAGGAAACAGCACATTACTACTATTTGAGGTTGATAAAAGTACGTATCGGATAATATGAGTGGTTCAGATGCTACAGACTGTATAAATTTTAATTTATTCCAGGAGGTGTGTTAGATGATTCGCCCTTAACGTCGTCTCTTAACATCCGCCAGCTTGTTATAAAGCACACAATTATCTTATATATATATAAGCAAAGTTTGTTTTCTTGTCCGAGGTAAACTCGAAAACTACTGGACCGATCAGCGTGAAACCGCAACCATTCGACGCGGAATTAATCCTAGATGGTTATGGGCTATATATTTTTCAAATTCTATGAGCCCTTTGCCATGTTTTCTCAATTTCTTTGTTTATTATCCCTTTGACGCTCCATCACCTCGAAACTACTGAACATATCGGGATAGGACGATGTGTAAACCTTTCAACGCAGTATTTTTCGTAGACAGGTATTTTTTGGATTCCACCGATCCACTCTCATTTTTTTTTTTCGATTTACTCTTTTGTACATTTTCCACTTCAATTTACACTTCTATACATTTTTTTCCCCTAATAAAAACAAAATACGCTTACTTTTATTCATTCATTTGTTTTTTGTAAATTAACTATAAATGAAACGTCATATGCACAGAACATATGAAACGCGGGCGGAGCCGCGGGCACCAGCTAGTATACAATAAAAACAGAAGGTCATTTAAGTTCCCACACACATATATATAACAGAAAAATAGTAAACAAAATACAGTAGAAGAAATCGCAAAGAATTTAAGTAAAGAAAGAAGAACTATTAAAGAAATCTAAATATAATGTAATATGATGGATTTATATATTACTATATTTATTATGACACGCACACTTGTGCATTTTCATCACAGTTTTATTTTATTTCCCTTGATTTGTTATATCGGGTGCGCGCGCATTTTGTTTATAACCGATGAACGAAATGAGTGAATGAATGATTGAAGGAAAAGAATGAATAATGAAAGATGGCTGCCGTTGCACTTAAACAACGAATGTCTCAATCCTTATCACGAAAATGATTCTAGCTCATTCTGTAATAGGAATATATCGCTAGCAGTAATAATAAAAAAAAATGGGTGCGTGTACTTATGTACGCGCGTGAGAAGTTATACTTCTTTGGCATCATTAAAAAATAGTTTTTAATTGCATGCAAATAATTAATTACAATAAAATAATAGAAGGATTGGAAAAGAATAATCAACAAAGTTCATTTTAAATTTGAAAAATTAAATAAAATAATTTAGTGTTAATTATATTAAATAAAAGTATTTTAATTTATATCAATAAATAATACATACGGATAGTTAACCTCAATTATATTGGAGCACTTGAAAAAGTATATAAGCACAATTTTTTTCAATAAAAAATTTACAAATAGTAAGTGATATCAATCAAAATATTCAATTTAAATCACTACTGAATATAATTTATTAGCACATATATAATGTAGCACTTGTATGAAACTAAAACACGTGTTGTGAATGTATAAACTAGAAACATGTTGATAAATATTATAAATATGAAAACAGTGATCAGAGGTGACGAGCGTACCAACATGCGCGACTAATATCGAGGTTCAATTTCTATTTTGTTGGTAGCTTTTTTTTCGAGACTTAATGAGCGGTTAAGCAGACAACTTCATACTCTTAATTTTGTGTCACAGATGCGCGCGCACCTTGAAATTTCACTCTCATCATTTTTTCATAAGGCGCCTAAAGAAGTATAACTTCAATAATCTATTACGATAATACATTTATGAGTTTCGAGTAGGTATAAACGATTGTGTCGCGTGTCATTCCAGCTCGGAACCGATACAGACGATACAGTATTCGCCGGACAACAAGATGGTGGGCGTCGGGTCCCGGGACAACTTCATATACGTGTACCGCGTCGACGACAACGGAGCCCGGTACACGCGCCTCGGGAAATGCCTGGTAATCTATGTCACATCTTTTATCGGCATCTCTGACCCTCGATTTATCCCATTCAAATATTTCCGATTTATCCAACTAAATGACTTCCACTGCTGGACACAAGTCTCCCCCCCATAAAAGAGGTGTTGCCATAATCGGCAGGTTGTTTGGCGAGCGCAGTCAAGTCTTTGTGTGGCCCCGAGGATGCTGCTTCCGTAAATATTACGTTGCTCAAATATGACGTAATTAAAACTTTGTAAACTTCTGACACCCCAATTCCCCCCCCCCTCCCGCGGTTACGTAAGCAGCACTCGAACAATTGATGCCTACGTAACATTTGAACAGTCCCTAAGTGTAAATTGAACGCCGAACTAAATTCCCATATTTCTTAGATTATTTATAACGTTTGTTGTAAAAGCGAATGTATTGACTTTAATGGTTAATACAGTCTATTTAGTATATACGGGGTATTCGATGCCAAATCGGCCACTTTTGAACCTTACCCCTTTAGATTTCGCTGAAATTTTTTTTTATCTTTTTCTACTCGATGAAACACGTTTTTCAGAATTTTTCAAAATTTTCTATCCAAACCAAAAAATGTTATGAAGCTTTCAAAAAAATTATTATTATTTTCAAATATTGCCATAAGTTTCTCAAAAATTGACCTTTCGGGACGTTTTTTTTTTAAAAAAATAATTAAAAAAAATTTATCATGATCGCTTCTATGAAATAATCGCGTTTTTTGTATAAAATCGTTATTTTTTCGAAGTTCGACGTTCTAAGTTTTTTTTTTAATTTTCTCAAAAAAAACTTCAATCAATTCTACACTTATCCCTGTGTATCCCAGAGTGGACCGATTTTTTTTCTTTTTTTTTTATTTTTTTTAATTTTCAGCGAAATCTAAAGGGGTAAGGTTCAAAAGTGGGCGATTTGGCATGGAATACCCCATGTATATAATAACGTCACGCCTCCCTCCCATAAGGGTAGGCAGAGATCGCATCCTTCCACTTACTACGATCCTGGCACGTCTTTCGCTTCTCCTACTTCCATAAATACCTTGATACATGTTCCTCGGTTACGAGTACTTTCAACCTGATCTTTCTCCAGAACCTTCTCGATCTGGTCGATATAAGTTCGCGTAAGACGACCCTTATCATCTAATGTTCTTACATCCATCCTTCATAGTCCAAACCAATAAAACGATGTGGGCGTAGCAAGTAGTGCAGCCGGAATCCGCGTCAATCGACACGGGTTCGATCCCCACCCATCCGAATTTAAAATCAAACACCATAGCATGGCTACCACCCTCAAATTTGAAAACCTGTCGCCAATAGGTGTGTTCCGGCAACATCACTTAGGAACCAGTATCTAGGATTAGTGTGTTTACCATCCTTGACCACATCGGCACTTAACATCAGGTGAGACTGTGGCCAAAGCACTGAGCCTATACTATAAAAAAATAAAATAAAGCATCCCTTTTATTATTTTAATATTCCCTACCACACCACAAAGTCACCTCATCTTTAATTACTATAGTATATAAATATATATATATATATATATATATATATATATATAGTATAATACAAATATGAAATACAACGCAGGCGAAGCCGCAGTGCGAAACTAATTTAATATTGAATTTTAAATAAAGTGAAATGTTAATTCCACGCATAACTAGTGCACGGAGAGAAAACGTAGAAGGGTAAAGATGAATATTATTCGAACCTGTATACCTCTAAATACTAAATATCTTTTAAATATATAACGTAGCCGTTCAAAGATCACTTTACAAATTTGGAACCTGTATTAAACATGTTTTAATGCACTTAATACAATGAATTTTAAATACTGTTTTAACTATAATTGTTTTCATGTCATTCATTCGGCGTTTCATTCATTCATTCAATTCGGCGGCTCAAAATTAAACAAAAATAAAATTAATAAAATTCAAAACTATCTTCGTAATATATTTTTATAGCTCTTTGTGGTGGTTATCAAGTGATTTTAAGTAACATTATAACTTAGATGACAACACTTTATTATTAGACTAACTTAACACATATGTAGGTACTTGACGATCTTTTTATGACATTTTCTATGGCTTTTTATGACTTTAAGTCTACCTTAGTTTGGTATTATAAATCTAGGCAGTTATAGTCTTAGTTTAAATGTAAAATAGAAGTAGATTTAAGCTCACTTCATTAATTATGAAAGACGGTAACTGCATAACTGCATGAAATATTATAGGCAATTTTTTCTGACGCAAGTCGAATTAAACCTCCAACATAAAAAAAGATGTAGACCCAGAGTCTGCAGAATGTTTTATTTCAATTTAAAAAAAAATCTAGGCAGTAACTTATACTTTTAGGGAGAATAATAGATGTCAAGGATAATAAGATTATATCCCAATGTAATACTGGCCAGCATTAATGGGTATGTTAAAACCCATCGTAATATAAAAGATTGTAAAAAGAACTTTCACTACTATTAGAAAAACCATGTAACGTGTCTGTTATAAAAAATTACAGTAATGTACATACAGGCTTTTATCCATTCAATCGACGGACTTAACATAGAATTCACAACAATAGATCTCATTAGGCAGCAGTAATATACTACTGCATGAGCTTATTCAAACTCCCTCTAATTTCCCTTTTTCTGAAATAATAATAACAATCACGAGGCACTTGTAAAATGTTTTATATTTTTTTTCTTAATATTATACATGGGGTATTCCATGCCAAATCGACCACTTTTAAACCTTACCCCTTTAGATTTCGCTGAATTTTATTATCTTTTTTTACTCGATGAAAGTCGTTTTTCAGAATTTTTTAAAAAAATTTTATCCTACCCAAAAAAAGTTATGAAGTTTTCAAAAAAATGGCTCTTTTATTTTCAAATAGCCATAACTCTCTCAAAAATTGTCCTTTCGGGACGTTTTTTATTCAAAATTTTTATTTTTAATTGAATTTTTAGAAAAAAATAAATTAAAAAAAATTAACACAATCGCTTCTATGAAATAATCGCGTTTTTGTATAAAATCGTTATTTTTTCGAAGTTCGTCATTCTAAATTTTTTTTTTCTCAAAAAAAAACTTCAATTAATTCTACAATTATCCCCGTGTATCCTAGAGTAGGCCGATTTTTTTTTCTATTTTTTTTATTCACTTGAAAACAAATTTTCAACATTTTAAAAATGCAGAATATATATTTTTTTTGCATAAATATTATTTATTTATTTAACATAATTAATGTAATAATATGATTTTAAGGTATCATATAATAATTAATAATATATTTGCAATAATATATAGCAATTGCTAGTATATATAGCTAAATGCCAGTTGTAAAACACATTAAACATAACTCTCTAAGCTTCGGAGAGGGGGAGAGAGTGGGGAGAGGTAGTTGTGACTCTTTGAACGGTCTACAGAGTAGAATATAGCATAAACATTAATGCCTTAGCTTCGCAATCTTATAACTAAGTACATCCGTAAGACTAAAACTTCAGTGTAATCTTATAAACGCTTATAGAAACTCTTAGATTTGTGTGTGTGTCTGTTTTTTTAAATAGTATTCTATATAAGAGTTGATTAAATTAAATTATTATAGATTTTTTTTTTTTTTTTTTTTTATAAAATGCTTGCTTCAAATGTTATTTTTTTTTAAATTGTCAAAAAAAAAACACGATTGTACAAAACGCAGGGTCACTCGAGCTACATAACACACCTGGACTGGTCCGAAGATAGCCAGTACATCAGGAGCAATTCCGGGGATTACGAACTCTTGTTCTGTGAGTATCGATTTTTTTCGACTTTTCGACATTCGAGATTTTTTTTTCGACTTTTCTTTCCGTTAAAATTGTGCAAATTGTCCATGTTTTTTGCGAATACAATTATATCTTTAATAACGCAAAAACTATAATACATCTATTAGAATAGAGTATGATTCAAACGGCAGCCGTCATCGAGATCATACATATATGATATATATTTTAGCTATCAAGTGCAGGTAAAATACCACTTTGGGAGGGGGGGAGGTGGCTACTGCCTTTGAGTAGTTTTTTCACCCCTCTTCCCCCTGGAGGTTTTGTTTGGGAGGTGGGTGGGGAGAGAGCCTGGGCTCCCCGGTGGGCTTGCCGCAGGGGGCGACGCGGTGCTTGCGACCGCAGTCCCGTATTCCCCCCATCCCAAATGCGACGGGCGGCTCCGGGGGCTTCAGTGGGTATTTCCGGACGCTTCACGTCCGGGCGAGTCCCACACTGGCGCGGAGCCGTCCCTCCGCGCCCCGTTACCCATTGCATTGGGGGCCTTCGGTCTCACTAATGCAATGGGTAAAGGTATTGCGTAAATATATTCCCCAATGCATTCCCCTTGTTAAAAAAAAGAAAGTAAAATATCACTATATAAAAAATTATATATCTGTACTTCTGATATTTTTATTGTACACGTTATAGGCTTAGATGTTTGCCCACAATCTCACCCGATTTTTTAAGTGTCTATATGCTCTGAGATAGTAAATGTACTAAGCCTAATACTACCATGGTTCTTGGTATTAGTATTTGGCTATAGGTTTCCAAACTTAGAGCGCGGTAACTATGTACGCGGCCATTATTAAAAAATGCTCCACCATGTGTAATTACAATAAAACACTGATTGCGAATGTATTTTTTTTATTCTATTTATCATATCCGCACTAGTTGCATTAATCTGACAGCTGTCATTTGCAACAATCTGTGCGATGAGTAGTGTATCAACGGGTACAATACATTGTTAAGGGAACGCGAGCACGTGCAGGCAGGTGACGTCACCGACAACAATGCGTGACGTCACGTGGGCCAGTAACAACTGCCCCATCACGTTCACCACCATCGGCGTGTGGCCTGAGAGCGCCGACGGGACGGACATCAACTCCTGCACCAGGTATATTTATATATATATATGTACTAACTGTGCCCTAATTGTGAATCTAACACATTCTCGAATCCTCAGGAATAGACACAAAAAAAATCATTAAAATCAGTTCAGCCGTTTAGGAGGAGTTTAGTTACATACACATGTCCAGAAGATTTATATATAAAGATATAAAATGTAGATTGTTCAGTGACGTCACGAAATAAAGCAACATGGCGGCAGCTAGTGTCTATGAGCGAGAATTTATAATCTTAATTACTTTTTACAGCAGTATTATTTTAAAAAATAAATTTAATTATCTTATACTTTATTATCATCGAAGGTACAAAAAAAAAGGAATAAATAGTTAACAACAGTAACAGTTAATGTCCAGTGCCGGATTAACTACGTAGCAAGAGTAGCGATTGCTAGGGGCCCCGCGCGAGGTTTCTTCCCTCTTTCTCTGTGCCCGCCACTGATCTGTCCCAACTTCTTCATCTTTATGGGGGGCAGGAAACTTATCCTGCCCCCCGGCTGGCAGACCTATCTAGGTCATGCCTCCTGCGGGAGGCGGGCGAAGAGGTGGGGTTGAGAAGTGTGAACACTCCCCCATCCCCGCTGGGCCATTGCACGACGAGGCCCGGTGGGTTCGCTGCAGGGGGCGACGCGGTGCTTGCGAAAGCCACCCCGTGTCGCCCCCATCCCAAATGCAGCGGACGGCCCCGGGGGGTTTTAGTGGGTATTTCCGGGCGACTCTCGCCCGAGCGAGTCCCACACTGGCACGGAGCTCGTCACTCCGTGCCCCCTTATCTATTGTATTTGGGGGACTTTGATCCTTCAAATACAATAGATAAGGGTAGTGCGTAAATGCATTTCCCCCCGTCAACCCCGCACGAAAGGGGGTCCCGTATGTATAAATGTTTGGCGATTTATTACCCGGAGGTACCGTGTAGTTGGTCGACGGAGGAGTTAAAATAGAACACCGTAGATTGACTCACTGCTTTTAATTAATACCAAAAATACAGAATTAGTATACAAATAGTTTACCAATGTAAGACCTAACGTCATAAGCTTAATGTTTTTTTTTTCGGCGTCTATCATAGCGTCCTGCAGCAAAGAGTATCTAATACATTATTAAAGTTAAAGAGTTCAAATACGAAACGTAATTATATTAATACAAGAAAGGCGGAACGCCACAAATGTATTGTGTATCGAATTGTATTTTTACCACTTTACACTTAAGAACCCATAGCGGATTAAGGGCTTTTTAAAAGAATTTGCTACGGGCCCCGCGCTTGCTTAATCCGGCACTGTTAACGAATGAAAAGAGTTGAGCACTTTATCTAAAAAGCAATTTATTGTTGGCGACATATTATAATGAAGTATACGACATCGTTGAACAGATCGCACGACGGACGCGTCGCCGTCACCGGGGACGACTTCGGGAAAGTCAAGGTGTTCGCTTACCCCGTCACACAACCCAAAGTCAGTTCTTATTATTAATAACTTTATATACATATATGTGCACCAACAGTACACATAGTACACATTCGCCACTTAATCATATGAATCTAAGTATGATATGCATACCCATTACAGACGCTCACAGCTTTCACAGACATCTTATAACTAAATTTATAATTAAGCACAATAATAACTTTGTTAATTTGTATGGAAAAAAAAAAAAAAATGGGGGTGCGTGTACTTATGTACGCGCGTGAGAAGTTATACTTCTTTGGCATCATTAAAAAATAGTTTTTAATTGCATGCAAATAATTAATTACAATAAAATAATAGAAGGATTGGAAAAGGATAATCAACAAAGTTCATTTTAAATTTGAAAAATTAAATAAAATAATTTAATAATATTTAGTGTTAATTATATTAAATAAAAGTATTTTAATTTATATCAATAAATAATACATACGGATAGTTAACCTCAATTATATTGGAGCACTTGAAAAAGTATATAAGCACAATTTCCTTCACTAATATTCACAAATAGTAAGTGATTTAAATCACTACTGAATATAATTTATTAGCACATATATAATGTAGCAGTTGTATGAAACTAAAAACACGTGTTGTGAATGTATAAACTAGAAACATGTTGATGGTGACGAGCGTACCAACATGCGCGACTAACGAGACTTAATGACCGGTTAAGCAGATAACTTCACACTGTTCATTTCGTGTCACAGATGCGCGCGCATCTTCAAATTTCACTCTCATCATTTTTTCATAACGCGCCTAAAGAAGTATAACTTCAAAAATTCTCTTTATTTTTTTTAAGGGACTTTTATCTTAAAAGTCATGCCATCGTAACTAATCTTAATCTGCTCATAAATACTTATGATACTTATATAATACTTTAAAATACAAGTAGAAAATTTCAATAAATTATATTAACTAAATTTAAAAGAATTGCGCAGCATTCTGGTAGACTCCGATGTTGGATCTGGATGAATTCCAGGAAATAATATTTACAGGTTATATAAGTTGTAAAATTTTGCACAAATATATCCAAGTTATCTACCGTGGTATGGACGATAGTGATGTCTGGAATTAACCCACATCTCTGTGCGCACCCGCTAACATTATTAAGACTACGATTGGTATAGTTTTTTATATGACAAAACAAAATGATATATATTATATTTATAAAAAAAAAAGAACCAGATCGAGTTTCTTGCCTGCGCTCTTCTCGACTGGTTTGTTTTCCGAACCGGTGGTAGTGTTTTAGATGTTCATAAGCGCCTTCTTAGGGCCTAAATTGAATAAATAAATTTTGATTTCGATTATATGTAGATATATATATCATAATTAAAATAATTTTATGAATTGAAAATAATAAGTTTCTTATAATATTTGTATATTCTATATATTGGTATTTGGCGACAGGTTTTCAAACTTGAGGTCGGTAGCTACCCAGGCATGCCCTACCGCCATGCTATAGGCTCCTCAGGAATGTTTTCCTTCACTGTTATATAGATGGGCTCGAACCCTTGTCTGTTGACGCAAAATCCGGTCGCATTACCAACTGCGCCATCATAACTTAATGAAAATTAGATCTAATAACAGGCAACTGGTGGCGACACGCACATTTTGTTGTTACAATTTGACGAGATCGTGTTGCAGTCGCTGTGCCACCAGTACGGCGGACACTCGTCCCACGTGACCTGCGTCCGGTTCCTCCCGGACGACTCCAGGGTCATCAGCACCGGCGGACTCGACACCAGCGTCATGCAGTGGGCCCTCGACTGAATCCGACACCTTCATAATTAAACTATTCTATACCTTTCGTTTTCATTCACCCTACACTTTAAACTGATATGACGTCACTTCTTACCTAGACCCAGGTCTTATGTGAATTATTTCTATGATTTTTAATATACGCAATGCATTCGTTTTAAAGCGCCATATATATAATAGTGACAAGTCGATAAAATCGATTCACCAATCGATATGGCTGCAATTGATTAGAAACAAAAAAGAAAAAAAAAATTACGGCAACGTATATTGTGCACTACTCACTATGATATTAATATTGAAGATGTCAGTCGTATGAAAATAAAAACGATAAAGTGGGTAGAGAGAGTTGATGAAAAGAAAAAAAAATTACAACATTATATAACAATACGGAAAATAAATTCAAATTAAAAACACAACCGTCTTCGAATAGAATTGAACTTATATAAATCAGAGTTTATTCGACTCGAGATTGTAATAATGAGCCTAATGATATGCTTGTGTTTTATCTATATAATTTGTATCGTCTTGTTGTTAGTACACGTTTCTAGTACGAGTTAATTGTTGTTAGGTTGTAATCTGATAACGACTTCATAGTTGGTTTTTTGGCGGGATCTCAGTCTGACGTGTAGCAATTGTTTTCTTTAATTCATTAAACTTGTGTACTTGACTCTATATCATGTAATCTTGGTGGCGTTTTGTGTGAAATAGTTTAGTTATTGTGTTCAAGTTAAGTTTATTATAGAAGACAACGCGTAGCATACATTCTGAGGTGCCGACAAAGCTCCATGGAAAGTTCGAGCAGGATAGGCCACCGTTCTGTTGGAGCTTGGTAACGCTGATACAAGATTGAAAATCTTAACCACATGATATTGGCACAAATTGTGTGTACACACAGATTGCCATAAACTAAGAAGAAGAAGAAGACTTCACAGTAGGGATTGTTTATAAACGTTACATTATCGATGCAATCCTACATTACATACAATTTGTCGATATTGATAAAAGAGTGTTTTTTTTTCCAAACATATCCGTCAAGTTTCATATTTATCATGCAATTGGTTAAGTTGCAATAGAAAATATTCTTCTTGAATTGATTTAATAATGTAGGATTTAAGATAATTCTTTATTGTAGTGTTTCATATGATAATATTATACACTATAACGGAGTTAAACTCACATTTTACTATAATAATAAAAAAAACGTTTATAAACAAAATTCATTATAACGAATCGAGAATAATCCGTCGAGTTTATTTACACGTATTTAAATAATATTGATGTAATGCGTCGCTACATTAATGGTAGTTATTGTGATTTTTACACTTGCAACATTGTCGTGCTTAATGTTAATTAAGGCGCGCGTGTTTTGAGCTTAAGCGTAATTTTTATATTAGTAGTATATAAAATAAGTAATAATGTTTTTTTCTTGTGGCACTTTTTAATATTGAGTTTTAATATTTATAGTCTTAAGCCATAAACGTGGAAATACAAATTAGGTTATAATTTCTTTAGGTATTTCTTTGTGGTTTGTGTAAATAAAATTTACAAACAAGATAATATTGTTTTTAAATTACTCGTTTTGAGTCCATTTCGGTTTACATTGCAACTCGGGTTTATGTCACGTTTGATAGGTTAAAAATTTGTGGTTATTAATTATTACCTGACATGAATTTAGTCGATAATTAAACAAATTGAAAGATTAATTTATCAAGTAACCAGTTATTATTTATTCATTCATAATTCTATGCTCCCTTTAGTTGAAAATCATTTAACTTTAAAAACTTAAGTATGGCTTGAAAATGTTATGCAAATTGTGGTTAAACGCATATTTCGTTATCAGCAACCTTTATAGTTGTTTTTATAATTTTTTACACAAACCACATTATAATTTTACACATAATAATCCCGTGGAACAGATTTCACTTATAAATCGAACGGTTCAATAACCTAGTCACCTGTTTAGGACAACATTTTCATCGTTTCGATATATCTCATCATCGGCTTTTGTAATTTTTAAGCACTAACTCTATTTGTAATTAATTTGTGTGTTTGTAAATACGTGTTTGGAATGTATGTGGCGGCCGCAGCCACCAGTATTGATGTGCCTCTAATAAAACTTTCATTTGAAACTTTTGCCTTTCATTTCAATTACACCATCATTGTGATTGGAAGTTTTGATTTGCAAAAAAGAAAAAAAAAATGTAAATGAAAATATAACATTTATTAAAATAATAAGAGTCGTCTCACAAACTATAATTAAAAAAATAAATACAAAACGACAGAAGTTTTTGGTATCCATTTCATATTTGTACTAACAGTAATATAATTATAGACTATACATTTATATACCACTGGGGTAAACTATCAGACTTTTGGAATCCTTTTTAAATTATCTTGTATATAACAACTAGGAAATCAAAGTCGCATCATTAGATCTTTAATGATTACCATTTTACCCAATTTACTTACATGACATTTATTCTGTATGTTGAATTATTTAAGGGCAATATAGACGTTATATTACACCTATTGTAACACATTGTTTTTATAAAAATTCAAATGTTTTAAAACCGATCACCGAATTATAAAAAACTGTACACAAAAATAGCTTTAACAATTTCATATTTGAGATCAATCCATAAAACATTACATGTTACCTTCAAAACGCTAAATTATCGTTAATAAAAACCAACCGTTTGTCCTGGTGTGGGCATGTGATGCGCAGGGAGGAAGAGGATGTTGTAAGAAAGGTATTGGATATGAATGTGGACGGTTACATGGGAAGGGGGAGACCAAAGAAAAGATGGATGGACTGCAGGAAAAGAGTGAATGCGGAGATGACAACAAAATAGAGAGGAATGGAAGAGGAAGACATGTTGCGCCGACCCCAAATAAAAATGGGAAAAGGGTAGGGAGATGATGATGAAAAACCATGTCCTGATTAACCTTCATTTGACGCACGTTTCTATACACTTTTAACTTTACTACGACGCAATAACAAACTAAACTGAACATCGATATTTTTAACACAATTTATCGATATGGAGGTACACTATTTATGGTTCAAAGGATGACTGGATAGGTAACACAGAAACAAATGCGTAACTGTTAACGATTTAATCAGATTAACCGCCTAATATACTATCTATATTAATTGTTCTATACTATTCGCGGACAACTCCAGTAACCGCCAGGCGGCCTTCGCGTTCAGCTCCTGCGGGTCCCGGCACAGCACCCACACGTAGTTGACTCGCATCACCTTGTCCGGGTCCCCCTCGATGACGTTATTCTTCGAATCCCTCACGCACATTATCTGCTGGGACTGGAAAGTGATCACCAGAACCGGACCTTGGTCCATGATTTTGCCCATGACGAGCTCGATCAGCTCTATGTCTAAGATTTTCGAGTCTAAACGGTAGCCGAGCTGTTTGCACTGTTTTATAGGGGTCGCTAGTATGTTGAAAACGCCTTCGTAGCACCAGTCCTTCAGGATGTCGAGATCGCCCCTCACCATCGCTTCCAGAACGTTCGGTATGATGTCGTTCGCACAATCCTCCAAGAACTTTTGAGCCGTGAAATTCGGATCCATTTTACATATTTCCGTTAGCGTTTTAGACAGTTCCGTTTTCTCGAATATATTGCCGAAGAGGCTGCCGACTTTCTCTGTGACGAAGCGCGAGGCTCTCGCCACGGGATTATCAGATTCTTCGTATTTGATCTTCCAATCTAATACCTGGAATCGACGCGTGACAATTTTAGAAGAGTTTGGACAAATTAGTCGATTAGTAGACCACCATTAAGAGAATATGCGATCGGTGAGAGGTATTTCTGAAATCTTTTGATATTGTGTTGCGGCCCAATAAAAGCGAAAGGGACAACTGAACCGATTTTTTAATTTTCTTCATAGAATAAGAAAGACTGACTGCGCCTCTACGTTTTGCTTTTTTTATTGTTATTTACCAAATTTGTTTGATAAACGTGAACGTCTGATGATGGTAAAATCGAGCATTTTTTTTTTATTTTCAAAGTTTCTATAATAACTAATTTATTGAAAAAAATTAAAACGTTCGGGCATAGTGGCAGTGGTTGATATATATTATTTGGCATAAAAATATTTAGGGACTATGTTTGTATGGAATAAAAACGCAGCTCGCATATCCTCTTAAGTGTCACATCTCTACATTATTATGCTCGTAAACGTTATTCATAAATTTCTTCCAAATTGTATAATTATTAGGATCTAAAAAAGATAGAACACTTACCTTATTAACATATTGATTGTTGTTTTTAAAATCTTCCCACTGTTGGTAGAATTTTGAGTCTTTATGGAGATCAACGCCAGTCGTTTGTGTGTCTGGAGTGAATGTCCTCTCGTCATCAGCCACCTGGAATACCGCATTTTGGTTAACAATTTTATATGGTGGTGGTGGCACTTTCTAACGACCATGAGCTACCAACATCAAGATTGAAAAAAAAAATGTCTTTAAGCACATATAAGTACATTATGGAAAGCCTAGATTAAAAGACTTAAAGAGTTACCATTTTAGGCGAGACCGTCACAATCAGGTCTGATTGTGCTTAAACACTGAACCTTGTACAAGAAAAACTAGATAGCCATGGGCAGAGCCGTCTTTACTTATAGTGCAGGACGGTAGAGGACGCCAACGCTCTCAAAGACTGCGCCCGTGTTACGGCCGACAAGGGGGGGGGGGGGGGGGGGGGGGGGGGGGGTTATGGTTAAAATTGATTCTCGACATCATAAATTGTATCCGAATTATCGTTTGAAAATATAACTGTAAGTATTCCATTTTGACCGCGCGTCTACTGGAGGGCGCCAGGATATCGGTTGCACACGGGCGCTACAAGGGTTAGAGCCGCCGCTATCCAGGAGTGTCTAGACCCTTTAATTGATTGATTCAACCGAAAGACGCCCACTGTTGGACATAGATCTCCCTCAAAAAGGGGCAAATTGCCATAATCGCCACGCTTGGCAGGAGGGCGATAGTTGTTCGTGGTTCTCAGAGGATGCTGCTGCCCATCCTCTGGTTTATCCCTTAATCGCCTTTTACGACGCCCACGAGAAGGCATGGGGTGGTACTATTCTTAGCCGGCACCACACTACTATCATCCCCTTACAAGTAAAACAAATCAACAATTAAATATTATCAAAAATAAAATACAACTGAAATGTAAAATTAATTGTAAAAAAATAAATAAATGTTAAATGTAGCGTAGATCTAAAAAAAAATAAAAAAAAAATAACTTAATTTTACACTATAATGACAAAAGAACTATTTTATTTGAGTTCTTTTTTAACTCTCTCTCTCATACAAGTCAACGGTTGTGAATAGCTGTTATTGAAAGACATTGTGAGATCATGCGGTACATAATTCCCTTCGTTCAGGAATGCGTCTTCAAAAACATCGTCATTATCGTTATCATTATTTATATTTCTTTCTAAAAGTTTAAGATGTACCGGTAACTTACAGTTTAACCATATACCCATTAGAAACTGCGCAGGATAATTTAAACTTTCGTTTAAAGTCGTTTAAGTTTGTTGAATATTTTAGATCAACCTCTCACATTTTACCTTTAATTGGGCATAATAGGGGATGATGCTACGTGAACGAAACACCATTTATCCGAAAGTAGTTTAAAATCTCGACATGAAAACTGTGGACCACTATCACTGATTATAATCTCCGGTATACCATACGTAGCAAAATTTTCTTTCATCGCGTTTATAACAGATAAAGAAGTATCTTTTAATACAGTAATTTCCGGAAACCCAGAAAAATAATAAATTATCATTAAGTGTAGCAGCTCTATAGCTACATATTAATAATTACGTAAACACCATCATCATTACGAAGAGATCGTCTACAAATAAGGAGGTACTTGTCGTCTCGAAAAAGAACGGAAGCTCTCCATAGAACGCGACCAGTAGAAAGGCGCCGGCGCCCCGTTTTTGCTACCTGCTGTCAATAAATAACACAAAGGATCGACGCGCAGAACTACTAATATCCCAAGCGGATGAAGCTCGCCGCGGGTGGCGCTAAGACGACTGTCCCGACCCTTCACATCAGTTGACCATAAACCACATTGACGCAATGCAAGAAAAGATCAAGCGTTGGATTTCTCATTAGCACAGATCCACATTTTTTAGTACAAAAGTTGGCACATTTATTAAGAAATATATACTTCATATTTAACCTTTTGCTTGAATGTTTCATTTTTCTACACAAACGTCGAACCCAAAGTCTCCAGAGTGGCACTAGCATTTAAAGTTCCCCTAAATAAGTAATATTAGTTTTATTTTAAAATAAATCAGTACCAATTTTATTGCATGGCAATTTAGAAATAACAATAGGAATAATCGTCTCTTTAGACGGTTTATTTAAATTCTCCTCGCACATTATACATTATTTTACATCATGTGACATACTCGGTCCAAATAATACTTCTCGCGCACCTCTCTTACAGTGATCTACCCATAAATGACCATTGAACAAATCACTATATACATATAAATTAATTTCATGGAGACGTTTTATTATACCTAGATTAGAACACGCTTCTCGGCCCAGTACACTATGACAATTTATATTAGCGATCGCAAACTTTAACAGATACATATTATTTTTGTGCCACCATTTAATATTATATATTGGTATTGTGCTTAACTTCAGCCCCTAAACATGTCCATTGAAACCGCAAAGCCGCGAAATTGATTCGTGGTCTATAGCTCGCCGCCGCGATTGCCATGTCCTTTGGACAATACAATATTTGAACCCGCTACCCGCTAATTATCTAAACCGCAAAAAGTGTTTCGCCTGTAAATTAATCTAGGAGGAATCTCCACCACAGCAGCGTACGTAATAGTACCACAGCGACCGGAAGCACTCGAGCGCCTGCGCATCATTCGTCGCCAAGTAACTATATATTTTCTTCCCGCGGTTGAGCAGATCCGTATACCGTTGCTCTCGCATTTATATATATATAAACATATATATATATATATATAAACTTTTTATAACTTTTTACAACAAGTTTTTCCTCTACCCAGAATCGCACGCGCTGCTAAAAATGTTTTCACTTAAAAAACAATTTTTTTTTTAATGATATTGAATGATAATTTAACAAAGAATAAACTATCAAAATGCACTAAAAAGTAAATAAATAATTACTTTATTAATCTGTATCTGTTTACTTCAATATATGTTTTATTTTAATATCTATGATTTTGAAATCAGTGCCAGCTTGCGGATAACAACGTGGTATAAATCTACGTCGCTAATTATATTCAATTTTATTTAAAATCACCCGAGTCCTTTATTTAGCTTATATTTAATTGTGATAAAGTTTAGACAGTTATTTCCATTTGTAAATGACTTAACTCTACCTGGCACAGACTCCTAAATTATTAATGACATTAAAACAAAGGGTATATTGAAGTAAACAGAAGCAGATTGCTAAAGTAATTATTTATTTACTTTTTAGTCCATTTTTGTAGGTTATTAATCAAATGTTGTCTAATCTCTGAAAAATGGCTGGAACTATTTTGAATGGGCATTTTTTGGCTGATAGCTGAATTACCTCTGCGTAACTTAGGCTACTTTTATTTTTCAATAATAATTAGGGTTCCACGTAAAAAAATTAAAACTCATGAAATACATATACACATTTCCATAATACAATGAGATTTGAACAATCTGTTTCCTTGACTAACCTCAACTCGTTTTCTCAGAGCAACGGGAGAGATGTAGACCCGTCCCTCCAAACCGCGTGGTGTTATTTCGTTCTTAACCACCTCCGTCGCCTGAAACAAAACCACAATTAATATTTCAAAACTGTTTCAAATATTTATAGAAGAGTGCATTCGATATTACTAATGATACTTTAGAGCCAATATTTTGGTCCGTAGTCAAAGTTACTATATCCATTTGTCAATTTAACTATTACTATTACACAAACCAATGGTTTTATAATCACAATGTGTTTTTTGATGACAAAATCTACTATGGTTAAATTTAGCTATAGTTATTTATGTTGCCAGTAAAATAAACTGTATAATAGAATACTTTTGATTCCGGGTAATTTTTTTTGTATGATCATTCCCAGTAAAATGTGTCGGGGTCCATAGTTCGAGTTGTCGAACAAACATTACAAAAAAACAAAGGGTCGAACTCTCGAACATCTGTGTCCATTATTATTTCTTGTGATAGTTTTGTAATACTATTAGCTTTTTTTTTTATTTCGTCTTGTCTAAAATATTCTTTGCTTTTATAATTTAATTCTTGAATTTAATATATTTTACAAGCCAAATAAATATTTGTACGAACTTGATATACTATACATAATGGAATACTGAATTCTTATGAAAAACAAAATTCATAAACAAAAATATTACGGAAAAGATAATAAATAGCAATACGTTGTAATTATTTAACAAATTATTTTATATAAATTAATATTACATAATGAAACCTCAAATTATCTACTTCAAATGTTACACAAATGCAATGAAACAGCTGTTCGCACTAGAGTTAACCATCCGCCATCTTGCTAACCCAACTAAGCTAAATGGTTAATTTTTTTAACAAATAGTCACATTTTTGACAAATGGTTACCTTAACTATGTTTCAAAAAACGCATTAGTGCATTATTTTAACCATTTGTTACAAATCTGACCATTTCTCGAGTTGACTACGGATAAAAAAATTGGCCCTTAGAGTAGTGGTCAAGTTTTCTGTTCAAGGGCAACATAGGTCAATATGAGGTACCACTGCGGGCCACACTTTATGGAATAAGTAGTTGATACCATCTATTAATTGACATATAAGTTATGAGCATTCAAACGAAAATTACCCATAGATTTTCTATTCCAATAACAACATAAGAAGTTATTTTTAATAACCTAATTCACTAAAATTGTCTATCAAAATTGTTTGCAACATCAAGGGCCTCACAAATGCCGTCCAAAGGAAACAGTTTGATGACCACTGCTGTAGAGAGTATGTCTTCCGTCACAGTTATGGCAATTATGTATACCAACAAAATACAAATTATTTAAGACCAAGTTCTCTCCTGGTTAAATTTTTGAGTCCCCGTTTGAGTGATAAACTTAAAACTAGTCACTCAGGTATTGGCGGCGATAAAAAACCGATATAAATATTAGAACACTTAAGTCCTGAGAATAAAATACTGCATGCAGCTACTCGAAGGAAGTCTAAAGAGTTGAATTATAAATTCGTGTGGATACGTAGCGGAAAGATTTTTGTTCGAAAAAATGAAGAATCGAATAACATCTACATACGCATCGCTGACACTCTTATGAATAAATTATGTTAACTTTTATTAATTCGTCAATTATTTGTCGTGATACAATTTATTATCATAATTTTAGTTTCAACTTTAAATATTTCTTAAATTCTCCAGCCTAAATATTTATTACCAGAATGTAAGAGGTTTAAAGTCTAAAACTATAGATTTTTTCAATAGTGTCGTAGTTTTGATACTATAATATTAACTGAGACTTGGCTGAGTTCATATAGGGTTGTACTTCATCTAAACATGATAAAGAACACTTATGATCATCACTTACCACTTGTAAGAAAAATACTGACATGTTCATGGCTTAAAATATTATGAAGAAGCACAGTTCTTTGTCATGGGAAATTCAAAACAAATACCGCATTAAAGTTTTGAAAATGTATTTTGTTTTAAATCTATTAATTAGTGAACATTATAAAGCGGAGAATTCTTTTAGAAAGTATTTTTATAAGCACTTAAATCTAGATCTAGATTGCCTCGGTGGCGCAGTTGTATTACGGTGCGACTGCCGTTCTGAGGTTTCGGGTTCGATCCCCGGGTCGGGTCAAGTGGTATTGGGTTTTTCTACTCAATATCATCCCGGAGTTTGGAATTTGTGCCCGATATGGCGACACGCTCGCTCCCTGTCACATCCGGGACGGAACTAAGCTCGGCGGAATGTGAGTGGTGTAGTTCGCTATTTCACCTCTGCCTAACCCTTCGGGGAAAACGGGCGTGAGCTTATGTTAATGTATGTACTTATATCTAAAGATAGTAAAAGTTTATTCCAAATACTTGTTATGTTATCATAGATCCTGTGGATGGTAAACATACCTGTGATATAGTCTTGAAGGCAGATGTCTGTCCTAGTTTCTGACTCGTGTCTGCTATACTCTCTGCAGCTCCTCTTGCTGATTTTGATAGATCTTCTGTTAATTTTCCTGTAAAAAGAATCGTGTAAAATAAATGAATGATGCCTTCATTTTTCTTGACATTTTTTTACATATTGTTTACTTTTACCTTTTGATGTTTTCCTGTTATGAATTTATCAATACTAAGTATGTAAGAGATTTATTCGTCATAATAACCTAACCTAACAAGTCACCTAACAAAGTTCCAATTATATTTGAAAAAAAAAACATAGTTAAGGTGTAACCATAGATTATAAAAATATGAGATATTTATAAACATATTTTATTGTGGGTATTCACTCACCAGCTTTCTTAGCAATTTCAGATTTACTGGCTTCCTCTAAAACATGCTCCATTTTTCCCTTGATGCCCCCTAAAGTCTCTTTAAATACTTCAGACCCTTTCGATGCTTCTGATTCCACTGCATGGAATTTCTTCCTAGCTGCCTGGAAAGTAAATTTATTCAATGAAATCTATATTCACAGAGAAATAATACTATAAAATTACTATAAATAAAACATTATGAGACAAAACAATGAAGGTGGATGAAGGTAAAACTTATGTTATTGAGGTTTTTCAAATTGGATGTTGTCTTAAATAACATATAAGACATTTTTGTTAAGCTAAAGAAAATAAAATGTCACTATTCACATTTGAAATGATCAAAAAAATCACTTGTTTAAGTAACAAACATTTATTATAAGGATCCTCAAATTTTAAGTGTTGTTATTTTTAACCTTGTTGTTAATTTTTATAAAATCTAGTGTCAAACAGAAAGGCATATTATCAAAAACACATTACAGTTTAATGGGTTTGATTTATCTATAGACAATTATTTACCTAACGTATATAGTACTTTATATATTTGCATCAAGATAATTGTAATAAAATTTAAATATATATTCTTTTATTGTAGCACAGCAAAGTGTGCCTTATGATAAGTGCAGTAAAATAAAAATTAGCAACAACTAAGAAAATGACAATTCATTGCCAGTGTCTGATGGCATGGTAATTTGTAAAACCTATTAAATAGATGTCTACGTCCAAAACCAAAAATGAAACAAAATAAATTCAATCACAGTTGACAATATATGTGGTGGCTGTACCCGAATGGCCATAGAAACAACACCACCACAATGTTAAAAAAAAATGTACTTAAAGGCAATAATATTCAAATGTAGTATAAACTTAAATCTGTGGATAAATTGCTATATATTGATTTGAGAAAGGGCTCTCGTCCGAGACAATCTTTACTAGACATACCTGTAATGCTTCAGAATTCTCCAATTTTTGTGCCTCTTCCCTGAATTTCTTAATGTTTTCCTTCATCTCCTTGTTCTTTGCTATGTCTTCTTTTATGTTTTCGATTATTGAGGAGAAAAACCCTTTTCTTGCTGAATACTGACGACATTCTATTACAGAATACTGAAATTAAAGCAATGTCATACAAATACTTAACTGTTACATAAAAAGTATATATTTTAAAATAATTATGATAAGAATATGTGTAACATACAAAGTCATTTTAACATTTAATTAAAGTAAACATTTTATAAATGAAATATATATTTATTTACTTGTAGCTTAAATAACATATATTCCAAATATTCCCTGCAATGTTAACATTCAAATATCAAAAAGTTTATTTTAATAATTTGACTTTATTACCTACCTGATCTGATTTAATAGTAAGTACGGTTGTTTTAAGGTTAACGGGCACGACGCATTTCCATCGCGCCGGACTATATAACAACTGTCTACATGAATGCTGTAATTTAGTAAAACATTATGTTATTATTTCACAAACCACATAGTACGTAACCTAACCTACAAAAATATTACCATTTCTATTAAAACACAAATAGTCTATGGATATGTAAAATTACTATAATTAAACGGTATTTTTAAACGTTTCAAGCAACAAGTCAAAATTTTTAATACGACATTGAGAAAATCCCATTCATAAATCCGTGCAACTAAATTGGCCAAATGTCAAAAATCTTAAGACTTTTTTTTTGTTCCGTTTATTACTTTTAAAGAAAAGGCAAAAGTACTAGTAGACCGTGCAGCCAAATCTGACGTTAGGAACAATATCAATAAATGAATGGCGGCAACAAAATTATGGCCTGTTACGACCACAACAAGAATGATAGGGACATTTTCGAATTTACGCTCAGTCTCATTATTTCCACTTTACTACACTTGCGTATTATAACTACACCATATCACGTAAAATGGCACCAAAATTACATCATATATAGTCAAACACTGCAAAATAATGAATTAAAAACAAGGACGACAACAGGACAAACCAAAATCGCGCCAGACACCAATAAAAGGCATAATTTTTATTTGTTCCGTTTCTTCTTTCTTTAATAAAAGGCAATGATCACATAATAATATTACTCCTACCGGAGCCAATGATACTAACTAGATCATACAGCCAAGTATAATGTTATTGTTACACAACGCTGTAACAAAATGGCGCTTTGTTACATTGACGCTACGTAACATTATTTTTAATAATCTTTCCTTGTGTACAATACCTGAACTGCAAAAAATCTAAATTAATTCTGCCAAAACTCTAACTAAAGATTACAAAGCTTCACTATAAAAAAAAAGGCCAAAGACAGATACTACACAAAAAATGAAAAATAATTGTTAGCAACTTCACAGCTACAGATAAATATTAAAATTCATGATAGGACATTATCTAAAAAAACAAAATAATGTTGTTGCACTCTTTGCCAAAGCACTTGTTTTAAATTATCTATGAATATTCATGGTTCCGGTATTATCAAATGATTTACTATTATTTCCTAGTAGATTTACAAACACTACTGTAATTATATAAGTTTAAGTTAATAAAATTAAAATATTTTTTAAGTTATAAATATGAAATGTAAAAATTTGAATTGAACTATAAAATTTTATTACTTACGTAAAAAAAAAAAAAAACATTTTCCGGCGTGAACGTAGTTCTCGAAACATAAGAAAGTGAAGTGTACTATTTTCATTTATTTTCTATCGTCAAATTTAGTAACGGAAACGTGTCGTGTTTGATTAAAACATTATTTATTTCTTGTTTATAAGTGTACGGTTATTTTACGTGTGGTTATCGCTTGATTTTCAGAGAATTTCGCGAGGGGCCAGTCATAGACAGAGAAGGTACGCACGTAGCAATGTATCATATATCTTTTACTTAGATATAGTACCTAATAGGTCTCTGACAGGTTGACTGTCGACCACGTTTTTGCCAGCTGGTGCGAGCTCTACAGCGGTAGAAATCTTTTACATTACTTCGTAGTTAGTTCAACAATGCTGTGTGTAGCACTTGGGTAATTGTGACGTATTTGATAAAACAGTGTGGTGTGACAGGTTGGAGCGCCCAGGGTGCGCGAGGAACTCCTAGCTGCACCATCACTAAAACGAAGATCTACAATTCATCCCGTTCGCGAGATCTCGTCCATCGGGGCGTAACCGTTTTATATGCCTTTAGCAAGATATTCAGGTAAGGTTATAATTTTATATATATATTTCGAATTGCGGGGGGTTGGAACGTGGATAGGTATTTTCAAGTATGATTAGAACATTTAAAATAAGCGGATTTTGTTTGAAATAATTTCAATATTATATTTATACCGGCTTGCTTTGTTTTTAAATTAAAACCCGGATTGGAAATAACTCTTGATTACTGGTCATTCTATATCAGATACCTGTGACGTGAAAAAATTGTTCATAATTCTGACATCCTATTATAATTTTCAAATGCTGACCAGATTCCGGTGCACTGTTTCTAAATATTGTTTTTTTATAAAATCTCAAATTTAACAAATATTTAAAAACTAGTAAAAGTATGCTATTTTTTAGTATAGTCTATAATATTAGTTTTATATTTACAGAAACAGGTTGCACTAAGGGTCTTTTATTAAGATTCTATGTGTATTCACATTGAGCTCCATTATTATTATAATTTAGAGTTTAAAATATCTAATATTGATCTGAATTGCTTTACAAGTAATCTTTTAACATTTTTTAATGTTGTCCAGCTAATTATTTTACATGCAAGACAATGTGAATGCTATTTATATTAATTTAATATACTTTATAAATACACTAATGAATTTATGTTATTGTGAAAGATCTACTGAACTTGCTTAGTTCACTTCAATAGTTAAGTTAAATTGTTATACTGTTAAATTGGTACCCCTTACAGTTTATAAGAATAATTTATAAGATCTGCCCTTATTTATGAATCTGAGTACTGTGAAACTTAAGAGGTAAAAGAAAGGAGTGCATATTATGTTAAAGATTATTTAGATATATATTAGAATGGATACGGTTAGATATAATATATCAGTTAATGCTTGAAAGTAAAATAGAAGTTGAAGAGTGATAGGTTAGAATGGCATAGGCATTCCTCTAGAGGTATGAAAGTCTCAAAGAACTTAGTATGAAGGTGAAGTGTTAACTGATCTCTTGTCAGTCTCGACTGTTTCATTGTTTTTACCTTGTGTTTTTACCTTGTATTGTGCTTACCATCAGGCACAATGCTCTAACTTTGCTGAGCAACTATAAAAAAGTGTGTATAGCTGACCTGATAAAATGTAGATAATGGACTAGAAGATGATGAATCAATCTAAAGTCTTAAACATGTATTAAAAGTTGGTTAAGTTAAAAGATTTTGAGAGAAAGTAAATTTTCAGAGCCTGTAAGTGTATTTGCTTAGTTTAATTTCAGAACATTGTTTATTTTGATATCACTCTTAGTTATTCTCCTTCCTTATTGTTCCATGTTTCAAACTCAAACTAATAAGAGTTTTCTAGGTAATAGTGCTAGATTTTACAATAAAGTCTCAAAGTACCAATCCACCAGCTGATAAGTTCAGGCACCATAGATAAATGACGGAGATGTCTGGAAGTGACAGCATTCTCTGTGCATACTAATAACCTAGGTAACTATTAGTTGTAAAGCTAAAAAAAAAAACCTGCAGGAAAAAAACCAGATTGTGATTTTGCTGGTTCTTCTCGATGACTGGATTGTTTTCTGAACCAGTGGTAGGTTTTGATGATAATAAGTGCCTTATCAGGGCCTAAATTGGAAAAAAAAAATTATTTGAATTTGTATTGCTATTATGTTTTTGTTTGTGCTCTGCACACAGTTTGATTTGATTTGATTTTGAGAAATATTCAATCTCTCTCTCTTAATTCTGGCTTTATCTTTGATTTCTTGAGTTTTAACCAGAGTTATGTGAAAACCTAGCCTTTTAAATATTGCTTGTTTCGTAATATGCTTCTGACCATGTTTTCTCATATTACAAACCAGAGTTTGAGATTGTCGAGTTATTATTAAATACATCCACTCAACCAAAAGATGTCCTCTGCTGGACATAGCCCAAAGTTCTCCACGATGACCAGTCTTGTGCCACCCGCGACCTTCACCAGGTCGTCTGTCCACCTTGTTAGGCTATACCCACGCTACGTCTTCCAGTGCGTGGTAGCCATTCGAGAAACCGTTTACCCCATCGGGCGTCGATTCTGCGAGCAAATGTAAAACTAAATAACTATAAATTATGTAATAAATATTCAACCAGTAAATTAATGTTTTGAATGTTCCATTAAAAATACTCAAGAATACATTGTGAAGAGCCTATCAACGAAAACTCTATGGATTGTGAAATTCATTTACATTAATAATTGTTATTCCTGTCATAGTACTATCTCCAGTGGGTTCTTATCGAGCGCCAGTATGCTAATTATGTTAAAACATGTGGAGCTCATAAAATAACAAAAAAACACGAGATTGTGTGTATTGGAATTATTTGAAATGATAAGTATAAATGATCAAGATATGTTGCCTTGTTACATGCGCGGAATTGATCACAACGACTACTTTACATATAGTGACAAAATACGTCATAGTGACTCGCCATGTTGCGGTTGCCACACATAAAGTACTGTATAGTAGGTTTACGGCTGATATTATTTGTGACGGAAAGTGGAAAGTACTCATGTTATCAATCTCTATTTTTCGAATTGGTCTTAACCTTATATTTCTTAAACATATATATGAGGATGGATTTTATCCAATAAAGTCTAACAAAATAGAACACCGCTTACAAATTCTATGCAAGTTCAGTGTTACGAACTGCATGATATATATACGTCGTGTATGCGTGCGCCTACTGCTACCCTCCCTCTAACCCCCATCCACCCTTGTCCTCTCCCATTGGATCAATATTCATTTTACGATGCATCGTTTTATTAAGTTGCACCGTAGGCAACCGTTATAAGCAGAAATTTTGGAATAGGTACTAGTGTTTGTTTTCACTCATTTCCGGTTCATCATAATATATATTTTCCTTTTCTATTTGTATATTAGCTTCGCAGAGGCCTTTGCCAGTGGACTAATTGGCCTTTATTGTCACAAAACGGATTGAAATTCATATCGCTTTAATTTTGCTTAGATATTAACTAATCTCTGTAAAATGTTTTCGATATCGAAGACGAAAGATATTTGTTAGAATCTTAGCAAGAAGAACCTATGTAGTCTTTACCTACAATATATTCTTTGGGCTGTCTATGTATGTATGTTCTAAAGATAAGTGGTCTTCTATATGCTGTATTGAACGCTTCAACGAAACGAGTGGAAATTCTATATAGCCGGATAATTGGTTGCGTGGGATCTATCTTTAATAGAATAGCTATTTTCCATTTACCGCTTGAATGTCTCGTGGTTGGTTAAAAATAAAATTATTCCAATAATGCATTCTGCTTGTTAGCGATTTGTGTCGGAAGGATTAACACCTACATGGAAGCAAAATATAGCTCCAAATTATCTCGATTTTATTGGTAAATTGAAGAGTTAGAGTTGTTGTTTTAATTAATAACTTCGTGATTGTTTTTTTTTTTTCGATCTTTGCGTGTACTTAATTTAAAATTAAGTAATAACAGTAGGACCAATAAAAGAAATATTATTGCGAAAGGTTTTCATGTTTATTTATCAATCCATGCGGTGAAAAAATAAAAGCTCTGAAATTCTCTACAATTGAAATTTCAAATAAATTTTGAATTAATCCCATGTATTCTATAAAAAAAATAAGCATTTACCTAGTATTGGGGTGGGTAGTTGCGTGGGGAACTCGGTGTTCGAGATATTCCAGCCGGAATTTCTCGTTTATTTAGATTCGCATAATACTATTGAATTCTATACGGTTTAGGGAATAAAATTTTGCCACGAGTTGACGTTATCGAATACGATTAAAATACCATAAAGACAATATTGCTTTTTACAAACATCCAGATGATATCCCGTAACGGTATTAAAGTCCACAACAACTTATTTAGTTGTGTATAAAATAAACTCTATCTTGTCTGCACTAGAATTTTTTTTTATTTCAAAAGAGAAAAATTGCATATACAATGTTTCTTATCTCGACACCGCGCCGGTTAAACAGTTTACTACGGGTTAACTGTTATCACAATTTTCCATTATTTCTTTGCGTTGCGTCACTGTGCAGAAAGTACTAAAAGATATATTTGTTTTTTTATTTTTTATTTCTCGGTATACCCCTTTAGCACTTACCTGGCGTTTACGCCAGCTTTCCATTGTTTTCCTATTGTCTTATTTTTATGAGTACTCGACATATTAATTCCGGTAGGAATCGAAACGTCAGACATCAGATAACAACACAATTTAGTCAAATTGAGATCATCATTGGTTCGCGTATAGTTCTCAGGTAAATATTTACATTTCAACATAGCATTACAAAGTGTATCAACAATACGTATTAAGAACATCGAACAACAATTAACTAGGGAAGGTGCATTTCTACGCGTCAACGATACACATAGACTTGGCAAGTGCTCGGTGCCGAAATTGTGTTATGTCACATCATGCAGGGTTCAACGATCTCGACTTTCACGATTACGCCGCGGGTCAGACGGCCAGACTCGCGGAAGCATCGAGTTTGTGACGACAACGATGACGTCACACGTCTCGTCATTATCACGCGCAAAGGTGACAACACAAGTGGAACATTCCTTAGAACTCGGCTGCGGAAAAGAGAGGAAATGTAGGTGTGAAATTATCAACGTTCAGTTTATTTTCGATGGGCATGGATAGAGGGGAACGCAGATGGTGTTCTCTTATCCTATATGGAAAGTTAGCAAAGATAGCCATGTAGTCGAGGAAGCGTCGCAAGACTGAGCAGTGTCTCTAAATTACAGTTCTATACTTTTCATTCTGATTCACATCCGAACACCAATCAATATCATAAGTTTAGCGATACTTATGAAAGAACAGTTAGCGTATTGGACATAAAAGTAATCGAATGATTCAGAATGCCAAAAAATTGTGCTGAAATTAAAACTTTGTTTCAATGGGTAAAGTTAGCCGATGACGGTGTTGGAAAACCTGGCGTATATAGGAAAACGCACAAATGTAAATTAATTGGCGATTTAAAATAGATTATGTTGCTGCTAATTGAAAATTGCTGTGGTATGGCATGAGTAATGACTGTTAGATTCCTTTACCTACTAGTATGAAATTTACAATGAAATAAATACCTACTTAAATGTCGATGTTAAAAATCCTAGATTTTGTTATGGATGTATTGAATTTGTTTTGTAAATTCCCAACAAATACAATAAATAAATTACAAAATTTTGTAAGATCGATAATAAGCACACTTTATTTTCAACGTTTTTCTCCGAATCACATGCAAGCAAGAATTGAATGTTCTATCAAAATTAACAATATTTAACCTTTTGAAATTATAGAATTTTTAATTAAAGGCAAATTAGGCTTTCGTTTTCTAGAAGATATCATCTGACGCAGTCGATTTTGTTTGCCTCGCAGTAACTTGGAAACTTAGAAGATTAAAGTCTTACAACACAAGAAAAATATCTGGTGTTAACTTAAAATTAGCACTTTCAATCGAACCGTCGACGTCTGAAATGTTTGCTCCGTGACATCGTTACTCAAAGACCTAAATTACGTTCTATAATTGTATGGTTTAATTGTGGGGATGTAATCAGTTTCAATGGTATATTACTTAACTAGTTTAAATCTAGCAAAAAAAAAGTCAATATATTACTTTTCTTTTATAGTAAAAGGTTTGTAAAATAATCCACAATTTGAACAAACCTTGTTTAAATCAATCGATCTCTTGCGTTCTCTTGCGCCCTCGACGTCCTACTTTAGTAAAACCACTCGAGTTTGAGACACTCTTTGTTCCAAATTACTTATTAATACACGAAAAAATAAATCTTATCATAAAATTTTCTTCCTAATATGAGTTTTACGTTTGTTAAAAACAGCCTTACTGATTATGTATGTGTTTAAATTTAAAACATAGCATTGTTTATATTAATTCAATACTGATTTAAATGTAACATAATATTATGCAGAAAAATGATACTAGCCATTGTCTCGTAATTGATATCCACATACAATCGGGAATATTAAAAAGAATTTACTATGTCTAGACTGTTGAGTCATAAAATACAGTTTGGGATCTGTAAATACTATTAGATACATTTAGAACTTGCAGTGAATCTAAACTTTTACTGTTAAATAATTTTACAGAAAGCAAAGAAAGGATATATGCCCAAAATAGAAGATGCAATCCAAATATTTGGCATAGCAAGATTTATATAAATATACTCCAGATTAGATATTTAAAGGATCGCACAATTCGCAATTCCGTTCATGGACCGTGACGTACTCGATGTTGTTTCACAATAATTTTCACGTCAGACACGCTAATGGAGTGCTAACAGCAAAACTTACTAACACGCGTGCGTTAATAAAAGACGTATGCAATGTCTAACATATGTACATGGAGCTTGTTTTATATCGGACGTGTGGCATTTTATTACTTTAGACACAATAAGACTTAAAGAAAATGGTCCATCTTTAATAGCAGCCACTGAAGTATAAAGTGAAAGAGATAAAATTTAATTCAAACGAATACAAAATCTCACGGATTTAAATGTAGCCACAATTTATGTATCACAAATATATCTTTGTCGATGAGTCACAAGAAACTTATTCATTATTTGAATTGCGTAAATAAAGTGCACAATAAATATTTTTAGTAAATAGTTTAAGACTAAAATGTTTATGTTTATCTTCCTTGACCCCTACGACAGTAATAGACGGACGGCCTAAAGATAAAAAAGCTTTAGAGAAATTAGAGAAAATTATATATTTTAGTAATAATCGTTTGCGGTTTGTTTCATAAAACACGAATCTCAGTAAAGATTTAGTTTTTAATGCGTGTTGTTATACAACTGCCTCGGTAGCGCAGTTGTATTACATACGACTGCCGTTCTGAGGTCTCGGGTTCGATCCCCGGGTCGGGTCAAGTGATATTGGGTTTTTTCTACTCAGTATCATCCCGGAGTTTGGAATTTGTGCCCGATATGGCGACAGGCTCGCCCGCTGTCACATCTGGGACGGAACTAAGCTCGGCGAAATGTGGGTGGTGTAGTTCGCTACTTCACCTCTGCCTAACCCTTCGGGGATAACAGGCGTAAGCATATGTATGTATGTATGTTATACAGGTTACGCAATGATCATAAAGATTCAAAAATTTAAAATGTTCATGTTTTGTTGGACACTAAGCAATTATTTGCAATCTATTAACGTGTATTAGCCTTTGTATATTTGCTAGGATAGCTTAAATTAGGTTCAGTATTTGCAATATTAATTTAGGTTCTGCTAGATTTATCATTCCAAGTGACCATTGTATGTTATAAATAGGTTATTTATTTTATTCTCCTTGAGTGATTTTGTTAGATGTCAGCGACGGTATAGAGGTTTTTATCAAACCCACGCGTATCTCATTTTCTTGACGCTTTGAAGAATGCGAAGTTCATTGGCCTTTCCAATATTGCCTCCCTTCATCTCAAGAGCCTTTTCACGTTCCGCTTTCTACATATTTTTCCACCTTTTCTATCATTGCTATGAAGAATTTTTTCATTGTCTGCGAGGATGCGATCTTTTGTTTGCATCGACTCTCTACTTTCGGATTATAAATTTATCTTTTTCAAGAGATGGAATTGCCTTTAGGTACATTTATTACCTTTTATTTAACCTTATTAAATGTCCCGAGGTCAGAAGAAATTGTGTTATGACTTGATTGTGTCTTTGATCATGTCTTTGAAAAATGACTGGAACTCCATTTAGATTTATGTTATCAATTTTGATTAAATTATGTACAACCATTTAATTAATTTGAAATATAAGATCATCATCATTGATTTCGTTAAAGGTAGTCTGTAGCCGATTTAACAACAACTATTTCAATTTCTTTTTAGTACTTTTTTTTTCAAAACCTCTTTTCATTTAACGATTCCACATTTCATTACATACATACTGGATACCTGGGATGCAATTTTTGATCACTACCTAGGAACCTGTGTGAGTACCATAATCGATATCGCTGCGTGGCGCGTGCGCTGTAGCTTCCCGTCCGCCCAACAGCCTGCGTGCGGCGCACCCGTGAAGCCTTGCTCTTTGTTGATGGAATGAGAGGCGGGGGCGGCTTATTGGGGCGATGCTAATTTTGTTGAAATAACAATTATGCCGCGTGATTGTTTTATACGACGTGGTTTTCTTTGTGTTTTAAGAATTAAAATAGTTTTTAATAATTACGTTTATTCTAATGAGGATAGAGAGAAACTACAACTTTCAATTTACTGATACACGTCTTTAGTTTCTTTTACTTTCATGAGTGGCTTTCAGTACTCGTCGATTACGGGTACTTTTGTTTGACCTGGCCTTTCTTCAGGACGTCTTCGATCTAGTCGAGATAAGTTTTGCTGTACCGATTTGCCCAATCACTCTCACCTTATAGATCTGATTCGTCAATCTCGTTTGATACATCCTCTACCATACAGCGGCATTCCTTCATCACACTATTCCTTAGTTTTACATAATCTACGGCTACAATTCTCTTTTATGTATCTTTTTCTTCTTGTATCTCTCTGCATAAATCTTACTTTAAAGATTCTTCTGGTAAATTTGAACTTACTACCATAAATATGTGTAAGGACCAACGTCCCAAAGAACAGCCAGCCGCACCTTTTTAGATACTCATGGCTTTTGAATTTTTGAAGCGATGATGATGAGGTAGTTAGTAGTTCCGTCGGATTTCCGAAGGTCCAGCCCACCTATCCAACTCTAAAATAGCTTAGTGTGTTTACCATCGTGGACTATATTGACAATACAGATTATTTGAGATTATAGTAAAATCACTGAGCCTATATAGTCTTAAAAAATAAAAGTTGCGCAAGTCCCCCATTTACGCCATTAGAATTGAAATTAGATTTTTATACTAGGGATATTTTTAATTGTTCTGAATAATAAAACTGGCCGGCTCCTCGGGATTGGTTATCTATGCTGAAAAATGTTTATGTGATCTGGTCAAAATTTAAGTTTACTTTTCCGAAAAATAAATGTTAACAAATAAAATAAATAAAAACTGTTTGACGATCCAAATAGAGTGTGAAACAAAACTCAGACAAATCACAGTTCGAATCAAAAATTAAGCCGATTATGAATTTCGACTATCTAATAACTGTATGTATGAACCTGTCAGCTGCATAAAATTTGTAAAATATACATATTCTTTGTATACAATAGAGTATAATGTCAGTGAACGGGGTTTTGCGCGGCTTCCAATAGTAATTTAATTAACGCTCGAAAGATATCGCCCTTGGTTTGTGTCACATGAACGTGAAACGTGTTTTTTTGTTGTTACGCCGCTTTGTAATTCGTTGTCTACGTGAAGTTCATGGTCAAGGTGCTTTGAACCGTTCGTTTACATGTCCAAAAATCACTCGATCTTCATCATAGCTTTTGATCTTTGTTTCCTGCGTTCACTTTTTACGTTATATAGGACTTATATAGGGTTTGGGGCAAATAATCTCACTGACCTTGGCTATCATGGAGCCGTCTTACAGGACTATTATATTGTTTATCCTATTTCTGGGGTGCAACTAGGTGCTGATCTATTTCTGTCACACGACATACCGGTTATTATAAAATTAGTTGTCAACAAATCGCATTGTAACTGTACCGAAACGGGACGCTAATGCCCGGTCCCTCGAGCGTTGTAATTGTTTGTTATGCAAGAGACAGGCGTAGAGCGATTTTTAAAATTTAATAAATTACCCTCTGTCAAATTTTAATCAATTCGTATGTTATGGTAATTCTTTCGTGTTTCAAAGTTCCATACTCATTTATGATATTTTCCATACTCATTTATGATATTTTTGGTTAAATTAGTTAATTTTGTTTAAGCCCAAATATCTTGCAAGTAATGCAATATGTAACTTTTGTTTGCTTATTAGTAATTGTTAGGCTCAATGCTTTGACCACAATTTCACCTGATTGTAAGTGACGATGTGGTCCAGGGTGTGTTTACCAAAACACACTAAGCCTAGTTACTAGTTCCCTAGTGATGTTGCCAAAAGACATCCGAATTGGTGAATTGTTTTCAAATTGAGGGTGGATAGCTAACCATGCGGGAATTATTACTAAATACTAATTAGTTCATTTCCTTCACCGAAAGCTCAGCCTGATATTTTGAGTTGGATAGGTGGTCTCGAACCTGCGTCCATTGACTAGGAATCCAATCTCACTGCCAACTGTGCTATCATTGTTTCAAATTATAGTTTGTCACTTTACTTTGCAGAAAGTAAATTATAAAACTTCAAAATATGTATAAATATGGATGCTATTTTTTTAAGCCGATATACAAAATTGAAATCAATCTATAGTTTTACGATGCGTAAGATCAAACATATGGATATGAATTTGTTGGTCTAATACATTGTGAAATCTATCTAGTCTTCTAACTTGTGCCTTCAAAGTAACGAGCATTTATTACAGATCGTTGGGTGAGAATGTGATTTATTACGACCTTGTAATATATCTCGGTAACGATGTCTGCCATTGAGCTAAGCGGTGGCAATTTGTATTTTATTTCGCTTGACTTAACAGCTTGTGGCTCATGTAAGTTTGTATATGACTTGGTGTAGTTGGTCCATTTGCTATTAAAATAACTAAAGTGTCATAACATTCTATAACTAACTGCCTCTATTCTGTTGACCTTAGGAGGGATCGTAATAGCTTCTCATCAGGACTTTGCAACTGGTAATTATTATTCTGCGCCATAACTAATTTAACCAATCGTTAATACGTTCAGCAAGTCTATAATTAAAGCTTTTAACTTTTAATTTTTTTATGGGTAATACTTAAGAATTAACGATCTACGAAATGAAGATTCTTATTTTGCAAAAAAAACTACAGTTAATGATTTCTACCTAATTGTTTTATTGACTGTTCTAAATAAGCCCTTCCCTTTCTTAAAGACTGTACTTCATTCGTGCTTTCAACGCAATGATATTAACAAAGTAACATCAACCAAACAAATACGTCGTATTGTTTTTACTTAGATGCTTACATTATAATATAGTTCGGTGACTGTAAAGTCTGAAATAAGCTCTGTTCACTGGTACTATTCTAAAAAAACACCTATACAGCAAAATGTTTATTCTGCTTAGTAATTACCACGAGTGAACTTGTAAAACCGGTAAGAAACTTGATACTACTTATTTTTAGGATTTACTCGTTTTGTACTTATATTGAATTACTTAGTTCTCCCGAGATTGTTTTCACTTTCGACTTTACTATGAGTTAAGTACTGAAAAAAAGCGTTACTTTTTTGCACAAATTTACTTGTTTGTAATTAAGATGTTATCATACGCTTTTAAATATGTTATTTTTAAGTAATTCGTGTTTTACTATTATTTTTCCTTTGGCATGAACTAAACGAACGTTTATAAAAGCACATTTGTTATGTAATTGTTTTTCGATAGATGTAACTGTTTCTGTTTCAGCAATTACCGTAACACAATAGTGTTTACCCCCAAACCGGAACGATAACATGGTTATGTGATGCGTATCAACGGAAACGGTCACGGCATACTATTGATGTTTTGTGTCTGTCTGTTTCTCGTATACATGACGCGCTGTAAATCTATTATAAAAATAAAATAAAAATACTTAATTAGGCTAATTTTTCTAAATCTTCAACTTCTGCTACTTCTTGACTAAAGTCGATATTTTCATACGAAAATAAAATCTAAATTTATTAAACGTTTAAATATAAATAAATCCCAATGAGATGTATATCAATATATTCACCACACCCTACACATTGGCATAGAGATCGAATTTCATTCAATGCGTATCGCTTTACATTGTCATGTCTAACCCACTTTAACAGAGACTGAACCAATCAACCTTGTTCACTTCTAACTTATAAACTATCAGCGTTTAAATAATAAAAGATATATATGTACTTGATATGTATGAACTGTTGTACATATATACATACGTGTATAAACTGCGCACGCGGCGACGACATGAGTCAGTTAGAATAAAGCATTAAAACTAATCGGTCGTTTCACTTATAAGGTCGAACACTATAATAATGCAATCATCCGCGATGTCACTCGCTTCTTTTAAAACATACAATTTTGGAACCATTTATTTGTAATTAAACTAGTTATCTTGAAAATATGTACCAAGCCATTTTCGTGAAGACATTTGACTTTTAAAATCTATTTTAGTCACTATACTTTTGTATGACCTTGACATTTATTTGAAATTGTGCATATTTGGTTGAATGTGAACTAAGAAGCATTAAAGTCCGATGCATTAAGTTAAAAATAGAACGACGCACAAACCAAGCAAATGTGGTCGATTTAACATAAACGATTTTGCCATTCCTGTGAGTTTATGCAGTACACCATTTTCTAGTACACGCCTTAAGCGCTCACAAACCGATACTGTGAGGTTAGTCAGATATAGAGGTCTTAAGTCTCAACACCGTAAATATTACGAAAAATAAAGCCGATTTTGGTTTAAACTTTAGCTTGTTACTTATGTTTAGACTAATTTATATGATATTTTCAGCATGCTGTTTATATGCAGTTTTCTCAAAAATCTATTATAGTAATTATAGTTTAAAAAATTAATGTATTTCCTTTTTACATTGTACTAGCTGCTCTCCGCGGATTTATTCGCGTAGTTCCCGTTCCCGTAAGATTTTCGGAATAAAAACTATCCTATGTCATTCCCTGGATTTTAAGCTATCAAACCATACCAAAATTCATCCAAATCGGTGCAGTAGTTTTTAAGTTTATTCGTTACATACAAAAATACAAATCTTTATAATATTAGTATAGTTTCTCTTAACTTAGAATTACTTTTAATATACACACTTATGTTTATTATTAAAATAAAATCAACGCGCTTCCTCTTGTCGCTTGCTCCGAGCTCCAATTGGGCAGAAGGCATCAATGAATGTCCGTGTCGCACGAATGCTCCGTACAATAAACAACGACATTGTTTAGATGTTTTGAATGAATATCAAAACGATATATTACATGTGTGGAGTATTTATTTATTTGTGGTAGGTACTCTTGCTGTGCTTACTAATCACAAATAATAAAATTACGCAGTAATAATTAAGTGGGAAATTGTTACGGTTTGTTATGTTTGATGTTGTTTGTTTTGGGGAATTTTTAATTCGCTCAATTCGCCAAGTATCATTGGTATTGTGAATAATGAATTATTATACAAAAGAAGTTTCTAATCTGCTTGGCACAGTTAGAAGTGTTGTGACCAGTTATATGTATTTTTGAATGAATTTACACTCATAAACAATAGTTGTGTTTTACGATTCAATAACTGCTAGTTCATCCATCCATCTAACGTAGTGTTTGCTAGTGTTTTCTTGACATGGGACCACGACGAACAAGAAAAATAAAATAAGTCAATATCAACTTTTAAAAAAAGTAAATACTTAATTTGATTAACGTTATAATTTTTATAGAAAACATTTTTACTAAAAAGTCATCTTTTAAATCAATATGGCTTTTGAGCTTTTACGAGTTTGACAATCGTTGGCACTACGCACTTCTATAAACCGAGCTCACTACTCGGTCCGTGGCGATATACGTTCCGAAAAATTTGAAATCATTCACGTTGGGAACCATTGATCTATCGTCCAGTTTTACACCACCCTAAAGATTTCTAGATTAGAACAGTAAATATTAAAAGTTTTGCTCAGCACTCGCAGACTGGCAGCAAAAGCAGACTCGGGCTATGCCAGACTTGTACATAATCTCTGAGCTATGAGGTTTTAGCAAACGAATTAAATTAATAAACACATAATATAATTTATAAGAAAATTAAAAGAGCGCTCTAATCTGCTAGTTAGGTTTATAAAATTTACGAAAGTTTTATAAGGTGACAATTTTTTAATGTCTGCATGTAGAGCGCTCTTTTAATTTTCTTATAATTGTTATTAATTTAATTCGTTTGCTAAAACCTTATAGCTCAGGGATTTTGTACAAGTCTGGCATCGCCCGAGTCTGCTCCGGTTATTTGTGTTTTTTGTTCTAGTTATTTCTGGTATACGGTTGCCACTAGAGAGAATTGTTACTATCTAACATTGGGAATTTACGTCCAATATGTGCAGAACACTTATAACTTTCTGTTTAACCCCTTGAGCACTTACCTGGCGTTTAGGCCAGCTTTCCGTTGTTTTCCTATTGTCTTTCTATTGTCTTATTTTTATGGGTACTCGACACATTAAACATCTATTAATAGGTAAATTTTTCCAGAAGTTTTAACGAGATTGCAATTTTATTTGTAACTAGCAGCGCCCGCTACTTCGCTCGCGTAAAATTCCGACATTTATATTCTAATAGACAACCTATATTCTCCCCCGTCCGGTCTGTCCCCTCCTGTCCAACAATTTTTAAACTATCAAATTATCTATCCATGACAACATTCCAAGTAATTAAAAATTAAGTATACCGCCATCTATGAATAACCATCAGAAGTTCATATATAATTTGACTACGTAATCACATTCTTAGCACTTCGTCCCCCATGTCATCAAAAAAAAAATCATGAACCGTCCAACTAATTATAATGAAATAATATTATATTCCTCGCCATATTTATACCTATTGATATTATAATTGACATTCAGTTCACTACTTCCATAAACTGACTCCTTAATACAACGTCTAAAATGCCTAGATAATTGTGTGAAAATATTGTTTTTCATTCTGTTCAATTTCAATCAATCCATCATTTTTTTTGTTATCGAATAAGATTAAATGCGTTTTAAAAATTACAAACTTCTTTCATAATAAAGACGCCGCGTGTCCTTCAAATTACTATAATATTTTGTAGTAACTATACTATAACTTAAAATATACCTAGTACTTTCTAATTGATACATGCACAGACAAAACAGACAGACAGACGTTTATAAAAATGATAGAAATGTGATTAATTACCTATTTTTAGCCCCTTGCAATAATTCTTTTCACAAAAATCGAAAATGTACAGACACATGAAATTTACAATTTTATTATTAGTATAGATTGTGAATAATGCCTGGAACGCCATGGGGTCTGTTTATTTCTCAACACAAGTAGTCGCAAAATTATCTATTGTATAGACTTTATACCAAATTATATGAATAACTATTCGTATCAGGATGTCTATTGAAAGCAGCGTATAAGGCACCACAATTACATACGTTAATCGTTGGAAGAATATTAAAAGAATCTCTGAATACTTTAATCACAGATTTGCTATTAATTACTCTGTATAGGTTTCAAATTCTTTGATTCATCGTGCTCTCTCCTCAGTCGGTCATTACTGGGATATATTTGTTCAGCTGTCTTTTAGTTATCTTAACAAGCTACTAATAATCATATGCTGTTTTTATTTTCAACTCTTAGTAAGCACATCTGATTAAATAATACTCGAGAATATATTTGCTTTTAAAACGTATAAGTTTTTATTTGCAATAGTGATGTTTATTGTCTCATAAATAAGGGTCGACCACTAAAAACATAATGAAAATCTGATCAAAAATAAAAAAACTTTTGTATTTTAATTTTCATTCTACAGAGAGATAGAGCTTACTTAGTAAGATATGACGTCATACTTTACGTATCTCGTACGAGTTCTATACTAATATTCGTTCTGCGGGAAAGGAAATAACTTCAAACTTTTATTAGCCGAATTATATTAACACATCGGCGAAATACCCTATGGTGACGACATTATAGGCTATCGAGGTAATAAAAGTGACTATACGGAGGTGCATACAATTTACGTAATTGCGGAAGTCGGTGAGCGTGTGCCGCATTGCGGGGGACCAAGCTTGTAATTGGGAGGGCGACCCTCTTGAGTCGCAGAGGATGGAGTGGGCCGACTTGGCATCTCTCTGTCCCACTGCACAAACGTTTTGCTTAACAACAACGGGTTTGAACTGCTTGCGTCAAACCGGTACCGATTTTATTTTGTCTTTTTTATATAAAAATATACCAAATTAATGTATAAAATGTTTATAATGGACGGTGATATTTTACACAAGTTGATTAAAATATTACTTAATCGCAAACAAGAAGAAGGACTTTCTAATCCTTGAACAGCCAATTGACACGTATTTATGAAACTAAATATTTTGATGATTACTCAAAGAAATATTTATATATACTCGTATTTTAGGGGTATATTAAAACTCCACTGCATTAAAACTCTATGAAGATGTCACAATTTATTCTTCATTAAAAAAAATATTTCTGCATACCGTGAAAAATCAGCAGACTGTTAAAATGATATAAAAAATGTTTCTATGGTATTTTTTTAGCAAATACTTTTTAAAATTCACAATTAAGAATGAACATGAAGTTCGAACTCGAAGTTGTTGACAGTTATGTATACTTGGGATAAACTGTCCATTTACGAAGGTCACCCTGTTTGTTTTATGATTAGCGGCGGATTCTCCTCCGGTAGTTAGCGTTCTGGTTCGTGGAGTACGAGTGAAGATAGAGGCGCAGATGAAGTATCTGGGCCTCATGTTATATTGCAGATGCAAATTTGGTGCCCCTTTTGATGAGCTCGGACTTCGGGTGATGAAGGCTGCGGCAGCGCTTACTTGGTTTTTGCCTAATTGTGGGGGACCGAGAGCTAACTGTCGTTGTCGGGAGACAGCTCGAGTGTACCTAGCTGACTTCTTATTGGGTTGGGGCCCATGTTCAAGTGCCAGCCGCTGGGACGAAGCGGCGGTCAATGCAAGTTCGACCCCGCAACGCCCCCTGCCCTGCCAGCTGTAGTTACACCGTGGAGTTTTAATAAGAAACAGTAGAGTACCCATGAGGGATTAAAAAAAATTCCAGTTACGTAGTTGGACAACTTGAAAAAGAGGTAAATCGTCGAATCCAACTCGGCTAGGCCTCGTTTGGAAAACAACGCAGAAACTTCTCGTCCGAAATACTGCAGTGTCTCAAAACAAAAAAGTCTTGGACCAGTGTCTGTTGCCAGAGGCGAGATACGGCAGTGGGACGTGGTCGCTTGCAATGGGTCTAATTAGAAAGCTCAAAGTTACCCAAAGGGGCAATAGAGAGGGCTCCTCCATCATCGATTCAAAAATGAGTAGATCCGCAGAAGAACCAAAGAAAACGACATTGCCCGAAGAAATGCCAAACTTAGTGTCAATAGACTGTACCGATCCTCGACTCTCGAATGGTTACCGCCTACCGGAAGACGCGGCGAGGGTAGATGGGCCCGACCTGGTGACGCGGATAGCACTAAACCGGTCGTTGTAGAGATTTTTAGGGGAGATCTAAACAACTTTCCAATTTTTTTTATCCGGTGGATAATATAAAGGCCCGTATCGAATCACATACGTTCAACCCACAGTACGTGCGGTTGTTCGATTTTCAATAAACATTTCTTATCAAGCGCTATGTAATGTTGCGCTAACAAGAAGCCGTAAAAATGTTAAAAGAAATATCATAAAGCCAACACTTCGTCCGTAGCTAGTACGAAAAACTTTGGAGTCCATATGCATGTTGTGTTACCACACGGACTCTGATGAGCAATACAGGGACAACTTACGCGATTACCATTTTGAAAAAAATGGCAGTGAAACAATTTTTATTTTTAAAGAGAGTTTGTTCATAAGAACATGTCAACCTCATCCATTCAATACCTTTATATTAAGAGTATATTGATACACATTAAACAAAGAATGATTAGCTTAAAAATTAAATCAGTTAAACTTTAAAGTATCTTTTTAAATCATCATCTTCCTTTTATCTAAGTTCTGAAGATTTTGCATTTCAAAAAAAGTTTTTTTTACACGATTTTTTTTTAAATGTACGTCACTGTGTGATCTTGACACCAACATCTCGTTTTTGGTGTTTTTTGAACCTATCTAACGCTGTTGACCGGAAGGGCATTTATAGCTTCACCGAAGTTTAGAGACGAGTGCTGGAGGCACTCAGCCACAAAAGGTAACTAGCACAAGGATTACCAAAGTGGTATGAACCTCGGCTTGGCATTACCTGAGTGTAAAAACTCCCGCGGAATTTTGATCCTAGCTAAACCCTAAATTTTTTATTTAGCATAAAAAAGGTTCTTTACAGGTCCTATGTACCTGCGTGTTGCATGCACGAGTGTGTGTGCGGTTTTGTGCGTGAAATGCTTAATGCATGGTCAGTGTCACCGTATCGCGCTGACCCTGTCCTCGGCGGCGGGAACGGCGGTTTCGCGGGCGTGGGCGTTAGCACGCATACTTGATCGTTTGATAGAGAAAGATCCTATTTTCTTACGTGATTTTATCTTCGGGGTCAGTGAGGATATTTCGCGGTTTCTGAAACGATTTCAGAGCTAACGGATCGGTGAAGCACGCGACGGCTCTCGCTATGAGCGGATTCGGGTGTATCTCTGCGCGGTTGAAAAAGGTGCGACACTGGGACTTGATTACGCAATGGATGGATAGCAGGTTCAGATCTCTGAGAGCGTGGTTAGCCCGATGGATTAATTCGCGCGTCTCATAGACGGTACGACTGAAAGGTCGGAGGTTCGAACCCAGGATGGGGTAACAATTTTTTTTCCCCCGGCTGGTTGACCACCTAGGTCATGCTTCCTTCGGGAGGCGGGCGAAGAGGTGGGGTTGAGAAGTGCGTACACTCCCCCATCCCCACTGGGCCATTGCACGACGAGGCCCGGCGGGTTCGCTGCAGGGGGCGACGCGGGTGCTTGCGAAAGCCACCCCGTGTCGCCCCCATCCCAAATGCAGCGGACGGCCCCGGGGGGTTTTAGTGGGTATTTCCGGGCGACTCTCGCCCGGGTGAGTCCCACACTGCACGGAGCTCGTCACTCCGTGCCCCTTATCTAGTGTACTGGGGGACTGAGATCCCCTAAGTACAATAGATAAGGGTAGTGCGTAAATGCATTTCCCCCCGTCAAAAAAAAAAAAAAAAAAAAAAGGTTCAGATCTCTGTAAATTTTCCGCATCCTCTGATACCATCGGGCACCTACGGCTCTCCTTCTATGCGAAGGCAGGGTCGCATTAAGTCAGAATGAGCCTAACTACCGATTTGTATATAGTAATCTTATGGCGGAATTTTTGGTTATGAGGGTTGACACTGTTTTGCTTATCAACGTCCATATACATAGTATTGCCGTGTGAGCACGTGTCGCGTGTGACCAATCAGGTTACGTCGTTTCAAGGACGCACGCGCACTCCTCGCAGCGGGCACTTATTACATTCGTGATGTATTCCGTTTCGTATATTTAACAGGTAATTCCTGATTCACGCAGCATAAAGAGTGTACTTTTTTTTAACAATTGTACTTTCTCTTCCTTTCAATTATTTGATCTCTTAGATATATTTCTTTTTACTATAAAAAAAAAATTGTGTTTTACGTAACTGAATTAAGAAGCGCGCTATACGATGAATCATATCTCGAAAGCCTCATCACGTCGTAAAAATTTGTATGTAATTCGTGTCGTAAATAATCTATCTATAGGTTTGTACTTATAAAAATAGTTCGGTAAATGTTTCTTCTTAGAACGCATATAACTGAAAAACTACTGTATCGGGTTTTGATTAATAATAAAACTTGACAAGAGTAAGAAACCCGGGCTTAAATATTATCATTATACTTTTCCATATGGATATTTAGTCACAGGAAAGAGAAAGCTGCAGGCATTAACGCTAATCTTAATAAATAAAATTGAAGTGTCTGTTAGTCATATCAAAATACCATTTTTTTTACTAATTACATACCTTTTTTTTTTTTTGACGGGGGGAAATGCATTTACGCACTCACCCTACCTATTGTACTAGTGGGGCCTAGTGCCCCTCCAATACAATAAGTAGGGGGGCACGGAGTGACGAGCTCCGTGCCAGTGTGGGACTCAAACCCGGGCGAGAAGCGCCCGGGAATACCCACTAAAACCCCCCGGGGCAACCGCCGCATTTGAAGTAGGGGCGATAAGGGGTTGCCAGGCATGTCGCCGCGTCGCCCCCTGCGGCAAACCCACCAGGACTAATTACATACCTACGAATGTAGGTATATGCCGTACCTATACCAAAAATACAATTTGTAAAATTTTTGTCTGTCCGTTTGTTCTGGTTAACCTCCGGAAAGGCTGGGTCGATTTTGACAGGTCTTTAATTTACTCAAATAATTAGGGTTCCGCGTCCAAAAGTTAATACTCACGTAATTGTGAATCAAATCCATTTAATTCACGGTTTTATTTGCAGGTGTTAGTAGTGAAAGTATTTTTGCTTTCATAAAAATTATTAAGGTAAATAAAATAAAAAAATAGAAAAAGGACGATAACGGTTTACGGGCAAGTGCTTGAATTTATGAGAAATATTTTTACTTTATAATAGTACCAAAAAATATTTAGGAAAATAATTAGGGTAGCCTGTATTTAAACTGATGAAATTATAAACGAAATACGATTAAATGGACAGCAGCATTAAAACATTGTTTTCCAATGATTATTTATAAACTACACTACGTAGGGGGAAGAGAATATATGAAACACGGACAGAAACGCGGGCAAACATTGGAAGATAAATTAGTATTTGTAACGTATTCATATACTCGTAAATTTAATTTACTAATGGCCGGTTACAATATTCGTTCTCAACCTATTTTACCTACTTATTAAATGCGAAATTTCAATTTTTTCCTCTCAGTTTTCATTTTTAAGATTCAATGTTGAAATCCACCGAACGTAAAGAAAGATCATCGAACATACTTTTCGGTTAGCTATATGGAAAACTACAACAATATTTGATTTTGTTATTACTATATATTTACGTAACGGGTTAGTTTGATAACTCGCTAAGTCGTATAGTTTTAAATTACGTACCTACGTAGAATGTGATAATATTGATTTAAGATTTGTTTCTTTGTTTGTTAGGTTTTATCTACTTTTAAAACAGAGAAAGTTCAACATTAACAAACAAGACATTTTACACATTTATAATTATACAAATATACTTAGGGCAGGTAACTAAAGAAGGAAAAAAATAAATTACATATTTTTTTAACCTCACTGTAAGATTGGTGAAGAGAAAACTGTTTAATTATTTTTTTTTATTTATTCGTTACCATAAAAAATACTGGGTTTGAAAAATTTACAGTAAGTTATTGGAAATTTCCTCCTCTTTCAGAGTTCAAAATTCTTATTTTTTTTTTCAAAATTCCTTAAATATCGTTATCAATAGAAGAAGTTATTAACGAAAAACTAAATACCTTTTTTTTTTATTTTGTTAATAACAATCGCAATTTTTGATGTGCTAATAAACCTTAAAAAAAATTTCTAGACGTCATTCCGAATCGAATCAGCTATTGCACATATTTTAGGAGCTTCATTTCTATTTAACACGTTTTTGAACTTGTTGACTAGACTATACAGGCAGGCGGGTTAGAACTTCTTTCGTAAAAATCCGCCTTCGATTTTTCTACTATAAGGTATAATTGTGATTTTGTATTGTTGTTACAGAGACTACAGTACTGTGCGCGGAGAGTAGCCGGTGCATCAGCACAGCAGCAGCGGCAAGCAGCCGTCGGTCGTGCATGACGCTTCACATAAACAGGAACACTGCGCGCAGGTGTGTTGTGCCACGCTACAAAACGTTACTACGGCGCCGGGCGACCGCCCTCCGCGGCACCTGTAAGGACTCACTGCGTTACCACCACCAACCCCGACCATCACCACCACCAACACCTCGCGTGCCGCGGATATACGCGGATACATCTCGGACGTCACTGCGGGAGAGATCATCCCGCACTTGACTCGTTTCGTAACCGTTTTCCCGCCATTGTTGTAGTCAATAGGAACTTCGTAAAAGCTTGAATGGATTAACTATTAATGTGTCGAGTACCCATAGAAATAAGACAACAGGAAAACAATGGAAAGCTAGCGTAAACGCCAGGTTAAGTATAACGTTTAGTACGTAAGGCGTTACATCTTTTTCATTGACACATTCACGGTTGTTTTTGATACAAATACTGTAGTATACTGGAGAAAGAAATGAAATCATAATAGGTATCTACAAGTCACGTGGATTGTATGTATCGGAAAGCTACGAGCGTTTGTAAATATTATGTTTGTTTCTCACTTCAAAAATATTTTATAAAGCGATAAATACATATATATATATATATATATATTTAGAATCAAAACGAGAAGAAAAAAAGTCAATTTTTATAAAATAAATGCGTTCACATTTTAAAGTATGAAATGGCATGTATTCTTTATATATATAGTTTTTATACTTGCGCATGTGAACTTTGAGGAATTTTCTAACTCTTGGTAGAGTCCCACAAACTATGGAGAGTAGAGTTAAGGAGAATCTGTGTATATGAAAGTGTCCGTCGAAATGCATTAAATTAGGGTCCCACTACATTAGCATCCTCATTTTAAAGGAAGCGCCTAATCATTAAGCGTATTATTTATAGTTTGCGAAATAAAATCACTCTAGCTGCACGTTTTCTTATAATAATTCTTTAAGGTTATGTTTACTACATTATTTTGTACATCGTAAGTTGTTGATATCTTCAATTGCTACATTCATACCAACCGTAATACTCTTTGTCTACGCCAGCGCGATTGTGAAAGGATTTTGAATTGTGATTTATAGCATACATCTGGACACTTTCATCTTTTCTCCCATATGAGATGATTCTCTTTACCCCTTATCCTCCATTACCACAAACTTATCTATCCTGGTGATGGTGTCGCTGTGATCACTTTTAGTGTTTTGGCCAGTGAATAGTTTTTACTGTTCCGCGCTAGTTTCCAGTTTGGCCACCGTGTCAGATAATGTGTCGCTTTATACAAGTTATCTGTTGATCACGTTCACTCGATCGGAGTGAATGAGTGCGCGAAGGGAGTAGAGCGAGGCGCTCAACGTGAACGGTGTGTTCGCAGAACATCAAAATTTTGCAGTAACAAGCATCGGAAACTGCTGCCTCTCCGGCAGACGTGACTGGCACGTGTTGCGGGAGCCGCCGCTCTCCGCCCTCGGGACAAGACGCGCTGCGCCACTCGTTGCGCCACACGTCGCGCGACGAACTAGTCTCTCTGCTCCATAGTCTATACGTACCACGCATCCTCACTCTAGCTCTTGCGCGGTTAGTATCAAACAATTCATTATTATCATTAGTGCCAGGCCAATTGAAAACCCCGTCATAGTGACTCGTTAATGCATGTCAGGATCGGTAAGTATATAACCAGAACCATTTAGGGCCAATTTTTTTGATCCATAGTCAACTCGAGAAATGGTCAGATTTGTAACAAATGGTTAAAATAATGCCCTGATGCGTTTTTTGAAACATAGTTAAGCTAACCATTTGTCAAAAATTTGACTATTTGTTAAAAAAAAAATTTAACCATTCATCCCAGTCGGGTTAGCAAGATGGCGGATGGTTAACTCTAGTGCGAACAGCTGTTTCATTGCTTTTGTGTAACATTTGAAGTACATAATTTGAAGTTTCATTATATAACATTAATTTATACAAATTAATTTGTTAAATAATTACAACGTATTGCTATTTATTATGTTTTTCGTAATATTTTTGTTTATGAATTTTGTTTTTCATAAGAATTCAGTATTCCATTATGTATAGTATATCAAGTTCGTACAAATATTTATTTAGCTTGTAAAATATATTAAATTCAAGAATTAAATTATAAAATCAAATAATATTTTAGATAAGACGAAATAGAAAAAGCTAATATCATTACAAAACTATCACAAGAAATAATAATGGACACAGATGTTCGAGAGTACCTCGACACCCTTTGTTTTTTGTAATGTTTGTTCGACAACTCGAATTATGGATCCTGACACATTTTACTCGGAATGATCATACAAAAAAAATTACCGGAATCCAAAGTATTCTATTATACAGTTCATTTTACTGGCAACATAAATAACTATTGCTAAATTTAACCATTGTAGATTTTGTCCTAAAAAAACGCGTTGTGATTATAAACCATTGGTTTGTGTAATAGTAATAGTTAAATTGACAAATGGATATAGTAACTTTGACTACGGACCAAAAAATCGGCTCTTAGACTATGAGTATTTACCCATCTGCATGAAGATGCAGACTGTCGCTAGATTCACGTGTATCGGCGGTCGCCATCGTTCTCGGACAACTTTTTTTAACTGAATTTTGTGAGTTGCATCAATTTTGCCGAGTTCTAATAAGATATTTTTTTTCTCTAACACTACTTTCCATTTTAATCGATAACCTTTGCTTTTACAGATCCAACGTGTCAAAAAATTAAATATCTAATTGAAGTGAAATTTGAGAAAATTTAAAAGGGAGTAAAGGGCACCCCCCCTCCTCCACGATGGGGACGTTGAACGTGAACAGGAACGTGTCGGACGCGTTCTACCGGTACAAGATGCCGAGGATATGCGCCAAGGTCGAGGGCAAGGGGAACGGCATCAAGACGGTCATCGTCAACATGCCGGAAGTGGCCAAGGCTCTGGGCAGACCCGCCACTTGTGAGTTTCCATAACCATTTTTATATAGAAGTAAAGTCTTTTTTGGTTTGATCTTTAATTCAAGTTTTACAATAACGCTGTGATGTATAAGTAAGAAGACTTCTCGAAATTTAGTGCCTTCAGCACTCGCCCCCAAAGTTCGGTGTCCCAGCCAGTTTGGTCAGCAGCATTAGCTAGTTTAGTAAAAAAGAAAAAGAAAGAAATTTAACCATTACACAATATCAATTTTTTAGCTAAGTGATAGTTCTTTTTATACCACTGCAAATGAGATACATTTTAGGAGACCATTATACCTCAATTAAAACCCCACATTCGGTAACATAGTTGTGTGGTGGCGGCTCTAGTATACTACCACCCCCTGTCCTATCCCGTGGGATGTCGTAAAATGTGACAAAAAGGGAAAAAAAAACACGGGCATATATCTACACCCAGACCGTAGGTGGCGGTTTACCATCAACAATAGCATTCCCAAGGAGGGTTGACGTCAGGCAGGCGGCTGGTCGTAAAATCAAACAGCCGAAACCTTTTTTTTTTTTTTTTTGACGCGGGGAAATGCATTTACGCACTACCCTTATCTATTGTATTTAGGGGATAAAGATCCCCCAATACAATAGGTAAGGGGGCACGGAGTGACGAGCTCCGTGCCAGTGTGGGATTCGCCCGGGCGTGAAGCGCCCGGAAACACCCACTAAAACCCCCCGGGGCCGTCCGCTGCATTTGGGATGGGGGCGATACGGGTTGTTGCCAAGGCATGTCGCCGCGTCGCCCCCTGCAGCGAACCCACCGGGCCTCGTCGTGCAATGGCCCAATGGGGATGGGGGAGAATATTCTCGACCCCACCTCTTAGCCGACCCCACCTCTTAAACAGCCGAAACCTAAAATGCAATATGAATTTAAAGAAATAGAGAGGAATGGAAGAGGAAGACATGTTGCGCCGACCCCAAATAAAAACGGGAAAAGGGTAGGGAGATGATGATGATTCAGTAACATTTGTTCTACTCATTTCTTTTTACACGGTATAGGCTCAGTGCTTTGACCACAGTCTCACCTGATGTTATGTGACGATGTGGTCCAGGATGGTAAATGGCCTAGTGATGCTGCCGGAACACACCTATTGGTATTTGACGGCAGGATTTCAAACTTGAGAGTGGGCATGCTGTACCACCATGCTATGGTTTCTTCATGCTGTTCTCCTTAACCGAAAGCTCAGGTTGATTTTAGTTGGATAGGTGGGCTCGAACCCGCGTCTATTGGCGCGGAATCCAGCAGCACTGTCCGCTGTGCCATCATCACTTTAGTGCAATCAAATTCTCTATTACGGGAGCACATACTCCTGTAAAATTTCAGTGCAATGATAAATACAACTTATTTATGTATTTGACAAGGTTTATATTTTGTTGTTTACCATAATATACTACTATAATTAATTAAAGGACATTTGTGACAAACGCAACTTTAATTATAAGCGAGTAGGTACATTGAATTACATTATGTGTACAAGTGAAATCAAAAAGGTACTATTTGTAAATATATAAAAAAAAGTAATTATAATCAAAATGAGGAAGCTGGAATTAAAACACTTTACAAGTGTATATGAAAAATGCAAATGTCGTAACAGATCCGACGAAGTACTTCGGGTGCGAGCTGGGAGCTCAGACGCAGTTCGACTTCAAGAACGAGCGCTTCATCGTGAACGGCAGCCACGACTCCGCCAAGCTGCAGGACCTGCTGGACGGGTAATGGCGCGACCATGTATTTAACAAAAACAACACACCCTCCCCGATTAAACGGTCCATGTTATACTTTTGAAGATGTGTACACAATACTTGACTATATTACAAAATACAACAAGAAATCCATAGTAAATAAAAAAAAATCTACTACCATCCTGTGACCCAGACACTTTGGGTATACTTTGTCTTTGCTCCATCGAATTTGGAACTGAAAACTAAACGGTTCAAGTGGTTTTGTTTTTTGAGTTACACCTTTCCCCAAAAATTGTGAAAACAACGATTTGAGCCGAATTTAAGTGCATGAAGCTCGGCGACATTTTTTTTTTTTTCTTTTCATCTTAAATTGTTGGTCTAGTAAACATTTCAAATCATTTGGAGTTTACTTAAAGATCTTTCTTTAGATAAAAATATTTAAAAACATTTCTATCCATTTTTGTCACATACAGATACACTTGGAGGGGGGGGGGGGATTAAACACTAGTCCTAAATTCGGACTTTTGTTTTTTAAAAATTAATAACTAGCTTTTTACCCGCAGCTCCTCCTACGTTTTAAATCTCCTTCACTGCATAATATAATATTCAATCATTGGAAAGTACTGGGGTCGTCTATTTAATCATATTTTGTTACCAATTTCATTGTTTACACGGAAACATAATTATTTTTCTAAAAAATTGTTAGTACTAAGAGAAAATAAAATACTTATCACGAATTTAAAATTGTGCATTGGATCAGATTTTATTCACAATTTCATGTTTTTTTTTTTTTTTTTTTATGTAGGGAAACCTATTTTCAAATAATGAAAGTAGTCTGAAGTTCCGCGTAGTAACTTCAACTATCTGTCAGAAAAAGTCCAGTCGAAATGGTTCAAAAGATGTTTTTTTATACACTTCAATTTTATTATGACAGTTTCAAGAAATTCGTTGAAAGTTTCACTTGGCTTATAAATCTGTCTTATGTTCTAACAAATAACTTTTCTCAGAAACTATTAATGTCGTACTCATCTATAATCAGGGTAGCATTTAATGTGTGATTTTTTTTTAAATAACATTGCAACTCACAATAATAACATATTGTGTACTTAGTCAAGTCAGTGGCGTAGTGACGCGTTAGAAAAGACGTTTCTTTTAAATATAGACGTTTATTCGCTAGTTGCCTTAAGGACTAACTTATTAATTATCATAACTACCCTGTTGGTGTTATAAAAAGTTTTCGAAGGGTTACATAAAATACAGAGTAATGGTGTGAATAATGTAGTGTATGTCGTACGTTAAGGTTCATCCGTAAGTTCGTGCTGTGCCCGGAGTGCGACAACCCCGAGACGGAGCTGATAGTGTCCACTAAGCGCAACACGATCTCGCAGGGCTGCAAGGCTTGCGGGTACCACGGCCTGCTCGACTTCAACCACAAGCTCAACACCTTCATACTCAAGAACCCGCCCGCGCTCGACCCCAGCGTCCAGGTAACCGACCCCTTTTTTTTTTTTTAACGGGGGGAAATGCATTTACGCACTACCCTTACCTATTACACTACCCTTACCTATTTACACTACCCTTACCTATTTACACTACCCTTACTTATTTACACTACCCTTACCTATTTACACTACCCTTACCTATTTTACACCGTATCGGCTTAGTGCTTTGAAATTAATCTCACCCGATGTTAAATGACGACGTGGTCCAAGGTGGTAAACACACAGCCTAGTGGTACTGGTTCTCTCACGACTATGGATGGTAGTTACCCAAGCGGTCATGCCCTACCACCATGCTATGGTTTCCTCAAGATGATTCCCTTCACCGAAAGCTCAGGCCGATTTTAGAGTCGGATAGTTGGGGATCGAATCCGCGTCTGTTGGCGAGGGATCCGGCTGTAATATACACAGCGCCATCATCGCTTCAAAGTCCACATATGACCTAAAAAGGGGAAAAAAATGAGTATGGAGAACTGTAGAATAATATATATTCACAAAGAAGGTGGCAAGCAAAAATGGTGGAAAAAAAAACTGTGTTCTACCTAATGTCTGCATAATCTCTCAGATTTGCTGAGAATCGATTCGAATTAAACATCTAAAAATCGATTCACAAAAATAAATCGAGTTCTATAATAGAAATCTATAGAAAATCTATCTTTTTCTACTTGTTTTTTTTATCCATTAATAGTATTGTTTATTTAAACTTTTAACCGTAGGGATTTACACTAAAACACTTCACTTATTTCACTTATTTATTATTAACACAATGAAACTATATCTTAATATATGTATGTATGCGAAAACAAAACCCAAAGTATTTACAATAATAATTTGATCCATACCAGTGTGACAAAGCATTCGACAGCGCGATTGAAATCGACACTGGCGCCATCTTTTGGCATAAATGAATGAACATTCAATTAGACAAGTATTCTTCTATGGATCGAAATTAGACCGTAATCATTATTTATTGAACATTTCAGGTAAAAACTGTTTTCGAAATAATTTTATTGGTAACACCAAAGCTCGGTAATAAAAATTAAGCAAAAAAAAAGACAAACGGACTGAGGTTAAATAGATACTAATCTCTTTTATCTTTGCATATTTATAGGTAAATCCATATCAGACAAAAACAAAATGCGACACCACTACATATAGTAATCAATGTTTATGGCGTTACCAGACATTTTAAATCTCATACTAGGAGGAAAGTAAACCTACCGCAAAGCAATCTCTTTGAGTTTCATTTAAGAGAAAGTCTTTTACACATTTACTCGTGTTTGAGTACATTCTTAATTGTAAATAATTTTATGGTTCTTAGTACTGGATTCGATGTGTTCGATATCTATACTTATATAAAAAGGAATCATTTGCATTTTTGTATGTAGCGAATAAATTTAAAAACCACTGGACCGATTTGGATTAAATTTGGTATGGAGATAGTTTAAAATCCAGCAAATGAGATAGGATAGTTTTTATTCCGAAAACGCCGCGGGAACGGGAATTACTTGGGTAAAACCGCGGGGAACAACTAGTCCATTATAAAAAATCGTTTGTTTTTTTTTTCTTGTCTTAAAGATTAATTCTTCTATCTCATATCGCCATCCCTAGGTTTTGTGCCTAACAAGGTTGCTGCCACCTTCCAGAGCTCTCTAGAAGCTTTATCCATAATAAATGTAGATTGGTTTGATGTTGTTGTCTGTTGATAGATTCACATATGAAGTGTAATTATGAGCTTGAATTAAAAAAAAAAACTAGACAGCCATGGGTACCTCCGACAGCAGGAAAACTCGAAACTATTTTTTTCATACAAAATCTAGATTGTTTTTGAAGGTTGACATTGATGAATATAAGTAATGTTATTAAGGGGATTAAGCTGTCTTTTAATGGAGGGTTTTTTTGTCAACAGGGATCGTCGCTGACGGAGGGTAACCGTGGCAAGAGGTCGAAACGATCCGGCCCCGGATCCGGCACTACCTCTACGGGCGCGTCGGGCGCCGCCCCCGCCGGCTCGGGCTCCGGTAACGGCACCGCCGGCACCGGCAACGGACAGCCCAACGGCAATCACGACTCGCATGCCGAAAACGATGCCAAGAATGTTTGTAACATTTTTATTTCTACATTATATTCCTCTTGATGGCATTAAAAATGAAATTTGTATGAAAATCTTATTGTCATATTAGTTTTCCAATATGCCCAAGACATATATAACTAGAGATAGCATAGTTTAATTACCCTTTAGTTCCAGGTTTAGAACTTGCTAACTTTTGTATGATTTTCTGCAAGGGAACTGTACTGACGAAACATATATGACACAAGACATAATTGTCATTTAAAAGTAGGATCAGTTATGTCTTTTACTCGGAACCCCCTTACTAAGTACAGATGTAGTTCTTTGTCTAATATTAAATAAATACTAGTTTGGCGAAGGTTGCATTCCAAATAAAACGTAGAGACAACTATTATTATTTGAATGTTCCAAAATGTCTACATATGATATCGTGTGCACAGAGTGCACTGCATGTGCATTGAATGTGCACTGCGTGTGCAAGACTGGCCAACTTATACATTACAATATGTAGCGCTGACGCTACACTAGAAATAACACTAATGAATAAAAAATATCCGTAAGGCAAGGTATACATTCTTACACCCCCCCCCCCCTACTTCTCCTCCTATAATGTTGCTCTTTATAGCACACTTCAGAGCGGCGGCTGTACGATTATAGTTCTAGAAAGCTCTGTCGCGTCGCCTCCATTGAAGCGTTTGTTATAATGTACGGCAGGACAGCGAGGCGCCCGCGGCTCCGAGCGCGCCGGTGCCGAAGTCGAGCAGCAAGAAGGAGAAGCACAGGAACAAGGAGAAGGAGAAGGAGGAGGAAGACGACGACTGGACCGTCGACGTGAGCGAGGAGGCGGTGCGCGCGCGCATGCAGGGTAATGGGGCGGCTACCACCCTCGAGTCTGAAAACCAGTACCTCTAGGCATAGTGTGTTCGCCGTCCTGGACCACATCGTCACTTAACATCAGGCGGGATCGTGCTCAAAGCACCAGTGCTGTGCCTAAACCGTATAAAATAGATGCTTTCCTTACACTGCACTGTAAATGACGATCTATGGATCATCATTATGGTAAACGCACTAACCCTATAGGATATTGGCTCTCGAGTGACGTCACCGGTACACACCTCTAGGTTTTTGGACTTGGTGGCGGTTGGAGGAGTTGGGGGGGGGGGGGGGGAGGGTTGGATAACTAGGCGAGGCGGTTATATAAAATATGCCCTAAGGTATACGCCTTATAAAGTTGGTTAGGTGGATTCGAACCACTGACCGTCAACTGCGCCACCATAACTTCGATTGCCGTGTTTTATATAAAAGCCCAACAAACAGTTGACTTCATCTATACTAATAAATAAAATTGAAGTGTCTTTTTGTAATGTCGAAAATTCAATAATTTTTTTTACTAAATATATATACGTATACGATACCTCTACCAGAAATACATTTTTTTTTAAATATTGTCTTGAGTCTCCGGAACGGCTGGATCTTTTTTAACAGGACTGGTAGATAGTTGAAATTACTCCGGGTAGTAATTTAGGGTACTTTTTCGAAAATAATTAAGGTTCGGTATTAAAACAAATTCAAACGCAGTGATGAATATATGGGTGCAAGTGCAGCCGCGGGCGGACAACTAGTTGATTCAACCCCTAAAATATTTTTTAAGTTTTATAGCCGATAATGATAATAATGTGTTGAATATTGTGACAATATAAGTGTTACAATGGTAACAGATTTGACGGAGGGGGCGAAGAGCATGACCGTCTCCGAGGACAGCGAGAAGAACGAGAAGCAGCGCATGGACCTGTTCTACGCGTACCTGAAGCAGCGCGCCACCAGCGGCGACCTCAACACCAACAAGTCCATCGCCGACGTCCTGCACGAGGCTGAGAGGTGGGAATCCTGCTGGCCTAGGGTCTCTCTGTCCTCCTCAGGACTCTGTAAATGTCTTCCGATCCTTTGCCAAACAGAACTGCTTCCAGATCCTAGTCTGGGCCTCCGCTGTCCCACTCTTGTACTCCTCGAGATCTCCCAGGTAGTCTGCGCTCTTCCCAGGGAGTCGACAATCTGCTCGCCTCCCCTCTCTAATCGCTGGTTCGACCGCCCCACCACAAGTTCCTACCATTGATGGTCACCACCGACCTAAATTATACGCGAAGAAAAATAGTTAAATTTTCATAATTTTTCAAGTTAATGTCTTTGTTAACATGAGCACGACATTTAAGCACGGAATATATTACCCATACTGTAGATGGATATTTAGTTTTAGCAATCTTATTAAAATATGCCAAAAGTGCTGTTTATAGGTATGTACTGTATGCAAGTATGTAATTAAAAAAATCTAGACGAATTTTCACCTTTGCCACCAGTTGTCTATTCTTCTTCTTCTTCTTAGTTAATGGCAATCTGTGTGTACACACAATTTGTGCCAATGTCATGTGGGTAAGATTTTCAGTCTTGTATCAGCGTTACCAAGCGCCAACAGAACGGTGGCCCATCCTGCTCGAACTTTCCATGGAGCTTTGTCGGCACCTCAGAATGTATGCTACGCGTTGTCTTCTATAATAAACTTAACTTGAACACAATAACTAAACTATTTCACACAAAACGCCACCAAGATCACATGATATAGAGTCAAATACACAAGTTTAATGAATTAAAGAAAACAATTGCTACATGTCAGACTGAGATCCCGCCAAAAAACTCAGTTGTCTGTTTATCATCTGTACTGAAAGGCAAATGCGTTAATGCAAATACAGCCACGTGAACCCAGTTTGTACTAAGCAAAGAGACTTACTTTTGGTATGCCAAGAATGATAAAAGAGATCCAATCAAATAGTATTCAATAACCTCAGCACGCCGTTTCATTCAGCATTACTGGAGCGTTGTAATGTTCCAAATTCAAAAAACACTCCTACAATCAATTTGATTCTCTTTGTCCGTAAATTTGATACACGGCATGTTCTTTTTTCGAAAATAATGACGATATTTCCATGCATGTTTGAGAAAAGTGTGTTTTTTAGTTTTTGTAACTCTATTTTTTTATTACTTTGTTGTTGGTACATACTTGTATAATAGTTGTATGGTAATATACAACAATAAATAACACCCGCACACAAAAAAAATTAAGTAGAATGTGCATTTGACCGAACCTACCTAAGGGTACATATTTTGGTCCGCTGAATCCGAATTTGAGGTCAGTTTGACTCATACACCCTCGAAATTTCGAGAAAACTTCGAAAAAAAAAAACCGTAAAAATGATGAAAATCTTCGAAAGTACGACCATGTATCGACTTATCGCAAGCAGCTAAATTGGCTACCTATACGGTAGCGGCGGAGTTTGCGGGCATTGACAACTTTATACTCTTTGTTATTTTCTCCTAATGCACCTGCCTACTTAACACCGCACTTTCAGTTTCTAAATTCTAGCCATGATCTGAATCTACGTTCTTCACATAATCTTCTCCTTCTATGTCCTCCTCATACCTCTGGTTTAGTACATTCTTCCTTCTACATCCAATCTATTCTTCTATGGAATGCACTTCCCTTGGTAATCAGGATGTCAACGAGCCGTATGGCTTTTTAAAGCCAGGGTACGGCAACTCTATACTAATTCTTTAGCAGAATCATCGCACTAATACTTTTCTATTAATTAATGTATTGTATATATGATGTATGTATGTATTATATGTATATGTGGTATGTATTTTATTATATTGGTATCTATTTATGTATATAATATTATATTTGTGTATAAGTATATATTATTATTATTTAGTTTTGCACCTACCTTTGTTGCTTTCTTCACCACCCTAAGGTTGACTGGGAGAAAATGCCTAAGGCATTAAGTCCGCCCTTGTACACAAATGTGTGCAAAAAGTGTTAAATAAATAAAAATAAAATAAAATCGGCAGTTTTAATGATAAAAAAAATTTCTGGTCCAATTCAGACAAAATTTTATATCTTTTGATGTCTTCAATTCGCATCTTAATATTTTTAGTTATTCACTCTAAAGCTGGAAAAATTCGAAAAAATTGTAAAAATTACCATATCAAAAGACATAAAATTTTATCTGAATTGGACCAGAAAAAGATTTTTTACCATAAAAACTATATTTTTTCGGAATTTTGGAGGGTTTGTGTGATTTTTTTTTTTAATTTAAAACGGCTCGTGGTCTCGATAAAGTTTCGATTCATATTCAGCGGATCGATATACATAAAAAATCACGCTTAGTTTAGTTCCAAAAAAAATTTGTTCTTTCTACTTAATTTTTTTTGTGTGCCGGTGTTATCGTAGCGCGGCCTTGATTACTTCTACGTGTGTCGTGAGTGTTTCGGCAAGCAGTAATTAATGGACCATTGTGTGAAGTCTTTCTCGCTGACAGGCGATGCTGGAGCTTTGTGGGCATGGTTAACAGTTTCTCTCCCCCCTCTCTCTCCCCCCCCCTCTCTCTCACCCCTCTCTCTCCCCTCTCTCTCTCCCCCCCCTCTCTCTCCCCCTCTCTCTTAACCCCCTCTCTCTCCCCCCTCTCTCTCTCTCTTCCCGTTGATATGGTTCGCATTGAGTGTAATGTTGTGCGTGTGGGATGGTGTAGGTTAGAGGTGAAGTCGAAGGCGCCGCTGGTGATATTCGAGGTGTGCGTGCGCGGCGCCGCGTTCGCTACGGACGTTGCGGCGCGTGCGGCGCGTGCGGGCGCTGCTCGTGCGGTTCACGCGTGGCGACACGCGCGCCCAGCGTGCCGCACTGCACGCGCTCACTGCGCTCTGCCAGGACCACGCCGCACTCCTACCCAAGGTACCACACAAACAAACAACTCATCACAATCCAATTATGTACCTAAGAATATCACATCAATAAAAGTATCATCATATACATGTTGCATGCAACAATAATAAAATAATTGTTATTTCAATAAAATCATCAACAGAAAAGTTTTTAAGTTTTTAATTTAGGCCCTAAGAAGGCGCTTATGAACGTCTAAAACACTACCACCGGTTCGGAAAACAACCCAGTCGAGAAGAGCGCAGGCGAGAAACTCGACCTGATCCTTTTTTTTTTATAAATATAATATATACCTTTTTTTTGTCATATAAAAAACTATACAAATCATAGTCTTAATAATGTTAGCGGAAACAGAGATGTGGGTTATTTCCAGACATCACTATCGTTCACGTAATGATCCACCCTGTAATAACCTTTTGAGATTAAAACTTGCTTGACATAATACTTGAACTTATTGTCAGGTAAATCGGTAATGTTACTTGGGATCTTATTGTAAAACCGAATACTATTACCTATAAAGCTTTTATTAGACTTACTTAACCTAAAGCGTGGTTCCGGCCAACTTGTCTTTACTTCTAGTATTAAAATTATGACGATCATTCACTAGATCTAACTTGTCTAAATTTTTATGAATATGCATTAAGTTATCGAAGATGTATTGGGAGGGCAAAGTTAAGATATGATATTCTTGAAACTTGTTCTTTAGAGATTCGCGAGCTCCCATATTGTATATTGCTCGAAGAACAGCTCTCTTTTGTAAACTAAAGATAGTGTCTACCTATACATTTGTCTGTTCAATTGTTATTAGTTAAAGCTTGGTTATGTAATATTGTAACCTGAAAATTTAAAAACTTACAACTCTTCATAATCTCAAATATCCATAAAATCATATTGTGGTATGTTTAATAATTAATGAATTCGTGCCTCAGGTACCGGCAATCCTGAAACTGCTCTACGACGAGGACATAGTCGAGGAGAAGGCGATCCTCGAGTGGGCGAGCAAGCCGTCGCGCAAGTACGCCAGCAAGGAGGTCGTCAACGAGGTCCGGACCCGAGCCCAGCCGTTCCTCGAGTGGCTCCAGGAGGCCGAGGAGGACTCCAGCGACGAGGAACACGACTCCGCCGAGGACATCGAGGTCTGATTACTTGAACTGAACCGGTATTTATACTCATTAATCGTCAAACATGAATATAAATGATAACTTTATAACGTTCCAGATCGAGTACGACGACCGCGCAAAGGCTACGCCAATTAAGGCGGTGGAGACACCAGCTCCGGCTGCTCCTCCCAAACCTAAGGACGACGAGGACGCGGAGGATGTCGATATCGATGCTATTTAGATGTACCCCCTAATCCCCCCCCCACTCCCCCTCCCTCTATCGTATCTATACTGTGTGTATGTAGAGTCCTTTGGAGTGATTCAATAAAACTAAACGTTCTCTTCCCTTGGCCATGAGGCATGATGACACTAGTTTTGATTGGCTGTCACGGGACTTGCAAGGTTGCCAATTTATTATGAAAGTTATAGTATAATGAGTGTAATGTTAGTCTCAGGCCATTAGGGGAAGAGTATGTCTCGTTTTAAGGTCGTTCACTCTAAACCCTTTTCCTTCTAAACTCGATTAAGATACAGGACTCGCCAACATTTGACCCTCCATTTCTCCGTCTGTGACCGTAGTGCGGTTCGCAAAATTTTAATTTTGTGTTTGGGTTGTAATACCCGCATTAAGCATGCATGTTGATGTATAGTTCGCACCTTAAATGGCGATTTTTTTTTACCCCACTGGCAATAGTCCTCGTCTCATTTCGCAGTAAACCACCCTTCAATGGCAATAGTCGATGCTTCTTCTTAATATATTTATTGAATGTCTCTCGTTATTATAAACTTTTTGAAATAATGAAAAATTAATCGGCGAGATCCTGTCATATTTAACTTTATAAAAAATAAAACTACCATATTCGTTCTCAATTGTCGTTTAGAAACTTATAAAGCGGAAGGATATTCTAAGGACCTTCCGGATATATCAATAGATTAAATGATTATGTAATCTAAAAATATTAAAAAAAACCAGCTAATTGCATTTTACTGGAAAAATCATTTAGTTTATCTCTTTGTTCTCCGACACTTATGTACGTTCCTATATATTAATATATATATTTTTTTTAATTTATAAATCAATATAACAATATTACGTGGAATCGAAAAGAATTTATAAGCGAGTCACAAAATACGACATGTACTTCGGCAATACCCATGATAAGGAAATGGACGTTATACGATGGCAACACTATATATTTATACATGAAATGAAGTTGTTTTTTATGCCTATACCTCACGTAGTCGGGTAATTCTTCCATCGTGTTGGCAACCCATGTGCAGTTTTATTTTTGTATTTATAAAAAAAAGTATCATATTTATACACGTAATTTGTCCGTTACAAAATAAAAAAATGTTTTTTTTTTTATTATTTCATTTTTTTATAAATATTGCCTTTAAATAAATTACTCGATTACGTCGCCTGCGTTTACATTTTATGTAGATAATTAATACAGGTTAGTGTTTACGATGAAACCTTGGAATTGGGGAATGTTCGCTTGTTCGATTTTTTTTAAATAATTGATTCTTACGCATCTTATTTTAATTAAATAAAAACAGTTAATTGAACTTCAGGTGAAAAATATTTTTTAGGCAAATTTTTTGGGGAAATTTACGCGTATAATCAATTATTTGGAATGTCGTAAAAACTCACGGCGAAAAAAGATCCGAGTGCATCATCTTTTTGAAATCTTATTATTACAAATTTTGAAAAATAGGTTCTCGAAATTTGCCACTTGACAGTTTTATTATTAGGTTTGTTTTCTATTCAAATACATTTTTGGATTCTGGTGTTGCGAGTTTTATTTCTTTATACCCTTTTTTTTTGTTTATTATTTTTAGGGTAATGGTGTTCAGTTTGCTTAGATGAAATTACCTTTAATTCTGCTGTAAATTACTAAATATGAAAATTAAAGAGCCAAGTTTTTACTAATGTTTCCACATTTTCATTTGAGATAGTGCTACCTGATAGGACTTGCCTACAACTATATTGGTGTGCATAAAGTATGTACATATATACTAGAAAGTTTTATAGCCAAGTTTATAACGATATGTAAATACGTAAGTTTAACTAAATTCGCGTGTTTTTTTTAAGCATATAGGTAGTAAAACAGGTTTAAATAAATGAAAACGTTTGCGTGATTTTTTTAAAAATTGCGTTAATTTTAAAGGACTATAGAGAGATTTATCAGAATTGATAGGTGGCTTTAGTAATTATGCCATTACTTCTTTAATTTGAAAGATGGGTCTTTAGCGAGAATATCAATAAAATTCACATATCTGAACGATTTATTTATTTATACCTTTTTGGTCCTTCATAACGGAAAGAAGCGTTTGCTAAGATTGTTACAAAAAAAAAAACACTCGTTAGAATTATTATTGTGCCGTTTACTCCGTCAAACCTCGAAATAATAGGAAGTAATGCGTTCAACTCTTCAAAGTCAACTTAAAAACGCAAAATAAAACATTATTATTATATTAATCATATTTATTTATCTATTGTAGTAAAAAAAATTGTAACATCATAAATAAATCAACATGAATGTCTGAAACAATATTTACAAATTACTTTTAATATATTTTATAACTAACTTATTGCTTCAGATCGTAACTCTTTTAGATTCGTTTACAGAAATATTCAACATTTTTTTGTGCTTGATCGATATTTGAATAATTTTACTTTTAACAAATGAACTATTAGAGATCAAAATAGGTATTTAGGTTTTGCTCCAAGTAAAATAATAACTGATTAATGTTACATATGTGCATAAATTAATCCATCGTTGGGGTTACCATAATTAGTCCAGGTAAGTATGTACATATTCATGTTATATCCATATTTTATACTCTCACACAAATGTAAATTGGTCACTCATTTTTAATATCAGTCTTATAACTAGGTACTCGTATATATTAAAAACTTACCGTTATAGTGTATATATTATGAGATTATTTATTATTGTCTATAATATTATTTAAAACTAGCTCTGTACACGCAGCTACGCCCGCGTTTCTTATGTTTTTCCCTGCATTTTATTTTCTTTATACGGAACGGAATTTTCATAAAAATTCTTTAGTATTAAGGTAAATTTAAATATATTGCTCGTAAATTCAAGCACTTGCCCGTAAAACCGTGCATTTAATCGGATTTCATTCAAGATTTTTTACGGGTTTTTTTTTACGCGGAACCCTAAATATTTTCGAAAATGAAAAGTTACCCGGAGCAAATTCAGCTTTCTACCAAAAAAGTCCCGTCAAAATCCGTCCAGCCGTAACGAAGATTACCCGGAACAAACAGACAGACAGACAAACATTCAAAATTGTATTTTTGGTATTAGTGTCGTATATACATTCATATATATTTCGTAAAAAAAAATTGACATTACAAACAGACACTCCAATTTTACTTATTAGTATAGAAAAAACTAAATAAATAGTATAAATTAGTAAATAAATAGTAGTAAGTTTTATGAGGCGCAAAAAATGATGTATTTACTTATTACACTTTGAGCCACATATAATACGAATTCGTTTTATTTACACCTTTCTCTTGTCTGAGAAACATTTTAAATGAAATAGTGTGTAAAATCACAGATGAAGTTAATAAATACTTTAGAATAGTGAGTCATTATAATAAAAATATGTAAAGACAGTTATATAAGAAAAGTAGGTAATCTATATAGTACTGGCCATAAATAATTCGTTTTGAGCAAATTTAAGCAAGTCCTATTACGGAGAAATTTAATCATTTTGATTGATGCCAATACCTGTTATTATCAAGATATTTGTAATAAAAACTTTCCAGATTGTTTCCTTGGTAATAATTATGTTAAACAATAAAGTCTTTAAGGCACTTGGTATCGGAGACCGCGGTCTGAGTGATTCAATCAGGTGAATAAATTAGCTGTTCACTATCCGGCCTGCTGCACCGGCATGGTAGTGGTTGTCGTCGAACTGGCGACGCTGAACGAAGCGATGAAAACGTTCACAATCGTGATCATGAAGATGCCGAGGACTGTCATATTGTTGATTTTATCAGCTTTGCAGATCTCCTTCTTGTCGTTGACGTCGTAACGGCTGTTCATGATGAGGCCGACACCGACTGCGATCTGGGAATTATATTTAATAAAAAAAACTGTAAAATTGTACACATTTACCTACCTAATATGTCCAAAGCAAGAAAAAATTTGTCATAGCTTTGAACTTTGGTATCAGATGTATTTAATACTAGCTTTTCCTGCTGCTCCGCTCGCGTATAATATTTTCAAATATATTTATTTTAAATGACTCCTGTTTTTGTGCAGGCCCGTGAATTATTTTGTTACTAACAAAAAGCAAAAGTATTTCGCAAAAATGCAAACACTCTGTAGTAAAACTTACCATTTAACCGGGGTTTTTTTAGCAATTTCAATTTTTTTTACGCGGAACTCTATTTTTTCCCAAATGAAACTAGCCTCTTTCAAAGATAATTCTGATAGTATTTATTTATATTGCCTTAGAAAAAGAGTAAATTTTGAATTGTGTTCTCATGTTTAGACATTTATATTAAGGTACGAATAAACATACCTGAAAGATAATACTGAGCGAGATAAGGGTGAGACTAGAATAATAGTAGGGGTGTGTAGTGGAGGACTCGAGGACGTAACGCAGCTGGTTCGCGTTCGCCGATAGCAGAGCCAGGTCCATCATGCCTTGTGCCAAGTTCTTTTTTTGTTGGTATGTGTTGACATCGGGCGTTGACTGAAATATATAAGAATACGGAGGGTTAATGATTATTTTTCTTATCTAAAAATAGTTCACAAACAAGAGTGACAGCTAGAAACAAAATTAAAATCTGTTGAAAAATAATGAACTTGGAAGCGTTTTAATTTTATTCTCTCTAGAAGCATACTATACTAAACTATGACGTCACACTTTACGTATTTCATACAAACTGTATATTGACATTCGTTTTGCAAGAAAAAGATAGAGCTTCCTCTCTCGCACCTTGATAAAAACATTAAACGCTTGTATTCGAGAATTTCTTTAGTGATATGAAATAATGTTATTCATTAGGTTTTTAATTACAATAACTCCAGCAAGACCCATCACTAAATAGTGATTGTTTTGCAAATTTTGCGCATCACTATTTGTGTGATAACTTGAAACTGTCTATTAGTAGCTAGGTAATGTATTTAGTACTGAGACAGGTCATTGGGTTAATGTTTAGAATATTTACCCCGGGAAATGGTGATCCGGGACGATCGTCGATGCCGAATCTGGTACCAAAACCGTTTACGCCATCTGCAATAACAGATTGATTATAAATAAATATACACCATACAAGAACTATGTCTGAAAGGATGATAGCTGAGTAGCAACGATCAACTTTTAATTCTGAACTTCCGAAGCAAAACATACATTGTGGTAAAACAATTCCATTGTAATAAGTTACTATACTGCTATGACATTTATCAGTACACATTTTAAAGATAATTCAAGCAACAGGCTTTAGTTAAAGATAGCGAAAGCCGATTGACTTTAAAAGTTTAGTACAGAGTGGATCATTACGAGTGTCTATAAATGAAATCATCTGTATAATCAGGCGGTAGCCTGTGCTTTCCCTAATAATGGTTATATAATTTGTAAAACTTTTATGTAAAAAAATATATATATATTTCTTCTGGCTTTATTAATAATGAAAAATGAATATTGAGAATGTGACGCATGTTTGCGTACGGCGAGTTTTATATCAATGATATTATTAAATATAGGCCTGTTTGCATTCAAACGTCATGGTTTTATTAGGTGACTGTATGAAGGATAGTGAATGGGTGGAGGCGGGTACATGCAGGCCAGTCACCGTAAGGATAATCTGGTTCGTCGCCATCCGACGTCCAAGGCCATTTACCGTCTTCCGTGCCGGCGCCCCCGTCGTTCAACGAATGGTCGCCTTCCTTGTCTCCATTCTCATCGTGTCCCCCATCTTCTGGAAACAACACAATATCTTATTAAAGCATCTTAAGTGATGACGGCTATGTAATGAAGTCTCGAAGTGCTCTTTCATCATGCCATTTCATTGTATCGTGAGATTAAGTAAAGAAACCAAGGAGAAAAGTGATTGTCTAACCTATCTACATATCCAAAAACTATGTTAATATATAACAATGCAATAAGATGAATATTAATTTAAAAAAACTGGTCAATTCAAATATATAATGCAGAAAAATGCGACAGCTCACCGACAGTACGAGCTCAAATTCACTCAGAAACACAATAATTCAAGGTTAATTTACGTAGTACCGGTTAATTTACATAAACATACACTAGAAACATGCCATTTATTATTGTCAGCGTCACCGTGAGATAAAACAATATACAATAGTTACGTAAAATAACTTTGATCTTTTTATTTCTTAGAGGTAGGTAGCAATAATACCGGCCTTGCCGGCTCTTCTCGACCGGGTTGTTTTCCGAACCGGTGGTAGTGTTTTAGACGTTCATAAGCGCCTTCTTAGGGCCTAAATTGAATGCTCGTCACTCCGTGCCCTCTTGTCTATTGTGTCTGGGGGACTTTGATCCTTCAAATACAATAGATAAGGGTAGTGCGTAAATGCATTTCCCCCCGTCAAAAAAGAAAAAAAAAAAGGGCCTAAATTGAATAAATAAATTTTGATTTTAAATAATTTGCGAGATGAACAAAATAACTCAAGAAGTTTTGCAAAAAGTAAAACAAACATCTCTTTGTAAATTTCTATGAGAAAAAATATATTATCCGTATATTGATTGTTATTTTATTATGATTAGGGACTGTAGAAATATGTATTACGTGAGCATAATTTTGTTACAATATCGTCAACGAAGTTAATTGAATAACTTTTGTTCGCATATGATATGATAGTACGCTCATTGAATAATTAATGGTATTCGGAAAAAAAACATAAAAAAAATATAGATAGAAAAATATAGGAAAAAGTACTACATAAAATGTAACAATTTTACTGGCGCAAACTGGACGTATCCGGAAGAATCTACGATATTAAACGAGAAAGAAGTAAACCGTTCGGAATTAGCTAATCTGCATTCAAAAAGTGCATTCAACATGATGCAATTGACTTTCAGTGAGTACGGGTAGTTATTGCTTTTTTTTAACTTTTCCAAAATGGCGGCACTGTACAGCGTACAGAGATAGGCAATCCGTCCGGACATGCAATAACTTTGCGAATTGCGACATATCTATTCATGTCTGGTCTATAGTAGTGTATAGTACTCTTGGTCTATAGTGGTTGGGAAGCCGTCGGACACAATTTTCATATAGATTTGATTGCACGAGCAACTCTTACAACCATGTATCTATCATACCGAAACCACTTTACCGAACACGATTTTTTTGTAAACATACAAACTTTTCTGCTTTTATTGCTTTGACAAACCAAAAAAGTTTGGAAACACTGTTGTTTTAATATTTAAATTTCATAATTTGTTATTTGGAATTATTTACATAACCTAACATTTGTCTGGTTTTGAAATATGTTAGCGCTCCGAGTATTAATTATGTACATTTTTAATTGGCTTATTCATAATCAAAACATACGCTAGATTGCGTAAGTATAAATTTGATTATTTATGTCTGAGCGCTAGCACGTAAACGCCATCTTATACTTGATAAACTGTAGCGTGTTGACGGCTGACGTCATAACATTGATAATGCGAATCTATAAGTTTTCCCCCTACCGAGAATCGTACAACACCGCTAAAGAAGCGTTCACAAAATATTTGTGCTTTTGATGAAGGAAATCTTCGATATCAAGCCATAGTATGGTGGTAGGACTTCCTCTAATGCCCAAATGATTAGTTATCACCATCAAGTTTGAAAATCTGTCACTAAGCATCTATGTGAGGTTGAAATGTGAGAACACATTATGGGAATATAGTTTGAGAAGCATGTTCCTAAATATTGAGCGTGTTTACCCTATTGGACCACAACGTCACGTAACACTAACTGATATTATGTACGAAGCTCTGTGCCTATAAATTTTAATAGCTTTAAAATTAAACATTTAAACTGGTCTGTTTTTCATATGTGAAATAAAAATAAAATAAATTGATTTCACATAAATTAAAGTAATGTAATGCAACTCTGTATCTAATATTCTGCTTCACCGCAACTCTAGTGATAGTCCACGCGGTTGGTGATAAGATGTATAATATACTGGAAATTGAGGTCATGTTTAATTTGACCGCATTGCTATTTTGTGAGTAAACTATAATTAGTAATTCATAAATTATCTGAACGCCCTATTAAATTAAATGTTGGCTTCATACCATTTAAAAATTATATTCAACCTGAGTCATTATTTCTGGCGGAAACATAAATGTTATTCTTGCTCCTCACTCTTTTTTAAATCCAGAAATTTTAGATGAACTGCACGATAAGCTATGGCTATTATTATTTGATACGAGGAACATTTATGTGTGTATCATTAAAAATTTAGTGTCTTTTTAATTATTGCTGTATTACTAATAATTTGTACCGTTTATCTTATGGGCATGTAGTTTTTTTAAATTGTTACAATAAATATAACTGTCGCCTGAGAAACAGGTAGTTCTAGTTAAGAGTGCAACGGTCTTTATTCTTTTAAAATTACTTGTTTTTTTGTTGTAATAAATAAATAAAGTGAGTTTGCAAAAAAAAACACCTACTTAAGTTTGAACAATAATTTAAATTTTCTACTCCCTTATATATAATCTAAAAATTGACACTGACAAATTATTAGTAAAAAGTTAAAGACTTTGGAGGGAAAAAGATCAAGGAAACTATCACGAAATGAAGACCCATTGACAGACGATAATGTCACATTAAACTACCATCTAAGTAACTTATTAACGCACTAAAAGATGGAGATTTAAATTCTCCTGCCATAATCGAAAAAGAAAAGGCACAAGAATTAGAGTTAACATGAACAAATGATGTTTTAAAACTAAATGCGCAAACATTATCAAATGATCTTAAAGTACCTATATGGAGCGTTATCAGTACATATGCGAACAAAGGGTTATTGTTTCTAACTAAGTATATTTCGTTGATGTTATTTATCATATAATAACAATGAAGAATTGAGCAATATTTAATATTCCCACAGAAATTTACACAGTGACGTTTGTTTTGAAAACTTCATGCCTTTTTTTATCTCAGTATTTGTTAATTTATAATAGTTTGAACATCGAAGAACTATTGTAGCGCATTAAAATAGATGCTCTTAAAACTGTGCATTGAATAGGATTTTATTCTAATTTTTATGAGTTTTATTTTTTTTACGCGGAGCCCTAATTATTTTTGAAAATTAAAAGTACCCTAAGTTACCAGGAATAACTACAGCTATCTATCAAAAAAAGTCCCGTCTAAATCGGTCCTGTCATTCCGGAGATTACCCATTACAAACATACAGACAACATTAAAAAAATAGTATTTTTGATATAGGTATCGTAAATTCATTCATATCTATTTAGTAAAAAATAATAATTTTGACATTACAAATAGACACTTTAATTTTATTTATTATTATAAATAGAAAAAGCCAGCCCATGTAATTCCAAGATAAGACATGTAGATGAAGTCGCGGGTGGCCGCTGGATAATTATATATTCTATTCCATTACAACTGCATCCTTACAAACGTGTTTCAAAAAAATATATCGTATAAAACTCACCTTCATGATGTTTGTCAGTGCCACCTACGTCTAGAAGACCATCGTCGATTCCTGGGTACGGTGTATGGTTTTCTGATTTCCCAGATTCGTCATCCAAATCATCAATCTCCGGTCCTGTGTTAGGATATTAGTTTAAGATGTGAGTGTATCGGAAAGAACATAGGGAATGTAAGTGATTAATATAGAAACAATTTAAAGAAGTATGACATGATGAATCATTGAGCCGATGTCTGCAGGTGCCAATCTTGGAATATACCTACTAAATAGCTGTGTGCCTACGTGCAACTAATCATAGGGCACAACAGGACAAATAAACTCTCCTACTTGAATGCAAATGCGAATATTCTAAATACTGTTAATGATGCAACCGGCTATGAAAATATTTTCGTCAGGATCTATCGAGCCAGATTATTATTTATTGTAATTATAATGGGTGAGTAGTATATTGATATAACAACATGTGAAAGGGGAATTTCTCATTGTTTGAAAAGTTTCAAATAATTCAATTCAGAGCTTCCTTGTGACTAATGTTGCAAAAAAACTTATTACATGTAATTTTATAGCAAAATATGATTATTAGTCGAATAAAAAAAAAGTAATTTTGACCTGACGTTTCTTCAGAACGTCCTCGAAATAGTCAAGATACGCTCGCTAGGACGACCCTTACCGGCTTGCTCAGTTACACTCGCCTTTTACATTTGTTTGGTCAATCTTCTTTCATCGTTTATCTCCACGTGTCCAAACCATTTCATAATCCTTTTCTTTATATTAGGCACTACATCCTCTACTACACCACTGTGTTCTCTTATCACACTATTTCTTGCTTTGTCTATCTTATTAGCGCTACCTATATATACTTATTAGACTTCTGATGTCTTTAGCCTTTAGATTAACCTTGCTTAGGTAAGTGCATAAGTGTTGGGACTAGTAAACAGGATGTACAGTTAAACGTGTATTTTCTACCTACCTACCCTTATGGGAGAGAGGCGTAATGTTACGTATATATGTATATATTAGATTAAAGTCAAAGGAAGTTTTTTTTAATCCAATTCCTTTTTACTTAGGGCCCAAACTATATGCGACGCGGTGCTTGCGAAAGCCACCCCGTGTCGCCCCCATCCCAAATGCAGCGGACGGCCCCGGGGGGTTTTGGTGGGTATTTCCGGGCGCTTCACGCCCGGGCGAGTCCCACACTGGCACGGAGCTCGTCACTCCGTGCCCCCTTATCTATTGTATTGGGGGACTCTGATCCCACAAATACAATAGATAAGGGTAGTGCGTAAATGCATTTCCCCCCGTCAAAAAAAAAAAAGAGAAAAAAAAAAGGACCCAAACTATATCGACATTGTGCTTGGCAGACATTATAACTTTTATTAAAGTCATTATTACAATTACATATATAAAACAATGGAATAGGTTCGATTTTGAAATCTCATACACTCATAGAACACTAAATCATCACTCTCTATAGTTAGTACTGTTCTTCGACTGTACTAATGTAAAGATAGCACAAGTATTTATTTACTGTTGTTGATTTAACGAAATGGGATATACAGAAATACTGAAAGATTTACCTGCTAGCGGTGGTTTTCTGCTTATCCCTATCGGGTTCCAATAAAGGCTGGCTAGGTTGTTCGCTGTCGGTCTCGTGGACTGGCTTGCGATCGTTGTTGTTTAGCTGAAAACAATACAATTGGTAAATGAACAAACATAAATATACACATTACATACACATATATAAACATAGTCTTATAATTAATTTTTACATCATGATAAATTCAATTTTAGCTCTATTTTATGTATCGATTTAATTTATATGTCTATCTTATACGAGCTGTGAATTTTTAATGTAAATAAATAAATTAATTACATTGTCTTCTGTTACGGATTAATGTTAAACTAAAATTTGCAACTTAACACCAGTTCGCAATATAATTATCACGAATGCGCGTGTTAGTATTTAGTAACACTTGCTAACGATTAGTACATATGTGTAGTGCGAATAGTGTCAATTTTTAGCTGTGGTTTGAATATTTGAACGCATTTGTAATTACCCTACTTCGCCAAACACTTATCGTACTAATCTCTATGATTAGGGCCTTTATGTGTAGTGAATGCATTCACAACTCTCTGAACTTAGAATAAGAAATGCTACTCTCAATAATACTTGATAGTAGATTTTCAAACTGAGTGTGCTAACTAGAGAACTGAGCCATTCAGTAAAAATGGTAGCTAAACTTATATCACGATACTCTCACTATTATATACACCATTTCAATCAATCATCACCAAATACCTTCGTTTATGTATACACATTCAAATAAATAAACACAGAAAAAACATTCATTTACCAGATGTACGAGTACTAGCAGCATTAATGTTCACTCCACCACATGCGTTGTACATTTTTTAATGTTGTACGTTGTGTTACGATTTACACCAATAAGTTAAAAATAGTTTCTTAATAAAACAACTTTACGTAAACAGTCTTCGTTCTTATCGGTATATATGAACTATACTAATAATAGTTGTTGGCAACAGTTTTTCAGTTTTAGGATGGTAACTATCCTCGCGCGTATTAGACATTGGCCTATCTCTTATGCTATAGTTTAGTCCCGATGTTTCCTATACCGAAAGTTTTGACTAAAATAATGAGATTTTCTATAAAATATCAGCAAAATTCCAAGCAAGTTAGCTATATGTAGTATATGCTACAAATACGGAAACAAATGACATAAATAACTGATATATCTCTCGCACTATAATATTTTATGCCCATTGCGCAGTGTGGCCGTTTAAACTAAACATTGTAAAACATATTATCCATTCATTCCATCGAAGCTTTTCATAATGATCTAATCTGATGAATTTTATTCTGTTATTTAAAATTTTGAAATTATATTTAGTGAATGATTTAATCTCAAAAGGATGTTACAGTGTGGAACATTACGTGAACGATAGTGATGTCTGGAATTAACCCACACATCTCTGTGCGCACCCACTAGTTTTTTATATGAAAAAAAAATGTATTATATTAGTAAAAAAAAAAGAACCAGATCGAGTTTCTTCCCGGCTCTTCTCGGCTGGGTTGTTTTCCGAACCGGTGGTAGTGTTTTAAACCTTCATAAGCGCCTTCTTAGGGCCTAAATTGAATAAAGATTTTTTTTTGATTAGATAATTAATAATAATTGAATATTTTTGAATACATTTTATTTATACACTTACGAATCTGTAATTTAATGTTAATCTATATATAAATAGGCGAAGATAAACACTTGAAGATATTTTCCTCTTATGTTTATTAATCAATTTTCTTTTTTTTTTTTTCTATTGTAGTTATGGGTTTTATCAATTAAAATTTTTTGAAAATAGTCATATTTTTTATTTTAAATTTTATGCTCTTATCACTCACACGCTTTGAAGTTAATCTTTATATTAAAGTGATGGATCAAAATTATTTATTTTCATGCTACTGGCGCACTCAAAAACTTTATCACAACGCAAGCAAAAATACTCCAGGATGCCACAATGAGTAAAATAATACGGCTAAGTTACCCACTTTTTATATACTTTACCTAACTTCGCCAACCAATAAATTCTGATTACGTTTAAATAAAGTAATTAACTGAATCGGTTTTTTAAAATAGACTTCTTAATACGTAAACAAATATTATTACTATTATTATGATAAATTTAACAATGAGAGCGAAGAGTTCAAGGTTAAGAATAAACACGGTTATTAAAACTAATACGTTGGAGCTGATCCATATCTTTTGTTTGTCAGTTGTGTTACCGGAATCATTAGCGAGATAACGGAAAATCAACAGATTTAAACATACATTATGCGTATTTATTTAAGACAAATTTTATGTAAGTGTAGTGCCTGAAATGTGGCAGTAGCATATCCAAAAGCTTTCAACTACCTACTGTTATAACTGGCATTAGCATATAGGTACATTATCCAAAGAAGTTACATAATTATTATGGTGAACATGTCATGTATGTATGTAGTTAGTTATGTGTTAATACTTATAGAGTTAATGTTTTAAGTCGTCTTTGTCTTTCCTGAAATATACGCCTTATAGTACGGTCGAGTTTCATTGCACTCCTTAAAGTAAATCTTTTTGAGCATACACTTCAGAACATAAACAAAGCTGCGATGTCAGAAATCCCTGTCGTAAAGTATGCGCATACGAAATTAATATCTAAATCCGAACAATTTTATTATAATAAGTTCTGGTAGGGTTTTTGACTGTAAAATTTTGATCATATATGACACAGTAATACCCCCCCACTCTAACCTTTGTCAGCCATAGTAACCACAGCTCTCTCCTTCCTCACCCTTCATTACGTAAGCATTAGCATAGTTTTGTCAAAAAAAAAAAACGAAGAGTATTATTAAATATTGCTCACATAATCACCGTTCGCACATCCCCCCCTCCTACTCCCATGTCATCAGAACTAAGCAAAGACAACCCGTCCTTCATTGATGCTTACGTAATAGACCTCCTAGCTGTTTCACGATCATCAATATACTAGGTAAAACTCGGTTAGCGATCAGGCAAGATTGTTAATCTCTAGACAGTCACTGTTTTTGTACCGAAATTTATTTATTTATTTGGGAAACACACAGTTAATAATATACACATATGAAATTACATAACAATAATACATAAACCAGTCAAGTTTCCACTAAAATTATAATTAATGAAAGTAAGTATAACAACACTAATACCTCCATCATTACAAGCTATAATATTATGGCAAACACTATAAATTTAAAACTATTTTCAGCAATTTTTTAAAGGAACTGATGGGGCATGCAAATATATCAATTTTAGTAAACATCCTATTATACATATCGCACGAACGAAATAAATATGTGTTCTTCACATACCTCGTTCGAGCAACAGGGATTTTAAAAAGTAAGTGGTTTCTGGCATTTGGTCGAGGAACCCTAAAATTAATTTCACTAACAAGAAACGGTCGTATTACATGAAAGAAACGATCCCAAGACGAACCACTTTTTTACATACATCTCAAGATACAGACTTAAGTGGAACAAACGATCAAGGAATACTTTTAATATACTTATAATATAATATCTATGTTATTTTAGTAACCATCAGTCAAAGTACCATAATGTATTTTATAATCATTGTATTATTAATACAATGATCAACAGTTTTTTTTTTTTCATTTCCGAAGGTCGAGAACACGCTAACTGATTGACTAAGCGTGCGCGTGGGCTGGGTTGATGAACTCAACTCAACTCAATAAAATTATAAGAAATACATTTTTCATTAGAATTTATTTTCCTCATGACTATTATGTAAACTGTCTAGCGTGTGATGAAAATTCTGAAATCAACGTGATAAGGCTTACGAGTATATACGTATACTTTCATGATTTTGATTCTCGATTGTTAGGAAATGTGTGATATTGAACTCGAGCCCTTTAAGAATATTTATGTGTATTATTTACTTGCACACATGTTTCTAAGACGATCTAATGTTTCTGCTAACCAATGAGTTCATTACTGTTCCAATGTTCCAACGAATCAATGGAATATTTATATTATTTACGATATATGATTCTTGATCAAATAAATTGGGTGTATTTGCCAAATAAGATGGAGTAGAAATCTGTAGAGGTAAGAGGATCCGAAAAGTTTGCGTAAATGCAAGTTTCGAATATAGTGAAAAGATGACAAAATTCAGGACATTTTTTTTGTGTCAATTATCTTCAAAATAGAAAATTCGAAATGATTAGAGAGTAAATACTTTTTGAAGTATTATGTATCAGCGACAGCGATTGTCTTCTTTTATTCGAATATACATCCAAATGGAACAATATTCCCCCTCCCCCTTTATCTTTTAACATAGGTTTAGCGTTTGATCAAAAACTCATTTGATTTTAAATGACGATGTAAGTTATAGTAACATTCTAATTGCGTTTAAAAGGAAATTATTTATATAAAATATATTACTCTTATAAAGGTATTAATTATTAAAATATTCATATATTCAAATTCAAAAATACTTTATTCATTTTAGGCCCTGATAAGGAGCTTATGAACGTCCAAACACTACCACCGGATCAGAAAACAATCCAGTCACCGAGAAGAACCGGCAAGAAACTCGATCTGGTTTTTTTCTCTGCATGTTTTTTGCATATTCTAATACATACCTAATACTGACACACAAACAGTATGCCGGTTAGATGGTTTTTTTACGTTTGGAAACTAGTTTGTTATGCATATTGGAATTTACTACCTTGAAGTGTGCTATGATGTGGGTTTTTACTCTTTGCAAATCAGATGCTATTTGATATTATTTATTTACATAATCATCCATTATTTTTATAATTTTACGCTATATTTATATAAATTTTTAATTAGTTAGTGTAATTAATTACGAGTTGGATAGGTGTTTATGAACCCGCGTCCATTGACACGGAATCTGGCCGCACTATCCACTGCGTCATCATCGCTATTTTGAATGACGTTGTTTTATGTGGTAATGTGGTTAAAGAGATAACGTCAATGATGTTTATTTGAACATTATAAAACTAGCCTGAGCTTTCAAAGAAGAGGAATAAGGAATAACATGATTGCAGCTCCAAGGCTACTACCATCTTCCGAGTTGAATATACAGCACCAAGGACCTAGATGTGTTCTGATAGCATCACTTTAGAAACAGTTATTTATTCAATTTAGGCCCTAAGAAGGCGCTTATGAACGTCTAAAACACTACCACCGGTTCGGAAAACATCCCAGTCGAGAAGAGCCGGCAAGAAACTCGATCTGGTTCTTTTTTTTTTATAAATATAATATATATCATTTTTTTTTTTGTCATATAAAAAACTATACAAATCGTAGTCTTAATAATGTTAGCGGAAGCACAGAGATGTGGGTTAATTCCAGACATCACTATCGTTCACGTAATGATCCACCCTGTAATAACCTTTTGATCCTTACATCTAAGGCAGTATTCCCAACCAGTGGTCTGCAGAGTCTTGATATGGTCTAGTACGGCGGAATAGCTTCGAGGGATATTCATAATAAGGTTATTGAACTTGTGAAGGAGATATAAAACATTATGTTATAATAAAAAAAATTAATGTTTGTATTTATTATAATTAATGTCTAATACAATTTTATTTTTAATATTATTTTTGCAATTTATCGTTCTTCTTGAACGTGGGCTCAATAAAGAAATGAAAGTGGTCCCTTTTCAAGAAAAGATTAGGAGCCACTGCTCTAAGACTTATTGTGTTGTATCGTGTCTGAGAAAAATAATAAGTGAACACCAACATTAAGAACACAAGAAGATAATCGGAAGCTGCCGTACGTCACGAGTCACGTCACGTCAATAGCTGGAAATGAGTTACAACAAAATTAAATAAGCCTCTTCTTTTTACTTGAATGCAATGAATGAATCATGAATAACTGTTATATAGAAATGTGGTTTAATTATTGGTTATAACGTCGTGTGTGACATAAGTAATCGCCTTGACTATACTACTTGTGCCCGGCGCTACTACTTGTGGTTATGCACCGGAATCCTGACTAGTTATTGTGAATGCCGGTGACGTCATCATAATCATAAAAGGTTCATGTTAATTTATAATGCCATCAAAAAACAATACTTGTAATAAAACCAAGTCTCGCAACTCAGTTCTTCTACCGTAAAAATTTGTGAGATCCATGTAATACCAAGTCGGTTACTTTATGAAGACCCTACTTAAGGGACTCTCTGTCTTAAGTTATTGCGTAATTAGCTAAACTAACAAAATCTTATAGTGACCATATCGATATTAAAAATGTTTTATGTTTTAAATAAAATAGATTCACTTGGCCATCGCATGAAGACACAATGTATCTTACAAATAATACATATTATATTAAATAAGAATGTTTAGTGCGTTGCCAAGTAGACATTTTATTAAAAACATAAAAGATTTTTAACAGTGATATGGTCACTATAAGATGTTTTTAGGTTAACTAATTACGTGGGGCAGGAAGTTCATCCTGCCCCCCGGACTGCTGACCAATGGTCATACTTCTCCTGCGAGAAGTGGGCTAAGAGGTGGGTGGGGAAGTATTTCCCCCCATCCCTACTGGGCCATTGCACGGACGAGGCCCGGTGGGTTCGCCGCAGGAGGCGACGCGGTGCTTGCGAAAGCCATCTCGTAACGCCCCTATCCCAAATGCGGCGGAGGGCCCCGGGGGGTTTTAGTGGGTATTTCCAGACGCTTCAAGTCCGGGCGAGTCCCACGCTGGCACGGAGTCGTCCATCCGTGCCCCCTTACTTATTGCATTGGGGGACTTCGGTCTCACTAATGCAATGGGTAAGGGTAGTGCGTAAATGCATTTCCCCCCGTCAAAAAAAACAAAGGGTTAACTAATTACGTAATAACTTAAGACAGAAGGTATACTATATATATATATATATATATATATATATATATATATATAAATTTTCTCACGGCTTTGTTACAGATATTACTGCATTATGTCTTTGTTCAGTTAAATGTTCAGTGCTGTGGTCAAAATATTGCAAGGAACGCGATGATCGTCATCTTTGTAGCAAAATATATAGGCAATTAAACATGACTAGATATAATCTATTATCTTTAAATTGAAGAATCACATAGAGATTAGGGCGTTTTGGCGCATTTCATTCCGTGATCAACCAATGTATATTCAGCAATTAATAGTTAGGTGGGTTAACAAAATTCTACTGGAAAACTACCACCGAACACATGTAATAACCTATCTAACGCACAGGCACACATTAGTTTTATAATATATGAGGATAAGGTTCATAATGTACTCATGTCCTGCTCATGACATTCACAATGACCGTATTTGGCCAGACATGGACCGTAGCATTGAACAATCAATACGGACAGAGCTTCCGTGGTTAAGTCAACAGTGTGCTTACCAAATACTTGGAATTTACAAAGTAAACTCATACGTAATCATACTAGAAGTTTGGTCAATAGGATATATATATACGTCACAGACCATCCTACAATAGACAATGGACTTATGACACTCCATTAAAAATCCCAAATCTGATTTGTTTATATATTAAATATGGATCATTGGCGTAGACGACATTTAACTGTATTACAAATTTAAACAATAAAATTGTTCTAAATTGAAAAAATGCTATTATAAATGATCACGTTATGCACAGAACTTTATATAAAATCTTAATTATATAAATACATACTAAATTTAAAAACATCAGTAAATTGAACCATGGAACTGAACTAAAAAATATCCGCCGCATCAGGACTGTATCAGACCACGTCCCTTGTCTCCCCTCCGGAGAGGGGGGGGTAGCCTTTCCAGAAGCCACACTCCCCCTACCTCCTCAGTCGCTAGCAAAGTTGTTCCAGCACCTCTACTCTTTTGGTTCTTATCTGTCGATACTCTGGAGGAGAGGGACATGTAGGACCAGCGGGATTGGTGTCTGACTAAGGGGGGTGGGAGAATACGAGTGAACCGTGAACCTGCGGCGAAGGGGATCCGCAAAAGGATCCTGTTCCCGCTCCCTCTTTGTTGCCTTCTTCTGTAGCATGACTTGCTCACATAAGAAGGCCACCGTACTCCAGACCCGAGCATGGCTACGAGAGGTCTGGCCTCACCTCCGCTATCACAGCACGGCGAACCGGTACAACAGAACAACAGTGAACCGGTACACGGCAGCAAGCACCTCCGCTTCTAGCTCCCACGGCAAGAACCTGCGAGCACACAGGCTGCCACCGCAGACACCGTGCGGTATCCGCGTATCGCCCTTAGCGCCGCCGTGCGTTGAGTAAAACGCAGCACATGGATATTATGGACGTTAAGGGTTATTAATTCAAAGAATTGATTATTTTTTCTCTATATTATAGTCGACATCAATAGAAAGACATCCATTGCTGGCAATGTCCAGAATTACTGTTTGATATAGGTGTCGGGATAAGATGGAAATTAAACATAATCACATAGTGAAATCCAAACATTGTCCTTTGAGTTACTTTCTTATTAGGCCCAATGTAAAACATCACATCTCAGTGTCGTAAGTCATCACTGGCAACAAACATTGGTCGAAGGTTTTTGTCTTGAGACACTGGCATGTATCGTACGAGAAGATTTTATGTAACTTTCCAAACGCCGCCCAACCGAGTTGGATTCGACGATTAACCTCTTGTTCGAAGTTGGTATTACCTAACCGGACAGTTTGTTCTAGGTATATAAAACAATTTCGAGCGTAGAGGCACGAATTTTTAAAGAAGTTGGCACAACATACATCCGACATGATTTTCGTCTTGTCCATGTTCATTTTAAGGCCAAATCGCTCGGAGGCTCTACTGAGGTCTGCGCCCATCGCACTTAGGTCTTCTGCGGTCTCAGCCATGACAACTAGACCATGGGCGCAGCGGAGGTAAGTTACGTAGTCGCTATTTATGTTGATGCCAAGTTCTTTCCAATCCAGAACCTTGAAGACATCCTCGAGCGCAGCGGTGAACAGTTTCGGAGAAATGACATCTTCCTGCCTAACGCAACACCACAAAGATATACGTTTAAAAGTCTGTTCTTGTAATCGGACTGACATGGCGCCGTTTTCGTAAAAACTATCATAGTAGACAAGTTGTTCGAAGAGTAACGTTTGCTGATATTACTATAGGTATTATAAATGTGCAATGAATCGTCAAAGAATAGGCATTAGAAATATTCAACACTGACGCATTTATGACGATATTTAAACTATGTTAGATTTTGTGTATATGGTTCTTCATTTACATCAGTTTTAATTATAACGTATGTACGTTACATATTTGTATGGTTTTATAAATATTAAATTGAAATTAACTATTACTTCGTTCTTGTAAGAAATAACTGAATATTTTTATAAGAATATTTCTGGTTACTACTACCGCACGGTTCGTGACGGTAAGCGAGTAGAAAATGTATGGAATTTCTATTAAATTTGAATATTCAGTTGCAACCTCGATTTACTTAATAAGTACACTCTTTCGTACTATATTTTATTTACTATATTTCGTCTATACAAACAGGCAAACATAAAGCAGTTCAAGATATTTTTCTACTGTGTTTATTAACAAATTTTTTTAACAGTTTCTTTTAGAAAATATGGAATATTTATTTTTATGATCGAATTAGTTGTGCCCGCAGATGCGTTCGCGCATTATAACTTATATCCCTTACAGTTACTTACTGGTATTATATCACTTGACCGAAAATGATCGAATCGAGTCTATTTTTATTTAATTAATAGATGAATTTGATTCATTCACGGTTATTATCTTTATATCTTATTACATGTTGAATTTACATTTAAACCTGTTTATAGAACATATTTAGGATTTTACAATGTATTCTTTAAAAATGTTTACATGCTCTTGCATTATATGCAAATTAAGAAACAGTCGTTGATTTTTATAATATGTATTATCATTATTATAATTTAATTAAATAATTACAATTACAAAAGGATATAAATAAATTACGTACCTATGGGAAAACGATAATATAAAATTTAAATTTTCCTGTGTATTATATTATTCAATTTTTAAAACCTCAAAGCAGTTACCAAAAATAAATGAAAATTGACATGAGTAATGTTTTATCGTATTGCAATGACGTCACTTTCTATAAAATATCTATGTAATTACGGTTTTCCCATTAGTACTTACTTCTTACATATTCCAGTGGTTTTTTTTTTAATGATTATAATTTTAGATTCCTTGTGTATGCTCACGTATATTTTTATATACTTATATAATATCGGATTTAAAACATATAGTTTTGTTAAATTTGTAATAAAGAATAAACTTATTTTGTGTAAAATGAATTAGTAACTTTAGCTATTAATTAGCTAGTAATTAAATTATTTGTAAACATTAATTGATTGAACTAAGAGTAGTGCCCCCTATTTCAACGATACATGTTTTAAACGATTTATAAATAAAAAGATGATTTAGATAATAATTATGATTTAGGAAACCTATAAACTAGATAAAGACAATGATTTTGATGAAGTACAATCTGAACCAGTTACGTTCAGTTTTTTTTTTTTTTTTTTTGCTTTGTTCTTTGACCACAATCTCACCTGATGTTAAGTGACGATGTGGTGGATGGTAAACGCACTACGCCTAGATACTAGTTCACAATTGGTGCTACCGGAACAGATACTTACCAGAACTATAAGTATTTGGCGACAGGTTTTAAACGTGAGGGAAACCCAGTCGGGCATTGTTAGAAAATGCCCTAACACAATACATCGGCGTGGGGTGGGGCTTGAGTCGGAAAGAAAATTGGGAAATCATTTTCTATAAAGTGACACCAATGTTGTAAGAGGTCTTCATTTCCAGTGATATATTAACAAATGCTTAAGCCAATATTAGGAGGTCTATAATGATTTAGCGGAAAACCTACGCAACTGTACGCAACCCTCAATCTTCCTCAGGGTCTTCCCGAATTAATCGACTGTTGAACCAGGATAGCATCAGGAATGCTCAAGTGATGAAAGTTGCATAATACCAACTTATTACATATTTAGTTTATTGAAGATTTCTTTGTTTTATTTTTGTTCCAAATATAATTAATGTAATAGGTAAGTTGTTCAAGATGTTTTACTTAAATAAATGCTAACAAATGGGAGTTTATTTCGTTTTACGCAAAGCAAAATCGAAGATTATATTTTTCACGGCAAAATCGGGAACCTATCTTCATTAAATGTTTTCGTATTTATTTGTTATCGTGTAGGTTATTTTACGCTGCTTACAGAAAGATCATTATAAGAAAATAGAAGTGTGTAAAGTCTATAAAAAGGGATTCCCACAAACATCCACAAAATTTTTTTACACTGCTCTATACTGGAGATTAGAACTCAGATCTATCGAAGTCCGACCGTGTTAACATTGAGTTATTAGTTATTGAAACATTATTTACTTCGAGTAATAGTAAAAACTAGATTCCTCCTTCTCACTTCCAAAAAATATAACAATACGATACTTTTCGTAGCCTTTATAGTGTTAATTAAATGAACAAACTTACTGACAACCTAATAGATAGAGCGATCTTGTATGTATACTGTGGTACGTTATATCATAGGTTTTCGATGTATTTCAGTAAATAAATGTACTACCAAATTGAATCCAGACTGGTTTTTAACATGCATATTATAGAAAATAATACAATGCATGTTTCTGTCTGAATGCGGCAATGTCAGAATGCGATCGAAGAATGTGAAAGACCGTTATGATCTTAGAATCAAATTAACAACAGGTTTTACCGTATACCTACCACTATTACTAATCCTTTCAAAAATATAACGTGTTATTTCATAAAATGTTATATAATGTTTTTTACCTCAATTTATAATAAAAATAAGACAGGAAGTGGGAAAACAAACGCGGTAATATTTTAGCATAAATCTTTACACAAAGTTATCATGATATGTGTGTTCCCATTACCCATACACATATATAAATGATAATGACGTTCTTAAAAAAATCTATATATCATATAGTAAGATGTCAAGAAGTGTTAGCCTGACGGGTCAAAGACCTATCGAATTCAAGGTAATAACAATAAGATTTCTAGTTTTAAACGATATACATTTTTTTAAAATTAAAACTAAACGGACTGTTTATAAAATAACCTTGTAGGCTTCGTTGGTATAGAAAACATAAATTGATTGAAATATGTTTCTTAAAAACCCTTATTCTCTTTGCGTAATAATTCCAATGCATGGCATGATTTCTATGTGGCGCTAATATTCCTACTTCAGATTTAAACTATATTTTATTAACGATAAAATTTGGAAACATGGATGAGAAACAGAAAAGATGAATTTTAAATAAACTTTCCTCTTTAATTTTAAAAATGTTAAAAGTTTTACAACAACACTCCACTCACCGGAGGGGGTTTCCTGTTTTCTCTCGTTGTTATTGAGATGCACTCCGGCGGTGTTGTTCTTTGGTGAATTTGGTTTACCAAAAACCATCTCGACTAGAGACGGGTCTAAAGGATTATTGACCTTGTGCGAATCCTTCGGATTTTCGTTGATGATTTCGAGTTTTGTGTTATTGTTCGACATATTTTTATAACAGTATATATGCACTATTTATTAAGTAAAATTAATTATAAATATTAATTTTCAAACTTATAGTTTACTTTGTAAAGTTTTTAAACAGGCGCGTGATTCACTTGACCGTTTATTTTACACGTGCGCGCTGAACAACTCTCCCAATAAGACTGGCTACTGACTAGTGACCATTATTTCGCATAAATTTGCTTTTGCACAACACGTTGTTAATTATTTGATCTCTAAAAATATCTCATTCCTCACGTAATTCTTTTGAATAGTTTTATCAAATCATACAAAGACATTTACGGACGACATTTAGAGTGAACCTTTTCTGAGATGTCAAATTCAAATGAAATAAAAAAGTAATGCCCCTAATTAAATGTCTGAAGCTAAAACTAATTGAGCAAAGGTTAGTATAGGGTGGATCATTAAGTGAATGATGGTGATGTCTGGAGATGACAGCTTTCTTTGTTCATCTACTAATAACCTGTTACCTGTGTACCTATTATTACCTATTAGTTGTAAAGTTAAAAAAAAACATAGGGAAAACAAACCAGATCGAGATTCTTGCCGGTTCTTCTCGATGATTGGATTGTTTTCCGAACCGGTGGTAGTATTTTCACGTTCATAAGCACCTTATCAGGGCCTAAATTGAATAAAGCATTGTAAATTTTGGAATTTTCGAATAGTTGGTAACAATTTACCTACAGAAGTAAAATAAAACGAAGTAAAACTATGACCCTTTAGCTATGACTACTGAGGTGGTAGAACTTGCTGATAATTCCTGTATCTACTCGTAGAGTTCACATTCTTTTAATGTCGATAAGTGCTGAGGGTCGTGACTTACGTCGCTTTCATATAAATATTTCTATAGATCTTTAGTTTGATGGAGAACTGTGATAACGAGTAGCTCCAGTTGTCAGGAGATTGTCATAAACATAACATTTAGATACATTACATAATTGCTCCCATTAGTCATGTTTCCTTACCTTAAACATTTTAGAACACTATTACTGTTTATTTATGTTAACTTTTCTTCCATGTAATACATAGAATTTTAGTAATTATCTTCTTCAAAACTGGCTACACATTACACGTTTACGCGCTCAATATTCGTATTTTTCAAAGTGAGTTTGGATATAATGTATTCAAAATTAGTAACACTTGGTAATAGTAAATGTAATTATATTTTTAATATAAGTTAAACAAAAACATTAATTAGTACAATATTTTTTATGAATGTTATGAATATTATTACATAATTTAAACTTGTTATAGTTTTTTAATCCTTACGCAATAATTACAATTGCATACTGTACAAAGAATTCAACAAAATGATTCAATATTTGTATGAGCTGAAGAAAGGCACATCTAATGAGGCTGAAATTACCTGAATTACGCAAAGTTACGTTTCTATTTCAGTTACATTACAAAACAATCCAATAGTCATTCTCAAGATAAAATATACATAAGTACATGACATAATAGTTACGAAAGTCGGATTATTTAGATAAGTTCGATAATATCAAACATGCGTCGTGAATTGTTTGTAAAACTTTTTGAGAACTTCAATTATGGTAAGGGACCAACAATTCACTAGCCGGCATGATTTTCCTTGTTTGAGAATTTTGATTGATTTTTTCTGCCAATTTTGTAGTGCTCACTACGAAATTAGACCTAATTTTACCAGTATCACGTCAGGTTTTAGTAAAATTAATTGAATTGTGCTAGCTCCTGTGAGAAAATTTATTAGTTGCAACAGCGAAACACCCATTACATGAGAATAAGCCGTTACCGTTTACAGTAACTTTGTTTAACATTGTGTTACCGAAATGACCATGTTTTTTTTTTTAAAAAAAGGTTTACGTTTTACATTTGATATTTATTAAAAATTGATTAATGAATGTTGACAAACCTTTAAAAACAGAATTTCAAGTAAGTGTCAAAATTATATTTTTGATATAGGTTTCGTATATACATTCATATATATTAAGTTAAAAAAAATTTTTGACAATACAAACAGACTTCAATTTTATTTATTGGTATAGATTATCTATATAATTACTTAACCTGACTGATTTACCGACGCAGAGCCTAAACCACTGGACCTATAAACTTAAAATGTTCGCAATTGACGCCTTTTATGAAGTAACCTTTCTCTAAGACAGGATTATTGAATCAAACTTTCAACCTTTAAGGATGTAAATGTAGACGAAAGTCCGATTTTTAAACAAAGAAGCTCGAAATTGAATATGCATACTTTTTTTATTATTACCTATATGTAAATTAGGGAGTTGGGTAGTACAAGAACCAAATAAAATTAACGATACCACACAAGTGGAACTCCTCCTTGCAGACTTTACAATCAGTAATAAAGATAACAGACATGCATACAACATCAAACCCGTATACTATATGCCATAGTATCGAGTTTAAAATATAACAACTAATTTCTATCTTACTTCCATTATTCGCTAAAGTTAGTTATAATAAAACTAAAATGTCATATAATCCTTACTAATATTATAAATGCGAAAGTAACTCTGTCTGTCTATCGCGCTTTCACGCCAAAGCTACTAAACCGATTTAAGTGAAATTTGGTACACAGATAGTCTAGAGCCTTTTTTTTTTTTTTTTGACGGGTGGAAGTGCATTTACGCACTACCCTTATCTATTGTATTTGAGGGATCAAAGTCCCCCAATACAATAGATAAGGGGGCACGGAGTGACGAGCTCCGTGCCAGCGTGGGACTCACCCGGGCGTGAAGCGCCCGGAAATACCTACTAAAACCCCCTGGGGCCGTCCGCTGCGTTTGGGATGGGGGCGACACGGGGTGGCTTTCGCAAGCACCGCGTCGCCCCCTGCAAGATAGTCTAGAGCCTGAGAAAGGATATAGACTACTTTTTAATGTGGAAAAAAAAGGGTTGAAAGGGTTGTATGGAAGTATCGTCATTATTAGAGCTAGAAGCTTGACACTTATTTTTTAGGCTGTTGATTCGATATAAATAAATACGACATTCAAAGTATGTAAAAGTTTTACCCTCAAGGGTGTAAAATAACAATAGGGAATAGGGGATGTAAATGTATATGGAAATATGTAAGGTTTATGTGAATGTTTTATAAGTTTGCGACAAGATACAAAATATTAGAGCTATTCTGTATGTAACATTTACTGACTCATTATAAAATGTGAAACTGAAGTTAACGCGAGTAAGTACAAAATATATAACTCAGTATCAGTCAATCGCTAAAGTAATCGTGAATTAAAAGTGATCATTTCTTTCTCCAAGTTGATAAAATTATCGCACCTAATTTTTTTTGGAATCCATCGAGCGTTTCTATTTTTTTTTTTCAATTTATTCTTATGTACATCTTGTTCTTCGATTTACTCTTATGTACATTTATTCTCCTAATAAAAAGACTCTCATTTGATTTTTTATTAATATGCACTTTTTTCACTCACACCTAAAGAACATTTGACACGCGGACAGAGCTGCGAGCACTAGCTAGTGGCAACATAAGTTTAAGGTATATGATGTATAAAGAACGTAACCCAGGGTAAACTCCTTTCTTTCTCTATATTTACTCCTCAGCTTGCAAACAGCTCGTTATTGTGTATTGTCATTGTAAATATACTTGTACTGTGACTAGAATTTCATCAGATTTTAAACAAGCTAAGACTAGAGGTACTGGCTCTCAAAAATTCTGGTGGAACACACCCGTAAGTGCTTTTTAAACTTGAGTAGTTTACAGCCATCTGGTATATACAGCCCGAAAATGCCCTTTTTTTTTTTCTTTTTTTTTTTTGACGGGGGGAAATGCATTTACGCACTCACCTTACCTATTGTATTAGTGGGACCCGAGTCCCTCCAATACAATAGGTAAGGGGGCAAGGAGTGACGAGTTCCGTGCCAGTGTGGGACTCAAACCCGGGCGAGAAGCGCCCGGGAATACCCACTAAATCCCCCCGGGGCCGTCCGCCGCATTTGGGATAGGGGCGATACGGGATTGCAAGGCATGCCGCCGCGTCGCCCCCTGCGGCAAACCCACCAGGCCCGTCTGTGCAATGGCCCAGCGGGGGTGGGAGAGAACTTCTCTACCCCACCTCTTCGCCCGCCTCTGAAAGAGGCATTACCTTCCGGAGGGAAGAGGAGTGATCACTGCAACCGCAGTAATCACCTCTCTCCCCCCTCCCCAAAAAGTGGGCTTTCGCCCAGCCGCCCGGTCAGACTATTAGCCGGCAGTCAGAAGGACTGCCGTTGCCCAGGGTGCACCACGAGGAGGTTGTCTGACACCGCACCCCAGCCCGAAAATGCCCTACCGTTCTTCATAATGTTTTTATATCTCTGAAAGCCCAGCTTTATTATAGAATAGGATACCTAGATTCGAAGCTACTTTCGACCACATTAGCATTAAACCATCATAACAAAAATATACAGAGCACAAAGTTTGCATTAGTACTAAACATTGTAAAAATTTCGTCTCACAAATGCGTCATTAGTCACGCGGTACTCCCCAGAACATAACCCTAGCACGCAATATCCGGAGATTATTTTATTTTATTTTTAAATATCTACTTCATAACAAAAATACAAACTTGAGTCATAATAAGGGGCGTAACATACCAACTTGTCAGTTGGTCGTGGATGTATCCCCTTTGCCTTTATTTCAGCGATAGTTTAACACAAATTCCAAGGAGAGTCGTACGTTATTGAAAAAATTGATGGAACAAGTAGGCTTTTAAGCTTGGCGCTAGCACTTACGACAAAGCTTTTAGTTATTACAATGAACTAAGAAAATAATACAACTTAGTTAATGTCATCTACAATACATTAAGTACTAAGGAAGTAATATACGTAATTATAATTTCAAGATGGCCATAAAACATGGAGACCAAAAGGTCATACAAGCAATAATTGCCCAAACCCAAACTATGAGGTAACTATGCGGACACGGACCTAGTTCTGCTGGGCTTGTTAGGACCGTTAATAAAAAAAAATATAATAAAAAAAAATTCAAGTAATAATTATGTAATTAATTAATTAATAATAACAAAATAAGTGTCTACAAAATAAATTAACATATAGATATAAAAAAATTAATAGAAGTAGATTTAAGCTCACATATGCGAAAGATTACTAACTGCTTAACTGCTTGAATTGCTATTATAGACAATTTTTTCAGACGTAAGTCGATTTTAATCTCCAATATAAAAAAAGGTGCGGACCCAGAGTCTGCAGATATTTTAATTTCAATAATAAAAAAATTAAAAAAAATACTTGTAAGGGTTACCAACTGTGGAATTATAATATAATATAATTCTATACTTATAATAAAAGCCAAATTAAATAAAGGCCAGGTAAAAAGTACTCATAACCGACGAGCATGTATGAAAGCGCTCATGAAAGTAGAGGAAGCGAAAGAGGTATGCCAAGATCGTAGCAAGTGGAAGGACGTAATCTCTGCCTACTCCCACGGGAGAAAGGCGTGATAATATGTATGTATGTAAAATAAAAGGCTAGAGGGACGAAATCTGTACAGGAAGATATTTCCTAAAACATACCATGAGGGGGTCCGGAATCGACAACAGAACACATTTCGATGGTTTTTAAAATTTGTCTGTTAATTCATTTGTTCGCTAATACCGCAAAAAAAAAAACTGGTCCAAATTGGATGAAATTTGGTATGATTTTAGTATATTTAGAATACATTTTTATACATTTATACAATGCGTAAATAGCGTTTATCTATATTCAAATTAAAACATCATAATAAATACGTGTTTGCTTGATAGTATTATAAATTAATAGTGAAATGAGCAGAAATAAAACTAGATTAAATCAACATAATTTATTTTACACTTAATTTAAAGAAATATGTATATGTATTTCTGACGACTATTCATAGATGGCGCTATAATTATTTTAAATGATTAAGACTGTTTCGAAATATTACAAGGATATAGATAACCTATACTAAATAATACACTAATAATAAAAGGCTAAAAAAATTGTCTGACTGTCTGTTTATTATTTTGTTCAAAAACTACTGAACCGACTTCAATGCAATTTGTTACGGTAGTCGTTTATAATCTATGGTAACATCTATATATTTATATAATGTATGAATAGCGTTTATTTATATTAATTAGAAACCATAATAATTAAGTGTGTGCATAATAAGATATCTACTAATATTGTAAAGATGTAAAGTTTGTGAGTTTGGATGTTCAGGGCATTCTCCGTTACTACTGATCCGATGATGAAAATTTTTTAATTGTTAAAAAGGTAAATTATACTCGTTTATAGCCACCTTTTTATTTTGGTAAAAATATATTTTCAATAATAAATCATAAGACGGCAAAAATTCTATAATATGGCATGCGCTGTCTGAACGGTTTGATGTATGCCCCTGCGTTGTTTCCGGTGTTTGGACCTGGGTCACACTCGCTCAGTCTGTACTTCGGAGGTAGAATGGGGAGGCCAATGTTTTAGGTTAGGGGAACAGAGCTATAAGGTCGTTGATTGTAGAGGTGAGGTGGGAGGTGACAGTCATCACCATATGGGTAGTATGCTGTGCAGCCCACCATTTAGGGCTATTAGGGCAAGAGTAGCTGGGTGTATAGTTTCGGCGGGGTCTGGACTTTGCCGTATTGCCAAACCAAGGGGAGAATGGCTGGGAGCCTTCACCTTCCATTGCACTGCGAAGACTGCCTGGAATGTGCCCTGGTCTGGCCGGAGTGACCTTCTCCGTACGTAGGGGCCTCGACGGGTTGGTGCATAGATAGAGTATATATATATATATATATATGTATATATAAATATACTCCTAATGACATAGATTACAGCTAGAGGGAGAATATTGGCTGTCTATTACAATAGGTATAATTATCTGAATTGCACGCGAGCGAAATTGCATCCACAGCTAGTAATTTACCAAAAAAATTAAATGCGCGAAGATGCTATAAAGTGGGCGACAGCAAAATGTTGCCTAGTAGCGGTCCCGGGGGGAGGGTCGTAAGAGTCATGACCCCACAAAATCGTACTCTTCGAATTGACAAGTTTCTTAAAAATAGAGATTTCACGAAAGCTTTCAATAAATTTACAAACTTGAAAGTGAAATATGAAAAATGCGTGAAACATGACCCCTTCCACCATAAGGTTTTGGCTGTGACAGTGCCTGATGTTGCTGCAAATATGAAGAGGTATGAAAATTGTAGAAGGTTTGATAACGGTAACGTGTTGACTGTTGTAACGTACTGTACAGTCTGGTTTCGAATCCACAGAGAGCTTAAGCTTCGAATAAGGAAAACAATCGTTATGAGATTTCGGTTTGTGGTAATAGATTTTCGTTTATCTTACTCATTTAGCTCGCCTTATAGACTCGAGTTAAAAATCTCTTGTCCATTCATGAATTACTTCAGCAGTTGTAATCAACCCCCAGTTCCCTTTTAAAGGCTTTAGCGACAGAATCATTTAATATCACTGAAGATTAGTTCCAAAATCAATGAAACATTTTATAATTACTTGAAAACATTTACGAATTCCATTTAAAATCTAAAGTGCGGTGGTCTCAAATAAATTTATCGAATCAATTCGTATATAAAGTCGTTTACAGACGAAACTTTGAAAAAGTTACATCCTAGCTTATATAATATCGCTAGTAATTCTGTAACCTATTAATGAACTTATGGACCAAGTTCACAGAAGGAAACAAAATACTTCCATAATTATGTAACTCACGAGTCTTCCGCTGAGGGCAATGGACCTTTGTTATTATTAAATATTCCATGTATATGCATAAGACTTCTTGTATCGTATTTTATTATTAAGACAGATTCAATATACTATGTGAATAATTACATAATAAAATTTCGATGCAAAAATTAATGAATTTACTGTACTGTATGTGCACCGTGGTGAAAAATTATAATGAATTAGCTTTTTAAAATAACAGTACGATTTTTTCTTTTTACAAGAACAATGAACAGAATTAAAAATAAATTGCTTAAACAGTTATAAAAAAAAAATAATAAGGACGTTACATAAGATTTGTTGTTCCTTTTTCAATAAGTAATACATGCGTTGTGTTTTGATTTATTTTGATTTTTTCTTATTATTGTCATATTCCTTGGGGCGATTTTAAAACAGAACATTACAATACACTGATATCTCTTACAAAATAAATTATTATCTTATTAAAAAAGAAAATCCAGTCATTGTTACATTATTATAGGCTGTATGACCTCAAACTGAAGGGAATAACGTAGATACATGTGCGTCATCATAAAACGGTTTTCCCCACAGTAACCGATAGTTCTGTTATTTGAAATCGAACATTTAGTCCAGCAATATGCAAACAAAAAAATATTTAAACAATATTACTCTTATACTAGTATATTTTAAAAACAATAATATTCTCTACGATCACTATAATAAATTTTATTCTGATTTTACATTTTAAAAAGAGATTGTAAAATAAATCACGGCCTGACATATTATTCATCAATGTAGATACTATATATAATAAAGTTCCAGTATTTCCAGTATGTAAAAAATAAGTGCTTGAAAAAAAAAAAAAAAAAAAAAACTTTTTTTTATAATCTTCCCTCCTAAATGGTTGAGTTGGATAAGAAAAAAGTCCTCGCGAAAGTGGAACGCTGTAGCTAACTCTAAAAGATCGATATTTTAATTTTAATTTCTTATGCATTTAAAATGGGAATCTTTGTTTTTTTTACTTAAATTGAAATTACATCTGTTTATTTTTTTAACAAAACCATTGTATATTCAGAAAGCTAAAAATTAAACCTTTACAAAATCTATATAATGAAGTTCGAATACCATAATTAAAAGATTAAATAAAGTCATTTAAAATGTAGAGATTTTGTTGCTACGGTGAACGAAAATTATTTAGAGTTGAGTTACTTTTTTTTTATCCAACTTAAGTTGGTAGGGTAACATTAAAAAAAAAATTGAAGTTCACTAATTAATCATAAAAATGTATAATATACAGTAACAGAAATTTAAGACCATGACTCTGCATCAGATGCGTTACTGGTCATGGTTTTATTACCTAAGAATATTATATGATTTAAAGGGTCGATCAAGTGTTACGAAAGCAGATTTTTATTCAATGCTGATCCCGCCATCCCCTTGTCAACTAAAGTAACCAAAGTTCATCTCCCTCTCATACATGGTCACGTGAGCATTGAGATAAAACGAACTCTATTAGTCATCCGTTGCTATTTGCAATTTTTCAGACTGCTGCAGTAATTAAGAAATCCCCTGCCATCATTCAAACATGTATTGGGTGTAATTTTGTCAAAATAATATCTTTCTAAAATTATGCAGTTCTAAACTTAAACAACTGCACTGACACAGAAAATAAGATCATAACTGCAAATTGTGTACAAAGAACCGCATCATCAGACAACAACTAAACATCACATTTAACCTTATTTCAAAATATCCTAACATATGACAAATAGCAAAATTATTCGTATAGTTGTTTATTTAAATAAGAAATATACATACAGCAAGCAGTAATGGGCAAAAGTAAAAACCACTAATAAATTGAATTAATTAAAATTTAAAAAAAAAAGGTTGTTTCGTTTGTATGCTCGTAATAATTATTATTCACAGGAATTAATTATTTCTAAAGTGAACTACTTATTTTAATTATAACCACAATAGCATTACTTCAATATATGTATTTTCGTGAAGACACATTTGCATGTTGTTAAATTATAGGCGCTGTTAAAAATATTATATTCACTGTTTGTCATTATTAACATCATTTCAGCCGAAACACTTCCACGTCCGACACAGGTCTCTTCAAAGATCTACACAACCATCGGTCTTGCATCACCCTCACCAGTGGATTCCTGCGACCTTCATCAGGTCATCGGTCCACCTTTTTAATTTATTTATATGATGAGATGTTCCCCTAACTCGAGTCAGGTACTTTTCTTTGAGATTTGTGACTGAAGATCTCGGTCTATATATCTCGATCTTGTTTTCTTTTCGTCTGAGTTTTTTATTGCAGCCTGTACATAATTTTCTCTTTTTACTAGGTTACTTCCTAATTGCTATATACTTTTGTTTATGGCTTTACATCGATCTTCTATGCTCTGGCATAAACGTAAAAGTCTGTCACTTTTTTGTTTATTATCATCAAAGATGCTATTGAGGTTCGAACCACCTTGTTGGGGACTATCCACCTTGCGTTTACAGATACATAGCTACCATTTGAGAACCCAGTGGCCGCATTGGACAACGTTTCTACGAGCAATATGCATCGCCCAGTGCCTCTCAAATTTGGCAATGTCGATTCCTTTGGTTCTTTTCGAGCTAATTCGATCACACAATGAAACTTACAGCATATTCAGCTCAGTTGCCCTTTGAGCAACTGAGTTTTTTTATTAGCCCTATTATGAGCAACCACGTCTCAGAGCGTTAAGTCATCGCTTGTTAACTTTCGTCTGGAAATACTGTGGTATTCCGGACGTGAAGCTTCTGCATAGCTTTCTAAATGAAGTTGGACCTTTTTTTTTTTGTCGGGGGGAAATGCATTTACGCACTACCCTTACCTATTGCATTAGTGAGACCGGAGTCCCCCAATGCAATAGGTAAGGGGGCACGGAGGGACGAACTCCGTGCCAGTGTGGGACTCACCCGGGCGAGAGTCGCCCGGAAATACCCACTAAAACCCCCCGGGGCCGTCCGCCGCATTTGGGATGGGGGCGATACGGGATTGCAATGCATGTCACCGCGTCGCCCCCTGCGGCGAACCCACCGGGCCTAGTCCGTGTAATGGCCCAATGGGGATGGGAGAGGAATACTTCCCCACCCACCTCTTTGCCCACCCCCCTGAAGGGAGGCATGAAATGAAGTTGGACCTACCTAACTAGACAGTTTGTCTCATGTATAGATAGCTAACTGTCAACAACTAGCGTATAGTCCCCAATTTTAATAGGAGGAGTTATTTTCATCTTGTCCATGTTTATTATTGGAACAACCCGTTTCGAGGCTGTAGACCATTCTTAAGTATTATTAAGCCTCCTTTATGTTGCCACATGAGTTTTATGTGTTTGTAATTATTACTAAATTTTGTTGAAAATGTTAGGAATCTTCTGAGCTCGCGACTTCGCGGGCCGGGCTCCATCGGACCGAGGCCCGTGGCATTTTGCCAGCTCTGCCAAACTATACTTAAATAAAAGTATACATTCAACTTTAAATCCGCCTGATGGTAAGCGGTCATCGTAGCCCATGGACGCCTGCAACACCAGAGGTATCACGTGCGCGTTGCCAACTCTTTTAAGAAAAACTTTCTCAAGCCCCTTTTGAAGAACCCTATACTGTATTCCGCCGGAAATACGGCCGGTGGGAGCTCATTCCACATCCTACCTATACCTATATATTAAAAACTAAAATAATTTATTGTAATTTATTTATATAATAATTTATTTTTGAAAAGGGGATAGACAAGGTTGTTTTACATTGCACGAAATAACATCCGATTAGATAATGTTGACACAATTACTCACGTAGATAAAATATGTTGTATGTAAGAATATTTTCACGTTTTATGAGTCATAAAGTACTCACAAAAACTTCAGTAATTGGCATACAGTTATATATTTAAATGGTGACTTACATGTACTTATTATTGATATGAATTGTGAAATCCAGTTTCCTTAATTTAATTGGAAGCTGACGTATTTTTAGAATTTTAAATATCTAACGTATACATAATAGGAATAAAATATTACTAACGTGCGTCAGTAAACGCCTTGTTGTCATAATAAAAATACCTATTGTTTTTACTTTATTATTACTAGGGTTAATTGATAAAAGAGGTACCTACTTTTAACAAATTTTGATACAGACATTCTTTCTTTTTCAAACTGACAGATTTACCGAATTTTTGGGGCGAACGCTTAATCGAAAAGTGGTAGAATCTTGACTCGGGAAACAAAAATTCCGCGACATTTGCCCCGCACTATACCTATGGTATAGTGGTCAAAGGAAGTTACGGATCTCAAGGTCTTTTACAGATTCCATGTACATGTGTGTTGTATGCAGAAATTTGAAGAGTAATTCTTTCCCAGTCGTGGATCGGGGCACGTCTTGGACCATTATCGGAGAGGCATACAGAATCCATTTAAGTCTACTATTGAGACAAACTTCGTCAATGTCCTTAGTATCGAATCTCAAACACTGGAGAGACGAAATTCGTTAGCATTACTCTGCAATCATCTGAACTGAAGAGATAAAAATTCTAAAATAAAACCCAGAGACGAAGTTCCCCGTAGATACAAGTATAGTGTTTAAGTTGGAATTTACGTTACACTTCTGTGGTAAATTTTGACCCACACATAAAGAATTGTTTTTTCTGTTGATTATATCGCGAGCTGTGACGGTTGCCTAGATCGTGGGAAAATCTATGTTTCCACAACTGCATTCAAAGTCATGCAACGTCTGTGAAAGATACGTAAGGCTTTTTTTTCTAACCTAGCTAATGCTGTTGACCGGAGGGGCCTTTACAACTTCACCGAACTTTGGGGGCGAGTACTGAAGGCACTCAGCCGCAAAAGGTAACTAGCACAAGGGTTCGAACCTCGGCTTGACCGTTACCTGAGTATGCAAACTCACTCGCGAGTTGGATCCTATCTAATCACTACATTTTTTATTTAACATAAAAAAAAAGGTTCCTTACAGGACCTATGTACCTGCGTGTTATGTGCAGGAGTGTGTGTGCAGTGTTGTGCGTGTAATGCTTAATGCATGGTCAGTGTCACTGTATCGCGCTGGCGGCGACGTCAAGAGCCTCCCCAGTTGGGGAACGAGACGTCTTGGGTCGCCGCCTGAGGAGGACCCGGAGAGTGTGCGGGAGCAAAGTTAGCCGCCAGTCCCCGGCGGCGGGAACGACGGTTTCGCGCACGCATATTTCCTCGGGTGATGGGGAAAGATCCTATTTTTGCGGCGGTGATTTTATCGTCGGAGTCGGTAAGGACGTTTCGCGGTCTCCGAAGCGAATTCGGAGCTAAAGGATCGGCTGGGTAAGCTAATATAGGTAAGGCTGTGGCTTCCAAATGTTTCCAATCAAACTTTGTCATTCACAGACACTAAGGCCATATGGTAACGCTCTTTTTTTTGGTTGACATATTTATTTCAGACACATTGTTCGGCAATCGTGTTGATAGGAACATTTAAATTATAACATACAACCTATATTCGCGGATGATTATGTACAAATAAACGAGATATTTATACAGTTGTTCTCCGTTAATAATAAGGTATGATATATGCATGAAATATAAGGCCACATTTTATATCTGTATGCTTTTGTTTATTTTCATTGAATGCCGTTTCGACTTAGGTAAATAAGGACAATGGAATAAGTCGTCTAGTCTAGCTGTGTGCCCACGGCTCCGCTCGCGTTTTCATATAACCTTCACTGCGTGATATAGATTTTAAATAACCATTGGAAGTTATGTTCTGATGGTTCTGCCCATTAATTCGTATATTGTTCAGAATTTCATGAGTTTAAATTTTTTTACGGTACCCTAATTATTTAGAAAAAATACAAGTAGCCTAAGTTACGTGGAGTAACTTCACGTATCGGTCAAAAACACTCCCGTCATAATCGGTAAAGTCATTCCTGAGATTAGCCGGAATAAATAGGCAGACAAGACAATTTCAAAAATTGGATTGTTAATATAGGTACATACATACATTCATATACATATAGTAAAAAGCTGTTATTTTAATTTTACAAACAGACACTTGAATACTTTTTTAATTACTATAGACTAGAGTTACCCGAGTACGAAATATTATACGTAACATTATAATGTATCTGCATATATTGTTAATCAAAATTCTCACGAATTTATTCTAAAAAAAATGTCTCCTAGAACCGCTTATCGGTTATCGGTGTGCGCTTTTTATTTCATACAGAGCAAACAGTATCGTATCACAGACAGTCGGCAGATAAACCTTACCGCGAGCGCACTGTAATACCCACCTCGTTCCTATTATTAATTAATAATTAGAAAAATCCAAAATGGGTTGCGGTGAATTTTTGGTGAAATATATTTTGTTCTTCACGAATTTGGCCTTTGCGGTAAGTTTTTACACATATTTTTATCGTTTTACACGAATTTATCACATTAAAATTACCTACCAATATTACAGCGATCGCTATAGATTATTATTATCAGAAATTATTGACAAAACTCTGTTTATGACTTTACAATTTGTAGGCTTTACGTTGTAAGGTAAATATAGCTTGTTACTTCCAAGAATGGGTGGCCTAACCTCGTCAATTATTTTTTTTCGAGGGGAATGCATTTACGCATTTGCTGTCCAGCCTGACCCAAAGGGACGTACCCAAACAGGGAAAGACTGGAACCGACCGATGATGTGGGACTCGTGATGAGAAGCGCCGATAACCACTACCCACTAAACCCCCCGGTTCCTCCCGCCACCTTGATGGAGCAGCAACGGGGTCGCAAAGCATTCAACCGCGTTGCTCCAGAACCTCGTCACTTACCAAAATCATTATTAACCCCTCGAGCAATAACCTGGCGTTAGTCCTATTGTCTCATTTTTATGGGTACTCGACACAAAAATAATATAAAAACATGGATAATAGATAATAACAAAGACATAATAATTTATCTATGATAATAACCAATAAGGGCTTGCCTTATCTACCGCTATATGCATTTCAAGTCCTTATGTGATGCTTAGTGTGATCTTTACGGCATGTACTCAGCACTAAGGAGTAACTATATGACACTCTATGATTTAATATGTCTAGATATAACTTGGTATAAATCCCCATATTATTTTCTGTTTGACGCAGATTGCTCATTGGGTGGTTTGTGCATCAGATACGCAATTATTGTCTAAATACGCATTTATTATCGTAATAATTTGTCTAAAGAAAGTAGGTGGATCATCAGAGCTAGATCTAATTAAGTTTTACAATACAATGATCCGCATTACTTTGTTCTAAAATGTACCTACTAGTGCTCAGCGCATTAATAAGCTACATATTATACATTCACTACCATACACATGTTAAAAACAATTCTAGTAGTGTTACTAATGATATTCGCTAGTCGTTGTGAATTTTGTTAGAATAGCTGGTTATTATTAACTGTCACTATCGTTCTAAGTTTACTTTACCACATCCAGGACTTGAATCTGTGACCAACAAGTATTCATTTATCAATATCTTGCAAAAATAATATATTTATAACTAATAACTGTGTAGGTAGAGTGAAATAATGAAATATATATATCAAGGACATTTTTAATTATCCTCATTTATCGTATATTACAATGAAATAAAGTAAAATGTATAGTACGTTACAAAAACGAGTATTTATCGAGTTTAAAATCTAAAATTTATCTATTAGATATATATAATGGTCGATCCTCAAGAGGAAACGTTGACCAATCTATTACGTATAACATTAATATCGTTGTTTAAGAAACTTAATCATATCCTATACAATGCTCATTACATAGAAAAACAAACTGACTCACTATAGAACTGATAAGGCACTTGAATCATTAGTGACATCTGCTATCATTAACTATTATATTTTTACTCTTGCCTCAGTGAAAATAAATATTTATTTACTTAATGGTGCAACTTATTAGTTTGTTTTAGTTTCATCAAGTCTTGAACAGACAAATCTACTGCAAGATTTTCGCTCGGATATGAATAATAAATTGAAAGCAAAATATTTTTTTATCTACCTACCTCCATCTATGTTTCTTTATCTAATTTATTTTGTCGGAAAACTAACTGTTAAAGATATTAAAAGAAAACGTTTATTTTTCATTTCTGATTCGCTTCCTTCAAAATCAAAATCAAAATCAAAATTTATTTATTCAATTTAGGCCCTAAGAAGGCGCTTATGAACGTCTAAAACACTACCACCGGTTCGGAAAACAACCCAGTCGAGAAGAGCGCAGGCGAGAAACTCGATCTGGTTCTATTTTTTCATAAATATAATATATATAATGTTTTTATGTCATATAAAAAACTATACAAATCGTAGTTTTTAGTGGAAGCACAGAGATGTGGGTTATTTCCAGACATCACTATCGTTCACGTAATGATCCACCCCGTAATAACCTTTTGAGATTAAAACTTGCTTGACATAATACTTGAACTTATTGTCAGGTAAATCGGTAATGTTACTTGGGATCTTATTGTAAAACCGAATACTATTACCTATAAAGCTTTTATTACACTTACTTAACCTAAAGCGTGGGACGGCCAACTTGTCTTTACTTCTAGTATTAAAATTATGACGATCATTCACTAGATCATCATTTAATAACAACTTTATCGTTGCACAGAATATGTGTATTTTAATTTCACTGATATTCGCCCGCTAGTTGAAATCCGTAGCATAATCATTGTGAAAATATTGCGGGGAAAAAAAACTATTTCCAAAATAATTTCCTTGACAACACTACAGTTCAACAATAGCTACAAAATTTTACAAAAATTAATAAAAGCTGTTGATAAACAGAGGAGAAAAATATCTAGAAGTACTATCTTAACTATTTAAATATCTTAATAAGTTGAGTTGACTAGTTGATTCTACTATCTACTAGAACTATTTATCCTTGCTTATTTATGTAGATTCACTTATTATTTTGATATGCCAGTTTCCCTTCGCGTGTGCGCGATGTATTGCAGTTTTTATTATTTTATCCGTTAAACCTTTTGAACATTGAATAAAAAAATCAATAGCGATCTTTCTCTTGTCTATTTCGTTCACAATTATCAGAATTCATATAAATAGTAAATACTTAATGTAGTTAAGTCTAATAAGCCAACTAACGTACAGAAAGCCAACAGACAGCTAGTCTCAATATCTATGGGTAATAATGTAATATCTGTATTAGACATTTGCATGGCTTTTTCCTCTTCTTTTCGGCCTATTTCTATTCTGAAGTAAACACGAATTCACACACGAAAAATAAGAAAAACCTTTTTATTGTTATTATATTATGTATGACATAAATTTTGTATATTTTTGTTTTCCTCTCCCGCGAAAGGTCTCTTAATCTTATCGAGAGATATTTGCTAGATTTTTTTAAATTCTTTATTTATTTATATGGCTCACAAACAGAATACAATCAAATAAAAGTACAGAACAAAATAATAGGTTGAGTGCTTTGACCACAATCTCACCTAGTCATAAGTGACGATGTGGTTCAGGGTGAAGTCCATTTAAGAAGTTATGCATCTGAAATCAGGAAATAAACCCCAACGTTTTGAAGGCCTTACTTGTGGTGGAGTGTATGTGACTAACAATGCGCAATTCGGAATCAAAAATTACACCAAGATCCGTGGATTTAATTTGATTCTTTTAGATTAGAACCATTTAAGACATATGATGTTTTAATTTAGTTTTTATTTTTGCGGCTAAATTGAATATGGCTATATTTTGTAATATTGAAAGACATGCTATTATTTTTGCACCAATTACTTACTATGTTAAGATCTTGTTGAAGATTTTTATTACAGTAATATTAGTTTTTTTTTGTAATTTTGAGATCATCGCCATTTATTATTTAATAAACATTTACAATATTTAACTTTTCAAACAACGTCGTGTATAAAATAAGAAATAATATGGCTCTCAAATGAGATCCTTATGTGAATGTAACACCGGATGTGGGTATAAATTCATTAAAAGTATGGACGTTAACATAATGTTAACGTTAACGTGTTTTTGATGACAGTTCTCTTAAGCCGTTTACGTGTATGAACGCTTGTTGATGACTCCTTGATGATTGCCACCACCACTCTGTTATCTTTACAACTGTTCTAAATTTAATGTGGCATTTTAATACTCTAATCAATTGCGTAGTCTCCCCCTGTGGTACCTTGAAGAAATCGTTAATATTATACCGTGTAATAAAAACATGAATACATTCGGTACAACGCGATATCCGCGGCAAAGTCGGTCGCACCTTAAACACACTGATAACGTGATAAGATACGAAGGCAACCGACACAACGCAACGGCTGTAGCTATATTGCTCAAAGATATGCCGTGATAATTATCAGCGTATCGATCACAAATACCCTTGTAACGGACGGACACACGAGTATGAGCGTCCGTTTATACTATTACGTAGACTGCTCTGCCACGCCCTATCAGCATAGAAACAGGATGGTATAAGTTTGACAATTCTGTATGCCGAAAGGGACGCAGTAGAGCACGTGGACCGGGTCGTTGGCGGGAAAAATGCAACAACGCAGTATATTTTCTATTGTATACACTTTTTATTCACTGACTAAACTATTACAAAGAAATCACTTGTCTTGAACTAACTTTCACTTTGACGATCGCGACGAGACTACCCTTTCTCGGCCCATATGGCCCATTCTTCTTATTGTGCCGGCTAGTTCGGCACCCCGTACGCGAGAAGCTCTTTCATTGGCGTATCCCTACTGTAGCGCGCTGTATGGTCAAATATTATTATTATGGTCTTGAAGCGTCGCTAACAACCCTCATGTGTATAATTCTAGGAAAGTAGATTTTTAAATGTTAGAAGGTCTGACTACAATCTCACGTGATGTTAAGCGATAATGTAGCCGAATATCACACGCTAAGCATCATATATAGACTATATATTTCCAAAGGTTTCGAATGATGCGTCTTCGTGTACAGGAAATTTAAGATTTTATAATAATGGTAGCTGCAGGCCCGTATCTAACTATGTCTACTTTTCAAAATGATTCACTTCATTGTATATTTAAATGATCTGTTCAGGTAACACTATTAAAGTGAACAACATTTGTTACAAGTTCATTATTATACTCATGATTATGAATATATGAATGATGAAAATTCATGCAAAACAATGAGTTCGACCTGAAGATAATTTAGAGATTGTTTTTGACAGGACGCAAGGCATCATTAAATTCATAATATATCAAACAAATATCGTGTTTGCATATTTCTTAAATTTGCATTGGAAATCTCAAATATCAGGTGACAAATGAAACAAAACCATTTATATTTTGAATTCCAGCTGGCAGGGCTCGCCCTGCTCGGCATCGGCGTGGCTGTTCAGCTGAAGGCGACCGACATCGTGACCATAGCTGACACCAGTTTCCAAGTGGCGCCGATCAGCGCTATGATAGTCGGCGGTATCGTCTTCCTCATCGCATTCTTCGGTTGTTGCGGTGCTATTAGGGAAAGCAACTGCATGCTCGTCACTGTAAGTACATTTTACATAGAAATTTGTAATTATTAACATTAATTAATTACAAATATGTGGTCTTATCTACAAGAAGAATAGTCACTTCTTCGATAAATTAGGTCGACTTGTTTAACTTAGTTCAGGTAAAGAATTTAAAGAATATTGTAGTTCGTAGCGGCGTAAGGCTTGAGTGACCGTTTACGGTCTCGCGCCAGAGCCCAAAATATATATATATATATATTCATTTATTATATATACATAGCTGAATGCTCGCGGCTTCGCCCGCATTGTATATGTTGCATTTGCATTGCGTCGCGGGGGTAAGCCTCGTAAGAAGTACTTCGGCCACATCAAATTTTATCATGCCCTCCCCCCCCCCCCACTGTTTGCAGTATATATTATTGAACTCTTACATCACAACTCGACAGCCACTCACAAGTCACCCAATCTAAGAGGCCTACACTTTAACTTGCTCTCACAAGAAAAGGAATACGTATGACGATTTTTCTTTGGAGATAACTATGTTTTCTTGAGAGATAACGCCCAAATATTATGAAATAAAAAAATGAAACCTATAAAAAGTATGATTTTCAATTGGCGTTCTCGTAGTTTCACCATTACCTTTTTCTTTTCTTTTTTTTACGGAGGGAAATGCATTTACGCACTACCTTTACCTATTGCATTAGTGAGACCGAAGTACCTCAATGCAATAGGTAAGGGGGGCAGTAGGTAAGTCTCCGTGCCAGTGTGGGACTCGGCCGTACAGTTTCACCATTACCTAGATGCTTGATCATAATGAGAAATTTAGATGTTTATGTTATGTTAATATTATATATACCTACATTAAACACAAATTCCAGTATTCGATCTTCATGCTGGTCCTCATGGTTCTGAAACTGGCCCTGGCGATAGTCATCTTCGTAAAACTGGACGACGTTATCGCAGATATCCCGAGGTGGTTGAACGAAGCTTTCAACAGAGACCAGAACAGCTTCCACGCTATAGAGACTACCGTAAGTAAAACTATTATTATCATTAACTATTATTCATTCCCCTTATGGTAGTCTATAAATAAGCACTGTCTCATGATAAAAATTGAAACAAGTACTACGAAGAACCTTTTATTAAATATATGTCTAATATTCTTGCACTATCTACCCCCGTTAAAGCCTTATGTACGCTTGATATACATTTGCTAATCTCAAACGTGACGAGATGAAACGTGTCCCTATGGAAGGTTTTTCACAATGTGTGTGGTGCCTGCACCAGACGTTCTAACACAAGATTTTTTGCTATTCAGTAGCATTATGTAAGCAATTAACAAATATTTCCAGTTCCAATGCTGTGGTCCGACCGGTCCTATCTCGTATCTGAACGTGACCCTGCCGCCATCTTGTTGCGCGGCCTCGCCCTGCACAGTGCTGAACGCATACTCCGGCTGTAACACAACCGTGCAAGAGTTCTTCCACACCTTCGGCCTGTTGATCGGTTCTATCGCCATTGTCATCGTTGCTATTGAGGTAATATATTTGTTTCCCCCCTTGTTTGATGCCCCTTTGTACTAATGTATGCTTTTTAAGTATTAATTCACTCAGTACATAATGAGATTAATAAATGAGTCTTACATTTCTATGTACAAGGATCAGGAACGTTATATTGTTTTTAACAAATGATTTGTGCTTCTCTGACTCAAAGAACTGAAGAGTTTTTCTCAGCGTCAAGTAACATAGCGATTTAACTAGGTTACACATGAAGCCCATAAATACCAGAATTAGTGGCAAAGTAGGCTAAATTTCCATTAAACACTTGTGCATAAGTGAACATTTAAACCGCATGTCGTGAACATTTAAATCTTGAGAATATACATATACGGTAAAACCTAACTTCTAGGTTTTCAGTACTGTTAGTTTGCACTTTGCTGCTTTAGAAACCTGTTATAGGTTACAGTAGACTCGATTAAAATCTTACCTAATAATAAAACAAAAAATAATGATTTAGAGTCGACAAAATATATCCGCAAAATTCGGATTGTCGAGTATATTGTTAAATTTTAATGGTGCAAATGGCAGTCGCCATATTGGCCACTCGGATCCCATCTTGAGTTCTTTAAGGCCGATTCACACGGATCAGTGAAATTAGAGTTTCTATCTACTTACATTTTGTAAAAGATTGTGTAATATGAGTCGTATTTCGCCCGATCGAAGCCGGGTTTTCATTTAGTAATATAATAAAATCTAAACATACTAAGATCTGATCAGATAGTACCCATATTATCTTTGATTTGAGAAATCATGTAATTCAACGTACTAGTTGGTTTTTTAAATGTAAGAATTTCTGTCCTTAAGTATTTATTTATTTCATATTTTTTTATGTCTCAAGTTTATTATTTCATCCCTATATATTTGTTAGATGTATTGTTTTTTTTTTTTAATATCCATCAACTGTTTGGATAGAATCTAACTTGATTAGTGAAGATAAGGTGTGAAGTTAAATGCCTAAAGATATAACAATTCCAAATGTAGACAGGTTATACAAATCCTAGATGACAAATTTCCAAGTTGATTTCCTACGAGCGAGAATCAATATCCTACTATTTTCTAGTTTCATTATGTTCTTCTCTCTTGTTCGTAGGGTTGGAGCATACGAGTCCTCGTCGATCAATACGGTCTCTGAGTGTTTTTATTACAAGTTAGTCTTTCAACTAATGTTTGAACTGTTTTTTTTCCAGTTGGTGGCTGTCGTGTTCGGTTTGTGTCTCGCAAACCACGTCAGGAACAAGAGCAGAAGAGCCCGCTATTAAAGCGAAATAAACTAAGCACTATTACTATATATACTAATTAGTTTGTAATTATTAAACCTTTCTGTATCTTATTATATAATAATATAACATAAACTATAGTAAGTATTTTATTTAAATAGCTATTTAGATAATAAGTATTCCTTAGTCATTTTTCTTCTCTCTTTTTGTTTTGTGCTTGGCAAAATGAACTGGATTTCATTGATTCTAAATAAAGTGCAGTCCAAGAATTATCAAGATGTGAATCCTCTAGTTGGATCTGGGTACGAGTACCCTAATTCCAGAACTTCACGATTTCATTGAAATTAAACATTCATGCTGTATTTGATTACGACCGCTTCAACAAGCCGTCCCAGTGCTTTCTTGTGGCGAAACATTTATGGGGACAATCATTACAATCTACTTAGCTTTGTTCGACCACTGAACTCACCATAACTTCTAAACTGCTTGTTCGATGGGGATCGTGGCTATCAGAATGTATTACACTTGCAAGTAACACTTGAAACGACAAGTTACGTGTGTAAGTGTTCACTTCAAAAAAAATCATAGATAGATAAAAACTTTTTTGTGGTTTTCGAGCTATAAGCCAACTAACGGACAGACAGAAAGATAGCCGTTGCTTTTTGTAGAAAGATTAGAAAAGTAATTACCTACCAAGGCCCTTATAAATCCCTTGAGCACTTACCTGGCGTTTACGCCAGCTTTCCATTGTTTTCCTATTATCTTATCTTTACGGGTACTCGACACATTAAAGTAGTAGGATAAACTTCAATTAATTACTGCCACGTACAAGACAACAAAAGTTCTTTATACATTAACAATTTTAATGACGTAATCGTCTAAAAACTACTTATTTCTTATAGTTCAAGTGCATTTACATAGACTTGTGTACTGTTGTTTAGTCCTCTAAATCAATAATAGAATCTTTATATTAAAACTATTAGGATATATGATTATTAGCATATTACCAAAACTTTATACACGTTTCTTTGACCATAATCTTACCTGATGTTAAGTGACAATGTGGTCCAGGATGGTAAACACACTAAGCATTTTTTTTTTTTTTTTTGACCGGGGGAAATGCATTTACGCACTACCCTTATCTATTGTATTTGAAGGATCAGAGTCCCCGAAATACAATAGATAAGGGGGCACGGAGTGACGAGTTCCGTGCCAGTGTGGGACTCACCCGGGCGAGAGTCGCCCGGAAATACCCACTAAAACCCCCCGGGGCCGTCCGAAACACACTAAGCCTAGATACTGGTTCTCAAGGGATGCTGCCGGAACACACATATTGGTATTTGGCGACAGGTTTTCAAACTTGAGGGTGGTAGCTAAGCTACCCAGGCAGAAATTATTACAAAATCCCTACCACAATGCTATGGTTTCTTCACGATGTTTGCCTTCACCGAAAGTTCAGGCTGATTTTAGATTTACAGAACTTTATGGAGTGATTTCTATCCAACTAGAAGTTTATTGAGATGGTGAAATGTCTCCTTACTCCGGAAATTTAGCGAGGCTTTAACGTTAGTTAGAGGTTATATGAAAGTTTCTGTGAAAGTAAACGGCTCAAAGGTTTATGTGTTTAAATTGTCACTGTATAGGAAACATACAGCGCTAAAATGTTTAATAACACATCAGTTACAAATAAATACTGCAACTTTAGAAAATACTGTAGCGGAAAAATTACATTTAGATATCAAAATATTAACTTGAAAATTATATAAAACAATGTCTTATATCGTTCTTCTATCAGTTAGTTAGTTTATAACTTGAAAGCCGCAAAATTGAGGCACATGATTTGTTTTTTAAAAAGATAAATTCTCTGGCTCGCTTTTAGTATATAATTTGAGCGATGATGGCGCAGTTAGTAATGCGGCCCGATTCCGCGACGATTAGCGCGGATTTGAACCCACTAATTTAACTCTAAAATCAGCCTGAGCTTTTGGTAAAGGTAAACATCGTGAGGAGACCGTGGCATGTTGGTAGAGCATTTTCAGTCGCCAAGTACCGATATGTGTGCTCCGGCAGCATCACCAGAGAAGTAATACCCCTAGTCTTAGTGTGTTTACCATCCTGGACCACATCGTCACTTAACATCAGGTGATAATTTGGTCAAAGCACTGATCCTATACAGTATACAAAAAAGTAATGGAAAAAGTCATAAGGATAAATAATAATTAAGTCAAATCTACAAGACAATGATCACCAATATGAACTCTTGCAATATTCAAAGAAAATAGTTCATTATTAAAAAACTATTCTGAAGTGCAAACAGTAACCGCGAGGGTTTTTCGCAATTAAATGAAAGCCCGCCATGGGCAAACAGATCCTTGAAATTATATCTTTACGGTGACATGACGCGTCAAATATTGAATTAATATCGAATCTTATATGTAGTGAGTGATCTGAAATGTCAAATATTATTAAGTAGGCGCAAGGAAATGTCGCGCGACAATCGTTTACGACATATTCATGGATAAGAGAGCTACAGTGTAGTACAGTGTACCGTGGTCGTCATGACAACCTGCTCTCGATAACGGAACTCGAGTGTCCGTCCGGTCAGTCCGGTTCTTGTGCGTGAATCGCTTCAAGCGCTGCAGAGCACAATGTTGTTGACTTTTACAATTTTTTAAAATTAAAAATACAAATATTATGGTTGTTAATGTTGTTATGTTTATAGTAAAAGTAATAGCTAGAAATCTTATGGTCATTAATTAATTACGTTAGGGTCCCCCCGGGGGGCGGGGGGTTAAGACAATCAATACAATCTCGAAGGGCGGGTGGTAAACATTCAAATTCACATTTTCAAATCCATAATATAATATGTGTATAATGGTGTACAATAAAGATTAATTAAATAAATAAAACCCATTCTTACGTAATTTTGACGAGTCTAATTTTGTTATTAAAGATAGATCTTTAGATTTAGATTCTATTTCAGATAGAGAATGATTTTCTCCATTCCATAATGTTCACTTCGATTTACATCTTATTTTACAAATTTTTATTGTGTATAAAAAAAATTAAATCTTAAATATGTTCGTTTTCATCGATTTTGAATGTCATAAATAATAATTATATTAAAACGAGACTGAATCTTACCTAAGAAGAATTAGGGGGGTTCGAGAAATTATATGTATCCTTACGTAATTAATGAATGGCCCCTTACTACTTAATACAGTACTTTTTTAAATATGAGTATTTATGTATTTTTTAATAACAAATACAAAATTCTCTACAGTTATATAAATGTATTCTTTGGTTAGGTTTTGGACAGCGTCACGGTATACTTCTTCATTGGTTTGAGCGCGATTCACTAGAGAATGACAGACGATTACCTGACATTTTCATTGCCAAAATAGCATGCGGTTAACGTATCTACTCTTATAAAATATCTTATGTTAAATGTAATTAGAACCACAGACGTTTAAGCATTAATTATCATTGATATTATATAGTAACGGTATCTCTTAAAAAAAACTTAAAAAAAAACTAAAAAACAGGTTTTTCCTTAAAAAAACCGTGCACTCGATTATCTAATCCAAAATAACTATGACACGTTCTACCTACTAATGCGTAAGTTATAATTTTATAAAAAATAGTAAACACGTACTATACGTGTTAGTGTTATAGGATTTTTAAAGTAATAGTTAAGGTTTTTATTCTGAATATAAATGTAATAAATATAAATATGTCAGGTAGGTGGTAAAAACAGTGTATTCTGTCTGTGACTTTGATTTAATCTACTCCAGACAGAACATAGCGGTATTTTATATTATACGTCTATTAGGTGTGATGTACTGTTTGATAATGTTTGAAAATATGTATGTGATTTTTTATCTTACTCGTTCTTAATTGGATGAGAATTATAACCACCGCCCATATATTATAGTAACGAATATCTGGTTCTGGTCAATCCGCGTATATGCAGCTAGATGACTAGGTACCTCTTGTATGTGTTTACTTCTTAGCTTATTACTTCTTAGTTGACAACGATGATGTCCGACGATAAACTATACGTTATCTTCATAAGGTAACCACCGATTTATTCGGATTTCAAAAACCGAAAATCCTATATAGTCGGATAGCCGAAAATTTGTTTTGAAACTTGAACAATTGAACCGTTTAAAACTTGTTGCTTCCTTGGGACGACAAAGCTAAGATTTTTCCAAGAACGTTCTATAAAATCAAAGTAAAAAAATATTTTATTCAATAAGGGCCTAAGCATGCGCTTATGAAAGTCAGATTACGACAAAGTAGCAAAAAAAAAACAAACGTTTAAATTATGTTGTTCATATTTAAACACTGAAGATAATAAAGCGCTTTATTAGCTACATTTTCAACAGAATCGGATGGAAAAGTTATTGGCGCTAGTCGAGATAAAAAAAAAAACTGATTAACAATTAAATTAAAACAAATTACAATAAATAAAAAGATATTTTACTTCGAAATTTATTGTGTGTAACGGTAACCATCGCGTTTCCATTATCACGAGTTTCTCGTCAAGTGCACAGGTTCATTGAACTCATGAGTCTCAGGCGACGAATTAAGCTTCTTTGAAGTGCCTTCAGAATTCACGTATAGGTATATTTTTACTAACAGTAAAAAAATACGGTGTTGGAAGAAATCGTAAAATGGTAATAAAATTACAGTAATATCATCTTTACCATATCCTAGATTAAATATGGTCGGCATAACATGTTTTCTTGTTCCGCTCTCCTCTGTCACTTTTCATCTCAACAATCACAGCTTTTATACACAAATAATTCTTCAGACAATCCATCCTTACTTTCTTCTGTCTCCATCCACCTCTATATCCAACCCCTTTCATACTTAACACTCTTCTAGTTAAGAAACCTATTATTTATTAACTTCTTTATTACCGGTACTGTATTCAGTGTACCTCTGATACACTATTTTCTTCCTTTCTAGCGATGATGGTGCAGTTGGCAGGACGGCCGGATTCCGAGTGAATGGACACGGATTCATACCCACCTATATCACTCTAAAATCAGCCTGAGCTTTCGGTGAAGGAAAACATCGTAAGGAAACCCGCCTGGGTAACTAACTGTCAACCCTCAAGTTTGAAAACCTGTCGACAAATACCAATAGGCGTGTTCCGCTAGCATCACTTGAGAACCAGTATCTCTAGGGTTAGAGTGTCTACTGTTTACTATCCTGGACAACATCGGTACTCAACTTAAGATTGTGGTCAAAGCACTGAATCTATAAAGTATCTAAAACAACATACAAACATTTGCATCTCTGCTACGTCCACTCTTCTTTGATCCATTTCTTTAGTTTTTCAACACTTATTTCCATCCATCGACACAACAGCACTTATATATTTTTCCTTTAAACTTTATGGACATATGTGGGTCACACGTAACCACAAAATATTTTCAGTTTTTATAATAAGGGTCAAGTAATGAGGCAAGTAATGGAGTGCTCCGCTATATTTCGGTATTTTTGATAACATGACTGACGGGAAGTTTGAATGGCGATTTAGTAAGTAATACACACTTATTTACTTTTCGTTTTTTTTATATGTAACTTTTATTGTATTTAACCGTTCTAATGCAAAAGCTGTAAATAATACAAACCCCAAAAATAACGGTGCAATTATATTAAACTATTAAAATTCGCATGACTTCCGAAAGTGTCACATTGTAACTTGTTTATAAGATCGTTTCGACGCCTTTCTATAAATCTAAAATATGTAATAAAACATCGATGAGTTAAACCTAAAAACCTAGATTTGAGTTATACATTTATTAGTCTATCTGTGTCTACTACATATAGATATAATCTATAAAACTGTCACTTTGGATTTCCGTTACAAATAAAATCGTTTAACAAGAAATACATTTTATAATTATTGCCAATAATTCTGCTTCAAAAATACTTCATTTGGATGTCAATTCGACAGTCTAAATGCACCTCCTTTTCCTGACATCGCAACCGTTACGAACCACATTCCGTACGGTTCAGTAATTTTTTGCTTTGCAGTTAATTAATGAGCTCTCATGCTTTTATGCATGGGGCATTTAAAAAAAATGATAGACCTAATTTAACTATGAAAAAATGATAATTTTATTTCTTAGTGCTTCGTGATAACCTATTTGTGTTCTTGTGAAATATGTAATTTTTCTTAATTTTAAACCATAATTATCGTGATAAAATATGAACAAATTCTGAAATTCACACATATACAAAAATATTTGAGGTTGGCCTTTACTTTCAATACTCTTAAACCTATCGACTTCGCGAAAAATAATCTAAAGGCGCAGACACATCTATTATGCATAGAGATGTAAATACACGCATATAAAACTATAATTAAAAATGCCATCGGTTATTGAATCTTAAATATTTGTCACGGGTCAATACAAGTCAGTATAGGTTGGTAGTCGTGTGAATATTTTAAAACTAATTATTTATTTTTCCCAATCGGATACTGGTTTACGAGGGTCTCGTCACGGTGCGATGACCAGAAAGGCATGCGATTACCATTTATTTTGGACATCAGCGGTGATAAGATGTCGCGAAGCTCGTTTGGGGTTATTCCACGGCGGAAGGTACATAACTACCTACATACCTACCTACATGACATTATATGTATATGAAATAACAAGCATGAATCTAATTACATAATCTATAATGAATTGACATACGACATAAAATATTTCTTTAACTCAAAATAGTTGTAATTTTTGTGATAAATTCATCCACTGCTATCTTTATAAGTGTTTCTATATATATTAAATAGTTAAAAATATATATACTAAAACCTTACCAAAGTATGCATCTATGATTTTATAAAAATAATCATGTAAATCGCTTCATTGGCAGTCGAGTTATAGTTATAGTCGAGAAAAATCAGGGCTTAGGAAAAAAATGTTTAACGAATATGTAATAATAAATATACAAATTAAAAAGTACACACATCAAAAGAATAGAGATAAAAACCCAATTCTCCAGTTTTTGTTGTAATTTCATACCTTATGAGATAAAATAACAAAAAACTGGAACTATTAATTTAATAAAGATACGGTTATTATCGTTGCTATCCGTTATTATATTAAGAGGGCAAGCGGTTTCCACTGATTTTGAAAAATAGCTTTTTAAGAGTTTGTGGGTGAACACAATGTATGATGTTTGATACTGGAAGACTTTTTTTTTTTCTTTTTTTTATAACCTAGCTAATGCTGTTGACCGGAAGGGCCTTTACAGCTTCACCGAACTTTGGGGGCGAGTGCTGAGGGCACTCAGCCGCAATAAGGTGACTAGCTCAAGGGCTACCAAAGTGGTACGAACCTCGGCTTGGCCGTCACCTGAGTATTCAAAACTCTCTCGCGAGTTGTGTCCTAGCTGTTCCGTACATTTTTATTTATTAACATAAAAAAAATAAAAAAAGGTTCCTTACAGGACCTATGTACCTGCGTGTTATGTGCAGGAGTGTGAGTGCGGTGTTGTGCGTGTAATGCTCAATGCATGGTCAGTGTTACTGTATCGCGCTGGCGGCGACGTCAAGAGCCTCCCCAGTTGGGGAACGAGACACGTCTTGGGTCGCCGCCTGAGGGGGACCCGGAGAGTGTGCGGGAGCAAAGTTACCTGCCAGTCCCCGGCGGCGGGAACGGCGGTTTCGCGGGCGTGGGCGCTGGCACGCATGTTTTCTCGGGTGATGGGGAAAGATCCTATTTGCGGCGGTGATTTTATCGTCGGGGTCGGTAAGGACATTTCGCGGTCTCCGAAGCGAATTCGGAGCTAACGGATCGGCGGGGTAAGCTACAGCTCTCGATATGAGCGGGTTTGGGTGTGTCTCTGCGCGATCAAAGAAGGCGCGACACTGGGACTTGATTACGGAATAGATGGAGGGTAGGTTCAGATCTCTGTGTAAGTCCACATTTCTCTGATACCCTCGGGCACCTACGGCTTTCCTTACGAAGCGATTCTGAATCACTTGAAAGGGAGCCAAGTCTTTATGGGCGAAGGCGGAGGCGCAATAAGTCATGATCGGTCTGACGACGGTTTTATACAGAGTAATTTTATGGCGGAGAGCCATCTTACTCCGGGAGTTATATAGGGGGAAAAGCCGCCCTAGCACCATGGTGGTCTGGTGCTTGACTTTCTTAAAGTGAGGTTGGAAAGTCATTTGGACGTCTAATCGGACACCGAGGTACTTGACTTCGGTAGCCCAGGGGATCTCTACACCTAGGTATTTAATGGGAGGTGGAGGGGTGTCGTTTTTTGCGGAAAACATGATCGCGGTGCTCTTTCCCGGGTTTATCGCTATGCGCCACTTTTTGTACCAAAGACTTAAGGTGTTGACAGCCTTTTGGACGCGGGCTCTAAGAATAACTCTTTGTCTATAAGAAAAATAAACGACCGTGTCATCGGCGTATAGACCTAAATGAACCTTACTGCACTCTCGGCCTGGGACCGGGTGTTCTTTCAGGTTCGGGTTTAGGTCGGGTAGATCTGCTATATAAAGATTGAAGAGGACGGGCGCCAGAATGGAACCCTGGGGAACTCCTGCGCGGATTGGGTGGGCTGAAGAGAGAGTAGACTCTACTCTAAAGCGGAAACTACGATTTGAAATGTAATCACGTAGGATGTGAACTAGCGTGTCAGGGATATCTAACTTTACTAATTTGAATACAAGGCCGGCATGCCAGACCTTGTCGAATGCCTTGGCAACGTCGAAGAAGACAGCGAGCGTATGCCAGGGTGTGTTTGGGGTTCGATGAAAATTTGACAGGATGTGCTCCGTGAGGCGTTGCACTTGGTGCGCGCAAGAGTGTCTGGCTCTGAAACCGAACTGTTCGGGGGGCAAAAGATTTTTGTCCTCTATCACAACTAGGAGACGGTTCAGAAGGATCCGCTCGTAGAGTTTGCCTATTGTGCTTAATAAGCTGATTGGACGGTAACTATCTGGTAACCTGGTGTCTTTTCCAGGCTTGTGAATACCTATGACTATCGCTTCTTTCCAGACGGCTGGAAAGTGGTGATTTTTAATGGCCGCATTGAAGATGCAGACCAGTAACGCGATGAGACGAGGTGGAAGAAGCTTAAGCACTTCATTCCTGATCCCGTCCGGACCGGGAGATTTCCTGGGCTTAAGGCCCTTAATAGTGGTGGTGACCTCATCACAGGTGACAGGTGTGAGGGGGACAACCGGGGAAAGAGCGTCTAAGTCCTGTACCGAGGACTCTACATCGGAGACGTGGAGGACGTCAACGTTGTCAGTGACGGGGGAACATTGCTGCTCGAGGCTAGCGGCTAAGCACTCAGCTTTTTCGTCATCGTCAAATGCGGGTAGAAGACCCTGTGTGTTTCTGTCCAGGGGGGGCATACTAGCGACGGTACGGTCCGTCTTCATTGATCGTGCAAGCTTCCAGTACGCGAGGTGGGAGGGTTTCAGCTCCTCGAGGAGACTGTTCCACCTATTGTTACGGAACTCATCTATGCGGTATTTCACCGCTCTACGTAAAAAACGTAAGCGTGCACGATTTTCCTCAGTTGGATACGTGTCGTGGGCGCGGGTCGCGGCGTTCTTTTGGGTGAGCAGGGCTCTTACGTCATCAGGGAGTATGAACCGGCGATCGTTCGCCGCTTGCACCTCTTTCGAGGTCTCCCTGATTCCGATGTTGAGATGCTCAACCAAGGAATCGATCGCTAGATCCGCGTCCGCAGACGTATCCAGTACATCAGGGATCCTATCTAATGGAGGTGAGGACTGATGGTCCTTCAGATACCGGCCGAGCTTGTAATAGTCTGTGACCTTTACAGCTGGCGAACTAGAGCCATCCGGTTGACCTAAGTGTAGAACGACTGGGCGGTGGTCGGAGTCAAGTTCGTGTACGACTTGTATAAGACGCACAGGTAGCGAGACTCCTTTCAGAATCGCTATGTCTAGCACTGTCGGGCGGCAGTGCGCTTGATAGTGGGTAGGCTCTGAAGGAGCGATGACCTCACAGTTGAGCCCAGGTACCAGACTCTCGAGTATGATCCCGTTAGGTGAATCCCTCGAGCTGTTCCAGATCGTGTGCCCACTGTTGAGGTCACCTGCGATGATTACTGAGTCGCCGAGGGCGAGAAGTTTCCCTAGATCAGATAGTAGGAGTTCGCTATTGGGGGAGAGGTATACAGATACTAGTACGATTGACGGATGGCCAGTCATACCAATTCTGCACACAGAAACTTCCATGTTTGTGAGTTCAGGAGGGTCTAGCGGCGTGCAGTAGAGAGACCGCTTGTAATAAATGAGAGTACCACCGCCCCTTCTGGGGGGTAATCTATCGTTCCGAACGATACAGTAGTTCGCAATCGTAGGATTACGATCCTTGGGTTTCAGGAGGGTTTCCTGGACAAGAAACACATTTATTTGACGATCGCGGAGGAAGTTCGCGATTAGAGTACGCTGCGGAACTAGTTTCCGAGCGTTGAAAAAAAGAGAGAGACAGTCCGCGAGGCTTTATCTTAGCCATTGATTACGGGTGGTATGTGGCACGGGCCAGACCTTGGATGGTCATGGCAATGGCTGGGTACCAAGTGATTGCGTCCAACTCGGCATTTCCGGCACCGCTGTTCAATAAATTGTTGAAAGCGACGACCTCCTGCACGTCGTGGACGCGCAGGAGGAAAAACACTCGGTCTAAACCGGTGGGATTGGATGCGGTAGCCTGAGGGGCCTGAGAAGGGGCAGCCTGGCGCGGTTGCGCCGCGGCTTGGGGTTTCAGAGTCCACGGAGCCAGAGGGGCCATCGTGGGACGGGAGCCAAGCGGACGGGTCGGCACCGTTGACGGCGCTGCCGACGTGCCTGGTAGGCATGGGAAAGCCTTGAGTGTCATTGCTGGCACTTGAGGCTGAGTGAGAAGCGGAGCAGGGTTCCTCTGGGGAACCTGCCTACCACCCTTTTTAGGGTGGTTCTACTTTACCCTGGGTATACTGGAAGACAAGCAGGGTTAAATGTCTTCCGCGACATCTTGTCCTGACATATAGTAAGCGATGATGGCACAGTTTGGTAGTTCGCTCGAAATCCGCAGACGCAGGTTCGAACTCACCTATCCGACTATGCAATGAGCCAGAGAATTCCGTATAGGAAAACATCATGAGAAAACTACAGCATATTGCTAGGGCATTTTCTAATAATGAACTTAGCTTAAAAAAAATATTTACCTTTACTACTTTATCAAAGTATCGAACGAAAAAAATTCAAGATGTATCCACGCGTACAAACAACCGCGTATTGGAAAAAACTTTCCTTTTAACATACTTTCTTTGTCTCGTTTGAACTGTGACCTCTGTGTGTGTGAACGTGACAATGACATTAGCATGTGTTTATACTGTTTTGTTTAGAAAACGAAAGTGAACATCTGCAAACAGTCAATGAATTTACGCCATGTTCGATGTCTTATCTGTTACTTATGCTAGTTCAAACCGTATCATTAGAAAAGTTAGTAGAAAACGTATATATTTATTTCTTAATACGCTATGGCAGGGATTCCCAAAGTGTATGCCGTAGAAAGTGGGGAGGAGCGCCGTGAAATGATTCTATTTATCATTTTCCGAAACCTCAACTTAGTGTTCACGGATACAAAATAAACATACTTGTTAGTGTTAATTTTATATGCTTCTAAATAAACAGTTTAGACTCATTAATGTAGTGTGGATCTTTCATCCCTATCTACCTAACTAGTATAAATGTGCCGATTTATTTTGACAACCTAGATAGGGCGCCAAGACAAAATAGTAAACATGTATATGCGCCGCATACAGAAAAAGGTTGAGACCCCTGTGCAATGGCAAAATATAATCCAAATTCATAAAAATGGTCATAACAAGGCACTGTAATGCTTACTTAACAATAAATGTCTTGAAGACCGTATTGCACGATATTGACTTAAAACCTATAATCCTGTAAATTTATAAAAATAAACTAATTACCTGATACAAACATACGAGATGGCGCCTCACCGCTTCGCAAAATGTAAATGAAGTTACCATGGCAATTCTGGAAATATTATGCATGAAATCCGTCAACATTGCAAAACGACATAACAAAGTCAATCGGGTGTACGCAGTTTTAGAGATTTCGTGACAGTCAGTCAGTCAATAAATTATTGGTATTTCACTTACTTATAGGGTTGGCAACTTAACAGTGGCGGGGCAAGACTACAATTTCATGTGGGCGAAATACATTTCGCGAGGTATTCCCTTTATAATAACAAGTTATAAATGAAAAAAAAAAAAATCTTGTCCTTAAAAAAATAAAAAAGAAACATGTTGAATTGTTAATGTGAAAAAACTAAACCCGTGTACACTTGGCGCTTTGTTAACCCACTTCACAGTGAATTCCGAAAATGCTCGTGAACAATAAACTAGTATCGTTTTTAAAAAAAAATCTGAAAACCGATGAGATACTCGAGCGTGCTTTGTCATTTATTTCTATTGCTTTTTTTTGGCGTCGCGTGGTAAAAAATTTAGCACTCTATCTGGCATTAAATATTGTATAAAACAGCGGCGCCTGGAGAGGGTACCTTAACTAAAGTATAAACAAGTTTCAAATTATGTTGAGTACTTTAGGTAGTCACGGTCCAATCGGATTACAAGACCCGAGCTATTACCATCTACCAGAAAGTATTACGGACTGGTTGAACTGAATTTGGTATCTCAAATGTCACCAACAATATACAAAAAATTCGTACATAATTAAAGCATCTTGCAAAAGTTTCAGAGTACATTCGTGAGTCAATTGAGTGGGTATATTCAACGTCAGGACATTAGCTTCTCGAGAGGTAAATTTATTCCAAATCATGCATGAGCATGCGCCAACTGGCCCACTGAACCACTTGCTCTAGGACACGCAGGTTAAGTTCTAGAAACACATGGGAATATCCGATAACCTTAAACATTTATTCAACATTTAAAAATACTTTATCCAATATAGGCACTGATAAGGCGCTCATGAAATTCAAAACACTACCTATTATTGTAGCATAGAGTTTACGTTTATTCTTATTACTTATGCAAATGATGTAATCGAACTGACTATATATAATAAATACTAAGGAAAAGGGTGTTTGCTTTTAACTATAACAACTGGAATATCTACAATGAGTTGACGTATTTACTTGAAGATAATAATTATAAAGATGCGTGTCAGGATATTGAATTTAAATTCATTGGGAAAAGTAGTTATTGAAGTGTATTTTTAATCTAATTCTTTGTGAATTATCCTCTACTTTTTAGCTCTTTTGGAAGTGAGTTCATAAAATATTTTGAAAACCTTAAATGTTTGTAAAAAAAAAAACAATAACTATTATATACTGTCTTTAAAAAAGAAATAGATTAGTAAAATAATTATAAAATCGATAGTTATTTGATGGAAAAATCACGTACATGCAAACATAGTGGTAAAACAGAACCATCCTTTATTTACCTTACCACCATAATATGTTTGTATTAAGGTGTTTCTCTTTAAATTTAAGATTTCTCTGATACCGCTACTTTATGTTTTTACTATTGAGAGTGATATTTAAATAGAATGAATTCATTAGAGTCGAATAAAACCAAATATTACTAGGAGGATTTATATGTTGTAATAAAACACAGACTTCTCGATTGAATATAACAAAAAAAAAAAAATTGACACTAAAATGGTTTCGTGGCCCTGAAATAAATTAGCTAATGGGATAATAAATAAACAAACGTTTTTAAACATATCCACAGGTCCAACATGTTAAGATACAGTTACTCTTACAGACGCGGATAAACCAGTTTTTTGTTTTCCTTATTCATAAAATGACAGAAATAAATGTAGTGTCGATTTTACACTGGGTATTAATTTAAATATTCGGTCTAAAATTATTATTTTTAAATTGCCATTTGAACTGGATTATTTAGGTAGCTATAAATTAAAATAATACTAGTATCTGCACATGGATTCAATCCCAAAATCAAAATATATACGTAATCACAAATGTGCCAGATGTAGTTTGAGTTGCTTGTTAAATTTTCTAAATTTTTCGACTTTAGCTTGTTTTTCTGAAAACAAACGGAGATGCGAGTATTGTCTAGTAATATAAACAAATACATATTCTAACTTATTTATGTACATGAATGTATATGCAACTAGCTGGTGCCCGCAGCTCCGCCCGTGTTTTATATATTGTTTATGTGTGAGTGAAAAAGTGCATATAACATTTCATTTATACTTAACCTAAAAAACAAATGAATTAAGAAAAATGACAGTTTTTGTTTATATTATCGGAAATAATGTACATAAGCGTAAATGGAAAAACAATGAGAAAGATTCAAAGGAATCCAAAAAATAAATATCCTATAAAATAGGCTACGGAAAATTCCGCGTCGAATGGTCCCATCCCGATATGTTCAGTAGTTTTGAAGTTATGATGCATAAAAGGAACCCCATTTTCCTTATATAAATATACATAAAATTACATAATAATATATTAAATTACATAAAGAAGATAATATTGTTACTTTTTTGAGATGGAACTCGTGTCACTTGAAAACTGCCAAAACTATTTATATCGTTTTTTAATGAACATACAATTAAACCTAAAGGAATAAATATTTAGGCAAAATACCATCATACTTTCGCTTAAGGACTAATCAAAAATGGTGAAATTTCAATAACTATCCAAACGCAATTAAAACTGCTACAAAATTTTAGATATGAATTACTTTTAAATGTAATCAAAGACTTCACGCGAAAAAAAAAAATTTAGAACCTATTTATACATTAGTCGTGGGAGAAATTATTCGAAGAGTTTTTAACAATAAACCTCCGAGAATATTATAAGGCAACATAGATGACACGATTCAACAAATAGTGACAGAAACATTTAGCGTTTTCGAAGCACACGGAAAACGTAAAAACACGGTTCTGTGAGTGTCGCGAGCGCATGCACCGTTATCCATCTTGTATAAATGTCGCACCCCACTCGAAGGCTTTAGTGTACCGCGCTACGAACATGAGACCGTACGCGCACTTGCTGCTCGCGATATTCGTGCTAAACGCACGCGCTGCCACCATCCCCGACCAGATACAGCCTGAAACAGAAAAAGAACTAATTAGCGATGATATAAGATCACCTGTTGAAAATATTTCCAGTGAACAAGAACTTATTGATCAAGCAAACACTATCAATGATGTTCAGAATAACCTACGTAATAGTGTTGCAGAAGATATCCCCGTTGAGATAATTCTCGAAGAAATCCAACCAACGTTGAAGACAAATATAGATCAGGAAACGGTTAATGAAGTGTCTAATGAGGAAATTCAGAGGCTGGTAGTAGATTTGAACAACCCAGGACCTCCACAGCGTCAAGAGCATGAAACTCAAAACCCTGAGCACTATGAAGATGCAGAGCGTACTGTGATTGCGGTCAAGGAAGATGTCAAAGACACCCAGACACTCCTGAGGCAAGGTTTCCAAGGAGTCACTGACGGAATTCAAAACTTGTCCGAAAATAATGAAAATCTTAATGGCATTCAAATCAGTATTCAGAATATGCGAAATAGTTTTGCTTCTCAAATTGAGAAATTAAACGAGACTCTTCAAAATTTTTTAAATCCTAACAAATTGAATCCAAACGCAAATGAAAAAGAAATTTCACAAGTCAAAGCCAACTACGCACAGATCGAATCACGTCTTAAAACTTTGCAAAATAATTTTGATAACGGAGTAAAAACTCTATCAGAGGGTGTCCAGGTCGTGGCAACCCTAAGAGACGATGGTGTACCTGCATCATCCGAAGCACCAGCATCAAGTGGGACGGGTGGCTCAACCAGTACTCCAGGAATTTCCGGTCCTTTCGCCCCTATTGTTAATATGATAACGAATTTTCAAAATTCGATAACAAATAATTTCGCAAATGTAACTCAAGCAATCTCTAACTACTTCACTTCAAATCAAGGTTTGAACTTTCCAAATATTTTCCAAGGTGGCTCTACTACAGCGTCTCCGTCAGCAGGTGGATCTTCCACCACATCACAACCAACGGGCTGGCAAAATTTCCAAGCATTCCTTGCTAATCCCCTAAACCTGAATCAAGCTAACAACCAAGGAGGACAACCCGCGCAGAATGAACCTTTTCAGAATTTTCCGTTTATCCAAAATGTTGTTAGCTTAATACAACCGAATAGACCGGGCGCGCAATCATCTCAAAAGCCTACAGAGACCTCAACGCAAGGAAACGGCGCTGCGCCATCAGAAAAACCCGCAGAAAATAAACCGGAACCCGAAATAAAACCTAATCAGTCGGGACCTATCCGTCAGTTATTGGAGAACAATCCTGTTGTCCAAAGCATTAGTGGCACAGTTCAGAGGATACAAAGCACGATCAACAATCCTGAAAAACCAAGGGAAACTGTGGAAAAAAATGAGACGGAACAAGAAAAAGGCGGTATCATATTTGTGTCGGGTCACGGGGGTCATGGAGGCGGAAATGGTAAGCAAAATAAATAAACAGCCTATATATTATTATTGTCACATATTATCATTTTACAGAAACAAAATCTTAAAATTCTTTTTTCAATTTAGGCCCTCAGAAGGCGCTTATAAACGTCAAAACACTACCACCGGTTCGGAAAACAACCCAGTCGGGAAGAGCGGGCAAAAACTAGATTAATTGCATATAACCGCATTACATTGTTTTGAGTACAAACAATCGGTATTTATTTGCATATATTATGTCTCAATACACATCAATGCAAAACTATTAAAGCGATTTTAAAATGTTTTCCTGATTTATATACGCCTGAAAATCGGTGAATGATATACTGTTATTCTTCCGTAGATTTGAAGTTGGAAAGATAATAATATTATAAAACAAATGTTAAAAAAACACTAGATAAAACACGTAGATGAACATTAAAAACATGTGCACGTGAAGGAAACCGTCGGCACCAACTAGTGTCAAAATAAAAATTATATATTGTACGATAAATTGAGTGTCATTAATATTTTTAAAACTCGTATAGTGACCGCAGCATTAAGCATGCTAGCCTTGTGTCAGATTGCTTTTCCAATAAGTAACTAAATTAGGTTCCTATACGGGGAAAATATTATGACACTGGGTGCGATGAGCAATCCTTTATTATGCAGAAAAGATTATTTATAGGCTAAAAAAGATCCGGTTTACAAAACCAACTGATACATGCGCTTGAAGTATTATTTTCAACTTGAGGTAATCGTTACACAAACGAATCCTAGGAATACCTAACCTATATATATAAATAGACAGAGATTTAAAACAGTTCTAGACATTTATCTGCTTTGTTTCTAAACTGATTAACTTCTTTTGTTCTATAACTAAAGTAAGCTTTAAAAAATATAAATAGTCAATTTTTGCTTTAAATTTATAATAATGTATGACAATGAGTGGAGTACCCATAAAAATAAAACAATAGGAAAACAATGGAAAGCTGGCGTAAACGCCAGGTTAGTGCTCAGAGGATTAATATAATACGAATCTTGACCATCGGAATACTACCATAATCAATATCTCTGTGGTTTCGAAAGCTTATTCTTTAAACCCTTTTTGTTTATTGCCGCCGCTTCAAACTAATGTCCTATTTTTTTAAGCGATGTTGGTTAAGTCGGAAGTGCACTCGGTTCCCACGTCGATGGACGTATGTTAGAATCCACCAACTCTTTAACGAGCCTGAGCTTTCGGTGAAGGAAAAGTAATATTGCCCATCTGGAGTAACTACCTCTCTCAAGTTTGAAAACCTATCGCCAAGCACCTATAGGTGTGTTCCGACAGCATCAACTGAGAGGAAGTACCTCTAGGTTAAATATTTACCTTTCTGGATCACATCGTCACTTAACATTAAGTTTAGATTTTGATCAAAGCACCGATACGGTAGGTATTTCAAAATAAACATTTGGTATACGTTTTAGCAGTTGGCTATAATATCACCTGAAGTGACTTGATTCGTAACTTATTACGCTAAGTGACTGGAACTTAGAGACTCGCCTAAACATTTTCATTGTGGTTTCATCACGTTGTTATCCTTCACTAAAAGCTTAGATTTATTGTAGGATTGGAACCAACGTCGATCAAAGCGGTATCCAAACCGTAATACATTCTATTGGGCACCTTATAAGTTGATACTTTTTGGAAATTATTGGTGACAGTTAACGCATGGGGTCAGTTCGTGACCGCACTTATCGGAACCATAGGTGCCGTGGTAAACGGATCTATAGCGGCAGTATCGACTGCTGTGAACAGTGCGGTAAACACAATCGGGACCAACGTAGAGGTATCCCATCCCATCCATTGGCGGATAATAAACTATGGGCCGTTATGTCTTGTCTTTTATGTTGTTAACCTGAATCGATGTGTCGGTTAACTATGGTTAAGGTTTATTGTTTTGATTCTATCAATGTTGTGTTTTGTACTAACTGATTGTTGTATTGTAGTTTTAGATAACTTTGGAGAGGATCCAAATTTTTTATTTTAAATGAATGCTTTTCGTTTAACTATGTTATTTGTTTAACACCCAAGGAATCATAAAATAAAGTTAATTATTCAAAAGAAAAGAAACTTGAATGGTGTATGTAACATTTTTATGCAATTTCAGATATGTATTTTATTAACTGTGTGTTTCCCAAATAAATAAAAGAATAACTAAGAATGTTATTTCTTTTATACATGTAAATTTTAAAAGTTATAGGTTTTTATTTATCAGTTTACGTGTAAGAGGAACAAAAGTTCAGTATTAAATACGGTATAATACATATGTATTATGTGTTCTTTAGGATATCCTAAAGAACAGAAGAAAGAGATGAATCAGTAATATTTACATTTCTATAGAAAAAACTGTTTGATGTGTAACAGTGTTTGGTAACGTATATAAGTACATTATTAGTGAAATTATTGCGTATATCGTAATTTGATCGCGTGCCTTTCGCTTCAAAGTCTTTGAACATTACAAATAACTCGTCGAAACAACTAACCCCGTTTGGATTTTGTCAGTTACTATATTTAGTACGTAACGCATTATTAATTCCTTTAATGTACGTAAAATAAATTAGTTCAGTTTTCCACTATTTTAATATAACCAGTTTCAACATATCGTCAATTGTGTAAGATCAAAAAATTAGCATAATGAGCCACCGCCATCCACAAATATCACTGATGTGGTTTTCCTTATAAGTAAAGTTCTCCGGCCAGGTCGTTCAACTTGATTTGATTTAAAGTTTATTCTCAAAAGAATTTATAAATTTTACTCATAACCCTAATAAAAATTAAGTGTTTACTAAATAGGTAAAATAAGTAGGTAGTAATAAAACCAAATACGTGATTTATTTAAAGATTTTACTTAAATTTTAATAATTGTCTGAAGGACAAAAATATCTTCTAAAATATATTTTGTGTCTATAGAACAACTACCAAAACTCAAATAAACAATAATCTGTCTATGCCATCTAATTATTGCATTACTTGAATATTTATTGATTTTTGAATTTTTTTTTATATTGTACAATTAGTTATAATAAATTTTCATGTTATAATCGAATATGGATTTTCAGTGAAGTATCCTTTGCTGAAAAATGTATTAACTTTTTCGTGTATTAATTTACCTTCATTGGCCCGTTTCTGTCAATTGTTACGTTTTATGCAATTTTTCGCGTCACGTATCCATTCAATTTTACAAAGAATGTAGCCTTTTGTTCTTCACTTGAAGACTTTGTCTTGAAGAGGTTGTCAGTTTTTTTAACAAATTTGACCAGTTTTTATAACTGTAGTTTTAACCTACCTATTCGTTTACAAGTTTGACAACGAATGATCAAATGATATTTCAAAACACATCGAATATAATGTATGTGATAACTATATGTAGGTTCGCGTATATTCAGTTTAAGCATTTACCTAACGGTATTCTGAGAGACTTTCATTTATAACCTCGAATGTCATCCGAAGTTTGTTTGATAAAAAATAACAAGCTCTATTTAACCCAAATTTAAGTTTAGTTTTCTTTGTTTAGATACAATATTTTTAGGTAGATTTACATTTTTTTAGAATATATGTATATTAAAAATACCTAACTGTTCTAACACTGTCGTCTGTCGGATGGGGTTTACCTATTATTATTTATCAATCAATATTAAATTTTATACATTGTTCTTTTTAGGGGATAATAACGACAGCGGAAGCGGGTTGACTGCTGATGAAATTAAAGAAAACATTACAGAAGACAGCTTAGCAGAAATTAAAGGAACTGAACCTGTTCCAGAGAAGACTGAATAAATCACCAAGTGTGATAAAAAAGTAGACTACATATGTTTTAAGTTTAAAATTAATGTAAATAAAATCGTTATGGGATTTTGAAATAAACGATTTCTCGTAGAAACATTGTTTCAATTATTTCAATAGGTAGTATTTATGTATTAAAAGTACCCTAAGTTACCTGGAGTAACTTCAACTATATACCAAAAAAAGTCCCGTCAAAATCCGTCCAGCCGTTCCGGTAATTACTCAGAACAAACAGACAGACAGACAAAAATTAAAAAAATGTATGTTTGGTATAGGTATCGTATATACATTAATATTTATTTAGTAAAGAAAAATAATTTTGACATTACAAAAAGACACTCCAATTTTATTTATTAGTATAGATATAGATCAGATATATATATATATATATATATATATATATATATATATATACACTATAGATATATTTTATATTAGGACATTTTGTTCAATTTTTTTTTTTTTTGTTTTGAAATAAAACTAAAACTCATTTACTTAGAAACTCTTCTTTCATACTAAAATCGCCGAGTGTCATTCAAATTACTATAACTTTTGATTGAGTTTACCGATTTTAATGAAATAAAGTTTTAATATTACTCCGAAACATGCTTTATAATTATCTTTTTTTTTTGTTTTTTTAAGTATACTTTGTACTTTCTAATTGATATCTCCACAAACAAACAGACATACAAACAAACAGACATTTATAAAAATTATAGAAATGTGTTTAATTACCTATTTTTAGTTCCTTACAATAATATTTTTCAAAAAATCGGAAATGTACACATGAAATGTACAAATTTATTATGTATACTAATAAATAAAATTGTAGTGTCTGTTTATAATGTCAATTTTACTAAATAGACATTAATATGCGATATTATATATATAATATATCTATAACAAAAATATTTTTTTTACAATTTTTGTCTGTCTGTCTGTTTGTTCCTGGTAATCTCCGGAACGGCTGGATAGATTTTGACGAGACTTTTTTTATAGATAGCTTATGTTACTGAGGGTAAGTTATGATATTTTTAATTTTTAATAATAATTAAGGTTCCGCTTAAAAAATAAAACTCATAAAAGTTTGAATAAAATCCGATTCAATACACAGTTTTACGGGCAAGAGCTTGAATTTATGAGAAATATTCTTTCTTTATCTTGGTACTAAAATAAATTAGGGTTCCGTATAAAAAAATTAAAATGCAGTGAACAATATTTATTCTTCTGCGTTTCATTTGAAACGCGTGCGCAATCGCGGATACACCTCTAGTTAGTTGTAGAATGGATATAGATATCTAATTAAAAGGATTCCTAACGTCAAACTTTACTGTATGGTCTAGGTACTTTTACCTTTTCTTAGAAAAAACTTTACCATGGTTTAGGGATGGCGATTCTTTCCGAAAATGATAAATTAATGAATCATTTCAAATTGAAGTTTTTCATAAATTGATTCTCAAAAAGTCGAGATCAAAAATAACGATATCTAGAAAATCGATATTTATTCGATACTTGTTTTTATTCTTAACTAGTAATATTTTATTGATCGAAATTAGACCATAATCATCATTTATTGAAAATTTGAAGTAAAAACTGATTCTGAAATAATTTTATTGATTAATTAAAGCTCATTAATATTAATTAAAGAACAAAAGGCAAACAGTCTAAGGAGAAAAAGGTACTAAACTCCTTTATCTTTGCGTATTTATAGTTAAATCCTTATCAGACAAAACAAAGGAGACAATATGATAATGAATCTTTTATCATTTTAAAATCAATATAGTTGTTTTTTCAAGTATCTCAAAGTTACAGGTATAAAGTGAAGAGATTTTGTGGTTGCCAGTATACTCGAAATAGTCTTGATGTAGTAACCGTTTAACTTTTACTGAAAGTGTTTGCCTACCATCACATAAAATATTTGTCTGCCATCGTAATAGTATACAAAAATACATTTTGAATACCACAAAGAAGAGAATGAAGCTGACCACAAAGACATGTCTTGAGTTTTTAATTAATTTAGTAAAAAAATTACATCCATTTACTTATATTTACAGTATTACGTTATGTTTACATACTTAGGGTACATTCTTATTTGTAAACAATTTTATGGTTCTTATAGAACCAAAAAAAAATCTCGATTTCCTAGTTTCTAAGACCGATTCACAAGATAGATTCAGTGCTAGACATCGATTAAAAAAAAATTGAATTTGGTCTGAAAGCTCAATTATTCAATAAATCGATTTCGGATCGACATCCCTACATTGTTTACGTTTTTGGTTTTGGATTTTTAGGTTACCTCCAGAAGTTACGTCTAAAGTTATGTTATTTACTTGTAAATAATTTTATTATAATAAACAGATACAATGAATAGTCTATCTTTAAGAATAAGCAAAGCAGGGATAAATAAATCCAAGAATACAATTTGTTTTGCACCAGTTCCTATCACAGACTGGAATACTCATAGATCGAGTTAGTTTCCTAAATTTGAATAAAATCGTGAGTTTAAAATATTTCTGTAAAATTTATTAACATTTCTGTTTATAATTTTTAGGTAGACATAAGACTGTATTTCAGAATTTTATTTTTGCATCAAATTCAGATGACCAATTAACATTATTAAAAAATATTTTCGATGAATTAAACGGAACACCCGAAATAGAATTGATACGATTTTTGGTGATCGTGTATTTGCAAGCTGAGGCTAAACACCCGGTCAAATGTTTTATTGCAAGGTGAGTTATACTTTTGTTAGAGTTTTGTATAATAAAAATTATTATATAAACAAACTTTACAATTAGAACTTACATGCAATATTGAGAAAGTTGACACTGTAATGATTCTAACCACAATATATTTGGACAAACCGATTGATTTTACCAAACATAATGTATTATGTTTTAGAGTACTTCTAGCCATAATCTCAACTAATTCCTAATGATTTGATAAGGCTCCAAGCTAGAAGTGTGTGTATAATCCCAGCTATGATTCCTTGATCACATTAATAGATACTCTATTACTCATTCTTCATCAAAAAACATAATGTTGACATTTTCTACAAATAATACAAATACTCTTTGTGTCGTGTATGTTATATGTCATTTTATATATTGAAAGAAACTCTTAAAGAACTGCAATACAGTTAACAAATACTTATTGACCCCTTGAGCACTAACCTGGTGTTTACGCCAGCTTTCCATTGTCTTCCTAGTGTCTCATTTTTATGGATAATTGACATCTGTTGAATTTTTCATTATATAATTACAATTATAGTTATTAAATTAAAGGTATGAATTAGATAACAGTCAGGTATGAATTAAATACAACTATTTTCCTAACAATTGCAGATGATAATTCTAGTACTGACTACAATCATAGATAAATTTTATAGACTTAGCTACAATATATTTATTCATTACATTCCAGGCAAACATCAAAGAGACCTCATCTTGTAGAGCCGTTTGCAGACATACTGGCACAAGAAATAAATACTTTTACCAATCAGAATTATGATGATTATAAACACTATGTGGTTTTAGTGAATAAAGTTGCAAATTGTACTGAGAATTTCAGTGCTGGCTCATTGGCTATTAAAAAGGCGGAAGTAACACTTGCTAAGTATTTAAAAGATTGTTTAGCTTGTTGTCTTAAGGCACTAAGGTAATCTATAGATTCTTATATCAGACACGGGTATAACAGCTCAACTTCATCTGAACAATGGCTGCACTTTGGATATGAGAATATATTGGCAATTACTTTATTATTATCATCAATCTAAATTCACAAGACTAATTTTACATGTTTTGTCGAGTGTTTGATATGTTGTAATTTCAAGATGTATACTGCCCAATTTCATACATATACAGAACTTATTTGATGCAACAATATGCCAGCTAATTATGTGGGGCGCGCCCGAGAGGCGTAAAAAAAACCAATTTGACTTAATATTTATTAATTAAAGTTTACAATAAACTTACATTAAGACTAAACCTAATTTGCGTGCCTACTGATCGATGTCAGATTCAATAGTGCCTTCCTTGGAGCACTCAACGGATGAGGTGAGCTTCAGCGAGCCTCGGGTGGTGGGGGCGATTCCCACGATGACGATATGGAATTCCATATAATGGCAGGTGGCATGTAGCGTCAGTGGTCCGATGTTGCAACTGTTACATGGAAACTGCAAGGTAGCGGTTTCCGTGGGAAGCAGCTGTGTTATTGAACCATGTTATTGGGAAACTGCAATGTGGCTCTTTCCGTGGAATGCAGCTGCATAACAAGCTTGTTAACAAACTCCCATTGTGAAACATTCTACTGTGTTATTACTACTGTTTACTTTTCTTTACTGAATTGCTTTTACAAATCAATCTGAGTGGAGTGAAAATACATTTTTATAAAAACAGATTAATAAGAGTTAGTTTTCGCAACCTTAGATTTTACATGTAAAATAGTTTTAATGCCTTCAGGTAAATTCCTATTGAATTGTAATTAAAATTATTATAATGGAATGAATGAATATAGTATTCGGTTTTACAATAAGATCCCAAGTAACATTACCGATTTACCTGACAATAAGTTCAAGTATTATGTCAAGCAAGTTTTAATCTCAAAAGGTTATTACAGGGTGGATCATTACGTGAACGATAGTGATGTCTGGAATTAACCCACATCTCTGTGCTTCCACTAACATTATTAAGACAATGATTGTATAGTTTTTTATATGACAAAAAAAAATGTTATATTTATAAAAAAAAATAGAACCAGATCGAGTTCCTTGCCTGCGCTCTTCTCGACTGGGTTGTTTTCCGAACCGGTGGTAGTGTTTAGACATTCATAAGCGCCTTGTTAGGGACTAAATTGAATAAATAAATTTTGATTTGATTTGATTTGAATGAATTATTATAATTACAATGGAATTTGATTATTGAAATATTAGTTCTTTTAAAGTTAATAAGTTTTCTTGGATCTATTGGTATATCTTAATGACTAAAGAATTTTCAGGTTTCAATTATGTTTACTGTTATTTAAATTGGATTGAATAATTTCAGAGAAACATCGTTGGCACCAACTGAAAAAAATGAAATATTTAATTTGTCTCATTTAGTTTTGCGTTTGTTGTTATATATTATACAGAAAATTGAAGAAGACAATGTTAGTACTTGGAATTATTTACTAACAACAGTTAAGGAACATATACAAAATCTCTTATTTGATGATGATGTTCCAATGGACACTAAGTCTGTTTGCGGTATTCTTTATTTAACCGTGTATGTGTTGGAGAATGGACCTGATTCTTGGTTAGATGTAAGTAAATATTATTATAAATTTTTCATAAAATAATATCTTACTTTTTAAGAAATCAAAAATATACAGCATAATTAATAATAAATAAAAATAAAAAGCCTTTTATTTCTTGCTTATACATTATACACAAGTAATCTTATATCTACTGTATTATACACAAGTAATCTTATATCTAAGTACAAATAAATAAGAGTTTTTTCTATTTATTTCTTGCACTATTAATAGCAAGAACCCCAGGTTGGGTAAAGGCCTCCTCCAAAGATGCCCATTTTTCTCTGTCTTGTGCTACTAGAATCCAATTTGAGCCGGCGGTTCTTTTGATGTCGTCTTCCCATTGTGTTAAAGGTCTTCCCCTACTTCTTTTCCCTTGCGGGCCTTTCCAAATAGTTGTTTTTATAGTCCATCTCTGATCTGTTAGCCTCGCTACATGGCCTGCCCATTTCCATTTAAGCTTTTGTGCTAATTGCAAGGCATCTGTGGCTTTTGTTATTGACCTTATTTTTGTATGTCTTATTTTGTCTATTTCTTTAACATTGAGCATGCTCCGCTCTAGTCCTCGTTGACATGTGTTGATTTTATGTTTTACTTTGGCTGTTAATTTCCATGTTTGACATCCGTACGTCAAGCATGGCAAGAGGCATGAGTTCATGATTCTGGTTTTTATATTAATTTGTAGGTTACTTTTAAAAATCTCTTTTAAGCTCCAGTATTTGTTCCATGTCTGACATACTCTTCTTCCTATTTCTTTGTCATTTATTTTACTGTTGAAACTGATTGTTTTCCCTAAATATAAGTAATTTTTTGTATAATTCAAAGACCTTCCATTAATTATTATTGGTGTTTCATAACTGTTCGTCATTGACATTGTCTTGGTGAAATTTATTTGTAATCCTACTTTTGTGCTAATTTCTTGTAAGGATTCAATCATGAGTTGCAGCTGTGAGCTTGTCTCTGATAGCAACACTATGTCGTCTGCGAATCTCAGATGACTTAGGAATGCACTTTGTATATATAGTCCTGATCTACTCCAATCTAATTTGCTAATGATGTTTTCAAGGATGGCTATAAATATTATCGGAGATAGAGGATCGCCCTGTCTTACTCCTCTCCTTATTGGAAAAAGGGGGCTCAGGGTTTCTAACTTTATTTTACCCAAATTATTGTTGTATATACTTTTAATAACCTTAATGTATATTTCGCTGACTCCTTGCTCTTTCAAACTCTCCCATATGCTTGCGTGTGATACTGTGTCGAACGCCTTTTGGTAATCTATAAAAGCAAGATACAGGGGTCTTGCTGTTCCTGGTATTCTTCTATTATAAGCTCGAGAGTATGATATATGGTCGATTGTAGAGAAACCTTTTCTGAAGTCAGCTTGTTCTACTGGTTGTCTAGATTCGATTTCCGGACTTATTCTTGTGTTTATTATAGTGGAGAACACCTTATATACAGCATAATTATAATGGCGTAAATAAATTCACTTCTTTATATGTAAACTTGTAACCACATAAATTAAGTTTATGTTATCAAATTCATTCTCATAAAACACACACATATATATATATTTCTTTTATACAGGTCCTACAACCTTTGAAACTTGAAAGGGATATCAATATTTTATTAAGACATGAAGAGTCACAGTTGGCTTTGTACTCTGCTATACCTACAGTAGTCGCTGTTGATAAACTCTGCTCATATAATGTTAGTAACGAGAGAGCTGTAACTCTGTTAACTCAGAATTTATTACTAATAGCTGAAAGGTATATGAATAATAATATTATTATTACAAATCTAGAATATAAGGACTAGTTAAAATACTTTCCATGGTATTGAATGAAATCTAGCTTCACTATAGTGATATACACTTGACTAAGTAACAAATGCATGCTCAAGTTTCATATATACCAAGAAAAATCTGTCATAGTGACTCGCTTTGGTGTATCTGTTAATTTATTATTCACTAGGTATAAGAGCAATTGTTTTAAACTAAATATTAAGCGGGGATAAGAGGGTGTTATTTTAAATCTTTGACTTTTACTTACATCTCTCAATTTAGATAGTATTAAATAAGTCAGGTTGCCATCAGCATGAGTAAAGGAGAGGGACCCATTCTTCTTCCTTTTCAACAGTGACGGGTTTCTTCACCTTTCTCTTTGCCCGTCACTGTCTGTATCATGTGTTTCATATTTCATGGGGGCAGGAAGTATATCCTGCCCCCTGGATGGACGACCAATCTTGGTCATGCCTCTTTCGAGAGGCAGGCGAAGAGGTGGGGTGGAGAAATATTCTCCCCCATTCCCACTGGGCCATTGACACACGACGAGGCCAGGTGGGTTCGCTGCAGGGGGCGACGCGGTGCTTGGGAAAGCCACCCCGTGTCGCCCCCATCCCAAATGCAGCGGACGGCCCCGGCGGGTTTTAGTGGGTATTTCCGGGCGCTTCACGCCCGGGCGAGTCCCACACTGGCACGGAACTCGTCACTCCGTACCCCCTTACCTATTGTATTGGGGGATTTCGGTCTCACTAATACAATAGGTAAGGGTAGTGCGTAAAAGCATTTCCCCCTGTCCAAAAAAAAAAAAAAAGGTTGCCATCAGCAATAAGCATTAACTAATTAATAATCAAGGATTATTATATTTATCAAAAAAAAATTAGAATAATCGAATTAACCCACATTTCTTATTACAGAAGTTCGTCAGAAGCCATTTTCATATTGGGTGTTACTAGGACTCTCCTGCAGGTTAGCAAAGTGTTGGACGAAGTGAAGGATCGTGACGTTGGGTCTAGGTTGATAGAAGTGTTGCTAGATTTTATTTGGGCTCACCTAGAACATTACATGGACAGCGTGAGGCATCTCGCGTCGCAGATGTTGTCCTGCGTAGTCAAATACTGCACCAGATTGAACAAACTGGGTAAATATTTCATAATGTTTCAGTTTCTATTATATATTTGCCTTTATCTGTGATTTTGTCTCTTCACTTTAAAATTCTGTCTAGGCACAGTTCCAATGTAATTTAACCAAACCAAATATCCCATCGAAAAATGTTCTTTAAGATTTTTGCAAAATCACAATTCTTAAGTACATATTTCTCACGTATCTATTAAGAGTTAGTCTACGCCTCTGTGTGAACCATGATTTTTTGTTTTTGCGAGTTAGTTTTTTTTTTTATTTTTTATTAGTCACCGCCAATTTTCCTCTGGCATAACCAGAGACCTTTTTATTACGTCTCATTTTTTGTGCTCTTTTTTTTTCTTTTTTTTTATAGCTTGTTCTTTTGCTAGGTATTTTCTTTTTGTGTCATTTTTATTTCATAACTCTAAACAATTTACTACTTATCTAAATTAATAATAATCAATGTCCAATTCTTATGATATAGTGTTCGTGTCAAACAATTACAAACAATAATACAATTAAATTAATTTAAAAATATACAATTATAACATTAAAAACAATTAAAAATAATTAAAATTATAATTAAACAATTAAAATCAGAGCGAGTTAGTTATGAAACATTGATTCTTCTACTTTTTTTTTTTTTTTACGTGGTTGTAATCTGTTCGATGAACGCACGGACGTATGCTTACATACGTTGCTCCGCGCGACAGACTAAGCCATCTCTTGTGGTGACGGCTCCTGTGCCAGGTTGGTCTCCTATTGAGGCCGACTGACTAAACACTCCACGATGTCCCTGTCTGGCGTAACGATGCCAGGGCTTCTGGAGAAACAATTACATGCATTCTTCTGAATGACGACGCCCCACCTCTGCGGATTTCTGTCCTACGTCATGTTATTTTACGAGGCTTGATGACCCCAGTGAGTGCAACGTCCGGGACGCCTTTTTTTTTTTTTTTTTTTTTGTCGAGGGGAAATGCATTTACGCACTACCCTTACCCATTGCATTAGTGAGACCGAAGGCCCCCAATGCAATAGGTAAGGGGGTGCGGAGGGACGTCTCCGCGCCAGTGTGGGACTCGCCCGGGCGTGAAGCGCCCGGAAATACCCACTAAAACCCCCCGGAGCCACCCGCCGCATTTATGGTAGGGGCGATACGGGATTGCACAGCATTGCACCGCGTCGCCCCCTGCGGCAGGCCCACTGTCCATACTTAAGTCCAATGGGGATGGGCGGAGAATACCGCTGCCTGACCCACAGGCTCACTCCCCACCTACCTCTTCGCCCACCTCTCATAGAGAAGTAAAACCACCACCCGGAGGAAGAGAGGTGATTATCACCCAAAAGCCACAATCACCTCTCTCCCCCCAAAACGTCCGGGACGCCTAACTCTGCTCGGGTGCGCTGAGCGCTCCCTCTCTCTTTCTGCCTCCTCCTTTGCGAGTACGATGGACTCGCAACAGAAGGAGACAGCCTCCCAAATCCTAGAACTCCCGATCATCGCCCTTACGACCGTTGATTCTTCTACTTCATCATCATCACCCAACCGATAGACGTCCACTGTTGGACGTAGGTCTCCCCCAATAAGGGGAAGTTGCCATAATCGCCACGTTTGGCAGGCGGGTTGGCGATTGCGGTAGGTGTTGGTGATCCTCAGAAGTAGTTGCTAGCCCCTGGTCCCTTAGTCGCTTTTTACGACATCCACGGGAAGATATGAGGTAGTAAGTACTACTCTTAGCCGGTGCCAAACATTTCTTCTTTACTTTCTTGTACTTAATTAGATTATATTATTACGCATATTATGTAAAAATATCGCAACTCGGATAAAAATTCGTACGTCAAAAAATTCGCTTCTTAGTTTAGAAAGAGACAGCGAATAAACAGATCAACAGAAGAGGCAAGTGACATTGTTTTTAGCTATGTTTGATTATTCACACTGATAGTTTCATTGGGTTGTTTGTTATAAAGAGTATAGAATACTTAATACATTATTATTTAATTAACCTGAACCGACACACACTATATTTGTGGCTTATCTATACTAATAAATATAATTGAAGTGTCCGTTTTAAATGTCAAAATTTATTTTTTTTACTAAGTACATATTAATGTATACTCGATAACTATACCAAAAAAAACGCAAGGCTTGAAATTTTTGGTAGTCTGTTTGTTCCGGGTAATTTTCGGAACAGCTGAACGGATGTTGACGGAACTAATTTTCGAAAATGGTTAGGGTTCTGCGTAAAAATTTAAAACTCATAAAATATTGAATAAAATTCGGTTCAATGCACAGTTTTACGGGCAACTGCTTGAATTTATGAGAAATGTTTTTACTTTATCCTTAGTATTTTTTTTTTTTTGACGGGGGGAAATGCATTTACGCACTACCGTTACCTATTGTATTAGTGAGGCCGAAGTCCCCCAATACAATAGGTAAGGGGGCACGGAGGGACGAACTCCGTGCCAGTGTGGGACTCGCCCGGGCGTGAAGCGCCCGGAAATACCCACTAAAACCCCCCGGGGCCGTCCGCTGCATTTGGGATGGGGGCGACACGGGATGGCTTTCGCAAGCACCGCGTCGCCCCCTGCAGCGAACCCACCAGGCCTCGTCCGTGCAATGGCCCGGTAGGGATGGAGGAGAATACTTCCCCTCCACCTCTTAGCTCGCCTCTTAAAAAGAGGCATGACCACTTGATCAAACATCCAGGGGGCGGGACATACTTCCCGCCTCCCATTCATTCTTAGTACTTAACAAAAATTAGGGTCCGTAAAAAAAATGCAGAGAAGAATATATATATGAAACGCGGGCGGAATTGCGGGCACTAGCTAGTAATGAATAAACTTATAATTAACTATTCTAGTACAAAAAAAAATTACAATATTCATTTAATCTGTTGTTTTAAAAATTATAATAACGAATAATATCTTTTTTTAACTGTGTTTGCATCGCAGGCGATGAAGATGCTCTGGATAAGTTATTTTTTGCTGTAAGTTATTTGGATAAAGCGCGTAAGAGTTACTATTTGGGTGTTTGTTCACTGAGCACCGAGCTGGGGGCGCCTGCTCTCATGAGGAGGTTTCCCAACGTTGTATGTGACGCCCTGGAAGCTTTGAATGTACAGCCCGTTCAGGCGAGCGTAAGTTGTCTCATTATGTCAAGTTAATATGTATAGACGTATCTGTTTTTTGAACTTATTTTTTTTTTTAAGCCTCCTTGACTGATTTTCTTTATGGAAAAACTTCTAAGTTCGCGTCACCGACATATTAATGTGACTGACGACCAGTGTGACCAGATCACATTTTATGGGAACACTGAAATAATAGATAATACTAAAAAATATTGAAATATACCTACCGACTTTTACGGCAATGAAAAGAATAGCACCGAAGTTTAAATATTAAAAAACAGTTTTTTTTTTCCAAAGTTTCGTGATTACACTTTTGTAGGCAATGTTTTTTTTTTGATCGGACAAAGCTCTTTAATATATTCCTTATAATATTGCGAAAGTAAAAGGTTAACTTGTTATAATTTTTTTGAAGTTATACTTCTTTAGGCGCGTTATGAAAAAATGATGAGAGTGAAATTTGAAGATGCGCGCGCATCTGTGACACAAAATTAACAGTATGAAGTTGTCTGCTTAACCGCTCATTAAGTCTCGAAAGAAAAGCTACCAACAAAATAGAAATTGAACCTCGATATTAGTCGCGCATGTTGGTACGCTCGTCACCTAATACAATTCGAATAATAAGACAATTTATGTTAAACTTAATGTAAGACAAATAAATATTTTCTTTATTTAATTTTTCAAATTTAAAATGAACTTTGTTGATTACCCTTTTCCAATCCTTCTATTATTCTATTGTAATTAATTATTTGCATGCAATTAAAAACTATTTTTTAATGATGCCATAGGAGTATAACTTCTCACGCGCGTACATAAGTACACGCACTCATTTTTTTTTACAGTCTTTAACAAAAAAAAATGTAAACTATATTTTTTTAAATTATTAAACTATTGAGCCACTGGCTTTCGACCAGAGAAACGTGTGTCGGCCACGGCCTTAGATGCATTATTGATATAATCAGTTTAGTTTGTTGTCTGTTCATAAATGTTAAAAATTATTCTATTGCATACCCTAAATCATAAAAATCTTGTAAGATTATTTCATCTGATTTAATTAAGGCAACAACAGCGTTGGAAATTCTTTTACAAAAGCACATTGAAGTGTCATCCGCTGAAGTTATCCATACTGAATGGATTGAACCGATAATAAAATATGTGGCAAACAACAACGCGGACTCATCAGTATTGAGCATATTAGAAAACTTAATGGCTAAAGCTGTGAAGAGGGACGAAAACATTATTAGCTTTATGTAAGTCTAGATTATAAATGGTGATTTTGGTTTTTATTTAGTACTAGCCATGTGCCCGCGGCTGCTGCGCCGCCTTTCATATACACTTCACTGCGTTTTAATGTTTTTTATATGGAATCCCAATTATTTTCCCAAAAAAATTTAGTACTAATAAAGTAAAAATATTGCTCATAAATTATTAGCATTTGCCCGTATTACGCGGAACCATAATTATTTTCGAAAATTAAAGATATGCTAAGTTACTCAAAGTTTAGCTATCTACCAAAAAAGTCCCTTCAAAATCTGTCCAGCCGTTCCGGATATTACCCGTTACACACAGACAGGCGAAAATTTTTAATAATTGTATTTTCGGTATAGTTATCGTATATACATTCATGTCTATTTAGTAAAAAAAAAAACAATTTTAACATTACAAACGGACACTTCAATTGTATTTATTAGTATGGATTGTATTGAATAATTTATCATTTAGTTATGATTCCGATACAAGTACCTCATTCTGCGTAATGAAGCAGTATTATTGAAGCTATGTATGAAATGCATACTAATTAATTTGAACCTAAAAAGTCACTCGCTTAATTAATTGGAAGTAAACAAATAGATAGTCATGTTCCATATATTTGAATACCCATTAAATATTAGTTAGAAATCGTTATCAAATATGTCCAAAGATTGGTAGATAGAGAGTATAAGGATCACCCATTAATTATGTGAGCCTCGAAAGGGCAGAAAGGTTTCGGAAATAATCACCAACAACGCACTCGTTACTTTAAATTGCTGTTGCCAAAATTATCCAAACTTAAATAGGCTATATTTGTATTTGTGGTAATTTGATTTACGTGAGTTTGGGTTAGTCTAAACCTCGAAAAATCTCACAAGTTATTACCAGGAGGGGAGGGGGGCTGATCACAAACTTCCCAAAGATATATCACGTGTTTAATGGAGGACCCCATAGTTCACGTGTTTAATGGAGGACCCCATAGTTCACGTGTTTAATGGAGGACCCCATAGTTCATGTATTTAATGGAGCACCCCATTTTTAATATGTTTAATGGAGGACCCCATAGTTCACGTGTTTAATGGAGGACCCCATAGTTCATGTGTTTAATGGAGCACCCCATATTTAATGTGTTTCATGGAGGACCCCATAGTTCACGTGTTTAATGGAGGACCCCATAGTTCATATGTTTAATGGAGGACCCCATAGTTCATGTGTTTTAAATAATTCATCGAATGAAATAGAAATGCTTGAAACATTAAAAAATTAGCGTTTCTATATTGTATATATAGTTATTTAGCTTTTGACAAGAAAATCTACTGAAATTAAGTGACGATATGAAGACTGAGATGTATAGGAATTATTACACACATGGCATAACCTATAGCATTATACCTACGATCCAATTTTTGTTTGTTTTATAATTCATTTTTATCATATTATATAATAAATTGTTTAAATGAGCTGATGTTTTGTGCTTGTGATTTGTGTCTATGGTTAAGATGGCATCTAGCGCGCTTGTAATGACAATGTAACTTATAAATTGTGTTGATGCTCACTTGGTGCTTGGTGTGGTAGGTTTTCTTACTTAAATACGTACATAATGTCACGCCTCCCTCCCATTCGGGTAGACAAAGGCCACATCCTCCCACTTTCTACGATCGTGACACACGTTTTTCGCTTCTTCTACTTTTACAAGCAACATCCTCGATTTGGTCGAGATACCGTCGCCTGGGGCGACCAGCTTACCAGCTTGTCCAGTCACTACCTCCTTGTGAATTTGTTTCGTCAATATTTTTTCTTTTCTACATGTCCAAACCAATTAAGCGTCCCTTTCTCTCTGTCACTACATCCTCTACCACACCACGACGTTCCCATAGCAAACTATTCCTTACTTTATCTGTCATTTTTTTCAATTCTCATCTCTTCTGCATTAATCTTGCTTTCATGTTTCCTCTACCAGACCCAGCACTCGCTACCATACATAAGTGTAGGGACTATCACACCCCGATGCATAGACAAACGTGCCTTTTTAGACACATTCTGGCTCCACATAAACTGGGCTCCGTTCACTCGATTTCCTAACACAATTCTTCGCTTAATATCACAGTCGTACTTTCCATCACCACATTGACCCAAAGTGCAAGTAAACGCTTCCACTTGTTCCACTCATTCTCTATTAATCAAAACTTTCTTCATGGCAAGCGCATATTGCTATGTTATAAATCTTTACTGTCGATACAATGACGTATGGTCCATTATTAACCATTCCATCACAAATTACAGAATACCTCACATAAAGAAGTCGTCAGGTTTCGAAGGGGAACAGGATCTGAAGTGTGCGCTTATGTTGCTTAGTGTTATCAGCAAGGCAGGAGTTACCTGCAACCTTACAGCTGACGACAATGATAAGGAATGGAAAGGGCTTATCAGTTACGAACTACTGCGGATGGCGGCTGTTGATGCACTCGATGAAGTAACTATTACATTTCGTAATGAAATTAGCTATCGGAAAGGTAGCTAGGGTTTAGAAAGAAATACGAAATATTGTGGAGGTGGTTTTGGTTGTAAATTGAAATACCACTTGAATTATATTTTGTGTTGTAAGCCGAAAGACTGCTTATGACCTTGACTTTGCCGGATAACGGTTTGCCAACGGTCTGTTTTTTTTACTAAATACATATGAGTGTATACACGACACCTGTACCAAAAACAGAATTTTAAAAATTTTTGTCTGTCTGACTGTTTGTCCTGGCAATCTCCGGAACGGCTGGACCGATTTGGACGGGTTTTTTAGCTTATGTTACTTTGCGTAACTTAGGTTACTTTATTTTTTCGAAAATAATTAGAGTTTCCGCGTAAAAATATCAAGATTGGAATAAAATCCGATTTAATGCACAGTTTCACTGACAGGTATTTTAATTTAGGAGAAATATCTTTGCTTAATGTCAATTTCGAAAAATAATTAGGGTCCCGTATACAAAAAAAAACTATATTATGCGGTGAATAATATATGAAAGGCGGACGCGGCCGCGGGCACACAGCTAGTCTTCAATAAAGGCTGCGGTAAATAGTACTCATAATCGACGTGCATGTAGATACTTCCTAGAAATTAAAGTGTAACTTTGTAGGAGAGGGGAGGGGGATTTAAAAAAGGGAGGCAAGGGTTTAATTCTAAACCCTGCCACGTACCCCAAGGGGAGGGAGAAGCTGCTAAAAAAAACCACAATCTGATGTAGAAAATTGTGGTTTACTTTAGACGCGGATTTTATCATTATCACTGATAGTGGAATCACCGAAGAGCACGGAAGCGTTCGCAAGCGGAGACTTGTCCTCGCTCTTGTGCTACTTGAGGTACAATATCAATGCGCAGGCGCCGAACTTTAGACAACACACGCTATCCCTCATGAAGAAGGTAGGAATTAATTAACCCTCCATCATTGTGTCACTCTACAGCACATGTTTTTATTTCTTCCACTCCCTTCTATCAGTCGTTTAAAAAGTGTCAAATTATATGTCAGATTTTAATATATACATATTTTGATAAATCATACAATTTATTACTGAATTCAATATGATATAAATTAATAGGAACATGTTTTGAATACGTCTTGTACATAAACAAATCTATTTATATATATATATAAGCAAAGTTTGTTTTCTTGTCCGAGGTAAACTCGAAAACTACTGGACCGATCAGCGTGAAACCACAACCATTCGACGCGGAATTAATCGCAGATGGTTATAGGCTATTACTTTTATTCATTCATTTGTTTTTTTTTTAATCGCTATAAATGAAACGTCATATGCGCAGAACATATGAAACGCGGGCGGAGCCGCGGGCACCAGCTAGTAATATTATAAAAGCGGGAAAGTAGACCTTAATAAAACACAAGGGTAACTTAGCAAGAATTTACTATATTCTAAGACTATAATAATTTGTTTTTAAACTATAGATATAAACCATAAATAAATAAAGTCATAGTCAAAATGAACAATTTCATTATATTCTTACTTATCCTAATAATTATAACAGACGTAACCTCTATATATTTACCAAATTATACAAAGAAAAAAAAAATTAAGAATAAAGATAATTAAAGATAAATAACCAGAGAGACTTATGGTTTTAGCAATCGTTTAATTGTTGCTATTTGTATAAATATTATATGTCATTTTTGAATCACATTGTCACCGTTGATTTTAAAACGACTCCCACATCTTTTTAGTTAACGGCAATCTGTGTACACACAATTTATGCCAGTGTCATGCGGATAGAATATATTTTCAATCATGTATCAGTGCTACCGAGCTCTAGTAAGACAGTGGCCCATCCTGCTCGAAGAGTACATGTAGCTTTGTCGCTATCTCAGTATAAATGTTACGCGTTGTTTTCTATAATAAACTTGCATACAAAACACATAAATACATACAAATATTAGAGGGAGTTTGAAAGTTGCGTCAATGGTAGAAAAGTTGAAAGGTTCTCGTTTGTCGTGGTATGGACATGTTATGAGAAGAGAGGAAGCGCATGTGGGTAAAATAGTAATGAATATGTATGTGGAGGGATGGAAAAGTAAAGGAAGGTTCAAAGAAAGTGTGGATGGAGTGTGTAAGAAATGATATGAAAGAAATAGGGGAGAATGGAGACATGACGGCTGATAGGGACGTATGGAAGAAGAAAACATACTGCGCCGACCCCAAGTGAGTTGGGAAAAGGCAGGAGAATGATGATGATGACCACACAACTACTGCGCGCACGGCAGACTGAGATCCCAGCAAAAATCTATTCCCACATCTGTATATAATATTTCAGTTTATGAAACGTTTTGATGAGAGTTATAAAGTGTTGAGACGAGAGAAGCAGTCGCTCTGCGAGAACTATTCGGGTTTTGTCGAGGAGTTGCGTCGATTGTGTTTCGGTTGTCTCGTGCAAGGCGCTAACTACAGCCGGCGGTCCGTCGCGCTGCAGCTGCTTGTCTACTCCTCGCGTATATCTTGCCACGAATACGAAAGGTTATAATAACGCCTTTTAATTCAATTACATTTAATTGCCCATTATTTCAGTGATCAACTCTATTTATGGTCTGATTTTGACGAAACGATGAAAGAACTAAACGGCCATGAGGACTCCCGATAGAAGTGAAAAGTCGAAACTGTGAACTATTTTTATTGTTTAAATTATAATGTAATTAAAATCCCATGACTTAATTTATTAGAAATTAAAACAGTTTATAAAGCGATATCACTTAAACACTATATTATACGTGTGACGTCATAGTATTAGTATCGCGGATCTATAAGCTTTTTACCCTATCTAAAATCGCTCAGCAACACTAAAGAAGTTTTCACTTCAATAAACACTAAAGTCTATTATATAAAATGGCAACATTGGACAAACAAATGTTGTAAGCGATCTCATTCGTTAAGGTTTTATCGATGTGGATAAATCATGAACAATTGATCTTTATATAATCATATGAAACGATTTTGAAATGTTTTTATTGTATGCTTATGAATTACAATGTTATAATTAGAATTCGGTAAAAGTGGGTAGTTCATCATTTTTATTGCACTCTCTTATTTTTAAATGTTTATATACAGTTTTTCTCAAAAGGTATTTATGGCTTTACCGAAAACAAAAGAAACAACACAATTAATATATATATGAATTTTCATTTGCTCAGTAAACAACGAGTGTTTAGTACGTGAAAAAAAAAGTTGAATTACCCACATGATTGTAAACAATTATCGCCAAATATCTCACCTGCGCAATGAAACATACCTAAATCAAATTTTAAAAGTGTTTTACTCTCTGATGTAGGTAAATAAATAAATATTTGAACAAATTTTTGAAACTAAATAAGTTAATCTTAAACAGTTTACAATGTTAAATGTCACGTTTACAGTAATTAATTTACGACTCGTAATTTTAAATGAGTCGATTAGATTCTTTTGTTCAAGGTTTCCTTATTTATTGAAGAATTCTCTCGCGTAGACATAATTTATCGAGTTTTTAATTTATACTCGTTTCTGCTTGCAGGAGTTGGTGTGAGGAGTACGTCGAGAAATTACTCCTGCATTTAGAAGACACCTATGAAAATAATAAGGTATTCGCTTTGGAGATTCTGGAGACGTGTCCTCCGGAACTTATTCGGGTAAGAGGAATAAAATTCTTTATGTTTCCTTTAGAGTTCTTGTTGTTATGACAAAGATGGCGTAAAAGTATTCCGTAAACAAAATTGTATATATTTTGAAACCCTCCCCTTTCCCTCTTTTCTAATGTCAGGCACCTTATTTCACTTTAATACACCTTCATCAAAACCTTAATTGTAACATCTCCAACTAGCTACTCTCCGCGATTTTACCCGCGTAGTTCCCGTTCTCGTGGGATTTTCTGAACAAAAACTATCTCATGTCACTCTCTGGATTTCTAATCATCATCTCCATACCAAATTTCATCCCAATCGGTCCAGTAGTTTTTAAGTTTATTCGTTACAAAAATACAAATACTTCCTTTTTATAATATTACTAGCTGGTGCCCGCGGCTGCGCCCGCGTTTCATATGTTCTGCGCATATGACGTTTCATTTATAGGTAAAAAAAAAAAAACAAATGAATAAATAAAAGTAAAATGTACAATAGAATTTGAAAAATATATAGCCTATAACCATCTAGGATTAATTCCGCGTCGAATGGTTGCGGTTTCACGCTGATCGGTCCAGTAGTTATCGAGTTTATCTCGGACAAAGAAACAAACTTTGCTTTTATATATATATAGATAGATTATTAGTGTAGATTATGGATTTAACGAATGAAGGATTTATTCAAAATAGGCCTATTATGAGTTTTAGTTTCTTGAGACTTCGTAACTAATAAATAATAAATGCCGTCTTTTCTCAAGTATTTTAAAATGTCTTTTTTCCACTTGACACATGAATATGGTTCACACAAGGCGCGGGAATATTCTATTACGTTCTCTGATAGTCTTCTACGGGAGGATGGTATTGGAGACTTGTGTGTGTCGATCTCACAGTTACTCAAACTTATTTTACTGACCGCCCACTTTGAGAATAATTTTTATTTCTAGAGACCCCCATTTTATTTTTTTGTCTTTTTTAGACTATATTGTTAAATTCCCCGCGCCCCGTTTGCGCTAACTCACTGCCCCTTAATTTTCTACTTCCACAAGAGGAAGTTATAGGCAAGTTGAGAATTTAGGATCTAGAGTAGCGGTGGGCGAACTTTTTTAATGGCGGGCCACAAAGTTTAAGAAGTTCTAGAGGAGGGCCAGAATTATAGAAAAAATGAATTTTGTGTTAAAGCTTTTAATCATCATCATCAGTCAGATCAGTATTACGCATCACATGAACTACGCGGCTAGTTTAGCTTCACCTATAGGTTAGGCATCTATTATTCTACTAAGTAGGATATACTTTTTTTCTTCTCGACCGCCAAAACGTAATTATAACGGACCATATACTATTTAAGTCGACGGACCCTCGACGGGCCGGATTAAATACTTTCGCGGGCCGGATTTGGCCCGCGGGCCGTACTTTGCCCATCACTGATCTAGAGTATTTTGTTACGATACTTCCGCTTCCGCTAACATTTGACTATGACATAAGAGTATGATTTGTATTGTATTTTATATTAAAAAAAATGATATATATTATATTTATAAAAACAAGAACCAGATCGAGTTTCTCGCCTGCGCTCTTCTCGACTGGGTTGTTTTCCGAACCGGTGGTAGTGTTTTAGACGTTCATAAGCGCCTTCTTAGGGCTTAAATTGAATAACGGTTTTTTTTGATTTGATTTGATTTGACTAACAACAGATCCGTACTGTGATTACAGATTGATAAATATTCGATAAGTCTAAAACTAGATGACGTCATCAGACAAGCGTCCTCGTTGAAACCGACCGAGTGTGTGTCGGCCGCGTATAAACTGGATCTGATAAGGAAAAAGTTGCCAGAGTATATATTAAAAGGGACCGTTTGGTACGTATATACTGTGGTTACGACATTTTAGACTTTCCCTTCTGAGTTATAATTCGAGTTTTATGAATAAGGCTGTTTTGTATACTCAGACATATTAAGTGACGAAGTGATTGATTAAATTGTATAGTATAGAAATTTGCGTTTAGTGAGTTGCTCTTCGGCACCGCGTATATTCCTCTCGGAAGGCGTTTAATTAAGTGATTAAAGATTTTGACAAGTGAAATAATAGCAACTACTAAATATTTTAGTTAGTTATTTACTACATTACTTAATAGGTATAAACAGAGCTGTATGAGCGAAATAGTGGACTGTATTTGGTGTGATGCAAACGATACGCTAATGGGGACGACAAATTTAGGTTAGGAAAGATGAGTACTTACGTGAGGTGATGCCGATGCAGGGTTCTTCCACGGATCCAGATTAATGGTGTTCACGATCAAGATTAGGTACACATAATACACTTACCACTAGGTGGTATGTACGTGCGCACGATTTTACGATAACCATCAACGAAAGCGATTTAACGACGAGCGATGGGAGAGTGACACGTACATCTCACAGGAAAGATATTGGAGCGGGAGGGTTGTGGGGGGGGGTGGATTTAGGGATGGGACATTAGCATATCTATTTTCAATCACCAATCGACAATTACGAGTAACCAGAGCCTTAGAATATAGAAGTGAATCAGAAATAATGGACAAGGGTTCGAGCCCACCTATCTAGCTCTAATATCAACCTGCGCTTTCGGTGAAGGAAAACATCGTGAGGAAACCCATAGCATGGTGGTATCGTCTGGGTAGCTACCACCCTCAAGTTTGAAAACCTTTCGCCAAATACCAATAGGTGTGTTCCGGCTGCATCACTAGAGAATCAGCATCTCTAGGCTTTGTGTGTTTACCATCCTGGAGCTAGATTGTGGTCAAAGCACTAAGTCTAAAACGTGTAAAATGACGTACGTATGTGAACAGTGGTGTGGCGGAAAGCGTAACGTATAGACTTATGGAGGAGCTAGTTCGGAACCTGCGGGGGCAGGTCCAGTGCTGCCGCGCCAGTGTGGTGTGCGCAGCGAGGGACGCTCCCATGTACGGCATTCTGCACTGTATCGAACACCTCCTCAACCAGATACACCCTGGGTGAGTGAACCCTATCTCCAGCTCGATAACAACATGCACATCTAATCCTTAACTATATATATAAAAGGAAACTGCGGTTTCGTTGTACCACCATCACCTCAAAACTACTGGACGTATCGGGATGGCACTACTACCATTCGACGCGGTAAATTTCGTAGATGCTTATAGGCTTAGTTTTTGGATTCCATCAACATTAATTTTTTTACAATTTACTCTTATTTAAATTTTTTCCTTCGATTTACTCTTATGTGCATTTTTCCCGTTAATGTAAACAAAAGACTCTCATTTTTCTTCATTCAGTTGTTTCTTTAAGTTAGGTATAAATGAAATGTTATATGCACTTTTTCACTCACACCTAAAACATATGAAACGTGGACGGGGTCACGGGCACCAGCTAGTTTTATATAAAAATCAATCTGCTATTTGTCTATTTGTAGTAAACAGTTGGCTATAAGTCGAGAACCACTGAGACGATTAACATGATCCTTTTTTTTTAATAATAGGTGTGTAATTTGGCCAAATTATGAAAATTATTTTGTTATATTTTAACTAACTAATTTAAAAAATATGTTTTTTTTTTAAATGTACATCATTTTCGATGATTATACGCGAGTGGAAATGTCTTTGATCGTAAACTGGTTTCATTTTAAACTCTGTGTTTCTTGTAACAAAACGATTACATTATGTCACACAACAGTATTTTGTAAAATGTCGGTTGTTATGTGATCTTACTTTTGGCAGCAAAATTTCGATTTTTTATTTTTGAGCGTTGCCACTATATTGCTCATCAGCGTCTAACACCAGAAAAAGGGTGAAGTAGAGGAATGGGTGACGGTACCCGTTGTGCTATCGAACTACATAGAATGTACCGTTTTGAAGATTTCTGGTTACCGAGCGATTTTTCTTATGCTCCAATTATGTACTTAGTCAGTAATGAATATATCACAGGGAAAGTTTTAAAGTGGCTTTAATGGTGGAAAATTTAAAAGGGAAATTAAGGAGTGAATCAACAGGTTGGGGCTGATGGGGACAGGACGGGAGAACGATGAGTGACATTCATTATGATGCAGTATACAATGGTTCAATGCTGCCATTAAACATACTGTATTAGCCCCTCGAGCACTAAACTGGCGTTTACGCCAGATTTCCATTGTTTTCCTATTGTCTTCCTACTGTCTCATTTTTATGGGTAATCGACATATTAAAGATGTTATAACAATTAATAGGGCAATATCCGAAGACGAGAACTGGTCTCATCTCATCGGTCAGATAATCACCATCTGTATAGAGGTGAACGCGAGCGTCGCTTGCGTCGTGAACAACTCCTCACCAGAGGGCCACCTGCCAATGGACATGTCCGGGGTTCAAATCACAGACCACGGAAATTCAGGGTAAGGCCCTGAATTTTCTGGTTTTTTTTTTTGTAATGGAATTTAGGACTTGATATGAGAGCTTTTAAATTGATGTTTATGTATACAGCGGTATAAAGTTGGATGACGGAAGACCGGTGACGGCGCAGATGGTGCTGCTGTGCGCCTGGAGATCCGTCAAGGAGGTAAACAGTTCATATTTAAAGATATAAAAAAAACTGTAACAATGTTTCTCTGTCTGTCTCAAATAACAAATATGATAAACAGTCTTGAGTTGGGATTACGAATTTTTTTAATGTTATTCATAACTATCTATAGTAAACCTTTAAACTCAGACATTTTTACTTATTTGCACCGTTGATATGAACCTCTCGTCTGTTATTGACGTCTATGAAGATATAACTGCCTCAGTGGCGCAGTTGTATTATGGTGCGACTGCCGTTCTGAGGTCTCGGGTTCGATCCCTGGGTCGGATCAAGTGGTATTGGGTTTTTCTACTTAGTATCATCCCGGAGTTTGGAATTTGTGCCCGATATGGCGACAGGCTCGCCCCCTGTCACATCTGGGACGGAACTAAACTCGGCGAAAATGAAAGTGAGTAGTGTAGTTCGCGATTTCACCTCTGCCTAACCCTTCGGAGATAACGGGCGTGAGCTTAAGTTATGTTATATGAAGATATAATGTCGATGTACCGTATAAAATTGAAAACACTATGTTTGGTGCGAAGGTGTCCCTCTTATTAGGCACAATATCGTCACGCTTGAGGATAGTGAACGAAGACCAGGGTTCTGGGACCCTCAGCGCTGATCAGATGTGCCTGATGGGAGAACACTTCACCAGGTTACTGGCGGAGACCAAGCACAGGGGCGCCTTCGAACAGGCGTATGTCGGATTTACTAGACTGCTCACCAGGTCAGTCCATTTGGAATTCTCTCTACCTTCCATATTTCGTTCTCTAATTCTAACTTTTTTTCTAACAATTTAAGCTAAGCAGGATGGAGATATAGTGTGAAGATTCGATGGTAATTCTTTCGGGCATTGTATTTTAAGAGAACTTTAAGAGGTAGTGCCACTCTGGTGACTTTGGTTCGACGTTTGTGTAGAAATAAAACGTTCAATCAAAATTTAAAATTTATTAATTCAATTTAAGCCTTAAGAAGGCGCTTAGGAACGTCTAAAACACTACCACCGGTTCGGAAAACAACCCAGTCGAGAAGAGCTGGCAAAAAACGCGATCTTGTTCTTTTTCTAATAAATATAATATATGATTTTTTGTCATATTAAAAACTATACAAATCGTAGTCTTAATAATGTTAGCGGGTGTGCACAGAGATGTGAGTTAATTCCAGACATCACTATCGTGAACAATTCTCCACCGCAAAAGCAGCGAAACTAAGCCTTCCTGCCAAAGTTTTAATATGCGGACCCCATTGTAACTTATTATCAAGTGTAATACCTAAAAACAGAGTTTTGTCAACTAAGCCTACTAAATTCCCTTCTGTCTCTAACTTACAATCAATATGTTACACATTGGGTAACATAAATTTTATACATTTCGTTTTCTTAGTGTTAAGAAGTAAATTATTTAAGGCAAACCATTTGGAAATGTTTGCTAGTGTATTATTTAAGTGCCTAATCTCTGAATTTTTTTTTCTTTTTCCTTTAAATATAAGTGAAGTATCGTCTGCAAATAGAACCATATCAGCTGAGTTATTAACCATTAGCGGTAAGTCATTAATATAAACCAGGAATAAAAACGGTCCCAAAATCGACCCCTGCGGCACACCGATTCTAACTAATGATCCAGTGGAGGTAACCCCATTACCATTTACTTTCTGACATCGGTTTGTTAAGTAAGAGGCCAGGAAGGAGACAGAGGTTTCAGAAACACCATAATGTTTTAGTTTCATTATAAGTGCACTGTGATCAACGCAGTCAAAGGCCTTTGAGAGATCGCAGAATACACCTATTGCATGCTGCCAAATCTCCCAAGCTCCCAAAATGTGACTTATTAACGTTGCACCAGCGTCAGTGGTAGATTTGGATTTCGTGAAACCAAACTGCCGATCATCTAAAATCTTTTCCTCTCTAAAGTATTCAACTAACTGATTAAGCATAATTTTTTCGAAAATCTTACTAATCGATGGAAGTACTAAAATTGGTCTATAATTTTCAAGACTACTTTTGCAACCTGATTTAAATAAGGGTACAATCAGAAGCTTGGTCTTCTCTTGCGTTGCGTCAATGTGGTTTATGGTCAACAGATGTTGTGAAGGGTCGGGACAGTCGTCTTAGCGCTACCCGCGGCGAGCTTCATCCGCTAGGGGTATTGTTGTTCTGCGCGAGGATCCTTTGTGTTATTTATTGACTGCAGGTAGTATAAACGGGTGCTCGGCGCCTTTCTGCCAGTCGCGTTCTATCGAGAGCTTCCGTTCTTTTTCCAGACGACAAGTACCTCTTTGTTTGTAGACGATCTTGCGAATTATGTAATGATGATGGTATTTATGTAATTATTAATATGTAGCTATAGAGCAGCTACAGTATTGACTGGCATGGATTCGCTTAAGCTTAAATGTCATAATAACTTTAGGTGAAATATTATTTCTCTGACGTTCTCTTAGTTATATATACTCAAAGATACTTAAGAAAGATTTACCATAGTGACATGTTACAATGTGTCATGTATCCAAGTATATATTCAGACCTATCCAGACGCTTTAGCGATGGTAGATATGGGCTGGCTTGATGCTAACTGTTTATACACTCTCATCTATGGGTGTCGTTATCATTCTTGGAGCTGTATTTTATTTATATTATGTTCTTCACTACGTTGTAATTATTGTATACAGAACCCTTATTATTTTTGTAAATTAAAAGTATCCTAAGTTACCCGGAGTAACTTCAGCTATCTAACAAAAAAAGTCCCGCCAAAATCGATCCAGCCGTTGCGTAGATTACATTTTAAAAATTGTATTTTCGGTATAGTTATCGTATATACACTCATATCTATTTGGTAAAAAAAAATTGACATAAAAAACAGAAACTCCAATTTTATTTAATAGTATAGATTAGCTTAGTTGCTGACCCGCCTTATAATAATATAGTCATTTATTATCAGACTCTGGTGGTGATGGTGGACATTATTGATATTGTGGTGGTCAGGTTATGGCGGTGTCCGTGCCCCCTTACCTTCCGTGCCCCCTTACCTTGCATGCCCCCTTACCTTCCGTGCCCCCTTACTTTCCGTGCCCCCTTACATTCCGTGCCCCCTTACCTTGCATGCCCCCTTACCTTCCGTGCCCCTTTACTTTCCGTGCCCCTTACATCCCGTGCCCCCTTACCTATTGCAATTGGGGGACTTCGGTCTCTCTAATGCAATAGGTAAGGGTAGTGCGTAAATGCATTTCCCCTCGACAAAAAAAAAAAGGTTATGGCGGTGTCGGAGCCTGGAGCTGCACGGGTTGCCTCGTGAGTGGCTCTCGCAGCTGCTCGCCTCCATATCCTCGGGGGAGAGCAACAGCCTCTGCGCCACCAGGAGGAGCGCCGGTCTGCCGTTCATGATTCAGGTTCACACTCTTCTCATAAGTTACATCATATCATTTCATGGTATAATCATTTTTATCAGGTTTTTTTTTACACGATACAGGCTCAGTGCTATGACCACGATCCTAGGTACTGTTTCTCAAGTGATGCTGCCGGAATACACTTATTGGTTTTTGGCGATACGTTTTCAAACTTGAAGATGGTAGCTACCCAAGCGATCGTCCCCTACCACCAAGCTATGGTTTCCTCACGATGTTTTCCTTCACCGAAAGCTCGTGTCGGATAGGTGGAATCGAAGCAGCGTCAGTCGACGCGGAATCCGGCCGCACTATCCACTGCACCATCATCGCTTCATGTTGTTATTATAAGTACGTGAACACCCGTCTCACCAATGTTTTAATAATGACCAGCAATCAATTATGTTTATAAAATATACGCACACAGACACCTGGAGATTCCTACCTATAGATTCCTGGAGGCAAGTTTTTGAATGCCTCTGTAGTAGTGGCTGTGGGGGAGTCGTAGCGACAGAATCCGCACATTTCAGCTAATTTCATTTCAGGAGCCGCGCGTAGTTGGTCCATACGTGAAAATTACCAATAATAAAATAATTTACCGACTACTAATCGGATTTTCTTGTACTTTTCTCTACTATTGATGAGGTAATGCATAAAATAACATGGGAATCCTTGTTTTCCCCCAATTTTCGGTAATAATTATGGCCATATTTTGGCTATTGTTCGCTATATTAATGTAGCTAAATAAACAAACAATGGGAATGTCTAATGTGCGATTTGACGGCAGGCGTTGGTGACGAGCGAAGTGCAGGCTCGCGGTAACGGGAAGGGTCTGGAGGAGTGCATCCTCGCACTCGTCTCCCTCTGCCGGCGCCGTGACGAGGCACCGGACGGGGCGGAGCGCCGGGCGCACTGTCTGAACGTATTGCGCGCCTTGTACCGGCACTCCGCCCTGCAGCAGCACGTCGCACCTCACGTGGGCGCAGGCCTACAGTTAGCTCTGCAGGGCTTCGACTCCAATACTTGGATGGTAACCCAACATTTCCGCACACACACACACACACACAACCAATAATAGGAATTACAAAATGGCGCTTCGCAAGAAGACATTGAAATAGAACTAAAAATATTAATTTTCTCCAACACTCTTGGGTCCGCACGAAGCAGGGTCGGTTGGTTGCAACCCCAACTCTGATTCGAACTCGTTGGCGCTGACACCAGCTGACGTGTTCCAGGAGCGCAACTCCTCGACGCTGATGTTCAGCGCGCTGATGGTTCGGATATTCGGGGTCCAGAGGTCCCGCGATACGGAACAGCTCTCCCTGAGGAACAGGATGACCGCCAGAATATTCTTCCTCAGATATCCGCATCTTTACGACTTCATACTTGTGAGTATTTAAAGGTCTATCCCACGTTTCCTCTGCATGTTCTCCTGTCTGTATGTTTGTAACTCGATAACTATTGATTTTTTTTTCTTCTAAATTTTCAGATATATTATCAGATAGTTCAACTTTAGGATAAATTTTATTACGTTTATTTATGTTTGTACAAAATTTACGGGATAATAGTCATTTAAATTGATAAAAAAATTGCAAACAACACATTCACATACAATATACAAAGTTTGTTTCTTTGTCCGAGGTAAACTCGAAAACTACTGGACCGATCAGCGTGAAACCGCAACCATTCGACGCGGAATTAATCGTAGACGGTTATAGGCTATATATTTTTCAAATTCTATGAGCCCTTCGCCATGTTTTCTCAATTTGTTTGTTTATTATTCCTTTGACGCACCATCACCTCACAACTACTGAACATATCGGGATAGGACTAGTACCTTTGAACGCAGTATTTTTAGGATTCCACGAATCCTCTCTCATTTTTTTTTTCGATTTACTCTTTCGTACATTTTCCACTTCGATTTACGCTTATATACATTTTTTCCGCTAATAAAAACAAAATACTCTTACTTTTATTCATTCATTTGATTTTTTAAATTAGCTATAAATGAAACGTCATACGCACAGAACATATGAAACGCGGGCGGAGCCGCGGGCACCAGCTAGTGTAATGAATAATAATAATTATTGCTATCCGTAACCTAAATAATATTGATTTGAATAATTTCTTATCCATCCATTGTTTTTTTTTTTCTTATGATAGGTTTTTTTTCTAAAAATCATAATTAAGTAGGAAATTTTTAACAATTAAGACAAACGAAAGTTAATAACTTGTTTTTTTTTTAAGATCCAATTTTGATTAAACTTAATTAACATTTTGGTATGTAAATAATCATCTGGAAATAATTTAAAGAATGAAAGACGATGAGATAAATACAATATGTACCACATTACATATTGAATAATATAAAGAAAACAATTGCCCCCCCCCAGGGAAAACTGGAAGAAGTGAGCCGGAGTCAAGATACCCAGTCACTGTGTCCGTCTCTGTATCCTATTCTGTTACTTCTGGCTCGGCTGTACCCTTCCTCCTTAGAGGGAACGGTCTCCAACTTGAAGGTAATTTGTATACGAGCGTTCTAGACCGTTCGAGAACTTTGTCATAGTGCCTCGTTTTGGGACATCAATCAGTGTTTTTTATACTTCTTCCCAGCTAGTGGCGTTTGTGCCCCATTTACTGTCATGCGCCAAGAGCAACGTGATGAAGACCAGGGAGTTGGCTGCGAGAGCGATGCTCCCCCTCATATCTCCTGAACAGTAAGTACCTACCAGATCTTTTCAGGGCTTTAGCTATATCACAATCTTGGCAAATGTTAAGTGGTGAATGGCTTAAAATAATAACATCGGAAGCCTAAAGCATATACGTATATCATGTGAATGCTTTAGGCATCTTCTGCCATCTGCAAGCATTTGCTTGGCAACAGATTCTCAGGGTGGCAACTTGTCAGGGGGGTATTGGAAAATAATAGACGTTTCACTGTTTAGTAAAGAAAAACCTTTTTCCAGACAAACTATGTACTTTTTAGGGGTCGTTCAAATATGGCGTAACCATCCATAGAAGTTTTGTTTTGCTTATTTTTTGATGCATGTCATCAGAAGGAGGAGGTTGGGGATTTTTTGTTTAAAAACGTACCAATGCTTACGTAATGATGGAGGTAGTGAGAAGTTTGTTTACGATTGCTGACAAGGGGGGGGGGGAGAGTTAGTCACAAACGACCTCAATTTTGCTTACGTAACCCTTGGACGGCCCCTCATGTTGTTTTTTTTTTTTTTCCCACCGTCACTGTTATTTCGTTCTTGCGCAATGGATGCCCGCAAATGTTCCACCACCCTCGTTCTCTCTCCACCAGGTATCTAACACACCTGGAAGCTATGTTGACCCTCCTCCAAGATAAGGGTATAAAGCGCAATTATTGTCACGGCATACTGATGCAGCTGTCGAGGCTGGTGGAGGCCAAGCCTGACGTGAGGGTGGAGGAAACCATGAGGGAGAGGTTGAGTCGTGCTCTCAATAGATCCTTGTGGATACTGGAGGGGGCTGGGGGGGGGCTGCACCGTGTTGGTTGCTTATCGACGAATATATCAAGATGATCAACTTTGTTGTGTGGAAGTAAGGTTTTCCTATTTTCAGTTGTAGGGCCTGATTTGAGAAAACACTTTCGCGGTATTTTATGATTAATTAAATTGTGTGAAAATTAATTTCATTCGCATTAAATAAAATTATTGGTCAGTAGTTTAAATACTTTTTTCGAATTCAGTGATATACTAAAACGAAAACTGTATTTAAATCGGTTCAGTTGTATCCGGTGATATGCGTTCGATTGGGATATTTTAATGAAAAGACATACTAAATTGCCATGATATGGTTTCACCGCGAAGTTTCTCTTAACCAGAATGTAAAGGTAATTTTAGATTAGCGAAGATGGATTCGAACCTACGTCCAGAGACGCGATATCGTCAAGAGAAAGCTTTCCTGAAATTCACTGATATATATATATGGCTTACATTATACATAGAATAGATATTATCAATATAGACATTAAAAAATATTAAAGCTGTTTGTGAGTGGAAGAAACCGTCTAGTTGACATAGATCCAAATTAAGACATAAAAAAAATCTTGGGCTATACCACTTTTTTATTATAGTTATAAAATTTGCAAATTTCTAAAAAAAAAATACGAATGAATCGACAGACCGAACTGAAAATTATGTTTAATTAACTGTTTATTTTACAGATTCCCGATGTTAATGGATGACGATTCTTTAGTTTTCATACAAAAATCCTTGTCAAAGTTAATATTCAATACAGAAAGTTCATATATAAATTCTGGTAGAGATGTTTGTTTGTCGAACGCTTTATATCTATACTTTATAATGTTACATAAGTTTAATAAGGAAAGGATATGTGACTTGGTGTGTGGGGGTCTCATACACACGTCATACGAAGTCGTTTTTAACAGTTTTAAATTATTTACTGATTTTGTATAGGAATTTTGAAGTCGATAATAAAATGCAACAGCATTTACTCGATGTTACGAATGATAATAACGTCATTTTCGAGTTGAGGCAAAATCCTGACTACGTTAGGTTAATTCGTAAAGTTTTCGATAGTAATGACTATTTGGAATGCAAACAGAAAAGTTTGAGAATATTAGTATTGGAGAACGATACGCAGAGTTATATAACGGAGGGGGTCGATTGCGAGGGAGTCGTGAGGAAGTTATCGGAGAAGATCTCCGAGGAACATGAGAATATGACTCATGTGTATTTGGATAGTTTGTCGATGTTCGTCGCGAGGAACTTTGCACTCGTGTCGCCGCGCGCAGTGTTGGACGCGATACGCGTTGTCTTTGCATGTTCCACGTCTGATAACAACGACTCTATACGGGATGTGGTCGTAACGTTTCTGGAGAGGAATCTTTTACGGTTAACGAGTTTAAATCTTGACGGTTTTAACGAGGAAGACAAATGTGAGTTTTTTTGAAGTTATACTTCTTTAAGCGCGTTATGAAAAAATGATGAGAGTGAAATTTGAAGATGCGCGCGCATCTGTGACACAAAATTAACAGTATGAAGTGCGCGCGCATCTGTGACACAAAATTAACAGTATGAAGTGCGCGCGCATTTGTGACACAAAATTAACAGTATGAAGTGCGCGCGCATTTGTGACACAAAATTAACAGTATGAAGTGCGCGCGCATTTGTGACACAAAATTAACAGTATGAAGTGCGCGCGCATTTGTGACACAAAATTAACAGTATGAAGTGCGCGCGCATCTGTGACACAAAATTAACAGTATGAAGTGCGCGCGCATTTGTGACACAAAATTAACAGTATGAAGTGCGCGCGCATTTGTGACACAAAATTAACAGTATGAAGTGCGCGCGAATTTGTGACACAAAATTAACAGTATGAAGTGCGCGCGCATTTGTGACACAAAATTAACAGTATGAAGTGCGCGCGCATTTGTGACACAAAATTAACAGTATGAAGTGCGCGCGCATTTGTGACACAAAATTAACAGTATGAAGTGCGCGCGCATTTGTGACACAAAATTAACAGTATGAAGCTGTCTGCTTAACCGCTCATTAAGTCTCGAAAAAAAAGCTACCAACAAAATAGAAATTGAACCTCGATATTAGTCGCGCATGTTGGTACGCTCGTCACCTCTGACCACTGTTTTCATTTAATTTTTTATATTTGCTATTAAATTGAATAAATAATAAATATTTATAAAAATAACTAAATAAATTTAATGAAATTTTTTTGATAAAAATGAAAAGTGAATATTAAATTAAGAAATCAATAAAAATATTTAAAAAATGACAAACCTTAAATTCAATTTTTTTTTTCTATTATTACGTCAAAGAAATATAACTTCTTACGTGCGTACATAAGTACACACACACACTTTTTATTTTTAATTCTACAGGAGTTTCGAGTTTCAGTACAAAAATATAAAAATTAAGAATACGCAGTGTTGCATTAACTCTTGAAATCCGTTATTTTAAATATTTCAAAAATGATGATTTATTGGTCGAAAGAAATTCGATTAGAAGAAAATATTTTTCGAATTTATTTCAGTCGAATACAGAGCCACTTTATTCGCTATGATAGCGGTCGTGATCGAGGACGACTGCGACACATTGCGCCAGAGAACGGCCAATGCGATATTACCGATGTTACAAGCGAAGTCGCGTGTAACACCGAGCAAATGTTCCGAAATGTTCCGCGAATACGTAGAGCAGTGCGACGACAGCGCGGCTTTGCTCGTGTCGCTCGCTCTGTTAGATTACAAAGCGGAAGTCTGTATCGCGGACGAACTTAATGACGAGGTGAATAAACCCAACATCTACACAGTTTATACTGACTTTATATTATACTTACGTAAGAGTTATTCGCATTATCGCGTTAAGAACTTTGCTTATTGTCGTTAACAAAAGTAAGCAAGATAAAAATGTCGAAAATTCTGCTTACGCAATATATTAATGGTTGTCATTTAAATTCATATATTTTCTAAAGTTTTCTCCATTGGTAGGGGAACGGGCCATTTATTATTTATTTATACTTTATTTACAATTTGTGTAAAAAGGCGGACTTAATGCCAGAGGTATTCTTAAAATCAAAATTTATTTATTCAATTTAGGCCCTAAGAAGGCGCTTATGAACGTCTAAAACACTACCACCGGTTCGGAAAACAACCCAGTCGAGAAGAGCGCAGGCGAGAAACTCGATCTGGTTATTTTTTTTTTTTTATAAATATAATATAGATCATTTTTTTTTTTGTCATAAGTATAAAAAAACTATACAAATCATAATCTTAATAATGTTAGCGGGTGCGCATAGAGATGTGGGTTAATTCCAGACATCACTATCGTTCACGTAATGATCCACCCTGTAATAACCTTTTGAGATTAAAACTTGCTTGACATAATACTTGAACTTATTGTCAGGTAAATCGGTAATGTTACTTGGGATCTTATTGTAAAACCGAATACTATTACCTATAAAGCTTTTATTACACTTACTTAACCTAAAGCGTGGTTCCGGACAACTTGTCTTTACTTCTAATATTAAAATTATGACGATCATTCACTAGATCTAGCTTGTCTAAATTTTTATGAACATGCATTAAGTTCTCGAAGATGTATTGGGAGGGCAAAGTTAAGATATCACCATCAGATTCTCTACCAGTCAACCTCAGAGTGGTGCGGAGATAAAATAAAGTAGGTGTGATAAAAGATAAATAGAGAATAGAGATGTTTGGAAAAAGTAGAGTAAGAAAATATTTGACATTTATACATAATACATATGATATTATATGTACATAAACATACATACAGTCTAAGCTTGTCATATAATTAGATAAACTGTAAGAATTGCCATCTTTTCAGTGTCGAGTATTCGACCAAAACGAACGGTACAATGTATATCTAGAAGAAACCCTATGGACCAGGGAATGCGCTGAAAAAATCATCAGGAATTATAATGGGAGTGAAAGTCTCACCTGTTTTGTACTAACAGTTATTGATGATCCCAAATATAAAAGGACTTTGTACAAACTGTGCAATAATAACATAGTTATATTCAAGAAACTACTAGAAGGTAATGACGATGGAGTCATGAGAACGGACCTGATTAACCCCAAGATCAAATTATTTATGAATAAACTATGTCTGTCGAATACATAATAATTAAATAATAAAAGATTATTTTCCAACGTGAAGTCTTTTTATTTATTTACATATAATTATATGTACATACGAATTAAAATAATGAAAAAAAAACACCTTATTGATTAAAATTTTGAACTGGATCATTCGTATTATTAAACTGAAAAGTTTTGATTTATAGATTTTTTTAAATCAATTCTTGGGTGTTTTCTTTAACAGTTCTCTAATTTTCCTCCTCAATAGCTCTATTAATTCGTTTCATAGGTATTTTATTAATAGATGTGAAAGGCAATTTTAAAAGTAATGAGATAAAAACAAATGATCACTACGGTGCCTAAATCCGGCTTTACGCGAGGAATTTCTAAAATCGTTTTCTCTTTTTTTTTTTTGCTCAAATATCGAAAACAATTGGAACTGGCGTAAACGCCAGGTTGGTACTTAACGGTTAACGTTGTAACTCAGTACATTTTTGGTATACAAAATTTCTTGATATATAAGTCATACATCATCAAAAACATTGCACAACTTCTAAAAAATGTTTTTTACAAACAATTTTTCCTACAAAGGGCTTCCTCCAAACGACACCCACTAATTGGTATATTTTATATGTTTTCATAACATCTTATTTCTTCGTATTCTATAAACTTCGCCGGCAACGTGACTGTTTTTAAATTTCATTCGCTGTTCCTTGACTTTACCGTCGGAATGAACTAAAGCGTCTCTCATGTCTCTGACATTATTATCAACTTCCTCTTTACTTTTATTTGTATTAACTCCATTGACATCGTCATTTTTATCGTCATCTTTAAACAAATCCTTAACAGAGACCAGTCTGTGTGAATTGCCCGCTCTTAGTAGTCTCTTTAAACCCCTGGCGGATTTCTTCTCTATCAGCCCGAGCAGACCCCAGTCATCTGTTCTCTGACCTTCGGAACCTGCATCCAACTGCCAGACCGCGTTCCTAACCTCAAGTTTCAGTCTTTCACATTCCTCAAAACTAACATTCCTACTGACATTTAAAGCTTGCTCCAAAGGGTTCACTATGTACAAAGGCAAGCCGTTCGCTTTCCTCGTCGCTTTGCCTTCGTTTATTGATATCGCTTTCTCTTGGAAGTCGAATTGAGCGTAAAACTCAAAGAACTGCAAGAGTAAACTCTCTAAATTGGCTCTATTCTGTCCGTATAATTCTGGTGGGAGTTTATTCATATCGCGAAGGAATGTGCAATTGAGATTATCTTCCGATATCCGGACGTCTTCTTTACCTAAATTAGCAAAGTAAAATAATAAATAAAAGGAGTAGCTAAGTAAACAACATTTAGGGTATTTTCATGAACTAAATGCACATAGAATATTTGAAGGCACTAATATCACCTGAAAATGATTGTCTTTAAATGATTTCAAAATACTATTTTAAAGCAAAACAAACCAGAAATAAATAATTCTGGAAGAACATATACTCCCATCTGAGACCCATCAAAAGTTGTAAAGTTTATAATTTATTGAGGTATTTACACTTCACACAAATTTTACAATTTAGTTTTTTTTTATTGTAATTTGTAATTTTTGCAAAGTTTATACATAGTGACGTTCCGTGACTCTCTCTGGGCTTCAGCTGAAAATCAGCACTGAGTATCTCTAAGTACTTCAGCATATGCTGAACTGGAGGGGGGTGACACATAGATACACTGATAATGTGATTTTTTTTTGTGTATCATTTTTTTCATTGCTATTAGTATTATTATTATTTTTGTAATTTTCTAAGTATGTGTTTTGTATCTCATTAGTGAATAAAGGTTTTCTTTCTTTCTTTCTTTCTTTCTATATGTTCTACTTGAAAGTCGTTTAAGATTGTCAAAAGTAAACTATTTGAACTTTAACGGGTTTATTTTTTCCTAATTTAGTGAACTATTAATTTTAAACAAAATTACCAGCTCGTTGAGTAAGATTTTTCAACGTTGGTAAAATACACCCGTCCTTGGTGTCTTGCTGTAGAAAGAACAACACCATGAGCGTCAGAGGGAAGTTGGTTATCCACCGGCCAGGGTGCGGGTTGGTCAGCCCCGCGGCCTGAGCCCATCTCCTGATCGCGAACGTGAGCGGACGTACGCGAGGGTCCAGGGAACCGAACAGCCACAGCAGCTCAGACATGTACACTCCAGACCTTCAATTTCGGTACATCGAAACACATTTTTGAACATTCATTTTCAACTATCTCTCTAGAGAACGAACATATTTTGCATTTCTAGTTTAGAGGCAACAAAGTCTAATGATAAATGATTTTAAACACAAACTTGTAAAAAAAAACAAACAAAAGCCTTTGAAAATAGTAAGAATCTAAAAGAGAATTTGAGTACCAGAACACACGTTTAGTTGCTTGGTTATATGAACAAAAACTAGGAGTTGTGGTCTCGTATGGTTCATGTTAGGGGACTTGATCCATTTTATTTCATTCGCCTTGTGACAGATTGCAGCTACTGTGATTGCACTTACATGTTATTATAGCAGAGGTCACAGTCAACACCAGTAAATTCATGAGTGTATTTGACAATAGGAACACGGGCATGCAGGATCCTGTGCACCCTCGCTGCTCCCGGCACTCTCAGCTCAAGCAGTTCCGCTATCAGTTCCATGTGCCTTTGCCATGAACTACGGCTGCCTTCACACTTCTTGTCTTGGTACACCAACCGCTTGGACGGATCCACCTTGAGGCCAATTTCTTTTGTAATTGTAGAACTGTCATAATTGTTAATGAAAAAATGTATTACTTAAGATCATATCTAAATAATACTTACCATTTTATCAGATAAAACATTAGTCAGAACTAAATCAAGGTCACATCCCATCTTGCCAAATCCATTTACAGAGGAACCAAATGGCCATATTGCCACATTTGCATATAAGCTTTCGAGTGTGATTTCTAGCTAAAATATAAATAGTTTTAGAATCAATATTACAAGATTCGAGTAATAACTTCAAAACTGCACAAAAACAATCGAAAAATATGAGTATACAGAAGACTATGCAGAGTGTACAGTTGTTATCATTTCTAAAAAATATTAAACTTTTTTACCACAAGTAACAAAGTCAAGAACTTCACTTGAATGCAATTCCATTTAATTATTTGTATATTAGTTAATTTTAAAACAGTTATCACAGATTTATTTAGAAAACCAACCTGTCGAGCAACCATGTACCGTAATCGGACCCCCAAATCATTTAACACAGTTCTATCATACAATAGTTGAATTTGTTCTGAAACACTTTTACAACCTATCAGATCTTCAAATAACACATCTTCATCTGGATCAACAGTTCCATCCTTTATCATAAGTTGTACGTTCGAGGCCTTATAATGCTCTTTCTTTCCCGATGCAGCACGAAACCATAAGAAAGGTGATTGTAATGACATAATGTCAAAATCCTTCTGATGGGATCCGCAAGACCTTAAGATTTCTTTAAGATTCTCTTCTGTGCTGAATTCAATGAGCATGAAGTGCTAAAAAATTAACCTAAATATTAATAAAATACAAATGATTAAAATTGAGTTTTATTATTAAAATTATTTGTGTGCATATATTGTGTGTAGCTTCGCTCGTTTTTCATACATTCTTCACTGCGTAATAATATCCTTTATAAACAATCATTGGAAAATAATGACGATTGATGATGCTGTCTGTTGAATCGTATTTTGTGCAAGTTTAATTTTTTTACAGGAACCGTAATTATTTTCCCAATAATTGTATGTACTAAGATAAAGTCAAAATATTTCTCATAACTTCAAGCACTTGCCAGTAAACTAAGCAAATTAAAAAATCTTTTATTCAATATAGGACCTGATTAGGCGCTTATGAATGTCAAAATACTACCACCAGTTCAGAAAACAATCCAATCATCGATAAGAACCGGCAAAAAAACTCGATTAGGTTTTTTGTTTTGCATGTTATTTGGAAGTAATAGTTACAAAGTTTATTAGTAGATGCACAGAGACAACTGTCACTTCCAGACATCATCATTCACAAAATGTTGATAAATAAAATAAACCTTTGCAAATTAAAACATGCTTGACTTGGTGCTTGAACTTGTTGCCTGGTAAATAGGTAACATGCTTGGGATTTTATTGTAAAACCTAACACTATTAATTACCTAGAAAACTCTTATTAGTTTTGCCAAGTCTGAAACATGGTACTGTTAATTTAGGTTTATTCCTTGTATTAAAATCACGCCGATCATTTACAAGTTCAAGTTTATCTAAATTGAATCCCTAATAATTTTCCTGAAATTATTTTTGGGTACTGAGATACTTATTAAGATACTTCTTACAAATTCAAACACCTGCTAAAAACTGTGCAATCAGTCAGATTTTATTCACAATTGCAGGAGTTTAAAAATTTTTTAATTGATTATTTTTGAAAATTTACCATTGCCTAAGTAAGTTATGTAACTTTAGAGTAGTTTTGAAGATTAGCTCGAACATACAAACAGAAAGAGTGACAAAAAGTTGTAAAATGATTTTTAGCTTACAATGGTACGATGTATATAGTAAAAAAATCTTATTTTGATATTACAAACAGACACTTCAAATTTATTTATAAGTATAGGTTTTACTAGTGCATGGATTCACCTGAGTATCATATTTTCTACTCTGCAAATTCTTCACTGTGTAAATAATACTTGGAAAATAACGTTTTGTTGCTCATTATTTTTTTGGGCCTAAATTGTTTTTGGTACTAACAGGAAACAAGCAAAAATATTTGTCAAAAATTCGAACATTTGCCACAGTAAAATTGTCCATTGAATTTTATTACAATTTCATAAGTTTTAATTTCTTTATATGGAACCCTAATTATTTTCCTAACATTTTTTTTGGTACTAAGAGAGAACAAAGATATTTCACACAAATTCTTGTCAGTTTTTGTATTTTTTTACATGGAACACTTATTATTTATGAAAAATAAGAGTATCATAAGTTACACCATATAACTTCTGCTTTGTGCTAGAAAAAGTCAAAATTGGTTCAGCCATTCTAGAGATTAGCTGGAACAAATAGACAGACAGACAAAAATTTAAAACACATTTTTGATATGTTACAAACAGACACTTAAATTTTATTTATTTGTACAGACTAGCAGGAACCAAGGTCATGACTCATAATCCAAAAGCTTACCACAACTTTAAAAAAAAATATTAATATAGTTTATATTAATGGATACATCAATAGATCAGTTTTCATAAAATAAAGGTTGGGAGTTGCCGGTTTAAAGACAATATAGGAAATTGCCTAAGGTTAGAGGTAGCAAAAGTTATATTTTTGAAAATATAATCTATCTATTAACATTTCAGTGATCACCAATTAGTTAGCCTTTTAGTGTACATATAAAAAGGATTCCAGTGTATACAATATAGTATTAAGTATAATAAAATCAAGACATACAATTAATTTGTAAAGTTATATACAAAATTAAGTTGACAACAAATTTAGGTATTAAGTATTTTATCTTTGAGTTGGGATCTATTCTGAAATCAATCAGTACATTAAATGCGATGGAAATACCTTTAAAAAACATTTACTTATTGAGCTTGTTTATAATCTCGAGGTAACAGTAACTATTTACATAAAAAGATGAACCATAATTACTTCTTCTCCATTGTTTTTGTAATGATGAACTCCATTGATGCTGGCATACTTTGAACAGTATCCATACAATTCGTTGAACGAAGCTTCGGAGTTAACTTGAATAACCAGACTACGCCTAGCCTCTGCTCTCCTTTGCGTGACGACCTCATCAAACGATGAAAACTTCTTTGCACCATCTAAAATAAACACATAACCTTTATGACACCTTCAAAATAACATTTCTCAAATATCTTTTTCACAACAGTACCTGAAGATTTTCTTATAAATAAACAATTACACGAGGTTAGTGGCGTATTAAAAGATTTCCTGAAAAATAATAATTTTCCTGTATTTATTACCGTTTGATATAACACAGACATTTTTCTTGATCCACTTGACATTTGACAAATTGTGTCTTTGCTGAATACGTTTTATTATTGTACTTACTAACAATAATAATAAAATTTATCCACATTTGAATTTTTCTTTACTACATTCAAATAATTAATCAACAGACTAGAAATTTTACTGTTATTAGGTAATAAGTGGGTATTATTTTTAAGAGACAACTGTGTCAGTAAAAAACTAACAACAAAAAAACCTAATATGCTTCATTATTAATTACATTCTCTTTAATTTTTCCATTTAGTATCGGATCCCCTAATATAAATAAATATGAAAAGTTACTAAGTTAAAATTTCTTTTATTATTGATAAATGGTTAATATATTATTGATCAGTGGTTAATATGATTAACTAAACGTAATAACCTAAGACAATCAAATAATTGATAAATCAGACAAATGTCATAATTGTAATGTAAGGTTATATTGTTGTTTGTTATGTAGTAATTTCGGATAAATAAACCTTATTCTTAATCATTATAATGAGTGTTAGAATTTTACAGCGACTCGTTTTACCTATATTTATAAATCCTTTAAAAACTAAACCCAACTGCATCCGAATTAATGAAAGAGTTACTAATGCCACCAGTTCTAATTGTATTTCAATCAGGAACTATGCAAAAAATAAAGATAAAGGTAAGGATAAAAGAGGTAAAGGTGGCAAAGTAGAAATCAATCCAACTATGATGTCTGAACTTCTACCTGTAGACAAACTTAAAGAAAGATGCAATGCAGCTATAGAGAAAATGAAGGTGGACTTCGCTAAGAATTTATCTCTACGCTCAACAACTGGCTCCATAGAATCACTTAGAGTGAAATTTGAGGGGAAAGATTATGAATTGCAAGAATTGGCACAAATTGTTCGAAAAAATCCTAAAACTATTGTTATAAATTTTTTTCATCATTTCCACAAGCTATACCTGATGCGTTAAAAGCAATCAATTCTTCTGGCCTTAATATAAATCCTCAGCAAGATGGAACAACACTATATGTTCCTGTGCCTAAAGTTACAAAAGAACACAGAGAAGCACTAGCAAAAAACGCTAAAGCACTATACATACAGTGCAGAGATTCCGTAAAAGATGTCCAAAATGATTACACTAAAAAGTTGAAAAAGCAGTTGGGAGTATCTGAAGATTTAATTTTTTAATGTAACTAAACAAAAATGAATGCAATGTGTGAACAATACTTAAATGAAGCTAAAACTATTTATGAAGCAAAACATATAGAACTTCTTGGAAAGTAATATTTTATACCCTCTTAAGATTAATTTGTGCAACTAGTAATGAGTTTAAATTTAGACTGAGTTATTAAATAAAGTTATATACCCAAATAATTCCTTTGTAATTTATTAACAACATAGTCACTATTCTGTTAAGATCTACAGTAAATAGAAGACTTTCCAGAGTTTTATGTATGTTCTCATTTATTATGTAGTTAATCTCATGAAAACATTAATTCAAATATTACATGATTAAATTCAATATTTGAGTAGAATCTTAAAATTCTTGAATTTTTATTACATGTTTTGTAATGAATGTTATACAGAACTGTCACTAATATTTTTTTATAAACCTTTTTAGATCAGCAAATAGAAATGATTTTCAAACATACATTTGTTTTAATTATCTGTGATTGAAATGCAATGCGATATGACAGCCCATTTCTTAACATAATTACAGTGATAAAAAGCATAATGGTTACCGTTATGCTTGAACTTAAAAAAAAGTGTTCTAAGATTAGAACATCTCACTCGGCAGCATAATCTAGCATAGCATGACCCTTTTTTTTACAAAGTTCAACTAAAAAAAGTAAATATCTGTCACTTCCAGTGTTGCCAAACTTGTTTCTGGGGTTTATAGAGAAAAATACAGTATATGGATACAAAAAATACAATATATATTATATTTAAATAGAGTGTTTTTACTGTAAATAAAATAGCTTGTACAAACCACTTGGAAACGGTATATGTTTACAAATTTGTACGTTGTAAGCTACTCTTTCAAAGTCTTTTCCAAATTTACGCATCTAGTTGAATTATTTAATGTTATGACTAGCACGCTAAAATATTGTTTTTAATTATATTTGTAATTTTTAAACATTTAAAACATTCTGAATTACTTGAATTAGGTAATGTTACAATATCGTACACAAAATACTCCAAGTTCAAAAAGTTTTAGTTTTGAATCATGTTCAACAGTATAAGCCGTAGATAAAAAATGTGAATACCTAATTAATTCGACTTAAATGTACTTTTAATAGTAACAAAACATACTATAAATTTAATTAAGTATACATTGGGCATAAAGTCTTAGATATCTACAAGAATCCTTAATTTTTGTTATACAGGAAACAGTAAATTCCAAAAGTTAAGTAAAATTGTAGGAAATCTATTGTAATTACAGTGCAGTTGGCATTACTGGTCACTTGTCACTTATGTCACAGTGTGTTTGCAAAACATTGGGACAACTTATATTTTAGTTTTTTTTTAATTCACAATGAATAAAACTAACAAAATCCCTTTAAAAAAATATGACAAGGTTATGCCTAGAGTGTATAACCGTTCGTGTTATGGTTCAAAAACATCTGCTCAAGTTATACGGCATGTAAAACCTATAATTCGCGTTGGCGCCAAATCGTCTGTTTCAAACGTTAGTTCTAGTGTTTTTAGTGAACTACCTGTAGTTTTGAATGATTACACACCAGAATTAAGCCCTCGGAAAGTTGTCAGGCGAACGACTGTAGTGAAACCACGAAAAACTGTAACATCATTGGATCCAGTTCTGTCCCCAAATCGAAGTTTTAAAAAAAGTGAAGAGATTTATAAAAATCCTAATCTGAAATCCGGGGTGTCCGCAACTTCGTTAAAACTGCAACAAGCAAAGAAGGATCCTGAACTTTCCTTTAGGCATTGTTTATCTAGCAGATCTCACACAAAGCTGAGAGAATTGAAGGTAAGTTATCAGGCACTTCACTATATGAAATTATTCAACCGTTACTACTGATCACGACATCTGCCCCTGTTTTTTCTTGTTCATTTACAATAGAAAATATTATTATTTATTTTGACATATCAACTTATAGATAATGATGAGAATGATTTTTTAACATTATGATAAATTTATTAAATAATCTTTACCAAAAATGTATTAACAGATGACTGCATGAGTCATGTCAAAAAATTTATAATATTAGTTCTGACTTTTGTTTGTATTCTTTATTAATTGAAAAATGATATTTGATTCCAGGATGAAATAAAAGCATACAATGATAAAGAGAAATTGTTAAGGCTCAGGTGTAACTTGTATAAAAAATGTGGAGTTGTGTTTGATGATGTTGGATGTGCTGCCGCTGATAAGGCTGTTCAGGTGGAAAATGTGGACTCAGGTAATATTTTATAAATAATGAATTATTTTAAATTACTTTTAAATTGTTTCAGTAATCCTGCTGATGCTGTTATATCTGTAGATGTGTCATTTCCCATTGTGTAGAGCCTGGCTGTGTAGAGCTACCACCCTCAAGGTTGTAAAGTCCAAGCATCATTAGTGGTATTAAATTAGGTAAATGTACGATAAGTTTCAGCTATTAGTACAAAAAAACTGTAGCAAAGAGCATTATATTCATACGCGGAAATACGATAATTTAGAATTTAGCAGTTGACAACCTTGCGTTCATTCAACGCAGTGATATAGAGTTATAGGCATAACAGACGTGCAGGCTGGACCATGTGCATTGTACGGCGGAGCGCGGAAGACCGAAGTTAGCTGTTGCTTTGTGGGCACAGCCAGTTACAGACGTCATGCCAAAAAAATTATTGAAGCATGAAATAAACATAAATTACTATTTTTGCTCCAACTAGTTGGCGGGAGGTACCGGGGGGTTTAGTGGGTAGTGGTCAACGGCGCTTCTCGCCGCGAGTCCCCACACTAATCCTGTGTGACAGCCTCTCGCGCTTTCGTGCGAGAGACTGTCACACATCTTCAGACGTGTTTCAACCAGATCTGGAAGGGGGGGTCCCTATCAGATCTGGCTGGACAACTAGTGCGTAAATGCATTCCCCTCGAAAAAAAAAAAAAAAAGGTTTAAGCAGTGAGTTTCAGCAGTATGGCGCAGTCACAATGGGCATCTTTCGATCACAGTGATCTCACTCACTGTTGAATCCTGCGTACCCGGCTTTCGGAATATTAATAATAATAGCAGATAGATTATGTCTTTACTAATAGGCACGCAGGATTTTTATGGTGGTACTAATGTTACTGCTACAGTTCGGTCGTTCGCCAATTCATGTACTTTATATGCTCTGTACTGAGTTCGACCATCTCTTAACACTATTAAACTTTTTGACATACAAGAATTTTTAAATACTAATGGTTACCCGCGACTTAATCAATGTGAATCTTCCATGTTAATTACTGGTTTTATACTACTTGGTAATATTTATAATATCTGGGTATTAATCTGAAGAATCCATATAGAAACAATTGTGGCTTTGTAGTGTTATGATCAAAAAGTACGTTGATCAAATCCCACAATGAATTCAAGGTTTCCATGAATAAAACAATAAATTATCACAAGGAGAATGGCCTTTTGAACTGATGAAGGTGTCAAATAAACAATCCTATTCTTAAAATCTCCTTATTTTTCGACTTTGCTTATGTTTTTTTTCCATATTTTTATTTTGTTCTTAATTATTATATGTGTTACTGAGAATAACTTTCAAAATGAAGTTTGTTATTTTTATATCAATTGTTCATTGACGTGTTATCGCCAACTGCAAAGTTTTATTAATATTGATCGAGTCTCCTTGAGTTAAGTCCGAATAGACAAACGGACCGCCATTTTTTCTAGTGGCAAATTTGGAAATAAAGTCTACAATATACAGCTGTCATAAAATTTAAAATATTATCTAAACGCCATCTCATAACAAAACAATGCGTTTCTTTGTAAGTTACCATCATGTTATCTGTCACAAAGTGCATTATAAGTGGTAAATTATCGATATTTTCTAGTGAAAATAAACATTTCTAAATCAATGTATTTGTACAATATTACACGTAAAAATGATTACTTAAACACTTTTTAGCGAATTTGTAGGCTATGAATGAGCGCTATCTCGATAAAACCCCGATAAGACGGGATTTTGAACTTTTCGCGTGTTTTATCTATGATTTTACTAATTTCCTATATTTATAATATATTTTCTTGTGAAATCCTATAAAAGTAAACAATTACGTATTCACTTTTGAATAACGTACATAGATGGCGTTAGTGGTAACATTTATTGTGAATTCTAAAATAACATATCATGTCACAGATTTGGGCTTAAGATCAGAGTGAAGCAAACCGAAGTTACGATTCTTGATACGCTGAACAGTGTCCCGGTCGACATCAAACTCGGTAACGACTTCCTTAAGCGGGTACACCAGTTTAAATATATTGCCAACACCATTACATCAAAGTGCCTCCTTTATAATAGGATCAACAGCAGAATAGCAGCTGTAGCCTTTGGCAAATTTCCTGGCAAATGGTGTTCCGTTCGCATGAAATAAAGCTCACTACAAAAGTAGCTGTATATTATAACCACCAACCACCAACTCCATTGAACCGCTTCAATTGCGGAGGGGCATAGCCTCTCTAAGCGTATTTTACCTTTGTAGATACAAAATCACTGCATCCAGAAACTAAGTATAGCTTTCTGATATCAACGGTGGAAATATTAATCGCCTCCAAAAAAAAAATGTAGGAGAGAAATATTGCAAAATTCTGGCTAAATATACGCTCGAGGGTAATTAATCGTTGATGAACGTTAATTCTGCCAAGCCTGAAAAAACACTAAACGTTGATTAAATATTTATAAGATACTGGATTCTTCAATAGAGATATAGGCCCAGGTTCGGCCGTGCATGGAATACTGCTCGCACCTCTGGGATGGATCCGCTAAATACCTCATCGATGCCTTAGACAGGTTGCAGAGGCGGGCTGTCCGCATTGTAAATGATACAGACATCACCAACTCCATAGAACCGCTTCAATTGCGCAGGGACATAGCCTCTCTAAGCGTATTTTACCGCTTTTATCATGGCGAGTGTTCTGAAGAGCTCTTTGACCTGATCCCCTCCTCTCCATTCTATAACAGAACCACGCGGGCGGGACTTCGGTGTCACGGTTTCACGGTGACACCCATAACTTCAAGAACCAAAAAGTTTGCTGACTCTTACTTATGTCGCACTGTGAGCTTATGGAACCGTCTTCCTGTCAGCGTGTTCCCTCCTTCATACGATATTGGGTCCTTCAAAAGAGGCGTGAAGAGGTACTTAAGCAGGCCAGCATGATAGCGGTGACTGGCATTGAATTCTGTTCAGTGTCAGTCGCCGCTGTTTTGGATTGTACTGTACTTACCATCAGGTCCAGTACAGTCACTGTGCTGTGCATTATAAAATATATATATATATATATATATTTTATATTTATATATATATATATATATATATATATATATATATATTTACTTTACATTAAAACCATCTAAAATGCCTACGACCTGAACTTTAAAATTTTCTTTAAATGAGTCTTTAATTCATTTCAGATAAGCATCCCGAAGAGATAAGGTTAGTACACTTTTTTTTTTTTAATACAAGAAATTTAGTTATTTTATATCTACAGAAAAATATGAGAAAAATGTAAGGGGGACAACCTACCTATAATGTGTAAGGTACATGGTCTCCATAATATTAAATTTTATTAAATGTTTTTTTTTCCTCTCATCTCGCTATTTTGTAACGTATACCGTAAATTCATACGCAGTTGCGTTTACTCAATAGCATGAAGTTACATTTTGAACTTTTATATGTTACATAAAATATTTATTTTACTTATTGGTTGTGCTGTTTGTAACTATGTGACAAAAACAATTGTACTATAAAATATATAAATTCCATTTTTTTTACTGAAATAGATATGTTTTCGAAGCGCCAGTGGTAGGAAAGTAAGTAAGGAAAGTAAGAAAAATAGTAATGAATATGTATGTGGAAGGATGGAAAAGTTGAGGAAGGCAAAATAAAGAGAGGGTGGAGTGTGTAAGAAATGATATGAAAGAAAAAGGAGTAAATGAAGAGATGACAATAAGGAAAGACAACATCTATATGTGTGTATGTCTGTTAGTTTCACGAATTAACTTTGCCCGCAAGGCAATTGATAAGATTTCGTCCACCGTACTATCCTTACTAAGTCACAACATCTGTTATCACTATTACCATTACTGGGAACTGACTTATAGATACCTACTCTTCGAAAAAAATTGTTGTTAAAATAATATGGGTACATGATAAAACGCAAAAGTATGATATAGTATTAAGCCTAATTCTGGAAATAGACCTTACCGAAAAGCGCTGGTTAGTTTAGTTTTATTTTTATTCTGTGTAGGTTTATTGTTAGATATAAAATCACCTGATGTGACAATGTGTTGAACATGGTAACAATGCAAAATGCAAGTGAAACACTGCAGGGGTTGTAAACAAGCGACGCGGTGCTTGCGAAAGCCACCCCGTGTCGCCCCCATCCCAAATGCAGCGGACGGCCCCGGGGGGTTTTAGTGGGTATTTCCGGGCGCTTCACGCCCGGGTGAGTCCCACACTGGCACGGAGCTCGTCACTCCGTGCCCCCTTATCTGTTGTATTGGGGGACTCTGATCCCTCAAATACAATAGATAAGGGTAGTGCGTAAATGCATTTTCCCCCGTCAAAAAAAAAAAGGGGGTTGTAAACAGAAATGCTACTACTTTTAAACTACTAAACTGCTGCTATTAAAGGTAATGTGAGGGCAGTTACTAAGTGACTCGTGCCTAATAGTAATGGAAGCCAAGTTACATTGGGTAGAAGGCGAATTTTGGCTCCAACCTAGATCACGTCAAGAAGTTTGAATGTTTGTTCAGTAAACTCAGACTTCACGTTGTTGTACGTCTTTTCGAATAACATAGTCAGTCTGAGCTTCAGGTGAAGAAAACATCGCGATAGTTTTTGGTTAAGAAATTTCTAGTGTTTGCTTAGCTATAAATTCTGTCAATACCCTGGGTATTGAAAATTGTCGGTATTTTCTGTGAGGCCTTTATAAGGTTAGCGTGTTTTGACCATATAACCATTCAAGCTCAGTTTAAATAATAGCTAAGTGTTAACGAAAGAAGCATGTAGACTTCAGAGTCTAAATCAGACTTGACTATTGTTTTTGACCTGTCTATAGGAACTCGGAAGTGTAATTTACTAAAATTAAGTGGCACTGTAGTATCATATTATTGAACTGTTGAAATATGTACTGGGTATGTTTATTCAAAAAATGTTTATGATTGTCGTAAAGGACGTGCTCAAATATGATTTTAGTACAAGGACGAACATTTCGTAATTGTTTTCATCGCCTCTTTAGCTCAGTGGTAGAGCACTGGTCTCGTAAACCAGGGGTCGTGAGTTCAATCCTCACAGGAGGCATCGGTTTATTTAGTTTTGTGTTTTTTTATTTTTAGGTTGTGTTACATGGTTAGTTATTAATTTTTATTAACCAATCGTTTATATATTTCATATTTTGCATACGATGTTATTTTCTATTTACAAGATTATATTAAAATAATTATGTGATTTAAAATTTTTGTAATAATGAAATATTATTAACCTTCAAGTTTTTTTCCTTTTTCAAAAATAAAAAAAGAATAATAGGGTCAGTTATAGTACTCTGTATTTGAAGCTACTGTTTAATTCGGCTATCAATGTCGGTTATTAATCGCAATATATTTCTTAATAGTCAAGTAATTTGATCTGATGAAGGCGAAATTTATCTACACTAATAATATTATAAAGAGGAAAGATTTGTATTTTTGTATGTAACGAATAAAACTTAAAAACTACTAGAATGATTTGGATAAAATTTGGTATGGAGATAGTTTGAAATGAGTGATATGGGATTTATTCCTAAAATTCAACGGGAACGGGAACTAAACAAGTAAAATCGCAGAGAGCAGTTAGTCGTATATAAATCGGTTTATATCGCTTGATGAGTTCAGTATACAGTTTTCGAAAAATGTGATTTACGGAAATCATTTATATGTGTAATCACAGACGGGAAGCTAAGGTTTGCTAATTATGTGCTAATTCTGATTCTTGAGGAAAATATAATCTAAATATTTGACAATACCGAGAAAAGCAAGATGAAATATACCTAAACTATGAAAGATATAAAGTATGTTATTAGAGTTCGTAAAATAAAAACCAATCGTTTTGTATGTTTGTATATATACATGTATAGGTTTACGTATATACACACATCCTATCCGGCTTTGTCTAGATTATATTTATGTAAAAAAATATTAAATAGTAATTTCAGAAATATACTTATTATTCTAGATTTCTCTAAGTATACTGAATCCCATTACGACCCACAAAAATAATTAATGGAATATTATATGTTGTTAGACTGTGTTATTGTTTTATTTTTGACTAGTTCCGTCCCCGCGGCTTCGCCCGCGTTTCATGCATCCTTCACTGCGTTTGAATTTTCTTATACGGAACCCTAATCTTTTTTACTAAGTTCTTTTAGTACTAAGATATACTAAGAAATAAAAATATATCTCATAAATTCCAGCACTTGCCCGTAAAACTTTGGATTGAATAGGATTTTATTAAACTTTTTAGGGGTTTTAATGTTTTTACGCAGAATTCTAATTTTTTTTCGAAAATTAAAAGTACCCTAAGTTACCCGGAGTAACTTTAACTATATACCGAAAAAAGTCCCTCTCAAAATCCGTCCAGCCGTTCCGGAGATTACCCGGAAAAAACAGAAAGACAGACAAAAAATTAAAATAAATTATTTTTGGTATAGGTATCGTGTAAACATTCATATCTATTAAGTAAAAAAAACTGACATAACATCAGACACTTCAATTGTATTTATTAGTGTAGATATTGTTAACGTATGAATAGGGTTAGTGGGTAAGCTCGAGAAATTTTGTTTAAAAACTTATATCAGCTGCCACCATCGTTATTTTTACCTGGATATTTATGTACCGTTATGTTCTTGGGCAGTGGTGGGCAAACTTTTTTAATGGCGGGCCACAAAGTTTAAGAAATTCTAGAGGAGGGCCAGAATCATAGAAACAAATGCATTTTGTGTTAAAGTTTTTAATCATCATCATCAGTCAGATCAGTATTACGCATCACATGAATTACGCGGCTAGTTTAGCTTCCCGTATAGGTTATGCATCTATTATTCTACTAAGTAGGATATACTTTTTCTTCTCAATCGCCAAAACGTAATTATAACGGGCCATATATTATGCATGTCGATGGACCCACGGCGGGCCGGAGCTGGCCCGCGGGCCTTACTTTGCCCGTCACTGTTCTTCGGAGTAAGGATTGCCAGCTGTTCAACGATTCAATCCCTGATGGCATTTATTTAATTCAAAACGTTTACTGTATAAATATCATAAACGAAATTGCACTTTTTATGTTGCATAATTATATATAGTTTTAAAGCTTGATGACATGTTAAGATCCTAAATCTAGAAAAATAAATTAAACTGTCGTAATTACGTCATGAACGCTCAACAGACGAACTTAAGAAAACGTTCTATCATCTTAATGTACTTTTTCCGGTTAATTCACCAAAAGTACTTTATAAGATATATTTTCAAGCCCACCAATCTGTCTATATGCTATTCGACCGCAGTACCGTAGTTCTAGTCTATACTAATATTATAAAGAGGAGAGATTTATTTGTTTGTCTATTATCGATAAACTATGAATCGATTTTTTATACCGATTTCTTTTGTTTTCAATTATATATTACTGTATACAAGTTATATAGTTAGATACTTAGATCTATAGTTTATAATAAAAACCTTTATCTGTCATAACTTTAAAATTCTAAATCTTTTAATAGTTCTTTGGGGTAATTAATTCAGTACACATTTAAATACGTTTTGGCTTGTGACTTTTTTTATGTATAATATAATTGTTTTCTGAAACTCGTAAATTAACTGCGCCTCATTTTTACTCTCCATCAAACTATTGATTATTCTTCATGGTTCGAAAACTATTCATGCATACGAGTTCAGTTTAGTTAAATATAGTAGTCAGTGATACCTGCAACCCAAAACATGACGATAAACATTCCGTAGAGGCAGTAAAAACGTGATACCGTACCACAGGTGTTCTCCTTTAAATTTAATGGTTCCCGTGCAGGATCGGATTAGTCATATAAATAAAAAGTACCAAATTCTATGGGGCCCCCCCGCGTTCACAGTAGAAAAGAGATATATGCATAGGTTTTTTTTTTTTAATTGGTGTGAAAGCTTAAGGTAGTCAACTAACAATGTTAGATAACTAACTCATAGGCACCAAAGTGGTACGTACCTCGGCTTGTGCTGCTCTACCTGTATTAAAAACATTCCGTTAGCGCATGCAGTGTTTCTTTATTGTGTTCGCGGGGGCTACAATAGCCTTGCGTAAGACTCCTTAGTATATTCACTGCTGTGCCTTAAGCGCTAGCTTCAAAACTACTCTGAGACTGTCAAGCATTGAGTCATTTTGAAAAAAAAAAAAAAACCTCTCAACCAAGTGTGATATTTTATTGATATCTTTAAATTAGTTCATATAAATCGAGGTAGGTTTGGATAAGTGGTATTTTATTTTTAATATCATGCATAACCTGGGGTCTCCTGTGTACGTTTAGTAGGGGTCTTGCGTACCTTAATTCATCTCTGCGGCCCATAAGATATCTATCACTTATTAAATATAGGTGATACCGAGTCTATTTCGTATCCACATTATTGCTAACAGATGAACATGTATACTTCTGATTATTTGTACATTATTCGTTTATGATGAATTAAGAACTATGTAATAAGGACCGCCTAATCTTTTTCGGCAGTTCAGAATATCTCCCCCAGAGACGCAATGTGTGAATTAAAATGAAACCGTAGTGTTTTATAAAGTCAATTATAGTAACGGACTATGTGATCCGCTATTCACTTAACGTGAAAATAGAACAAGTGTTCTGGGAACTTTACGTCTTCTCAGTTGAAACCCTGAGATTAACCGTCGCCATACGAGCCTTTTGTGTGCTTTCTTCACTAAAAAAAATCTTATAATATACATATATTTTATATAATATACAGATATTTGATTTTGAATATTACCTATTGAAGATTGACAGCTTTGGTAACGTCAATTTAGTGTAGGCAACGCGCTAGGCACAGAAAAAGGCCTGGTTATCAAAATACGATACGATGGCGAGACAAGATAGATTTTCAACTTGACTGTCACATAGCTTGTCAGATAGATTCGAGATATTTGAATTATACTGTACTATTTTATCGTATACTCAGGTTGATCTGGTATACAAACGGGATGGGAGTGTGAGGTATTGATGTTATTTTTTATAGTATTGCTAAATGTAGTGGAAGTGCGTCAGTTGATTGCGTCTCAACTAACCTAATGATGAAGTTCTGACGGATTCGAAGCCGCACTTCCCTATCTAAATGTATTTTAAATACTAATAATTATATTTACAAGACTAAAATGTAGGGACCTATTTATAAAAATATTGTTTTATTATTAAAACCTCTTGGTATCTCTGGGAGCCACACCTGCATTGTCGGAAACCGAACACCTTTTTTTTTTTTTGACGGGGGGAAATGCATTTACGCACTACCCTTATCTATTGTATTTGAGGGATCAGAGTCCCCCAATACTCAGAGTCCCCCAATACTCAGATTCCCCCAATACCCAGAGTCCCCCAATACTCAGAGTCCCCAATACTCAGAGTCCCCCAATACTCAGAGTCCCCCAATACTCAGATTCCCCCAATACTCAGATTCCCCCAATACTCAGAGTCCCCCAATACGGAAACCGAACACCTAAGAAAGCTTTTGTCGTATAATTTACAAAAGGGTATGACGATAATAATTCTGTAGATAAGTAATAACAACCAGTTTTTATTCACCTCTTATGTGATACATATAGAAATATCAACGCTAATCTTAGCTCTTTAATTTCATAGCGTTTATCACTAACGATATAAGGAAATCAAATTTTGTACAGCCATAGAGCAGATTTTTTTTTAGATGTAATTAAAAATACGTACTTTAAGAGAAATTAAAGCAATTTGTTTCTGTGTCCATCACCATCGATCACGAAACTCCAAGTAGAAAAGTAGGTACTTTATAACAATTAATGTTTATAATATAACATATCGAATTCAAAGAGATAAAAGAAAAACAATAAACTAAACTAACGGTAACTGAGTCATATTGATTCAAATGTAACAAGAATAGCTTGGATTCGTGCCATCTCGAAGTGTTTGTGTGGGCGCGCGGGCACGGGGACGGACGCGGGTGCGGGCGCACGGGGAACGGAAGTGACGTCACGAACACGTGTGTCAACAATCCACCATTGATGATGTCGTTTTCATTTGTACGGATGCGTGCGCGCCAGCACTGTCGATTTGTGTCGATGCTGTCAGCGTCACAAAGTAGGTAATATTTTTAGATTTTGAAAATTACCGAGGAAATTTAAATAGGTTATTAATTAATAGATCACTTTATAATACTAAATGTTAATTGGTTATAATGTATTTGTGCTGTTATGAAGATGGGAACAGTTGAAATCGAATTTAGATAAAAATGTTTTTGTGTCTATGAAACTTTTTTGTGTAACTACCATGTTAAAAGTGGTAAATATATTATGTATTACAATGATCTTTAATTATATTGTTGTATATTTGTTACATGCTTGCTTATATTCTATAAATCTTGTCATGGTAACGCTTCTTGACCGTATATAAGATGGTTTAAAACATACGAACATATACGAACATTTATTCAGACGTAGCTCATACACAATACCTTCTGCATTCACCAAGTAGCAATATTTTATCACTTTTAAATAGTACTTCAGGTCATTTAGACACTACCCCATTATTTGACAATTTTTTGTAAATAACCTTAGCCGTAACTTTCTTTTTGAGAGGATACAATTTAGTTCACTTTTATATACTTACAAGGAGTAAAACGGAAAATATAGTAAACAACCACCGAACGCGTTTGTGAGAAAAAATACTGAAATGTTTCAGCCAACAATCGAACCAACTACCCTCTTTATGTTAAAACCTAACGCAAATAAAATACGCGGGCTACCTGGCCTGTAAGTGGTTACTGAAACCTATAGTTATAACTTCAAGCAAATAGTAGTCCATACTAAACACTCTACATAGGTGGGGTAAATACCTAACAATCGGCCAATCTGTAAACTATTCCTCCTCGTGTAGCGCTGTCTATATGACCTCAAGAAAAAAAACCCGAGTATTGATGCCATCATAAGGGCATGAGTAAGAAATACTATTTTTTTTTTATTGTAGATCTTTATGTGTTGTTAAAGTTAATGAAATAGCTTCTATTAAAATACTATAATGTTTATTCCTTTAATAAAATTATAGCAAACACAAAACAACACGTCTTTGCCAGTGAACCGCCATCTTCACATATTTTAGTTATAAAAATAAACTAAACTATTTTTGAACAGAAAAAGATCAGCTTTAGAATTTGAATATTATTAATATTGTTTCTTTAGTCAGAATATAGGAGATATTTATAATTTCGTTATTGTTGAAGTAGCTAAATAGGATTTAATCCTAAATAGTTTTGTTTCCTGTTTTGACATATCATAGGTAAAATTAACTTTGATATGCATCGTATATCGGATGATTTTACAACTACCACACGCTTGTAGATAAGTGAGAGAACGTTTGCAGTTCAATTTTATATATGTATTTATCCACTAATAACATATTCCCACGTTGTAATGATTGCATAAACTATAGTAAATGCATGCTAATTCATTGTGCTGAGGTTCGTCTGAGAGCCACACAATGTATACGACTCTGTGTTCCTTCACAATTTTTTTACAAATTCGATTTAATTAGCGTAGCGAGTAGCGACACAGATTTCTTCACTCATTGCGCGCGGCGCTATGTGTGGGTTAATTTAACACAAATATACCTTCAAAATGTACTGTCGAATAGAAATTATACAACTCATTTTAATCAAGATTTTATTTATAGATATAAAATCCATCCATCCATCCAACCGTAAAGGCGTTCACAGCTGGACATAGGTCTCCCCAAAAAAAGGGGGTATTGTTATACTCTACACAGCAATATAGGGGCGATCACAATAGATCTGACTAGGTCGCAGTGATACAGGACTGTTTAAGCCTGCATAGCCCCTTTTTCGAATAATAATAATATACTCTCCACGCTTGGCAGACGGGTTGACGATCGAAGTAGGTGTTTACAGTACTTAAAGGATGCTGCTCCCCATCCCCTGGTTTATATCTCTTTATCGCCTTTTACGACACCCACGGGTAGATATTCTCAAGCCGGTACCACACTGCAAAGATATAAAATATTGGATATAATTATAATTTTGATATTGATATTACTTGAAAAGTATCTTTAGGAAATCGCTTATTTGTCTTTATATCGACGTGCTAACACTTTCTGCAGTAATACTAAATTTTCCAAATCAGAAACCATTGTGAGCTACCTGTTTTTTCCTATGGCTAAGCCATTTTTATTGCTCACTTAGCTACTCTTACTCACTTAGTTATTCGTTTGTTCTGACATTATCGAACGTGAAACCCAGTTTTTTTTAATCAAATCAAATCAAATCAAAATTTATTTATTCAATTTAGGCCCTAAGAAGGCGCTTATGAACGTCTAAACACTATCACCGGTTCGGAAAACAACTCAGTCGAGAAGAGCCGGCAAGAAACTCGATCTGGTTCTATTTTTTTTTATAAATATAACATTTTTTTTTGTCATATAAAAAACTATACAATCGTTGTCTTAATAATGTTAGTGGAAGCACAGAGATGTGAGTTAATTCCAGACATCAATTAATCTAAGCTTAAGAAGAGTATGAAGGTGATGTATATAGCCAGTCTACTGTATAGTATTATACCTGATTTAAAAAAAATCAAAACTTTAATTTCTCCGATCAGTAGAAAAATATTGGTTTGTTGTTTGCATTTATTTGTTTCACTTAAATATTCATTTATTAAATCTGTTGGTGGTGGTTCTTTAAGGTTTTAAATTTTAGATTAATTGTATATTGGTAGGGTACGAAACACTGCACGGCGACAATGAAGGAGTACGGAAAATGGGACTCACCAGTGGTCTGCGGTTGTCCGTCCTTAGGAGGTCTCTTATTTGTGTAAATATATCGTACACACTGGATGCCACTGTAAAATCTCTTTATTTCCAACAAATGGGCAATTAAAAGTATCTTTATAACAATTTTTATTCTCGAGATGCGTCGTTGAAATTTATGAAGAAAAGAGATGACATATAAATAAGGATCAGCTTTGTCGCGATTCTCTTTAAGAATTTTAGTACATATATTACAGTGCGCGCACATATATATAAATATTATGTCTAAAAACCAAGTTGTAGAAAGGTTCAAATTGTTAGTACATATATCCATGTATTTAATTCATAGATTTCCTCACCGCGGGAAGAGCCGTTTACCGTAGATCATTATTTTCGATGTAAGCAAAATTTTGCTACTTTTTGACACTTTGTCAGCAATAGTAAGTGAATCTTTTTATCCCCCTTTTCAGGGTTACGTAAGAGTATGCATAATTTTGAACAAAAAAACGTTGATTAGTAAGTGCATAACAATATGCAGCACCATTCAAACCCTCTTCCCCATGACATTAAAAATAAGCAAAGCGTTTGGCAAATAAGCAAAAAAGGCATTGATGCCTACGTAAGGTTTGAACGACCCTCAAATCAGTGAAAAAGTCAAATAATTAAAGCCAAAAATACCAATACCGAAATTTCTTTGTAAACAATGTTACCCGCCTGAACGTGCAGTGCTTATAAAAAATGTAATTTTCTATAGAAAATAATTTTCTAAGTGTTATAACCCTTAATAAACATACAATAAAAGTTGCCTCGATAAACCGAACCCACGATAATCCGAACGACCCTGGACATGACATTTTCTATAACAAAGGTCTCTCAGAAGAGGAGATTAACAATTTTTTATCAAGCAATGATAACATTGATTGTCATGAGCCCTTAACTGATGGAGGCGTAATAAGACAAACACAAAATGAGACAGCTGACGAAAACGAGGGAGTGTTAGAGGAATCGGAAGCAACTGCAAGAATTTCACATACTCGAGTTGTGTCTGCATTAATTGAAATCTTGGAATTGGCGGACCGAGAAACTATTGCCATTTCAGAAAAAATGTAATTGCGTTAATTGAGGGAAAAAGCATTTTCTTTGTCGTTAAACACCACTCCTCAAAGTATTATTCTAGATTTTATTTAAAAAGTGTAATAATACGTAATGTTTAAAATTTGGCTCCATTTTGTATAATGTGAAAAGCAGTTTAATTTTAATAAACACCTTTTACAATACATAGATATTATAATCCAAACGCCTCATTAATGCGAACCGGGTGAAAGTGTTTAGTGTTCGGATTATCGAGGCCCTACTGTATTCAATGTAGATATCGGGATATTTTTTTTTAAGACAAGGAATAAGTTTGTATGAAGGAACATGAAAAAAAACTAAGCATCCAAGGTGACTGACGAAAGAAGTAAAAAATTCTAAACTTTAAAAAAAAACTGATTTTTTTAATTTTTAATTTCATAATTTGTTCAATTTTAATGTTTAACATAGAATGTTTGTATGGTGTTATTATATATTCATTGAACCGTATTAAAGTCGTGCACGTTCAAACAAGAAGTAATTGAACAGTGCTCGCCTAGTGCTTCCACTTTACTCGGTTACACAAGCTTTGCTCTGTCGAGTCACGACTCGCTCGATACTGTGGTGGTAAATGGCCGCCACCCGAGGACCGGTCCTTTCTAGTTCTTGTATTGTGCTTATCCATAATTCATACATTCCTTCACGCTCCTTGTCTTATACGGTGTAAATTGCGCGTTGCATTTACTTTACGTACCGTCTGAAATTGGTACCTATAGGTAGTTTGAAATTTTTGATGACTTTTACTCAGATGTCCATAATAATAATAATAAGTAATCTTTGTATAATTAATTGAGAAGTATCAAAAAAAAAAACTACACGTTTTTAAAGCTTATTCAAATGTAGGTACGTGTTTATGTTTGTCTTGATTTTCGGTTTTGTAACATAAATTTGGGATAGATGCTAGCATATAAATATTCTGAAGCGTATTCAAGGCAAATCTATTTATCGTATAGACTTCACCTTCTATCAGATGCTTTAGACGACGAAACTTTGGTATCTTCGTTTAGGTAAACTGCATGACGAGTGAACCATCCTTTAGAAAGTAATTTATGAGAAGGCCACTATTCTTTAGGACTTTATTTGCAAAAAATAAATAGAACGGTAGGAGAAACCATTAACGTTATTACATAGGTAACGGGTATGTGATATTTGTTTTAAGAGCCATTGTCTACCTATTAAGGAACTTTCTAATCTCGTCCTGTGATACTGGCAATAATAGTTAGGTGGCGAGAAGGGCACGCCCTACGGTCACCGACCGGGTCGTCGGCCTGCGCTAGCGCACCACTTCCCCCCATCCCTACCCCCGCAAGCGCCACCCATCGCCCGCTGACCCCGTCACGGTAATCTTGCAGCTAGAATGCGCCTCACCTTGGTCACACACGATTTCCTTATTGATCCCTTCCCCCGCATACTTCTTGATAATTTACAATACTCGCTGATACATCAATATTATAGACATTTCCTAAATTGATCTGAATTTGATTTGGTAATAAAAATAGACTAGCCCTGTCGCGTGGCTATTCGCGTGACAATTTCACGCGAGTACAACCACCTAAGATATTGTACTTGTAGTATAATGTTTATCGGTACTTAATATATTATTGTCGTCATAATTTTATGCGGTTAACACACACGTACGGACAGGTCCGCGAACATAGTACGGCGGGCGGTCCGTTCGTGTGTTAATCGCATAAAATTCTCCGCATAAATATCTCTTGGACCTCGATATTTTGTGAATCGATTCAAAGAATCGACCTTTTGGAAGAATCTCATCTCATCTATTATATCATAGGAATAGATGAAAGGAAGAATGTAAATCGGTCAAGTAGTATTCGAGTTACAAATTCACCAATCGATAACAGACGGGATGCTTTAAAAAAATAATACGTATTTTATTTTATTGTTAGTTGCTGTTATTGTGTAAAGTATTTATTGTTAGAAATTTTATTAACGTTTATAAATTAAGATTGAAAGAATTAAAAAGTATAATACTTTTGTGCATTGTAAAATGTCACAGTGAGTCAAACAACTATTGACCTAATCATATTTGTAAAATTTCAGACAAGCTAGATCTAGTGAATGATCGTCATAATTTTAATATTAGAAGTAAAGACAAGTTGGCCGTCCCACGCTTTAGGTTAAGTAAGTGTAATAAAAGCTTTATAGGTAATAGTATTCGGTTTTACAATAAGATCCCAAGTGACATTACCGTTTTACCTGACAATACGTTCAAGTATTATGTCAAGCAAGTTGTAATCTCAAAAGGTTATTACAGGGTGGAGCTTTACGTGAACGATAGTGATGTCTGGAATTAACCCACATCTCTGTGCTTCCACTAACATTATTAAGACTACGATTTGTATAGTTTTTTATATGACAAAAAAAAAAATATATATTATATTTATAAAAAAAAAGAACCAGATCGAGTTTCTTGCCTGCTCTTCTCGACTGGGTTGTTTTCCGAACCGGTGGTAGTGTTTTAGACGTTCATAAGCGCCTTCTTAGGGCCTAAATTGAATAAATAAATTTTGATTTTGATTTTGAATGATAGTCACGTTTGGTTAATACTAATGTAGCTACATAATAACGATATGACAGAATGATGTATCTTTTAGAACGATAATTCAAAGTGAACTACTTCACAAGATTGTTATATTCAAAACCCATACACCCGTTGGATTTTTATCCTGCAAAATTAAAATGCTTTAAAAATTGATTTATAATATTAAAATCCCTATTCCAAGTCACCTTAGATTATCTGTTTCGATGTGTATAAGTTTTAGGTGATTGATCCAAGTTAATGGCGTTTGTGTGTACATAACTTATTACTGAATTTTTATACCGCTTAATGAGATAATTTTCAAGTATCCTAATGTATTTTTTTTTAATGGTCCCCCTAGATCTCAGACATAATCCGAGTTTTTGTTTACTTATTTTTTTTTTTTTATCAATTGTTTTGTTTACCAATTCGTTAATTCTGAAGTCATTTTAATTTAATAAATTAATTGTAATTGTTTTATTTTACTTTATTTATTAATCTTTCTATCCCTCTTTCCCTCTTCGACATGTTACTCCAGTTCTGTTTCTTCTTTCTTTCGTTTTCCTTGCTTACTCTCCAGTTTACTTGTTTCTGGCACATGCAATCTTGACCACCTTCTGAATAAAGTCGAGGAAGGATCCTAATGTATTAGAATTCGTGTGAAACAATTGCTGGTTCTTTCTACTAAACGTAGGTATTAGAACTTTTTTCAATGCACTCCCCGACGGCACACGATAAAACTGGACTTAAAAAAACTGTCTCACTCTTCTTTTGAAGTATTCTATATTATGTGATTGCGGAAATAAAGATGCAGAACTTATTCCATTCGTTCAGGATTCAAAGGAAAATGCAGAACTTGCACGAGTAAATGGAATATATATTACGGCAAATCCGTACGGTGCCTGATAATATTCAGATGGAAACTAGAGCGTGGGATAAGTTTGTGCAACTCTTCAACACGTTCACCAAAGTGCAGCCGATAGAAAACGGCACGGCATGCAATCCCACAGTAGACATCGATGTAATTACTATAAAGAATGTTTCTTATGATATTGAACAAACCCGTGTATTACTAATACTCTACATAGTTACTAGCAATGTCATTGTTATTAAAAAACTCGATAAGATTAATGGTTATTCCAGTCTTGACTTTGAACTTGGATACGTTATCGCTGTAAATATTTTCATGGTTAAACCATAAACCGTATAAGGGTACAACGTGTGGAAAGAATTCTGATGTTATCTGAATTTTTAATAATAACCAACGTTACGTATTTTCATTACAGCTAGCAATTGTTTAGATTTTTTTTACCAACTGCGATGTTACACCTCATTTGTTTTATAGTTTTATTAGATCTATATAACGCTGAAGATACCGACAAAATTGATCAGCACAATGACATGACCTTAGGACGTTGTTGTGTAATGTGTGATCTTCTAAACAAACAAATAAGTAGATATTCCAACGACCATGTCAGGAGAATTACACTGATTATATTTAAATAGTAAGTGTTTTAAGTTGATTATAAGATTACCCAAAAATTTAAATTTCGAAGGCTTATTTGGCTTTCTTATGAAATTAAATCATTTCCAAACTATATTACTTGAAAATTATGATATGATATGATCGATTTTAGTATGTGGTATGTACATGTGCACATTTGCACATGTATATATTATTCTAAAGATTGTTTATACACGTTTCATAAAGATTCTAAGAAGCTCTTAGTTTAGATTTTGATCGCAACGACACTGTTTAAAAAATATCTGTCAGCTGGCTGTGTAGATCATGTAAAACGGAGTTCATTAAGTAAGGACCAAGCAGAAAAAAATAACTTAATTAAGAATTCTATATATATATATATAGTCAGAACAATAACTAATTAAATAAAATGTAACTGCAGATTATTAATTAACTAAGGAAAGGAAGTTAAACCCTAGCGAATAAAATAAATTAACGTATTCTACAAATGTTTTTAACGATCCGTTGATATGAATTATCGGCATGCGCATGCGCCGGCGAGCGTTCCGCGTGATCGACAAAGCGGCAACATGTTGACGAATTGTTATGTTCGTGTGATCTTACCAAGGACGTATGTTATCACGGCTGTTTTTCATTCTATATGACGTTCAGACATACAAAAATGATATATATGTTATTTCAAACATATCTATTATGCGTAATTTTAAAACATTGGCATCCAAATAAATGTCTAAAAAGAGTCTCACACAGGATTAAAAAGAAATATTCCATGGTGTGCTAGAAGAACCGATGTCCGATTCTGGTAGTATGCTATGGAACTTATTTTTACAAGTAGTAAGTTAAGAGATAATTTAATTTAGTTGTATATGTTTTTTTTTTTTATTGTTTTGTAAGATATATTGGGTATGCTCCGATAGGGCTGGCATACACTGATGTGTAAAAGCCCTGTTTAAATAAATGATTTAAAAAAAAAGGATTAAAAAAAGAAGCATTTGTCTGTGTTTAATGTTTCAGTAGCGCCTCAATACGTGCTCCTATCTCCGCCTGGAGAAGGCCTTTTTTTTTTTTTTTACGTGGTTGAAATCTGCTCGTTGAACGCTCGGACGTGTGCCGAAAACCAAGTTTTTTGCACACGTATGATCCTCGCGACAGACTAAGACACCGAGTCACTCCTCTCTGCGAGAGGCGCCCTCTTTTGGTGTCCGTGTGCCAGGTTGGCCGTAACCGACTGACTAAACACTCCACGTCCCTAACCGGCGCAAAGATGCCAGGGTCTCCGGAGGCACATTATACATGTATTCTGCAGAGGGCCTGGAGAAGGCCTAGCACCATCTACCAGCGTGATATGGTGACATTCTATGCACTAAATAACCAACTGGCATTATCACACTATAGGAACATAGCTTCTATAAACGACATCTTTTTTTTTAAATATCCAGGTTTATTTAGGTTAATTTCATAAAATTGCATGCAGGTAACAGACTATCCAAGCAGAGGTTCGTATTATTGTGTAGTCCTTAACACTGATTAACATTTTTGGATCTCAAGCGTTCGCTATCAAATCCTGTTAAATTTGTGAAGGTTCTTAGGGACAACAACTAACTATTATTTCGAAATGCCATCACTGCGGCTCATATTATAGTTTACAATTGTGTGATTATCCCGCATTAATCTTTAATTAGGACTTTTTGCCCAGTATATTAGCCTGTGTGCATATATGTCATTTTCTCACTCCCACACAGTGAAAACGCATCACTCCTTTCTTTTCGACAAGTTCAGTATCCAACAGCATCATTCAACTGATGTCCATGAGTCAAAGACAACCATAAATCTACTTTGTAGATACAAAATCACTACAACCAGAAACTAAGTATAGCTTTCTGATATCATCGGTGGAAATATAAATCGTCTCCAAAACAAAAAATGTAGGAGAGAAATATTGCAAAATTCTGGCTAAATATACACTCGAGGGTAATTAATTACGTTGATGAACGTTAATTCTGCCAAGCCTGAAAAAACACTAAACGTTGATTAAATATTTATAAGGTACTGGATTCTTCAATAGAGATATAGGCCCAGGTTCGGCCGTGCATGGAATACTGCTCGCACCTCTGGGATGGATCCGCTAAATACCTCATCGATGCCTTAGACAGGTTGCAGAGGCGGGTTGTCCGCATTGTAAATGATACAGACATCACCAACTCCATAGAACCGCTTCAATTGCGCAGGGACATAGCCTCTCTAAGCGTATTTTACCGCTTGTATCATGGCGAGTGTTCTGAAGAGCTCTTTGACCTAATCCCCTCCTCTCCATTCCATAACAGAACCACGCGGGCGGGACTTCGGTGTCACGGTTTCACGGTGACACCCATAACTTCAAGAACCAAAAAGTTTGCTGACTCTTATTTTTGTCGCACTGTGAGGTTATGGAACCGTCTTCCTGTCAGCGTGTTCCCTCCTTCATACGATATTGGGTCCTTCAAAAGAGGCGTGAAGAGGTACTTAAGCAGGCCAGCGTGACAGCGGTAACTGGCATTGAATTCTGTTCAGTGTCAGTCTCCGCTGTTTTGGATTGTACTGTACTTACCATCAGGTCCAGTACAGTCACTGTGCTGTGTGTATTATAAAAAAAAAAAAGTCGGTATTTCAGTGGTAGTACCGATGGAATCTGTCATCGACGAGCATCATTGTTTTACGTATCTATATTAAACGTCGGATAGTTCTCTGAAAATAAATTCATACAGCCTGATGGATCTAGGAGGCACGAGTAATGTTTATTTTGCGACCGTTACGCTTGGCTAACGAAGCGGCACGTGTCGTTAGATTTGTTGTGTACCTACTTTTGACTCGATTTTTGACATAATTAGTTTATTTTTTTATTTTTGTTTACTTATAATTATTTCTAGAAATGAGTCTTATTTGCCGTAATTTCTTTTGCGTTTGTAAGATATAATACTTATTAATTTATATAGTACTAATAATTAATTTATAAAACTGACTGAAGGAGCAAGAGTGCACATAATCTTTTTCAGTATATTTCTTCACAAGAGCACTACTGATTTACCTCAGAGATGTTAATCATCACCGCATCACTATTTTAATTTGATTTCAAAAGTCACATATATGAGATTATCGCTTTATAATATGTTTTTAATATTTTGTGTTCGCAATATCATATTTGCGTTTCTCTTTGTTAGCCTGGTTTTTGCAAAAGTTTAAAAATAATTCAGCTTTTTAATAAAAAATCGTGTAAATTTTTTATTGTATGCAAGTTCAAGACAATGTGATACGAGAAAAAGTATGATGATGAAGTTAGTATGTTTTTTTTTCACATACCTTAGACTCTTGGTCTGCACTCTTTGTTTGATATGTTTTTACAATTGATTCTCTTGAAATATAGAGATACAAAAAACAAAACGACTTACATTTACGTAAGGCTAATAACTATCTATATATTACTATATAATCTTTTTTCCCTCCACTGTATGGGTTGGGTTAGTTTATTGTTTTTATTTTATTATAATTTTTCTCCACTTCCTTTTTGTTGCTTTTCTCCAAATCCTAATTACATCACCGGGACCACCGTGGGTGTGACTTTAGCTTATATAGATAATGTTGGTACGAAAAGGTCTATGTAATTAAAGAGACTTCACAGATCATTCATGACTAGATTAGGCACTCGTTAGGTAAGATATTTAATCGTAAACATTTGTTCGTAAACTAAAATTATATGTGGTACTAGCTGTGCCCGCAACTTTGCTCGCATGGAACGTAGCTTTCTAACAGTGAAAGAATTTCCAAAATCGGATCAGTGGTACCGGAGTTTACCCCGAACATACAAACTCACATACTTTACCTCTTTATAATAATAGTATAGATGTCCTTACGCATACACCATTAGTTAGTAGTTTATACTTTATAGTAACGTCTTTTTACACATAAATAAAAAAATAAAAAAGCCTTTTTTATTTCTTCCAGAAAATGATAGTTGTTTACAAGTTATTTAAAGTTTTGTTAATATCTGTTAGTAATTTTTATTTTTAATATTTGATGGTTAGTAGTTTCAGTTTTATATAGAGAATTTTAAATATGTTATTTTCATAGATATAGTATATACGAATCTTTAATCAAATTATTATGTAAGAACCCCTCTGCAGGTAAATGCCTCCTTCAAATTGAGCGAGTTTTCTCTGGATTGTGCTGTTTATGTCCAGTTTGGACTCTCTATGCGTTTATTTGTTCACCCCATCTGATGGAAGGTCTCCGTTTCTTTCTTTAGCCCACTGGCCCTCTCCATTCTGTCACTCTTTTATTTAGTTTCTTTGAGCACTTCATTTAGCTCTAACAGACGCTCATATGATGAAAATGTTTTAATGTCAGAATGTACAGCGTTTTTTGTGAGGCTTTATCATTTTTGTTTATTATGTTTCTGTTAGTCAAGTAGTTCATTATGTCCGTTTTTGAAATAACTTCCGATAGGCTTGAGGTTATTTTTATTTGTGTTTGTGTTTATTATTATTGTAAGTCTTTGTGTTTGTTTCAACTCCTTTCGTGGTTTTGTATTCAAGCTAAGTTGATAGGATTCTTTTGTTATTCCAGTTGTTTTGTTTCTTTCACTTATGACAAGTTTCAATTTTTAAAATATACCTTTTTTTTGACAAGGAGAATGCATTTACGCACTACCCTTACCAAGTTCATTAGGAGGATCAATTTTAAAATATACCTAGTACTTTCTAATTGAAGCATGCACATACAACAGACAGACAGACATTTCTGAAAATCATAGAAATGTGTTTAATTACCTATTTTTAGCCTCTAGCAATACACAAAAATCGAAAATGTACAGACACGTGAAATAAACAATTTCAATTTCATTTTTAGTATAGATGAGAGTGATCGTAGCTTTACATACAACGGCTGCCACTAATTCACGTCCAGTCATAGAACCAAAATAAAAAAAATTAGATGGAACGTACAAGATCACGTGTCACGTAGGTTCTTGGCAATTTCCTCGTGAACATTTCGCGAAGCATTTATTGTTCACTGAAAACAAAGAACGTGACCCGAAAAACTTGTTCGAGAAAATTTCGCAAGAACCTTCCGAGAGTATCGTGAGAAACCTCGAAAAAAATTATAAAAACTTACCGCTCATACCATAGAAATGCGTGCCTAATGAAGTTTTTAATTCAATGTTTTTCTTGATTTATTTAATCCATCCCACCTGATTTGATTGAAGATATGCCTAAACACATTAATCCTGGCTATCTAATGCCATCACGACAATTTTTCCTTGCAAGTGTTCCTTACACCGAAAGAGTCACTGAGCCATTATTATTATTCAGACTTGGTTGTGGGTTTTCTTTTGATGGGATATGTAAACACAACTTATTTATTAAACTGCACCATTTATACTTAAGTTGAGAAGTGTCAGACAAAAAGTTTGATTTTCTTTACCATGCCTGGTGGGACAGATATAAATGATGTCACGGTCCTTGATAGATTCGTGCATTGGAGAGTAGGTGCAGGTGTCGTAACTGTCGGCCCGAATGGTTTCGGAACTTCTTGTTTAAAACTTAAATAGACTTGAACAAACGTGACTTGAAGAAGGCTTACATAGTTTCAACAACAATTTCCTCACCGTCATGTCGTGTTCTATTGTTTAAAGTTTATATTTCTTAAACGAGTTCTTTCGAATTTGTTCCTATTTTTAGAATATTAAAGTAATTCCGTAGGAGTTTTTGTATTAAATACAAATTTGTATTTAGCTAGCTAAATTCGGCAGACTTTGCGGTTCCAGTGTTAAAGATCTATTTAAACAATTATGTTCAACTTATGGGATATTAAATTTTTCCAATAATTAGTATTAGTAAACGGAATTTGTTGCAGCGAACTCTGTCTAAGACTAGTCCTGCGAAGTCGAAAGTTACATACATACATACATATCATCACGCCTTTCTCCCGTGGGGGCAGGCAGAGATTATGTCCTTCCACTTGCTACGATCTTGGCATACCTCTTTCGCTTCCTCTACTTTCATGAGCGCTTTCATACATGCTCGTCGGTTATGGGTACTTTTTACCTGGCCTTTATTTAAGACATGATTGATTTGGTCTAGATACATTCGCCTAGGTCGTCCCTTACCGACTTGCCCATTCACCCTCGCCTTATAAATTAATTTCGTTAATCTTCTCTCATCCATCCTCTCTACATGCCCAAACCAACTAAGCATACCTTTCTCTATTTTGGTCACCACATCCTCTACCACACCACAGCGTTCTCTTATCATACTATTCCTGACTTTGTCAATCGTCTTCACTCCAGCTATACTTCTCAGACTTCTCAATTCCACTGCGTTAATCTTACTTTCATGCTTCTTCTGCCAAACCCAGCATTCACTACCATACCTAAGTGTAGGGACCAGGACTCCTCGATGCACAGCCAAACGCGCATTTTCAGTCACTTTCTGGCTGCACGTGAAGTTACGCAGGGCCCCATTCACTCTATTCCGTAACAAAACTCTTCGCTCAATATCATCGTCACACTTTCCATCTCTCGTAACCTTTGATCCCAAGTACACAAACTCTTTCACTTGTTCCACTCTGTCTCCTTCTATCGAAATTACGCAATCTGTCATACTTTCTTCTCTTTCAAATACCATTACTTTCGTTTTACTAACATTCACTTTCATTCCTTTACTTTTAAGGGTCCTGTTCACAATACTGACCATCGTCTGCAACTCCTCCGCCGATGATGCCAGTATAACCTGGTCATCAGCATACAGGAGGCATTTGACAGTCAGACCATTCATTTTTAATCCATACTTACTTTCTTTCAAGTCTTTCAAGCAATTCGAAAGTTATTCGTCATTAACTTGTCAATATCATTTCTTGAAATGATTATTAACTAATTTGTTGCGATGGTGGTTTACTCTCGTATCGTACAATGAGCCTGAGCTGAGAGAAACCATTGTGATTATATTCGAAAAACTATATGATATTTGTAAATAACGAAATTAGTGAACATTAAAAACTTAAAAACAATTAAAAGTAGAAGGACACTTACATATGTGTAAGCCTATGTGTAATGTGCCTTCCGTTTTACAACTTATTTCACACGTTAACTAGGAAAATTATACACTAAAACTAATCCTGAGAATGGATTTATGATTTTACAAAATAATCATAAAAATCGGTATAATAATTTTAGAATTATAAGCACACACAGACATACAAAGACAATACCTTTAAAGAATATTAAAAACATCGTTTATCTATAAACAAGTTTTATGATATTAATGTGAGAATCTTTGCATAAGTGATGCGTATGGTTTTGTGTTAATTGGTAATATAAACGTACTTATATTTTGGAAAGTAGTTTACGTTGAAACCGTAAATATTTACGAGCGGTGACACGGTCGAGCTTATCCCGAGCACGTAGCTCAGCGAATTGCTATTCAACGGGCAAAACGAAGCGGAGGGCGCTTCGAGACACGATTTAAATTCATACCAAATGGGAATACCAACGGGATTATACGTTCTGTAAATTATAGCGATAAAAGGCAATAGGATATATATACTGCATATGGGGGGGTAATGGTTTAATTAGTACGATTATATTGGATAAAGGAAATGTGTGTTAACAAAACCAACACAGACCGACTCTGAGAGTAGTCACAACATTCTTGCCTGATCAATGAGTCCATTGAGGCATGTGTTAGGGTTAGAACCTTTTATATGTTTACTTGTTAGGTTGGTGCCTTTCTTTTATTATTTGTTAACTATTTTATCTGTTATATGTTAACCGAAGTATTTGTTACTTTATTGTTTCATTGTATTCTATCATTGAGATGAACTTCCAAATCTAAACAAAAATAATCTTTTAATTTTTTTAAAGCAGTTCCAGTAAAATTACAACCATCAAGCAAGTGCAATTACTTATTTTGCATAATAACGCCGTTAACAATCGGCTACCTTTTGTAAAGTCTAAGAAATAAGAAAGAAATTGTATCTTCGTTAGGTCGGATTTGTTAGTACCTAGTTACAAAAAGTCCATGTACACTTATTTTTTATACTTGTTCACAGCAATGCTAAAACTTTTTGTTTATAAAACTGGCTGAAGGAGCAACAGTGCATAATCTTTTTCAGTATATTTGGTAAAAAATGGTAACGCTAGTAAAAGGTACATACGAGGTTCTGGAAATTATTTATAAGAAGGACAGCAATCTATCTGAAATTGATATCGGGTAGGACGGCAGTTTTGATGTAGGTGGATTGTAGGGGTAGTCGTTATCCCGGTGGGTTCGCTGCAGGGGGCGACGCGGTGCTTGCGAAAGCCACCCCGTGTCGCTCCCATCCCAAATGCAGCGGACGGCCCCGGGGGGTTTAAGTGGGTATTTCCGGGCGCTTCACGCCCGGGTGAGTCCCACACTGGCGCGGAGCTCGTCACTCCGTGCCCCCTTATCTATTATATTGGGGGACTCTGATCCCTCAAATACAATAGATAAGGGTAGTGCGTAAATGCATTTCCCCCCGTCAAAAAAAAAAAGAAAAATAAAGGGGTAGTCGTTATGCAGTGATCAATAAACAGTGAAATAAACTTGGTTACGCAATTCCGTTCCGTTCATCCAACAAGTTGCTTATTGTTTGCTTATACTAACAAAAAAAAAAACTGCATAAATAGCCATAAAATATCCCGTCTGCAACTACAGACACTTTTACAATAGTAATGGCATCCGAGACACCACCGTGAATACTAATGGGTATTTTACAAAAGTATTCACGTATTAGGATAGGCGATGGTTTACTGTTCTGACTTGTCGAACGTTTGACGTTACAGAGAACAAAGACTTGTAGATTGCGTCGTTGGTGCAGTTATTAGAGGAATTGAACGTCAGCCTGAGGTTAAAGGTGTTTGGACGGCTTTGCGTACTCAATAATTAGCTTAATTTGTTATCATCATCGAATACGTTACATTTCATTATCAAGTTATGTTGCGGTTACACACTGTAATTGAAATAAAAATTTAAATTTAACAAGTTTTGATTTCATATTTTCGTTGAAATTTATATATAGATAACATACACATAGCGTCTGTCTACTAAACGACGTTAAAATGATTTCTTAACACTTCGCCTTTGCGTCGATAATTACGGATAATGGAAGTACTGCCGCGTTAAAAGCTCTCTTAGCAGTTGGGAGTGTTGCCAAATTTCGAGGTTGAGTGAACGCTGTTTTACCATTGTTGTCTCACCACATTGTAAGAAAACCTAAATATTAGCATACATTTAAAAGGGACACAATGTATTGACATCCGGTTTTAATATATTGATGAGTTCTTTTGTGTTTTAAATATAAAAATTAAGCTCTAGATCAAAAATATCATATTCGAAGTCGCCTACTTCTTTTCACAAAAGCATTTTGAATCTGAAATAGGTTGGTTTCACGAAGGTATTTTTTTATTTCCAGGTCAACACGTGACCAGCAGTCATGTAAATGAGGTCAAATAAAAAAACATTATCGAATAATCTCTCGACCATCCTACCTGCTCCGCCTCTTCCTCATCCTGGTCACGTTCTTGTTTGTACGGAATACCAATATATCCCACATCATAATTAATTATTCAAACGTTTCTATCGAGAAGGTTGCGTAAAATGAATTGATAGTCCGCTGTTGTACCGGTGCCACTTCCACTGAACGATTCGACTTCCGAGATTCGTCAATCGATTCTCAATAGGCCCCTCACGATTCCGATAAGACTATAAAACTGCCTCCGGCACGTGACTTTTGATTTCAATTTCGGTCGTTATTTCATATAATAAGATAATTCGTATTCACGATAGATCTTCAAGTGACGATATTGACACCTATTTCGGGCGCATTCCGGTGGAAGGTCGATTCGATTTAATTTACGCTTTGCTTTAGCTTAGAATATGTTTTAATGTGAATTCATTTTATAGGTTTTGTCAGGCGTGCCTGTTGTCGTCAATAATAGCAAGTTGTGTTCTAGTCTTACCAATATATTAGATTTTATTAATTATATCACGATAAACTAGCTGTTCTGTGCCTGATGATGGCAAGCAACGTACAATTCATAAAAAAGTAGTCACCATTAACAAGAGATTGACATCCCCCCATGCCATTTATATTAAACACTTAATTTAGAAACAAGTCAAGCTCGAACTTCCCGAAGCGGTTTCATCACTATCTTCCGTTATAATTTCTTTCATTCAAAGTACAGGCTCGTGTGATTAAAATTAAGGTTCACAAAATGAGGTTCGCGTATATTTTTGCATCGATTATATCTTATAACTATCTGTGTGCCCGCGACTGCGCCCGCCTTTCTTAGATTCTTCACTGCGTTTTAATTTTTGTAGACGGAAACCTAATTATAAAAAAAAAAAAAAAAGTTAGTACTTGATCTCGCTAGGTCTCTATACATATGAACGGTAAGAGAACGGTAAAAAGTGAAAAAAAAATTAAACTGACATAAAACATCGATATTTAAATAATCTACTTTGATGTCTAGTTCATGATGATGTGTCTTAAACTTCCTTGGAATAATCACTCATTGTATGCAACAAAACTCATTATAACTTCACTCTAGTTCGCTTCGACATAACGAGACATAATCTACAAGATTCTAGTACACTTACTGGTAAATACTGTTTTTTCAATTAAATTATTGATGTTGTTGTCAGGAAAGGCCTTGAGAGCTTCACCGAACTTTTAGAGCGAGTGCTTAGGACACTAAGCCGCCACTAAGAGTGGTAGTTGGGGCAAAGGCGCCGAGTAGTATAGACATCGAGTAGGCATAAATGCCGCGGAATTTGGACTAGCTAAACCTAGGGTGGCTAATTGAAATTACGGGTCTTGCAGAATGTAATGTGCATGAGTGTGATGTGTAGTGTAATGCGTATTATGATAATGCATGAAAGCGCAATGGCGGTGGGTACAGGAGCCTTTCCAGTTGGGGATCGGAGTACCCCTTGAGCCGTTAACGGAAAAAGCCCTGGGGTGTTAAATACTGGTTATTTCTCTGAGTTAAAGATAAGATGTAAATCTGACTAACAGGCACCCTTTTTATAAGATAAGGATAAATATTTATATTTGAATAATATAGTATTATGATGATATTAATACGTTTAACATCAGTTAGTTTTGATGCAGTTGCAGTGATGCAACAGTGTTGGCAGCCGTTATCGCTGGAATGCAATTAAACGTGGTCGCGAGACGAATGGCTTATCGCATTGGAGCCGCGACCTTGCCACTGACACTGAGAGGACGAATGCAGGTGTAACTTGTTACCCAACCTTGACTTTGCTCGTGCTGTACCGTTTCTAGATATTTCCAATGAATATAACCAAATCCTTTTATCATAAATAATTATTTATAATTTCAATGAAACTATAGTTCTGCCATCATCTCTGATTTATTTATTTATTTGAACACTAACAAGATTTACATTTTGATTTAGATATATACAATGAACAATTTGAGGACACGTGATAAATGCAACCTTAATTATAAGTGATCACGTTGAATTATATATTGAGAGCAAGCTTGTGCAAACCAAAAAGATACAAAAGAACAAATAAATCTGTTGAATATTAGAATTGATAAAGTTTAAATTACTCAAAAAAACAATCGACTCCAAATTAAAAGTGGAATAAACTTACATTAATTTTAGGCTTTAAATAATATATAAATATATAATAATATATAACATTAGTATCACTTTCGTAAGTAGTTAGATTTATACATTTTAAGGCTGTTTTGAAAAATGTCTATATTTTTAGTTTTAGATTTTTTTTTGTTATATAGTGAGATTATTATTGATCTAGGATCAAGAATGTCTGTTATACATTGCATTACCTGCTCGTGTATTATGTAAGGTATACTAATATTGCTGTAACTTTTACTGCGTGTTTACCTATTTTTCATAGTATATAGGTTCAGTGCTTTGACTATAATCTCACGTGATGTTAAGAGACGATGTGGCCCAGGATGGTAAACCTACTAGAGGTATTAGTAGTCAAGTGAATCTACCGGGACACTACTATTGGTGTGTAACGAAAGGTTTTAAAACTTAAGGGTGTGGTTGCTACCTAGACGAGCATTATTAGACAATGCCCTACCATAATGATATGGGGTTTCGTCACGATGTTTTCTTTCTTGATCTTGATCGTCGATGACTTTTATGTCATACAAACTAATTACAATAATAAAGTAAGGCCTATTAATACTAATGTCACGTATATAAACAGATAGACATTACGTTTTATAATATTTAAAAACTATTTACCAAAAATGAGACTGCCAAACTATCGGAAAGAAGACTCATCGGAAATCATGGCTTTATACGTCATTAAAAGCATATTTTGTACGTTATAATTGAAGGAATTACCTCCATACATTTACTCATTCGATGTTGTTAATTTACCTTATAAGTTACAATATTACCCATTTGTTATCTTGTAAATTATGTTTAATGAGGGATTTAGTGGCCGCAGTGACACTATATCATAGTGCCAGCGAATTTACTCAGTCGGTCTGTTTTACAAACAGATGTTTCTAGCTTATTACTCATAAATATGGAAGTTTTATTAACGGAGGACTTTTTGTTTAAATGATGGATATTGAAAATACCAGACGCTGTTTACGTTTTTTTTGTGTTGTCATAATTAGACACTAAGCAGATTTAAACTATGCAAGTAGTATTATAACCCTAATTTTGATTAGTCTGAATGAGTAATAGAATTAGATTTAGGGATTAAATATATTAAAAAATTTGCATTTGCAGTTTTTTTTAATTGTTATAGTATGTACTTCCTTGTTTAAATAAATTAAATATCATTTTGATGTATACTTTTTAGGTATACATTTATACCTATTGTTAACTGGTCACTGTGTCCTATAGCTAGTCGTAATCAACCCTAAAAGGCAAAGCTGTCCTAAGGCCCGTTAAATTCATAAAGATAAATTCAGTTAAACTGACTTGAAACGGCGCATGTCTAAATATATTTTACCAACAGCACTGTTTTGATTGGAAAACGTGTTTTATAGCAGAAGTAGGTAAGAACTCAATTATTCAAAAATACTTTGTTCCATTTATGTGTGATAAAGTGTTAAGAACGGCAAAATACTGCCATAGGTTGGTAAATCAACCCAGTTATCGAGAAGAGCCTGGAAGTTATATATATATATATATATATATATATATAAATCCAAGAAATACAAACCAAAATGGAAGTGATCATTCTGAGAATGTCATTACATTTCAATATTGAGTAAACGAGATGGTGCAAGCCCTTCACGAAATAAGAAGGCAAATTGTGGAAAATTTTTATGTATATTTTTATGTATTTTATATATATTTCTGTGTATAATAATCACTCAAAGTTGGTAGGTGTCATAAGATGCAAGTTTTATTGTGACCGTGCCTTGAATCAAGGTCATTCGTTGTGTAATCAGCTTATATGTTATAAAACTGTTTAACTCACGTGGGTCGTGGTTCGTCATAAATATAGTTAAATTATTAATATTATTATCGGAAGGTTCGATATTGCGTCACGTTTGTATGTAAACAGCCGCTATCAAAGAGCTTCGTTGTTAAAAGCGTAACATGATTCGCAGTCAACTTGATAACGCAGTTCTATAGCGGATACTCTTATAGTTTACTGTAATGATAATAGATGCCACTGTTGTCAGTACTCACACATTTGGTATCTAGACTATTATTATTATTATTCGAGAGAGGGGCTATGCAGGCTAAAACAGTCCTGTGTCACTGCGACCTAGATAGATCTATTGTGATCGCCCCATATTCCTAAAGCTCACTGCCTAGACCTACAACCTGGATGTACTGTAGGATCTTTTTGGCAGAGAGCGTCTGTTCCTCCTCTGGGAACAACGCATGTTTGCCCAGAACTCGGTTGCGTATGGGTATTAGTGGGTCACAATCACACAAGATGTGCTTTGGTGTTTCATCTGCGACTTCACAGAATCTGCACTCTCTTGTGTTCTGGGCACTCATGTTGTACATATGCTTGCGCAAACAACAGTGCCCAGTTAGCGCTCTCACTAATACCCGCAACTGATTCCTACTGAGCATCAGGGCTTCCTAAGCTTTTCGCTGAGTATATCCCCTGATGAGCTCTTTGGAATAAATTTGTCCTGGCAAATTATTCCAGAATTCTTTAGCCTTATGGGTGTATTGGTCCCTGGTGTATCTAGACTAATAAAAAATTTAAAGTTTCAGTTTGTAATGTCAAAATAATAAATTTTACTAAATAAATATGAATGTATGAACGCTACGGAAAACATTTTTTTTTAAATTTTGTCTTTGTTTTTGTTCCGGCTAATCTCCGGAACGGCTGGAGTGATTTTGAGGGGACTCTTTTTGGGCGATAGCCGAAGTTACTCCACGTAACTTAGGCTCATTTTGCTTTGGAAAACAATTAGAGTCGAGAGTGAAAAAAAACTCATGAAATAGGTAGTGAATAAAACCCGATTCAGTGCACGGTTTATTGGCAGATGTTTGAAAAATCTTTACTTTTTCTTTGTACGAAAAAAAATTTGGGAAATTATTAAGGTTCCGAGTATAGTATAAAATCTCATGAAGTCATGAACAAAATACAATTTTATGGACATCACCGTCAACACATTATTTTTCAATGATTATTTATTAACTATATTAACGCAGTGTAGAATACATGAAATGCAGGCGGAGCCGCGGCCACACAGTTACTTCATTTAGTAAATTCGATTACAGAAAAAGAGTTACAAATAATTAAAAATGTATTTAATGTTAGCGTGATACAGTTTGTGTGAGGTCTAATAGAGTAACTTCTACAGGTATTTCTGAAACAAAGCAGCAGTTCAGAGCTATGTCTTCTGTAACCCGATATTTATAGATAAACTAGCTGTGTTCCTGTGGCTGCGCCTGCGTTGCATATGTTCTTGACTGCGTTTTAACTTTTATATACTATTTTTTTTTGTTTTGGTACTAAGATTAAATCAACATATTTCTCATAAATTCAAGCACTTCCCCTAAAACTGTGCATTGAATCGGATCTCATTCAATTTTTTATGAGTTTTATTTTTTTAATCGGAACCCAAATTATTTTCAAATAATAAATGTACCCTAAGTTACCCGGAGTAACTTCAGCTATGTATTAAAAAAAAGTCCAGGCAAAATCCGTCCAGCCGTTCCGGAGATTACCAGAACAAACAGACAGACAAAAATTTTTAAAATTGTATTTTTGGTATATGTATCGTATTCATATATCTATTTAGTAAAAAAAATAATTTTGACACTACAAACAGACACTTCAATTTTATTTATTAGTATAGTAGATATAGATATTCGCTGCATTAACTATTTAAGATCCGCTGGAATGGCATGCTAATGGCAGCATAGCATATTTACTTAAAAATATTTATATTAGGAGATCTATTAAAAATAGTGAGATATAATTTCGTCTATCTACTATTAACGCATCTTATGGAAATGCACAAATACTAAATTTTGTAATCAAAGTAACGGAACTCGAAATCTTAAACTATTAGAATAACCATTTTCACTATAGAATATAGTTAAAATATATCTTTAAAATAGCGTTTGACTTATTTACTAATTCTGTTACAAATTATGCTAAAATATATTTTTTTAAACAGCAGCAGAATGGACGTCAACATAATTCTGAAGAAAAACGTTAATATCCATAATCATCATCGTGTCAACGATTCAAAAAAAATTACTTAGAATTTCATAAATAATTAAGTAAGAAATGATCTAGGGTTGTCAATATCCTTCACTGTTGTGAGGAGGAATGTGTTACCGATTGAAGTTGTTATTGCTATTGAGATGTTTACGAAGTTTATTTGAGTACCTAGTCATACATATATACGATAAATTATTTACTTATTTATGTATACAAATGCTAATACAGTAAAAATACATGATATTAGAGGTATATTACGTAACCGAGTCGCAATGTCAGGAGGTTACGTAACTATATAAGAATGACTCACATCTTTTGGATAAAATCGCTGACATCAGACATTTATTCTTGGTTTCGGTCAAGTTATCTTACTGCACATGATATCCATGACAATCTAAAAAAAAATGGAAGCTAATATTTAAATTGTCTTCATTATTACGTCTCACAACGAATTTGCATTTTGTAACTGGGTATGTTTCAATCCCTGACTCATCTCATATGATACATCATATTCCGTTATAATAAGTTTTACAACGTACGTAAGTGGTGTGGTATGATGTGGACAACAAGTGTCTCAAGGAAGTACCAGGGTTCCGATATCTAGGTAGTTTCATTCGCAGTGATAATCATTTGGAGACTGAGATCTCTTCGAGAATATCAAAAGCAGCTTGGTTCTTCGGAATACTACGAACTAGAGTTTGGGATTCACATGACTTGAAGCTGCACACTAAGATCGCTGTATACAAAGCAATTGTTCTTCCGATATTGCTCTATGCTGCCGAGACATGGTGCCTCTATAAGCATGATATTAGACGACTTAATGTCTTTCACATGAAATGTCTAAGATCAATTCTACATGTGAAATGGCAGGACCATATCACAAATAAATACAATAGATAAGGGTAGTGCGTAAATGCATTTCCCCCTCGCCGCGTCAAAAAAAAAAAAATCACAAATTCAGAGATTTTCCGGCGGACCAAGTTGAGTGGCATAGAATCCTTACTTATTAAGAACCAACTGAGATGGTGCGGTCATATTGTACGTATGAGTGATTCTAGACTGCCTAAATCTGTATTTTATTCACAATTATCGCATGGAAAGCGCTAACCTGGTGGCCAATTTTTGCGTTACAGGGATGTAATTAAACGTCATCTTACCGCGTGTAACATACCTTCAGTTGAGTGGGAAGTGCTTGCGAAACAGAGACTAGAGTGGCGCAACTCTGTTAAAGAGGCAGTACAAATATTTGAGGAACATAGAATTAAAGATCTTGATGGAAAACGCCTTCTTAAAAAGAACCGTCCTAAGCCTTCCTATGTGTACACATACAACACTCTCGGTCAGTTACATTGTGCGCCATGTAACCGCACATTCAAGACAAAGTTTGGTTTCGCGAGCCACATTCGCTCACATTATCGAAGATGACAGGGTTCGCCGTTGACGGATACGTCAAGGAGGACATCATCATGATGTGCAATGACGGTTCATTAATACTTTGCTACTTACGCTTGAAAGAGATCTGCTGATAACTGCTATCTACACCTCCACTATAGTAAGCGTTTTTGTTTTAAGTATTTTTAGTTAGCCCTTGTTGTACAATGAACTTCTACCTAATTAATCTGTTGCAGGTCTTACAAATATGCTACCACTTGTATTTCACTCGGAATTTAAAAAAGTATCAACCATTCACAAGGTAATACGTTACAATTTCATTCATCAGTCAGACCGTTTGTATTTAGATAATCTGTAGTTTTCAACGTTATCTGGATACATGTCATCTTTGAGAAAATTTATCTTTACACAAATTCATATTCGGTGACGATTGGCCAAGAATTGTCGATAACTCTGTGATCCCCGTTACTTCTAGACTATAATCGTATAACATTTTTTAAAATAATTACATGAAAAATTACTATTTATTCTTTGGGAGATGTATAGAATAGAACCGAATAGGTTTTTATTTGCATATAACACAACAAAAATATCAAATTTAAATACACAGAAAATACATGTTCATAAAAATATAAAACAAAGTGTTGCATTTATGCAAACAAGGTTCAAATTCAGCCTGATTTTTGCACTAAAACTCAGAGCAGCGCTGTTATTCTGGTTGAACAGTCTTCCTCTAATTTTGCCTGCTTACTGTCCTTGATCTATTCATTTGCTTTTCTCACGTTGTTTTGTTTAATTCGTGGACATGTGTCGCTTTCTACTCCTACTGGCTGACCATTTGTTTAACAGTGGAAAAGTTTGAAATCTCACACCTATTTCAACTAAGGCAAACAGTTGACAGGTTAAAGGATGTAGTCGACAGCGCGCAGTGTTTTCAATTAATACAGATGCAATTATATTTAAGGGTTTTTATATAAAGACGTTGAATAAATTGCATGGCTAACATCAAGTGGACAACCAATCCGTTTGATTTTTTATATAAATGTAAAGATTTTAAAGGCTCGCCCCCTGTCATATCTGGGATGGAACTAAGCTCGGCGAAATGCGGGTGGTGTAGATCGCTATTTCACCTCTGCCTAACCCTTCGGGGATAACAGGCGTGACGTTATGTATGTAAAGAATTTAAAATTAAGACATAAACGACCTCCGATACAAAGACCTGATCTTTTTCCTTGTTATATGCTCAGTACAATAAGTCGATTGTAATTTTTAGACGCCTTATGCAATTGCAAAATAGTTTTCCAGTTGACACACGTGTATGCAAATTATCAATTCGAGTCACACTTGGTTAGCACTTTAGGTATACTTTTATCGCTGTTATGTTGTCGTTTGTTGTCTCGCTCGCGGCTCTTTGTCTCTGTCAAGGTCGACGGATATGAGTCACGCCAGTGCCCCCCTCAGATACCTCTGCAATTACTTGCAATTATACGTTTGTCGTCATCCATGTTGGTTTCGTGATCGCCGGCACAGTTCATTTTCAATCGGTAGCATATTGGCAATTGTTTAAAATATGACTTTGTTATTTAATTTTCTTCTAATGCAGAACTATTTTCTGGCAATATTCTATAATAAAAGCTAAATAAAGTAGGTTTTCTGTATGCCTAATAAAGAATATTATAACATAAGCGCATTCAAAGCTGTTACACCAATTTGTGTCATAAAAGCTTTAATTTCGTAACTCGAACTGGTTACGTCAATATTAAGGGGAATTATTTCGAATCTATACGTACCTATCGACAGTGAAATGGGTTTTGAATTATGAATTTATTATCCGCCATAACGGTAATACGCTTAGGAAACTAACGTAATTATTAAATCGCAATAATTTGTTCCACCAGAGTTTACGGAATGTTAGTTTATAATTTTTTTTATATCTAGAATTATAATTATACTGGTTACTTACAAATTATACGTGTTCGAGATTTTGCAAACGTTCATTAAATTTTGTATCACGTAATAGATAGAAAATAGTTTAACTTGAATTCAATACATGTTCCTCTTTACACTGATATCTATTTTAAAATAGCAGAAGAGAGACCGACGTTGTATGGATCAGAATGTTACCCCATAAAGGTGAGGGACGAAAGAAGATTACATGCAGCTGAGATGCGAATGTTGAGATGGATGTGTGGGGGAACAAGAATGGACAGGATTAGGAATGAATATATTAGAGGAAGTTTGAAAGTGGCGTCAATAACAGACAAGTAAAGAGGCGGTCGTTTATCCTGGTATGGACATGTGATGCGCAGGGAGAAAGAGAAAGTTGTAAGAAAGGTATTGGATATCAATGTGGACGGTTGCATGGGAAGGGGAAGACCAAAGAAAAGATGGATGGACTGTGTGAAAGATGTGTATAGAAAAGGAGTGAATGCGGAGATGACAACAAATAGAGAGGAATGGAAGAGGAAGACATGTTGCGCCGACCCCAAATAAAAATGGGAAAAGGGTAGGGAGATGATGAAAAGAGACCGACGTTGTGACGCTTGTGCATTTCTTTTAAAAAATATAGTAGTAGTTCTAATACCTAAAGATTTCTGACTTGGCGACTTCTATGTCTGTATAACCGTTGTTCCAATAAACTAGTATTTTGCGGCTACCACAATTCCAATTTGTTATAATATTTAGAGTGTCCTTCCCAAAACCGTTCACTACACAACGCCGTGTCAGCTTTGATTAAATTTTGAGTAAAATGAATTCAGAAAAAAACAATTTACTTGTTTTTCTGTGCTAGTTATATTTAATTAAGATATGGCATGAGGTAAACGGGCTGTTTCAAGTCTCAAGGCTATGAATTGTCTGTACACGAACGGATAAATGTTACGTGTGGCATGCAACGACTGACATTTATAAATTTATTTAGACACGCTTATATGCCAACCCACTCACTCTTCTAAATATGTGATAAATTTGGGTCTTCAAGTAGGTAATAATAATATAAAATGTTTTATTTCTTCTAGCTCAGCAAAAATTTTTTTTTATATGTCTGTCTGTTCCGGGTGAACTTCACAACGGCTGGACCAATTTTGACGGCACTTTAGATAGCAGAAGTTACACCGCGAAATACTTTACTTTTTCGAGAATAATCAGGGTTTCGCGTATAACAAATTAAAACTCACAAAATTGTGAATAAAATCCGATTCAATGCATAGTTTTACTGATCTGCTTAACCCCTTGAGCACTTACCTGGCGTTTACGCCAGCTTTCTATTGTTTTTCTATTGTCATATTTTTATGGGTACTCGACACATTTATGTTACTAGCAAAAATTTACGTATAATTTTTTTTAAATGCCGTTTAGAATATATGAAGGGCAGGCGCAGCAGAGTGCACGCAGCTATAGTAAATATAAAAGCAATCCTCATGTAGTATATTTTCGGTAATACCTTTCTCTATCAGCATCTGTATTATCTAGATCAGAGTTCCCCAAACTTTTTTGTGTCGTAGACCCCTTGCCTAAAATATTTTCTTAGCACTTGCCTTTTTAAGATTCAGGAAACGAATAAACATTTTGTTCCACATTCGTATTTATAGAGTGACGAATTGAACAAGTCAGTGCAAGGTAGCGAAGCTCTGAGACTGCGACTCTCAGGTTTTTACAAGTTCAAAATGTATTGCGACCACAAAGCGAATACCAACATCCTACAACTTACACAATTTTATGAACATATATGATAATCTTTTTACTTCATAGGTACTTTTATAAATAATGTATATGTTTTGATATTATAAGATAGTATGATTTAAGTAAATAGGTTCGTGGTAACTATCGTGGACCCCCATTTTCATTTCATGGACCTCCAAATATTTTTTTTCGCTGACGTAGACCCCTTGCAGGTTGTCATAGGTCCCTAGGGGTCGATATAGACCACTTTGGGAATCACTGATCTAGGTATTATGTTTCATAAGTAAGTGTTGATCGGTGTCGTTGGTTGGCTAACGGTTACAGACGATCCGCTTAGCATATGTTATGAAATATTTACATTATATCTTATGCAATATCTTCGTTGTTTTTGTAATTCTCGCAATGAAACTCCAGAGCTGAACGCTTGTACGTGTGAATTGGTCTGTTAACTTAAGTTTAAGCCCTACGAATTTTCTATGATAGTTGCTCGAATATCCTCAAAAGCAAACTGCAAAGATATGGTATTATGATATTCTATTCTTAAGCAAAAATTTTGTTTGTCTTTGCGGTAACGCGCCTCGATGGCCTGCCTCGGTGGCGCAGTTGTGTTACGTTAAGACTGTCGTTCTGAGGTCTCGGGTTCGATTCCCGGGTCGGGTCAAGTGATATTGGGTTTTTCTAGAATTGGGAGTCTGGAATTTGTTCGCTCGCCTCTTGACACGTCTGGGACGGAACTAAGCTCTGCGAAATGTGAGTGGTGTAGTTCACTATTTCACTTATGCCTAACCCTTCGGAGATAACAGGCGTGAGCTTATGTTTTTTTTTTTTTTGCGGTAAGCGTAATAAGCGTATGTGTATATGCGCTTCTAACAATTACAGTGGTGTTCGCAGAATTGCTATTGATGTCATGCTTCATTAATTATTCACTGTCAAAAGCAAATCGGTGCAAAATATTGCAGAATCTGCGTAGTAAAAAAAAGAATTTTAATATAATTGATAGACTTCAAAATTTTAATAGAAATACTAATGATGCATAAGGAAGATGGAAGGTAAAATCTTAATGCAGTATATCTATTTAAAGAAAACTCCGTCATACGAAGATGTTTTAACCAATTTTGGGTAATTGCTAATTTATATATGATGAGATCAGGCAACATCGTTTCACGATAATCGAGCTAGTTTCTTCGAAGCAAAGTCGCTGTGAATATTCTCGCCGTGGTATTTAGTGGTCCTTTCACGTCACAAACCGGGCTAAGGCCGGCCGACGACCGCCGCTACCGTTACGGCAATAACGGCTACAAGTGTTTCTGTGAAGGTTTGAAGTTTATCAGCAGAAATGTGGTAAATACCACTAACATGAACTAAATCACTAGTATTGTAATAGCTAAATCTATGGCTCCGCTTACATCCTCTGTTAACTTTGCCCTCCCAATACATCTTCGATAATTTAATGCATATTCGTAAAAATTTAGACAAGCTAGATCTAGTGAATGATCGTCATAATTTTAATATTAGAAGTAAAGACAAGTTGTCCGGAACCACGCTTTAGGTTAAGTAAGTCTAATAAAAGCTTTATAGGTAAGAGTATTCGGTTTTACAATAAGATCCCAAGTAACATTACCGATTTACCTGACAATAAGTTCAAGTATTATGTCAAGCAAGTTTTAATCTCAAAAGGTTATTACAGGGTGGATCATTACGTGAACGATAGTGATGTCTGGAATTAACCCACATCTCTGTGCGCACCCGCTAACATTATTAAAACTACGATTTGTACAGTTTTTTATATGACAAAAAAAATGATATATATTATATTTATAAAAAAAAAAGAACCAGATCGAGTTTGTTGCCTGCGCTCTTCTCGACTGGGTTGTTTTCTGAACGGGTGCTAGTGTTTTAGACGTTCATAAGCGCCTTCTTAGGGCCTAAATTGAATAAATAAATTTTGATTTTGATTTTGATTTTGTTGCATTTGTCTGTATTCTATATACCACTTAGATATTTAATCATTTGCTTGTTCATGGGAACGTGCTGGTAGTGTTTCATTTTTTTGTTGGCTGAATTTGGGCTTTATTCGTGCGTTTTATTGACTATTTTACCTAATTCAAACTATGTACTGTATAAACTGCCCGAAATATATACATACGTACATACATATCATCACGCCTTTCTCCCGTGGGGGTAGGCAGAGATTACGTCCTTCCACTTTTTACGATCTTGACACACCTCTTTCGCTTTCTCTACTTTCATGAGCGCTTTCATACATGCTCGTCGGTTATGAGTACTTTTTACCTGGCCTTTATTTAACACATGATTGATTTGGTCTAGATACGTTCGCCTAGTACGTACCCTTACCGACTTGCCCATTCACCCTCGCCTTATAAATTAATTTCGTTAATCTTCTCTCATACATCCTCTCTACATGCCCAAACCAACTAAGCATACCTTTCTCTATTTTGGTCACCACATCCTCTACCACACCACAGCGTTCCCTTATCATACTATTACTGACTTTGTCAATCATCTTCACTCCAGCTATACTTCTCAGACTTCTCATTTCCACCGCGTTAATCTTACTTTCATGCTTCTTCTGCCAAACCCAGCATTCACTACCATACCTAAGTGTAGGGACCAGGACTCCTCGGTGCACAGCCAAACGCGCCTTTTCAGTCACTTTCTGGCTGCACATGAAGTTACGCAGGGCCCTATTATATCTATGTTAAAAACGATATAAATCTAAGACAACAAACAGCCATAGCCTATTTTGTAATATTTAAGGATAAGAAATGAAGATAATCTTTGTTTTTTTTTTTGTTTATGTTACTATACTATACTTTAATTGAGATAAATTACATTGACGTATTGGAAAAAATATATATCGTTCTGTTGTAGTCATTGGTGAACGTAATATAATTCAATGGGTTTATTAAGCTTTATTTTTACTAATTTTCATTTTATTTTATTTTGTAATAAGTGGAAAATTGGGTGGAAATATAATAATTACCATGTGCCTTGGAAATTGAATGTAGTTTTTTAAGCAGCCGTGAATTGTTAAATTTGTAGTTATAAATTGTATTGTTAAGTTAGAATGTTGTAAATTAGAGAATAAAAAGAGATAGCTGATAGTATCTTGTTATTTAATGAAAGTGTCAATAGGAAGACAGCTAATGTAAGCGATTTGATTGATACGAGTTAGGTTGATCTGGTTTCTGAATCATCTTTTTTTTTGACGAGGGGAATGCATTTACGCACTACCCTTACCTATTGCATTAGTGAGACCAAAGTCCCCCAATGCAATAGGTAAGGGGGCGCGGAGGGACGTCTCCGCGCCAGTGTGGGACTCGCCCGGACATGAAGAGTCTGGAAATACCCACTAAACCCCCCGGAGCCGTCCGCCGCATTTGGGATGGGGAGGACACGGGATTTTGGATGGGGACGACACGGGATGGTTTCTGAATCACTTGAATGGAACTCGTTAAATTAATTTATTTCTCTGTAACTTCAAATATAATTATATAAATTATACAATAATATAGGAGTGTTCTATATGTCCTCAATAATTAGTTATTGTGTTAACAATATATCACAAAATATAGAAATCAATGTAACTGCTTGTAATATTCTTTTATACACTAAAGTAGTTTTTTTTTTGTTATTAATTTAACTATTGTATAAATTTTGAAAAGTATTTCTCTCTTTCCTATTTATGAATTATACTGATAAAAGTGAGGTATCAACAATAATTATCATTTTCTGCTATAAGTGATAACTTATATGATGTCGAATATTAGATACGGCCGCTACATAGTACATACTTGCGATCTTGTACACTTTCTTCGTTACGTAAACATAGCATTCTAGCTAGGCCTCGTTGACTCAGACAACTTCGTTCCCCAAGTTTCTCTTCTTTTCAAATGTATTCAATACTTGCAGTCCATATAATAACAGTTTCCTTTCTTTGGGTTTTAGGTATTTAAAATTTTGCAACATGTCTTTAATTTTTTTTGATGTTTTAATTATAGTATTGTAAGAAACGTGGTGATCGTATAATTTTTATTTCCCTGGTAATCCTATGTTCACTACATTGACTTTATTATAATTTTTTAAGTTTTCGCGTTTCATATTTAAGTTCAGTTAATTTTAACGGGTTTTCACGCGTTACCTTTGCTTTTTTCTATCCCGACGTTTCGGCTGGGTTTCACCAACCGTGGTCACGGGCTGACTGGCGGTGCGCGGCGTCGCCTAACGCGTTGAGGGGTATTTTGATGAACTACCCCCGTTTGGTCTTTATATTTATTATAGTCACACATTATAGTTGTGTGTTGTAACTATAATAAATATAAAGACCAAACGGGGGTAGTTCATCAAAATACCCTTCAACGCGTTAGGCGACGCCGCGCACCGCCAGTCAGCCCGTGACCACGGTTGGTGAAACCCAGCCGAAACGTCGGGATAGAAAAAAGCAAAGGTAACGCATGAAAACCCGTTAAAATTAACTGAATTGACTTTATTACTCTCATAACTTTTTCTATATTACAAAATATACACTACTATTTAGCCAACGCATGAAAGGAATCATGAAAAATGTTCAGCTAACGGATAAAAAGATATTTAGATGACTTTAATAAATGAGAATACCTTGGAGTTATGTAAGAATTCGAGATTCACTTCGAGATTTATATTTTAGATATTTTATTTTCATTTTTATATTTACATTGAATTTTGCTTTCTAACTATGGGTGCCGCGTAATGGAAGCCGCAGCGTGGGTAGGCTCCCCACGAGGTGGACCGACGACCTGGTGCAGGTCGCGGGAGTCCGCTGGATGCGGGTGGCGCAAGACCGGTCGTCGTGGAGATCTTTGTCCAGCAGTGGACGTCTTTCGGTTGAATGGATGGATGGATTTACATTGAATATGAAATATGGATAAATGACAACTACTACCGATTCTTGCAATCTCAGTTTCAGGTCTCTCACAATTAACCTCTATATAATTTATCCGCGCTGGTTGCAACAAGTTTTTGATTTTATTGTGGCTAACGGTTTAGTTGTTGTTCATCACCAATTGGCGCCTAATCCTAACCAGATCGAGTTTCTTGCCTGCGCTCTTCTCGAGTGTGCTGATTTTTGAACCGGTGGTAGTGTTTTGGCGTTCATAGGCGCCTTATTAGGGCCTAAATTGAATAAAGATTTTTTTCCAATGTCCTCAGACTTTATTAACTTGATTTCTGCAAATTCTATATCTGTCGTAAAAATAGATCATAGAGCTTTATTTGTGACAGTATGTATGTGTTTAAACTTGGGATGCACTTGCTGGTTTTTTTATCTAACCCATAAATAAAAGAACCCTATTTATTTTCTTAATTGTGTTTTCCTTGTCAAGTTTAAACTTTCAAAATTCAAGTCTCGGTTATAAGACAGTCTGAAATTCACATTTAATAAATATTGCGTGGTAAGTAACAATTTTCTGTCATCATATCTTGGAGAAACAAATGTCGGTCGGTTTTCGGATAGCTGTTATCAATCAAAATATATTTGACGTCTGTTGGTCTTGTCACTTCAGATTTATAAGTATGTTCACTTGTTTGAAATGCGTATACGTTTTCTGTTTGATCATGCTTAATAGATTTCCAAAACAAGGTATTTCTTGAGGTGCGCTTCTGTTACGTAATTTTTTGTTGGTTAGATTTGATTGCTTATTGGTTGAGATAGATTGGCGGTTTTTCAGTTAATAAAATGTTAGGCTATTGAAAATTCTCTTTAGGTCATTAATCAAACCTGCAATTTCTAACAAAATCTTTTGTTAAAATATGGACTGGGATAGAATATTTGTTGATTATAATTCATCTGGTCAGTGTTAACCTCTATCACTTAACTACGACACAATGAATCCATTGGCAATAAAGACCAGAACAATTTTGGATGGAGCCGAACACAGAATATCATTGTTCTGGATAAAAGCCCATGTAGGTGTCCCTGGAAACGAAAGGGCGGACCAACTCGCGAAAGCGGCAGCGCAACAAATTAACACCAAACCTCATTACGACAAGGTCCCGGTTTCATTCGCCAAGAGGCAAATCAGACTCCAGTCTCTTGACGAGTGGGGCCGGAGGTATCGAGAAGGGACAACCGCCGGAGTCACCAAAATCTTCTTCCCGGACGCAACATCCGCATATAGAATTGTTAGGAAATTAACATTTATGAATATATTGACGCAGGCTCTAACGGGACATGGCGGTTTTTCGGCATACTTACATAAATTTAAATGTAAGGATAACTCGTCATGCGCCTGTCAACCTGACAAAGATGAAACTATTATGCACATTCTCCTGGACTGCCCCATACACGCATTAGAAAGATATACGCTACAGCAAAAACTAGACACAGATATAATACAAGAAAATATTAAAATTATTATGAAAAATCCGGAATACAGACAAACATTTATTGATTACGCGATAACACTGGTGAAAAAAGTAAATTATAGAAATAAAAAATAAGCTCATCATTAGTACCTCGACTCATAATCTCTGATCACGTCAGAAGAACTCGGTTTTAAATTAAAAAAAAAAAACCTCTATCGCTCTTCCTTGAAAAAACGTGATATCATCAATGATCAAGAAAGCACACAGACTATTGAAGCGACCATGTTTTAGTGCAAATGTATTCGAAGACGACGTGTGTTGACTTGGGTTTAAATGAGCTTGAACTTCCAATAAAGGAAGATATCGTGATGAAGACATAGAATGCATATTCGAACGTCGATCTGACTAGCATCACCATTACATTAAATAGTAGCAGCATAACTTCAGTCCCTTTCCATCTAGGCTTAGAGATTGATCCTTTTAGGTAATGTCGCCACTTAACATTGGGCGGGATTTTAGCCAAATGCTAAACCTATGATGGCGCAGCGAGTAGTACGGGTGTGTTCGATCCCACCTATCTAACTCTAAAGTTATCCTGAGCTTTCGGTGAAGGACAACAACGTGAGGAACCCATAACAAGGTAGTAGGGCATTTTATAATAATGCCCGCCGGGGTAGCTACCACCCTCAACTTTGAAAACATGTCGCCAAATATCATGCCAAATCGCTAAGTGTGTTTACTGTCCTTGACCACATCGTCACTTAACATCAGGTGAGATTTTGGTCAAAGCACTGATCCTATACTGTGTAAAAAAAGCTATACGATGAAGCGTACACATACCACATAGATGTACAGCATACACATGTGTGTATGCAAACGATTTTGTGAGTGACAAATTGGATGTTTTTCTGTTTAAATATGTCAGTTACGTTATAATTCGAATAATACACGTATTTTTCGTGGAATGTGGATTGTGAATGGCAACATTGAACGGCGGGTCGTCGACCGCGATGCGCCGTGACGCAAGTATGGCAACTTTCTAACTGGCGACGTCAGCGCACGGACATTTTGGTTAAGGCCGGTCGCTGCACCGCGCAGGGTTGCCTTGTGCCGTTTCAAAATATTACATACTATTTTGTTAATTCAGTTTAGTAATATCGCGCGTAATCGTTGTTGTAAATCATATTTCATAGATTATGACTGTTTCGTGGTGTTTAAATATGTTTAAGACCAATTTACATTCGTAATGAAGCAAAACAACCTCTATATATTATGATTTCATTTTATATTGCATCATATGTAGGACATTATTAAAATCGAAAACAGTCATTGAGAAGAACCGGCAAGAAACTTAATTTCTTTTATCTGCCTTAACCAATTTTTGTATTCATGAATAAAATATACAAATAAAATAGTTTCTTTATTTCTTTTTGAAGTTATACTTCTTTTGGTGCGTTAGGGAAAGATGATAACAGTACATTTTTAAGATGCGCGCGCACACCGTCACAATAAACGACACCCTGAAGTTAGTTGTCAACATTTCAGTTTTGTCTATTATTACGTCAAAAAAAAGTATAACTTCTTACGTGCGTACATAAGTACACACATACATATATATATATGTTTATAGTTATTGATATAATATGCGTGTTTATTTTTTATATCAAATAAATTAAACTGATCGTTTTTTTTCAAAAAAAATCCTCGATTATGGTATAGATTACACTAAATTAGGTACGTTTTTAAACTGGTCTTTAAAAAAAGTCAGGTTTTTTTTATTGGGCAAAATATATATTTCTGCTATTTTTTTGTTTATGCAAATCGAAAGTTGTAACATTCTCCAATTCCCCTTTTTAACACATTTTGAGCCACGAATTAGTGTTCTTTGATATCATAGTTTGAGAAATAACTAAAAATTTTGACTGAAAAGAATGCGTTAGGTCTAAGTTGGATACAGGTATATGTAGTTCTATCCTAGATATTTATTTATTGTCTAATTTGATCTGATAGTCAAACTATAACTTTTATTACACAGAGAAAACAATTTATGTTGTAAATAAAATTTATTTATTATTTTTACAGGTAACAGAGATTTCAAGGGTGTTTTAAACCTTATTATACGATAAAGGGTAAGGTCTTCAAAATAAGTTTTAATTTAAAACTGTTGCTAGATTTTTAAGATTACAAGCGGTGCATTTTAATAAAATTTGTCGTAATTCCCCGCGTTTAAGGACTGTCACTTATATTGACTTATAGTCACGTGAGACTAGAAAGAAGGCCCTCTCCCAAAAAAATCACGAAATATCACAAGGGTTGAAGTGGGTGTAATGAGATATAACGTCATTTATTTTTCCGTTGAAAATGCAATGTGTAAACTGAGGAACGGTGGGTTATCTTGAATCGCCGCTGCCAGGTAAGATTTCCCAGAATTAAATTAGTTTATACCTGTACTTAAAAATAATATTTTGACAATAATTACGATATTTTCAGCCAAAATAATACCCGTAAGTTTTTGTGGTTAGTCTACGCGAAGAATATACTCGACTCCATTATGACCATATTGACAATCTTTTAAATTAATACTTACAATTGAAAAGTTAATTAGATGTTTGGTATTGCATTTTGAAATCAGCTTAGTGTATTCATTTTATTCCATACTAAATTTCTTTTTTTATTATGATTTTTTTTAATGTGTAGACAATATAAATATATTTGTTACACGACGAATCAACAGGTTATTATATAAATGCAGTGGCGTCCCTAAAGTGAACAGATTGTTCTCTAGAATCTTATGGCAATTCGAACAAAACCGTACGGGGCTAGCCGGCGAGCGGCGGGTCGTTGCTCCCGGGCTCCTGAGGCCTTCCTTACCGCTACGGGTTATTTCTAATCTTATATACACAGGTGTTCAGTTTTAACACGATTTGTATTATCATCAGTTTTAATAATATTTGAAAAAAGTAATACCATAGCCGTAGCTCCGTCTGCAAGAGACGACGATATATTTTTTAAATTTGTACGGAATAACAAGTTATAGATTGAGGTCTAGACACCAAATAGCTCATATATCATTAGGCACTGCCTTAATTTTATGTAATATATAAATATAAAAAGCTTTTTGATACGGTTTTCTTCTTTGTTCAGATATTATTATTTTTTTTTTTCGTTTATAAAGTTATGATTAGCGTTTTAAAAAAATATATTTTTTTTATAATGTAAAGAATAAGGATCTAAAGAAGGAACACAATAATAGTTATTTAAATCTTTGGGTACTTAACTAAAATTGGTACATGCAAGGTATAACTAGATGTATATTATTAAATAATTTATTTTTTATTGCAGATTACATTTCTTATATATGTACTCGTGTAGATAATATTTTGAAAAAAGAATCATGTTAATTTATTGAATTGTTTTCGAGTTATAATCCAACTAACGGACGGACAAACAGACAGGAGATGTTGACTTTTAAGCATTAAAGTTGTAGTGTTATGAATAAAACTGTTCGACAATAAAAAACTTGGATTAAATTTCGAACACTTGTAATAATTAATAGACAGTAACAAGAATAAAGGTTTCAAGTGCTTGACATAAATATAATATTATGGGTAGGTACCTGAGCAATCTATTTTATCGTATTCGAGTGTTGTTCGAATGGTGGATGCTTTTAAGGTCATCGATTTGATTGATTGATTGAGATCGTTATGTTGTACATACAGACATAACGTACGTAAAAAGACTGGTAAGAAGTCTCGAATATTTACACTTGAAATAATTCATCATATGTAGCCTAGATCCTTCATCGAGTGCACTACAATGTTGATCTGAACATTATATTCAAATCGGCTCAGTAATTTACTGATAATGACTATGGTGAAACAAAGAAAGGTATGACAAAGGTGAAACATTTTCAAGCTATACATACCTTTTTTTTTTTTTTTTGACGGGGGGAAATGCATTTGCGCACTACCCTTATCTATTCACTACCCTTATCTATTCACTACCCTTATCTATTAAGCTATACATACCTACTAGTTTGCGAAATTAACCAATTTTTTTTTATCGATAACACATTATATTGTTTAACATTAGCTCAAAAGAGAAAACGGTACTGTACTGTTTTTACCTTTGTCTTTTTTTATATGTATGTAAATTATGTAGATTATATAACGTAGCAATGCACTCGAGGAACAATATAGTCTCTCGATCGTAGCCCTCGTTATTTAAAGCAATTACTATGTTATTTCAATACAACTCCGAATCACATTCAAAATCAAAATCAAAATTTATTTATTCAATTTAGGCCCTAAGAAGGCGCTTATGAACGTCTAAAAACACTACCACCGGTTCGGAAAACAACCCAGTCGAGAAGAGCGCAGGCGAGAAACTCGATCTGGTTCTTTTTTTTTTTCATAAATATAATATATATCATTTTTTTTTTGTCATATAAAAAACTATACAAATCGTAGTTTTTAGTGGAAGCACAGAGATGTGGGTTATTTCCAGACATCACTATCGTTCACGTAATGATCCACCCTGTAATAACCTTTTGAGATTAAAACTTGCTTGACATAATACTTGAACTTATTGTCAGGTAAATCGGTAATGTTACTTGGGATCTTATTGTAAAACCGAATACTATTACCTATAAAGCTTTTATTACACTTACTTAACCTAAAGCGTGGGACGGCCAACTTGTCTTTACTTCTAGTATTAAAATTATGACGATCATTCACTAGATCGAGCTTGTCTAAATTTTTACGAATATGCATTAAGTTATCGAAGATGTATTGGGAGGGCAAAGTTAAGATTCTTGAAAATTCTTGAAACTTGTTCTTTAGAGATACGCGTGGTCCCAAATTGTATATTGCTCGAACAGCTCTCTTTTGTGACGTAAAAATGGTGTCTACCTCTGCTGCTGTACCCCACAGCAAAATACCGTAAGACATTAAGCTGTGAAAGTAAGCAAAGTAGACTAACCAACCAACTAACATTTTTTTAAGCTTATACGTGACACACGTAATCGTTACGTAATTTATATAAAAAATAATTAATTATTAGCGACAGTTGATTTATTTTTAACTGAAAGACGACCATTGCTGGACATAGGTCTCTGCGAAAGATCTCCACGACGACCGCTCTTGCACCACCCGCATTTAGCGGATTCTCGCGACCTTCACCAGGTCACCAAACGCATTACGTGAAAATATTTATTATACAATTTAATCGTAGTTCAGCGAAAAAGAAAGCAATGGTTATAGCGATAGCAAGTCATGGAATGTACAAAAAGTCGCAATATAAACGAGACAAAAAATCAATTAAAATGCTATCGTTCTATAGCGGCATTGGATCGCGTCCTCGCGATGGCAATGCATTTATAACATTTCGGTTTCGTTTTTGTCCGGTGTCACGTACGCGGTACGTCGCCGCCATGATGATATCGCGACGCCATGATGCCACAACGTTTCGATTCGCCACGCCGGCGAGCGTTTGCGACGGACATATTATGGGCCGGCGAACGGTACTCGACTTTCTTTTTTCATAGCCGGGTTGGTCATTTTATCATAATCGTCATCGTCGCTAACAAACACCATGCGTATATATATACACGTCTTGATACTAAAAGGACAATTTTTTAAACCGGTTTTTAACAAATTATCCATATTTCACTAGAAAATGAATTGTCCAAAATTCTATACACATAAGCACATATAAATTGTGTTATAAAATGAAATATATTTATCGTAAACGTTAATATATGCATTCATATACATATCTCCTAATATATTTCTATTGTTTACTTTTACATTAGGTTTTATCATGTTCCCGGTGGGTTCGCTGCAGGGGGCGACGCGGTGCTTGCGAAAGCCACCCCGTGTCGCCCCCATCCCAAATGCAGCGGACGGCCCCGGGGGGTTTTGGTGGGTATTTCCGGGCGACTCTCGCCCGGGTGAGTCCCACACTGGCACGGAGCTCGTCACTCCGTGCCCCCTTATCTATTGTATTTGGGGGACTCTAGATCCCACAAATACAATAGATAAGGGTAGTGCGTAAATGCATTTCCCCCCGTCACAAAAAAAAAAAAAAAGGTTTTATCATGTTACGATGATTTGTGCTGTAAATTATAACGTTTGCGCCATCTTATGCACTCCAGCCGACCCCTTTGAAATTGAGACGCTATAATCTAAAATTACTTGTCTAGTGTAACATGAATTATTATAATTTTGTGAAACCCAGTTGAACGTTTGAGTGTTGCGTAAAATTAGCGATATTTCTGACTACATACACAAACAAAGACATACTTTGATAACATAAAATTGAAAGATAGATTAATATTCGGCAGAAGGACGTGTCTTTTATTCCAAATAACCACATAATCTCAACGAGGAAGATGTTGCAGGTAAAAGCAAACGTCTATATTTATTCAACAGAATCGTACGTTTATCATTTACCTGAATTCACAATCAGTGATAAGTTGGATAACTGATTAGGCATTATCAGTATAACTGCATCCTTTGTTTCCTAAGGCGTGGTGTGGTTACTTCAAATTATCCGCGACGTAGATACGATGCGTGATATCATATTTTATAAACTTTTGTGGGTTTTTATTCTTATGTCTATATTTTGAGATACTACTAATATGATGGTTTGAACGATCTTTGAAAAGGTATGAATTTGAATCTTAAAAGGAGATTAAGCCTTGAACCTGTGTACAATTAAAGATACGCTCCATCTTAAATGCACTAATATTTTGCCCGCAATTACAAAGGCGAAAATATGAAGAAGACGGCTCAATGGTAAAGAGATCGGATACCGTGTTGACTGGCGTCTGTTCGAATAGACTATAATAAGATTGGGTTTTGACTGATGATTTCGACTGTCGATAGATTATTATTGTTCTTTGAGCTGTAATTTATTTATCATCAGATGAAGTGGATATATTTGCCGAGCTTTCAAAAAAACCTACATCATCATCTCCCTACTCTTATCCCATTTTCATTCAGGGTCGGAGCAACATATCTTCTTACATTCCTCTCTATTTGCAGTCATCTTCGCATTCACTTCCTTCTTAAACATATCATCTTCCACACAATCAAGATACAAGTTTATTAAAAAATAAATGTTACATTTTTTTTTTAAATTTATGTAATGTCTATGTTAACTCTACCATCGGTGTTTCATTTTCTTCGCGATTTGAACATTTCCCACTAATAACATTAGTTGGTCTACATGACGCATACTCATGTGATGTGTTTGTTATGTTTATTACATTCGATATTATCGCCCATAGATTGTACAATACAGAAAACAGACTGTTTACTTCGTATAAATGTTATAATTCGTAGTAATTATCGATAATTCAATACGTATTTGTAATAAATAAATCGCTTTGTTGCACATATGCAAGCAATATATAACATATGATACATATATCAAGACGAAAATTTTCGTCCGGTGTGTGTTACCAGTGAGGAGTAGTTGCTCATAATGCCATTCAAAGGAAGGCTCAAGGTTACTCTAAGACTCCACCAAAGAGGGCAATGCCCTGGAATGGTATCCTCGCCTACCTACCTTGCGAGGGGCATTCAAAGGGCATTGAAAAGAGTTTCGTTTATAATTAGAAATGAGGAGATCAACAGAAGAACTACAGGAATCGACGTTGCTCAACGTATTGCCGAACTCGACTGGTTGTTGTTTTAAAGATTGGAAAACAACATTGTTGCACTCAACATTTCAATTAGCCAGAGGTAGGAGCAAACGTGGACAGTGCTAAGTGACGTCGCCTGATATAAGTAGGTTAGATAAACTACTATGATGGTTTCAGTTATCAAAGATATACGCAAGAGTTGCACGAGCGGTCTCCTAGCTCCAGTTTATTAGATAGTGCGTAAGCTTCGTGAATGTGGCAGCGGAATATTTTCTGAGTCTATTATTTTAGTCATAGATAACAGTATCCCCGCAATGCGACTTACATTTTATATCAAATAGCTTACCCAACAATATTTTAAGTAAGTAAGCCCGACACACTCCGGGTCCCCCTCAGGCGACGACCCACGACGTGCCTCGTTCCCCAACTGGGGAGGCTCTTGACGTCGCCGCCAGCGCGATACAGTAACACTGCCCAAGCATTGAGCAATTACACGCACAACACTCCATACACACTCATGCATAACATGCAGGTACATAGGTCCTGTAAGGAACCTTTTTTTTTTTGTAAATAAAGAATAAAGAAAAAATGTAGGGTTTAGCTAGGATAAAAATTCCGCGGGAGTTTTCATACTCAGGTAGCGGCCAAGCCGAGGTTCGAACCCTTGAGCTAGCTACCTTTTGCGGCTGAGTGCCTTCAGCACTCGCCCACAAAGTTCGGTGAAGTTGTAAAGGCCCTTCCGGTCAACAGCATTAGCTAGGTAGGAAAAAAAAAATTTAAGTAAGGTAATGTATAACTCTGATTTTAATAATAGAATATTTCGATTCTGTATAAATTGAATGAGCTTACATACTTTGTTTGTACTATCATCCATTGTACCACCGTACATGTCGACGTTATCACGCATTAATCTATTCATTATCTTATCTATGTTCAGTTTGCCCGACGGCAATGTTTGTCAAATTCCAACGGTTCTTATATGTTTAACGAATTGTTCTCTCATGACGTAAACGTTTTCGTTGACAAGTTTTTATATTGTCTCTCAGCTTGCTTTATTGTACAAGTTTAGAATTGTTACTATGCACACCGTTATCATCACGTCGTTTGTATTTTTATTAATAATACGTGGTTTTTTAATAGCACTAATAATATTTTTATATTTTATATGATATAGAACTGAATTTTAGGAATGTTGTGGACAAAAATATAATAGCGTCTTTCGAGAAGGCTTCTTGTATACGTATGGTGTGAGCTAATAAAAATTATGCAAATCTAAGGCGTGCTCAGACTGAAACACGGACTCCGCGGCGCGGCGAAGCGAGACCTCAACTACGCGTGACGACCATGCGGCCGCGGACTGTCACGCTTGGCCACCTCGCGTGACCGTTCCGTTCGCCTTCGTTATTACTCGCAATCACTTTGAGCGTGAACTTAGAATTTACCCGTGACTTTTCTCTTTTTAATAAAAAAAATTTGGTTGTTGTTTTTCCTATTTTGACTTGCACATCTGTTCTTTTTGCTCACTGTAACACTCGAATTAAAAGCATGCTCAGTCTCCGGCACACTGTAGACGGACGGACATTGCCATTTGAGACTGATTAATCAAAAATAATTGTGCCAATACAAAGATAGGGAAGTGTTTTAATTTTTGAAACGAAGCAATAATAGTTTAAAAACGAAGTAGTAGTATTATTTTGCTTACAGAGTTAGTACTCAATTTTTAGTACATTAGAATTCCTGTCTTCAATTATCTTTTTGTCTTTAAGAAGCTTACCATCGTTTTTGGACTAACTTTGGTATTAATAGAATAAAAACAAAACTGGGGTATATAGATTTTTACAAGGGTTTCATGTAAACAAAAACTCTTTGAAACATGTTTGTATCTGTTACTGGAAATATAATCGGTCATTACTGTAATTGCGAATAACGTTGCTTACGTATTTATTCGCTTTGGATAAAACAACACTTTTTATAGCTTAACCAACTCGCTTTTGCACCGGTAAGCTACGTTACGTTATACGTGATCATAAATGCAGCTTTCTATACTAATAGCAATATTTTTTTTTGATATCGTGTTCGACCTTGATCTGATTCGTGAGAGTAAATAATGAAGAAAATAATGCAGTTTTCGACACTTGTTATTACGTTAAAAAAAGATTGTATGCACAATATATATTTGACTCTTCTAAATATTTTAAATCTTTCTATCGCATACGCTAGCGTCGTGAATTAGGTTACCCAGCACAGTTATTCAAGGCTACGACATACGACTCTTCAAAAAGGGACTCAAAACGACTTCTATGGTCGACAATGCATCGGTAATACTCCTAGTGTTGCAGTTACCCTTAGCCCACGGTAGCCATTTGCCAAAAAAAATCTCTGAATGAATGAAATTGTAAAGGTTGCTGTTGTAAATATGTTGTAGTATTTAGTAGTAGATTATTGCGTATTTAAAAGTGCGTTACAACAGTATATTAAATCGTTCGATTTTTTTTTTTGTTTAGTTTAGAGAAAATATATATGTACCGGAGTGGATAGCTCATTATGAATACTCCTATTATAATTTGAAATTCGAATGCTAAATAATTATCCGTATCTTTATACGAAAAGGCAACTAATTGATGTCGATTCTTGGAGCGTGACCCTGCTACTGCATCTATAATGCGTAACGAGCACTCTTGAATAACTTGTGTTTTATATATAGAATTTTGTGAAGCAGCTTTACATTCTCTTTTAAATATTACGCAAGAGTAATTCTCTATAAATTCTTTCTGTTAGTAGGTATTTATGATAGGTAAGCTTCAATTTTTTCCAATTACACATATTACAACATGAAAATAAGAAAGATAACGAATCCTGATAAGTAACACAAAATGCAGTAGAATGTTATACTACATTTACCCGTGAAGGTAATCGTAAATAGAGAAAGTAATAAATTCGGCTTAGTGGGAATTGGTGGGATGTAAACTGAACAACAAAGTGGAATTCCTTAAAACTATGTACTAGTTTAGTGACAAAGGACTAAATTCACACACTACATTAGTATAACAATTCGGTACTTAGTTACTATATCCGTTCGTGATTTTCCAAATTGATCACTTAGTTGTTATCACAATATAATTAGATTTGTTAATTAGACATTTGTATAACTTTTCAAGTCACTGAATAAAAATTTTATATGTGACTTTTGTTCCTTGCTTTAATCTGATTATTTAGACGTTAAAAATCATATTTTTAAAAATTGACATACTTTACATAAGGAAATAAACTCTACTCAATAAATTAATGCATGTTTTATTGTTCTTTATATAATTATACAAGTTTTATTGTTATGTCTTACTATAAAATTGTATAATTAAGTATTATTTGCAAAATATAAGTATCGCATTGCATGCTTGGGAAATACAACCGGTTGTTAGAAAGCGCGTTTGCGAGCATCGTAACCCGTGGACCGTGTCGCGTCGCATCGCGCCGTGTAGCCGCTACGCCGCGTGGGATCGCCACGCCACTGACCGAGAGTCGCTAGCGCGTGTCCAACATGAAAACGCCTTTACGGAACTATTCTCACACAGTCTACGATATTTTATTTGCTCATCTTATTAAATAAGCACATTATTTTTTTTTAAAGTTTATACATTGAATATTTACTCACTATTACATACTAATTTTAACTAACGTGGAATTCCATTTTAGTATATTAAATAATTGACACTATGTACGTATTTAATATTTGGAATGTTGATTAATTGTTTGGAAGATTACACTATCAAATATTGTAATAATTTATTATGAACATTTCTTATAAACTGTAATTATTACACTTTACTAACTTTTCTATTGTTAAGAAGGTTATCTTCACGCTTGTATCAAGTGCCCCATTTGGAGTCAACACAAAAGTATATAACATATTTTTGTACTATATACTTCTTAGCCTTATTGTCATTCACGACGATCGTAAGCTTACCTCCTTACCATGTGCTACCATTATACTGACACAATGCAGAGGGGTCGATAGAATCTTGGGCCGGGTGTCGGGTGCTCCGGTCGGTAGGTAGGGGACGATTTCGGATCACAATTCACTCGGGCGCATCTGTACAGTGAAGCGTCCTTCATGCGAACGCGATGTGAATACAGCGCGGCGTACGCAAGGGGACGTACTTGGGGCCATTGTATTTTATTTATTTAATTTTCAACATTTGCCTCATTGGTCTGAAGAAGTACATCGCTGTTTCATGTTAATTTTTTTTATTTTATAATATTTGAAGAAAGTTGTAAAGTATTATGAAGTGAACTATACTAATATTTATTTAATGTCTGCGATTTCTTGCAGGTGTCGTTTCAGTGTAAAGTTGGTTTTAGATAATGATAAAATGTTATAACGCAGATATAATTATACATATGTATAAGTTTTTTTTACACTGTATAGTATCAGTGCTTTGAACACAATGTCACATGTTGTTAAGTGACGATATGGTCCAGGGTGGTAAACATACTACGTTAGAGGTACTGGTTCTTAAGTGATGCTGCTGAAACACACCTATTGGAATTTGGCGACAGGCTTTCAAAGTTGAGGGCGGTAGCAACCCAAGCGGGCATTATTGGAAAATGCTGTGGTGATAGTGACCTATCACCACGATATAGTTTCTTCACGATGTTTTCCTTCACTCATAAGCTCAGGCTTATTTTGGAGTTGGATATTTGGATTCGAACCTGGGTCCATTGACGCGGAATCCGAACTTACTTCCAAATCCGCCATCATCGCTTCATATTTAGTAAGATATCCAACTTATTCATTGACATCAATAAATGAATCTCGAACTCGAAATGTTGCTATTTATACTAGGTACATTCAACATTGGGTAGTGCGTAAATGCATTTCCCCTCGACAAAAAAAAAAAAAAAAAAAAAGGTACTTTCAACATTCCGCCAGTGTTTGAATCTACGTCGCTGATACATATAATCTAACCTACAAACGAACTTCCATTCATTATTCTGGCTGTAAAGCAACTTTGTTACTAAAATATATTGCGTTTTCAACGTCAACTTGTTTACCACGAGTTTTATCGTCTTTGGCAAATTTCATCTGCCTACGCGTGTACGCGCTTCCTTCGATCAATTACCGCAACGTTGATTAGTAACGTATCAACAACGTGTGTGCGTTTTATGAAAGTTCTTTTTTTCTACTTCCTGGAGACCTGTCATGGGATTTTATTGTTCGTTTTTATATTTCCTGTTAATTACTTTTTTTTATATTTACATTAAACCTTACAGACTTATTGTACATTACGAACTTTATTTAGCCATGTTTACATTGAGGTAATATGAGGAACTGAATGTTTGTGATAATTCATATGTGGGCTGTGGTTGTTATACGAAAGAAACTTTGTTCGCTAGAAAGCTGGAAATTAACTAAATATTTAGAAATTTTAATGGGTTATGTTTTACTGCCTATCTCAATTAATTTCAGTTATTCTTACCATAAGTATTTCAAAAGAATTTTTATCTTGACAACAAACTGATTATTTGGATTGAACTTACAAAGTTAATATTTACTTTACACAGATGTGTGTAAATTTTGATGTGATCATATTCGTTCAGATCATGTCTTTAATAATAACAGTAGGTGTTGTTGTCGATGATGAAAATGTATATTTTATTGGTTGTTTCACATCTTAGTTGCCGGTGGCAAAACGCCAAACGAGCTCGTTTGCATCTCTAATTGTTACATTCGATGTAGTTTTTATAAATACGTTTTTTTATGCAACCGTCTTCGAGTTGTGTTCTTGTAATAATTATTATTAGTGTGACATTATTTAACGTAAGACACTTCGTGACGTAAGTCTGTCTGCATTTTATACAAAACGTAATCCTTATTTGAATAATTATTTTGCATATTTGTAATAATCATGAGCAAGTCGGAATATAGCTATAAAAAAAGGTATAATAAAGACTTAGATGTGACACGTTCAGGTGAATGATTAAACACTTATTATTGACCCTTAACTTAAATACAGTCCGTCTAACGTTAAGTACTAAGTAACCGGAATCTAAAGCAAACATAATCTGTTACTAATTCAGCAACGTTCCATCTGCGTAAAACAAGTTGATGTTTTCTTTTAAAGCACCTCCATCATCAAAGAAAGCTATCCATTAAACAGCTCTGTAGCTACATCGGTTACGTCAATCGTTTGTGGTTTCTTCCTATATGTATGATTTACGGATTTACAACAGACAAGTAATCACGCGGCTCGGCCCGGGTAAATAACCGAGCCGTTTGACAACACGATGACTGGCATTAACAAATGTTTGTGTGTAAATGAACATTTGCGTCAATAATTGTGTGTACATTTATTAGCGGTTCTTCGCAAAACTAGCTAACACATATTATTATCGCGAACGAACGTTTTGCGTCAATCTTATTAATATATTTAACGCTTCCTCGTGCTAATTTAAGATTGCTGTATCACGACTCTATTTTTTACTTTTCCCTTAGGTTTATTTATGTATAAAGACCCGAAAGAAAGAAAATAACCTAAACAAATTCGGAAGAAATATTAATTTCAGTTATTTAGCATTTTTTGCATTAGGTAAATCAGTTTAAACATTAGACCCGCAATTTATTAATTAATTGAAGGTAATACTGGTTCTCAAGTGAAACTTATAATGTCAAGAAACACTTTTAAATGTTAATAGTTTGGTATACATATTTCCTTTCCAAAGTCTCCACATGAAAATGGCAATCCTATTTGTCCAAAATATTTCAGAAATGATTTTTCATAATATGCTTTGAGAATTACTGATGTATTCTTAGAGTGGATATTTATTCTGTTAATTCCGAATACATAGTATTCAAGCAAGTATTATATTTTCATATTGGCATATTTATGCTAATATATAAGAGTAATATGATCTGTCCATTATCAGTTACTCCATTGATGTTGTTATATGGATCCGTCCATATTTGGACAATGTCAGCACTTGATGGATGTTCTGATGCATAATCGTCAACAGAGATGTCTTTTTGATAAGACTTGAACGATAAGGTTCGCTTACATTCACTATCCTATGATATCGTTTCAATATTACGACAGTCCTTTTTTTATTTTTGATGTAGGTAATAAAAAAATCGAATTTAACAAAACTCGGCTAGACGTTAAATGCACATATGTATATGTTTAAAAGAGTGCTATTTTCGGCGGTTTAGTATTTCACCTTTTTCTAAAGTCTCTCTAATAAATAGAGAGTGGTAGTAAGTTCTTTACATTTATGATAGATTTATAGAAGATTGTGTTTCGTCCAAAATTTCTCGAAGATATTTTACAACCGTTAAGGTTTTGAAAGCCTTTACGGTCTATTTTTTAATAGTTATTATTGATATACGTAACACACCACCGCTGAGTGATATTTTTGCAAGATCGGATGTGTTTGTTACTTGCACGTGATATAAGCATATTATTTACATAATATTTTCCGATCGAAAGAATCTGTAAAAAATTATATAAAGCTCAAATAATCACTCAGCATGTATAATATCTCTAGATTTTTAAAAAATGGTGTTTCTTACAATAATCTCAATTTTAAGTACTTTAATGTCTTTGTTACTGTATCTCATTCTTAAATAACATTGAAAATTAATTATGTACAGATGTAAATATAATTATTTTAATTGTCTAAACCAAATTCGGCTCTGGTATTGAACACATTTACACACCTTGGGTGAAGCATGACGTAGCGTCGCTACGTTTTGCGAATGCCAAATCCTTGGGACTCCGCGTGGAATAATGATGTGCGTAGAGGACTGAATGCCGAATGGAACTGCCTACAAGGGGTCCTTGGCGGTACGCGTTCCGACTCACAAACTACCAGTAATGCTACGTGGATGGATTTATCGTTGCGCATTCTTTGTGGTGAATCCGATGATTTTCCTGTTAGGATTGATTTTTATTGTTGCTGGAGGAAACTGCTATTTATTTATGTAGTATTTACAGGTTTCCGATTCACCGGGAAGTCATAAATCCTGTCTGGTTACTTCAGGTCTCGAATTAGATTCTGAACATCGCTTGTTAGTAGATCGTGTGTCATACACATATGTAAAATATTGTATTTTAAGTTAAAATGCTATGTTACCATATCGGTTGTTATTGAGTACGAGAATAGTAGAAATATTAGAGAAATACTAAAGATATAAAATAGACGTGGCATCCCTGATTATTATTTTTTTTTCATTTCGAATAAAATCGATTTTGATGCACTTTTATCTTTCTCGTGTCAGAGAAATGATGTAGTTTTTTCAAATACGAGATTCAATGGAGCTGTTAGCAATCTTCTCGTGCGCTCTTAGTCAGCTCAAGCAAGTCAGCAGCAGCTCAGTGTGTTTTTCCCTAACAATTCTTTATTTAATTTTTTAAGTTTTCGCGTTCCATATTTAAATTCAGTTAATTTTAACGGGTTTTCACGCGTTACCTTTGCTTTTTCGTTACGTCACAGCATCGTCGATGGACACTGTTAGTGTTGTGTGTTGTGACTATAATAAATATAAAGACCAAACGGGGGTAGTTCATCAAAATACCCCTCAACGCTGCAGGCGAAGCCGCGCACCGCCAGTCAGCCCGTGACCACGGTTGGTGAAACCCAGCCGAAACGTCGGGATAGAAAAAAGCAAAGGTAACGCGTGAAAACCCGTTAAAATTAACTGAATTTAAATTCTTTATTTAATAAAAACATTTTACAACTTATAAATAAATAACAAAAAATTCTTAACAAATAAACAATGTTGGGATTACAGACTAAACTACTACTAACTTACGAACTAACAGGGGACACGGGGAAACCGCATCAGGGCTATTCCCTTCGACGGTGGCCTCTCCTTTGTCCGCGCCTACGGACAAGTCAACTGGATGAGGCACACAGGTGCGTCCCTCGTGGAGTAATCTTTTGAGTTCTGGGAGCTAATCCTGCTATCGATCGGTCAATGGAGCTATCATGCCTCAGTGGTGATATACTATAACATCACCTCGAGAAATAAAGTATTAATCTTACAATAACACATAAGTAAGCGTTCACCAGTAAATAAATAAATCGTCGTGAATCCATATTATAGTAATAACTTGGTAGGACTTGGTACAAATAATATTTGCCAACTGAAACTTTAACGACCATCTTTTTATTCTATTAGCTGGTTTTATTATCTCTTTTTATTTCACTACACCGTAGAAAGAGCTGATTTTAAATTATTTTTTTCGAACTGACTAAATGCTGTTGACAGCTTCACCGAAACTTTTAGGCGAGCGCTTGAGGCGCTCAATTAGGGCTCCAAAGTAGCACGGATCTTAGCTTGGACTATTGAGATATAAATTCCGAGGTGTTTGATCTTCCTAGATTTATTAATCGATAGGGAAGAAATGTAATTAATATATTACAATAACAAATTGATTCGAAGATAATATTATGTACACATATTTTGAAATCCTTTTAATAATGATATAATTTTAAAGTCGTGCCCGTGAAGTCCGCGGACGCCTGGTGCTGTTGAGTGCCAGTGACGTCACCCCCGGCGACATCTGTCCGCGCAGCTGCCCGCTAGGTTACCACACGGTCTCGGTTCTTCCTCCGTCTTATGTTTGTGTTTTTAATTATCCTTATACGTGTATTATAAACTGCAACGTCCGTCTGTCTGTCTATACGTTAGACTAGTGTGTTTATAATTGTCATTTATTGTAGATTAGCTATCTGCCCGTGGCTGTGCCTGCGTTTCATATATACTGCGTTTTAATTTTTTTTATACTGAATCCTAAGTATTGTCCTAAACAAAATTTTGTACTAAGATATTTCTCATATATTCCAGTAATTGCCCGCGAAACTATGGGTTTAATCGGATTTTATTACATTTTTTATGAGTTTTTATAAAGATGAAACCTAATTCTTTTCGAAAATTAAAAATACCTTAATTTACCCGGAATAACTTCAGCTATCTACCAAACAAAGTCCTGTCAAAACCAGTCCAGCCGTTCCGGAGATTACCCGTTACAAACAGACACTTCAATTTTATTTATTAGTATAGATGAATTAAAATTGAATTGATGAATTAAAATTATAAATTATATTGCCAGGTTTTGGTAGTATTTTGTAACATAATTTTACTTAAATAATACAATTTTATATACTTAAATAAATACATATAATACGTACAATACATACAAATATATTTAAATAAAACAATTTTAATAAATGTAAAATTATAGGGAATCAAATTATATGGGTGACGAAATATGTTCTAAAACCTACTCACAATAAATATCCATGTTTTCATCATTAATAATCCATAATTCTGTTTTTAAGTTATAACTGACAGACAGGCAGACAGACGTTACCATTTATAATATTATGTAAGGATAATTATTACTATTATTGTCATATTTATTCTAATATTATATTGGTATAAATTTTCAAAATATAAACGTGTCAATCAACAAGACGTCTCGTGCTGTCCCATAGGCCATAGCGCACTGGTCCGTACATAGCTACATAGCATACATAGCATACATAGTCACCGAGAGGATCTTGCATTTATTCTATAAATAATTATTAAAATATAACAACTTCCAGCGTCCTCTTAGGCGTAACTTATATATTGGCTTATAACTAATAGGGCACGGGAAATCGCTTCAGAGTTATTCTCTATGACAGTGGTAAGGAGAGCTTTGCTCGTGTCCACTGACAAGTTAACTGGGTGAAACGCTCAGGTCCCTCGTGGAGTATTTTTCTGAGTTATCTTGGAAGCTGATCCAATTATTGATTGGATTCTTAGGAATTAAGAATGGATTATTACAGGCCCTTCCTTCAAAATGTAATCAGCTCAGCGAGGACCGGCATATGAGATCGCGCGCCTGAGACCTATATATTCTTGCGCGTTGTCTAACTCTATCGGCCCTCCGTCTTGAGGTCTGGTATGAAGCACCACGATGTTCTAAACGTTATAAACGTGTTGTAAGCTGTAGTAAAACTGTTGTAAAACTCATTTGCATTCATATTTGTAATTAAAATAATAAGAATATGTTGATGTGACACAAGTCAGTTCTTTAATAAATCATCATCAATAAATACGTTTATTCGAATGAGTTTTAATATGTGCGTATAAAAAAAAACTGTCTGTGTGTTTGTTGTGATTATTATTTTCATTGTAACTTGTTAGTTTAAATTATAGTATAGTCCTATAATAATGAAAGGGATAAACGACGCACTTGATGATAACGGCCGTCTTTGTTATTGAGTTAGATTATGCGTTCCCGCAGTTTCTATCGCGTGAACTATACTATTTCTATTTTTATGTTTTTTTAAATACCAATCAGCAGGAATCAACTATTCATTTTTCTTCTATCTGAATATTTAGTGTATACATTTATGTATTTTTTACACGGAATAGGCTCAGTGCTTTAACCACAATCTCACCTGATGTTAAGTGATAGTTCTCAAGTGATACTACGGGAACACACCTATTGGTACTTTGCGACAGAATTTTAAATTTGAGGGGTAGTAGTAACTTGAGTAGCTACCGAGGCGGGATTATTAGAAAATGCCAAACTACCATGCTATGGTTTCCTCATGATATTTTCCTTCACCGAAAAATCAGGCCCATTTTAGAGTTCGATAGGTAGACTCGAACCCGCAACCATTGACGCGTAATCCGACTGCAATACCAACTGCAATTTTGTTCAATTTCAATGAATCCATAATTTTTTTGTTCTCGAATAAAACTAAAACGCATTTACTTACAACTCTTCTTTCATACTAAAATCGCCGCAGTATTCAATTGTGTTCTTTGGTCGCCGCGTGTCATTCAAATTTCTATAACTTTTGATAGAGTTATAGTGGACAGATTTATTAATGAAATGAAGTTTTTATGCTACTCCGAAATATAGTTTATAATTATCTTTTTGAGTTTTTGGTAAATATACTTAGTACTTTTTAATTGATGCCTGCACAAACAGACAGAGAGACTGTTGAGTTTTAGTCTTATTCGAGAACAAAATATTGATGGATTGATTAAAATTGAACAGAATTATATAATATAACATATGTGTATAGAATGTGCAGTATGTGAATAATACATATCTAAAACATAGTAAATGAGAGAACTTATCAGTAACTACAGCAAATGGAAACATTTGCTGGTTGATAATTTTCCTTAAAAATATCTGGTTTCATTTGTTTTTGCGTGCTACTGTCATCAAATCGAGAATATGTCGCAATTTCAGAATGAAACTTACTCAAGTTAAAAGTTAAATTTCGTCGTAAAATTTTTCTACATGAAACATTTAGACTATGATAAATATTAACTTAATTATTTTTTTTTATTATTATCTACAAGACAGTATTGACGATGACGAAACGATGCACCACCCCAAGGTTGGCTGGTAGAGAATGCCTCTGGCATTAAGTCCGCCTTTTTAAACAAATTGTAAATAAAGTATAAATAAATAAATAAAGAACCTTTAAAAATTGTAATAGGCATTTACTCAATACTTTTAGTTTGGTCACTTTCAATGTGAAGGTGCGATATGATTATCTTTTGTATGTTGAAATTATTGATTTTTACGAAACGAACTGTACCATTAATCAATCATACGTGGTCACATGCAATATCTATGTCGCGCTGTGTATGTGTGGAGTGGATCAGTTCCGTGAACGGGTGACAGAAGGCGGTCTGAATACGTCATACTGAGTGCCAAGTAGGTCAGTGACGACTGACGGACGATACAACGCGGCGACGTGACCCGCTGACGACATCGGACAATCATTCCTACTGATTACGTCTTTGTATTTTTACACCCGCAAGCAACTATTGTAGAATGCGTTCCCACTTGCATTGTCGTGTGCGAATTAAAAATAAAAGTTAGTAATTTAGTTCTTTATGAGCTAATTATTAGTCATTAAAGGATACAAGAATTGATATCGTGTGAGAAAGAATACCTTTAATTGAGATAAACCGAAAACAGAAAAAATATTTTTATGCCGTATTTTTCAGTAACAATGTAGATCTGTTATTTATAGAAATGATTTCTACTAATTTTGATTAGAAAATCGTTTTCTATTTTTACATTTCAAAAGACAAACTCCCATATCTATACTAATAAATAAATGGGAAGTGTCTGTTTGTAATGTCAAAATTATTTTTTTTTTTACAAAATAGATATGAATGTATATACGATACACAGCTAGTTTTTATAATAATTACACTTAAAAATTATATAATACACAGTTGTGTAAACTTTTCATTATTTAAATCTTTACATCGTTTTTAAAAAAAATAATAATCTAGACAAGTATCATTTTATAAAGTAGTTTTGTCTATATGTATATTTATAGACTCTTTATATTATGTTATTGAAATCTAGTGTTATTGTGAAAGGCGACATCTCTTCTATTGGCTATTAGTGCGCGTTTAGCTAGATTATAACTGAAAGAATTTTAAATTGTATAGATTTAATTTTATATATTATTTTTTATTTGCCGGGTGCTGCCAGCTAAAAATAGTACCACCCCATGTCTTCCCCACCCCGTGGGTGTCGTAAAAGGTGACTAAGGGATAAACCAGGAGATAGACAGCAGCATCCCCTGAGTACCAACAACTGCGATCGCCGACCCGCCTGCCAACCGTGGCGTCTATAGCAATTTCCCCCTTTGTTGGGGAGACCTATGTCCAACAGTGGTCATCTATCGGTTTGCTGATGATGATGATGGTGTTGATTTTTTTAAAGTTTATAGAATAATATATAGATCGAATTACGAGGATAACAGTGAATTAACTCTACAAAAACATGACCACGAGGATTTTCTCTACAAAATACTGTACATAAACCATTTCATTATTGTACAGAGTATGAAATATTATCTGGGAGTGCAATAATGTTTACTTTTCATAAAACTTTCGTTGTAACCTTAAAATGTATATAAAAAAAAAACTGATTAACGCTGATGATTCATTACACATAATACAGGTGTCATCAAGGACATCTAATATTATGGTGTTTCTGTAATCCTTGCTACACTCCCTAATATACATTTTGTAGTGTTAGTATTAGTAATAACAGATGTAAATGATATATAAATAACTGTTATACACCCAAAAGGCTTTCAAGCTGTAGGTAGAGATATCATAGCGAGTGATGATACAAGTTGTGGCAAGTAACTGGTTAAGCTTAAAAACCTAGAAGATATACTAAGCAAGTAGAACATTGTCTAAATTATTTTCTTGTGCTGTGAATATAATGTATTCTATATTTCACAAAATATATCATATAATCAAATCAAATCAAATCAAAATTTATTTATTCAATTTAGGCCCTAAGAAGGCGCTTATGAACGTCTAAAACACTACCACCGGTTCGGAAAACAACCCAGTCGAGAAGAGCGCAGGCGAGAAACTCGATCTGGTTCTTTTTTTTCTCATAAATATAATATATATTTTTTTTGTCATATAAAAAAACTATACAAATCGTAGTTTTAATAATGTTAGTGGAAGCACAGAGATGTGGGTTAATTCCAGACATCACTATCGTTCACGTAATGATTCACCCTGTAATAACCTTTTGAGATTAAAACTTGCTTGACATAATACTTGAACTTATTGTCAGGTAAATCGGTAATGTTACTTGGGATCTTATTGTAAAACCGAATACTATTACCTATAAAGCTTTTATTACACTCACTTAACCTAAAGCGTGGTTCCGGACAACTTGTCTTTACTTCTAATATTCAAATTATGACGATCATTCACTAGATCGAGCTTGTCTAAATTTTTACGAATATGCATTAAGTTATCGAAGATGTATTGGGAGGGCAAAGTTATATAAGATGTTACACACCTTACACATCTAGAATAATAAAAAAATAAATAACCCCTTTGAATAATAACTACCTATGGCTACTACTGTTTCGTCCGTGTAGAATTTCATCAGTATAAAACATCGTTTAAAAAACCATAATATGAATATAACCGGTAACCATTTTTTTTTAATAAACATATACCTACACGATTTTGTGAGCGTAAGTATGAATATAAAAAAAAAAACACAACAAAACAGTTACAAAAGTAAAAGTAGGTCGTAAAATTTCGTGTTTACAACTCTTTTGATGGTACGAATCCGTTATCCTTTCAGTTTATAACTTGAAACGTTCTTAACGGCCGTGAAGTGAATTCATACTTTAAAACGAAGTTAGAAGACAAAGCGGTCCGAAGCAAAAGGGTATAACTAACTTCTTGGAAGAGATATACACTTTCGTTTATAATCTCTACGTGTTTTTCTAAGGATCCGTTGTTCTGTTTTTTATTGATGCGTAGTATTTATTATACCATGTCGTAAAGTTTGTTTTAGTTTACTTTCACTGTTTTATTTTGTATTAGATTTTCGTCTTTTAATACTTTGACTGCTACATTGACTGTATAGTTTATTGTTTCTGGAGCAGGTATATTATGACTATATATGTCACTTTCACTTGCAGGATTTTGTGTTTCTTACAGTTCATTGGAATGTAGATTTCTTAAATGTTACATAGTCGTTATGAAATAAGCAGAGAGCCGTACTATTCGATCCAACAATTTCGTGCATGTAAGGCACAAAATTTTATCTGGTGTACATGATTCGAAAATGAAATTCCCTTTCTCTTTAATGGTGATTTTGAATAAGTTTGCAACGTATCGATATATCGATATATACGTTTTCATTACCGTATTTCCTGTAGGTAGGAACGATGTAAAAATATTCCCGTTAAAGGTAAGCCAAGAGCCCTTACCGAGACCAGCATTGCGTAATATCACACGTTATCCTCATACTACGTGATGTTCCGCACACATTTTATTCATCTTATTTATTTATTTATTTATTTGAACACTAACAAGATTTACATTTTGATTTAGATATATACAATGAACAATTTGAGGACACGTGATAAATGCAACCTTAATTATAAGTGATCACGTTGAATTATATATTGAGAGCAAGCTTGTGCAAACCAAAAAGATACAAAAGAACAAATAAATCTGTTGAATATTAGAATTGATAAAGTTTAAATTACTCAAAAAAAAAACGACTCCAAATTAAAAGTGGAATAAACTTACATTAATTTTAGGCTTTAAATAATATATAAATATATAATAATATATAACATTAGTATCACTTTCGTAAGTAATTAGATTTATACATTTTAAGGCTGTTTTGAAAAATGTCTATATTTTTAGTTTTAGATCTCTTCATATAGGGGCAAATCGGACAATTCTTATTATGGAAATGTTTTAAGCATCCTGTTTTATACAAACAAAGCTTTGTAATATGTTTATAATAGGAATAACCTAATAACAGTTATTGGAGGATTGGATTATGCATGAAGCAGGCGAAGATTCGAAAGTCTATTTTCAGTTAAATCTAGTTCGGCCGACAACTAACTGTTGATATATTAAATCATTATAGTAGAAGATTGTATAAAAGATGTGCAGTTAATCTCTATGATTTTAAATCTTGACCTGGCTAAACTACATTCACGTTAAGCGGAAGTCTGCTCAATGTAAGCAACATTTAATATTTTTGTATTCGTTCGATATCAGTAGGCGAGTTGGAAGTGAAGAGCTGTCCATAATTTAATTTAATTCGAAAAGTGAACGTTTTTAATCTGTAACACCATAATAGCATAAAAGACTCTTCATTATGATTGAAATATAGCAATATAATTGTAATGTAAATATAACTAAATTTAGTAAATAAGGATATGAAGTAACGCACAGTAAGTCTGTCATCATTCTCCTGCCTTTTCCCAACTCACTTGGGGTCGGCGCAGTATGTTTTCTTCTTCCATACGTCCCTATCAGCCGTCATCTCTTCATTCACTCCTTTTTCTTTCATGTCATTTCTTACACACTCCATCCACACTTTCTTTGGCCTTCCTCTACTTTTCCATCCTTCCACATTCATATTCATTACTATTTTACCCACATGCGCTTCCTCTCTTCTCATAACATGTCCATACCACGACAAACGAGAACCTTTCAACTTTTCTACCATTGACGCAACTTTCAAACTCCCTCTAATATAAGTCTGTATAATCCCTTTTCACTGTATCAGCGTGAAATGATCTATTGCGAACAGATTCTCAATTTTAGTTGTGTACTCAGAAATATTAATTTCTTTGTGGCTAATATTATTTAACTGAGATGAAAACAAAAATCGCTAACATTCGCGTTTATAACTTATCTTTTATATGCTTGATTAAATCATCACAAAAACAAACAATCTTACGTTTTTTTTATAAATAGCCCTCAATCTGTTTGATACATTAGTCGGGATTGGAGTTTATGTGTTGTTTAAAGTTTACAAAGCATCTCCACAACATTACATAAGGCGTACCACAAGGTTCGCTTTTACGTGTTTTTTTCTTCACAAACTAATAATAATTCAGAGTATCCAGCACATGTATATCATCGGTTTATTTGAACAGTCCGGGAGTGATCGAGCCGTGTTTACGTTACTAGTGAACCTTGGCAATGGTCGAGTCGAGTGACGTCATCACGCCACAGTGTACCCGGGAGCAGGAGAGAACGGACGATTTCAGGGTTACGACTCGTATCATGTTGTTCCTCACTCAGGTTCTTGACCCAATCGTTTACACAGTGGAAATGATTAATTCCTGTTATTTTCTTGAGCAAAAATTATTTACTTTTAGAAGTGATAAAACATAATTGTAAATATAGCATTACATTTAAAAACGTCCAAAATATCTGTCGGTCGACAGGTTTGTGATCAATCTTAGCTATCTGTTATTTGTATTGAGTTTGTTAACTTTCGAGTTTGTCGGTTTTTTAAGAGCAATGTCCTCCAAAGTATATTTTGTGTATTTAAGTTTGCTTTAAAAACAGTTACCGTGAGAGTAGTTTTACGTGATAATAAAAACGCGGTTTACAAAACTTTTGTAACGTTAGGTATATCCGCGAAAGTCCGGTTCCATTGTTGTGTTAAAATTTGAGCTGTGTATTCATTAATTGTCAGCGCACAAGGTACATGATTAGGGGTACAAATGTCACACTTGCTTTTGCGTAGGACTTCGGTTGCGTTGACTTTATAATTGGGTCCAGAGAGAAACTTATTTGATTTGTTATTATGAGTTAATCGTAGGAGATAGAGATATGCTGTCGTGAAGTCAGTTTGACATATCTCTTAAGATTTAGCCTATGTAAGTCATAAAAAGTGATTACAGAATATTTACTATACTACTTACATGAAAGTTTAATTAGGATATAATAATATTATATTCAAAAACCTTCCTTGATAACACTCGAGTTGTTCGAAAAACGATTTCGTTTATTTTTGCACTTGCAACACTGTTTTTGTATATACTGTTTCACTTTGATGTGATGTGTGTGCGTATAGGTCCAAGGACTGACTTTTAGTGAAAATATTGACATAAGAGATTCCCCTTAATATCGAACTACAGCAATCGCGGAAAACTTTGTGAAAAGTGATTAACATATTCCAGAAGTTACTATTCTATATCATCTTATAATATTCTTGTCTGTTTGCTCTTGTGTATGCCTGATTTTATTAAATCAGTGTGTTAAGATTCTTGTGGCCGTCTTGACCGTGATCTCTATGTTTAAAATAACATGGTTAAAACCACAAATTGGTCGTTTCGGAAGGAACGCGGCGCGACGTGGCGCCAACTGTTTACTATTTTTCTTTATCACACTCAATGGTAATTCGAGTACACAACAAGAATAACTACTGTCATAATTATCAAACTGCCATACAGATCCTGCAACACTCACCAAGCGTCTGGAACTGCGTTTGATAGTCTAGAAATTAGGCACACTCAAATACTGTAAGGAGGCATTTAATTTATGTTATATATTTTTATACTGTACTGGATGTGCCCGTGACTGCACTTGCGTTTCATGTATTTTTCACTGCGTTTTAATTTTTTTTACGGAACTCTAATTATTTTCCTAATTTTAAATAAATAAGATAAAGTAAAAAAAACTCCTCTTAAGTTCAAGCACTTGCCCGTAAAACGGATCATTTAATCGGATTTGACTCTAAATTTTATGATTTTTATTTTTATGCGGAACCTAATTATTATCGAAAAATAAAATTAGTTATACGAAGTAATTTTAGCTATCTACCAAAAAAGTCTCATCCAAATCGGTCCAGCCGTTCCGGAAAATAACTGGAAGAAATAAACAAACAGACGGACAAAAAAAATTGTCTTTTAAATATAGGTGTCGTCGTATATATCCATTAATATTTATTTCGTAAAAAAAAAAATGTTATTTTGATTTTACAAACAGAGACTTCAAGTTTATTTATTAGTATAGATAGGCTCAACGCATTAACCACTGTCTCAACTGATGCTAAGTGACGATGTCGAGTCCAGACTGGTGAACATACTAGGCCTAGAGGTAACTGGATCTCAAGTAGTGCTTGTCTACAGCATTTAAAACTTGACTGTCGTAGCTATCCATTGTACATTATTAAAATGCCCTTTTTTTTTTTTGACGAGGGGAAATGCATTTACGCACTACCCTTATCTATTGTATTTGAGGGATCAGAGTCCCCCAATACAATAGATAAGGGGGCACGGAGTGACGAGCTCCGTGCCAGTGTGGGACTCACCCGGGCGAGAGTCGCCCGGAAATACCCACTAAAACCCCCCGGGGCCGTCCGCTGCATTTGGGATGGGGGCGACACGGGGTGGCTTTCGCAAGCACCGCATCGCTTTATTAAAATGCCCTGCCACTATGTTATGGTTTTCTCACGATGTTTTCCTTAAGTGAAAGCTCAGGCTCGTTTTTGAAAAGGGTAGGTGGGTTCGAACCAATTTCCAGCAAAGGAAAGAAAATAAGGAACATCTGGCGCGAGGGAGGGAAGGTAACAGAAAAGGAAGGAAGAATACGGATAGGATACGAACTACAAGAAGACTTGCACAAAATCCATAAAAAATGGGCTGAATAGAAAATGACAGTGACCATTCTAAGAATGTCTCCGCATTTTAAGAATAAGCACAAGATATGGGGCAAGTCTTCCATAGTTAAGTGCATCAAATTGTGACCAATTTTATGTAGAAAATTAAGCACAATTTGTAAAGTTGGAAATGGAATTAGTAAGAAGAACAGTATGGGAAATAAAGAAAGGATAAAAGAGTGGACAAGAGACAAATAAAATTGAATTAAAATAAACAACTATTAGGAATAAATAAACATTAAAAACAAAGTAAGAAACTAATCATAAAATAGGAAATGACAAATGAACCATTATGATAGAAAAATTAAAGTAAATTAAATAACAAGAAAGAAGATAAAAATAGGAACGAAGAAAATAGAGCTAAACAAGCAGCAGTAGGAAGCAAAGTAAATCAACAACAAAAATTCAAAATGTAAAAAACCAAAATTAGATACACATAGTCTCTGATTACGTTAGAGGTTGCGGCAGATACGCGTAGAGGCGTATCACTAAAAAAAAAAAAAAAAAAAAAATTTCCAGCGAACTGACCACACTACCAACTAAGGCACCATCGCTTCGATGTCTTTTCTGTAGGCATAATTTGGTGTCTGAAAACATTTCCGGATATACAATAGACTTTAGTTTAGTTTTAGTTTCTGCGTCAAACTTAATCAAATAACAACATTTATTATTAAACGCGAATAAAGCCATTATCGGAACTAGATTGAGATAAATAAATGATGGCGTTTGAAAAAATAAACATTCCACGAATTGTTATGAACGTGCTTTTTTCGTTCGTAGAATAATTTTATCCCGGTTTCTGATAAACCTATCTATCCACTCTAACCAAATTTAACGTTATCCGCATATAGATAAATAAATAGATAAATATGTTTTCTGTTCAAATATATTCAGTAATAACATAATAACGGCGAACAAGCACCAGCCTCATCTTCTTCTTATTCTACATCTTCGATAACTTAATGCATATTCGTACAAATTTAGACAAGCTAGATCTAGTGAATGATCGTCATAATTTTAATATTAGAAGTAAAGACAAGTTGTCCGGAACCACGCTTTAGGTTAAGTAAGTCTAATAAAAGCTTCATAGGTTAGAGTATTCGGTTTTACAATAAGATCCCAAGTAACATTACCGATTTACCTGACAATAAGTTCAAGTATTATGTCAAGCAAGTTTTAATCTCAACAGGTTATTACAGGGCGGATCATTACGTGAACGATAGTGATGTCTGGAATTAACTCACATCTCTGTGCTTCCACTAACATTATTAAGACAACGATTGTATAGTTTTTTATATGACAAAAAAAATGTTATATTATAAAAAAAAATAGAACCAGATCGAGTTTCTCGCCTGCGCTCTTCTCGACTGGGTTGTTTTCCGAACCGGTGGTAGTGTTTTAGACGTTCATAAGCGCCTTCTTAGGGCCTAAATTGAATAAATAAATTTTGATTTTGATTTTATCAAAATAAAACCGTAAATCTGAAGTTATAGTAAGAATCTGAGCATAATTGATTCTTTTAAAGTGAGCGTTACAGATATACGTACATACTAAAATGTGCTTTTATTTGATATGTTATAATTAGTACATAAAAATATTGATGATCATTACTCAGATTAAAGTAACTAAACTGAATTTGATTGTACAATTGTTATGACATTTTTTTTTGTTGCGTACTTACGTATATCGCGTGCGTGCGTGCGTGCGTGCGTGTAAACGTCTATTTCAGATTTAGAAAATTGTTCCTGTTTTAGAGCTAGAAAACGTAGCGTGTCTAGTGTGACAGAAATCATTGTTACATACCATAAATTTGTAAGAAGAAACGAACTAAAACCAAAAACCGGATAGCGGTAACAAGCTATAAATAATTTTCATTTTATATCTATATAATTATATTACCACCAGTGTGATGTAAACAAATATTATGTAGACGCTACAACTGTCCCTCGCCAATTTCCCCCCTCCTCTCATCAACGATAGTGTTCCGGGGCACATAAAAACAAGCGTAGTTCGATGTCCTTGACAGTGGTGCTCGCTGTGACGTCAAACGGAATCTATTTCCGTGACCGATCTCGAAGCTTCACACAACACTCGAATTTATTATAATACATATCTACTTACATATTTACGCTTGTAAACGATTATAATAATTCTCAAGTTGATCTCCCCGATTCGTTTGTTGTATGCATTTTTTAAACCAATTGCATCCCAGGAATCTCGAGTTAAAATGCACATGCATGATAAATAAATGATAAACGAGGACAAGCATCTCGTCTCTGCGTCAGTATTACTTATATATATTTATTTATTTGGGAAACACACAGTTAATAATATACGCATATACGCACATATATATATATATATATATATATTCCCGTGGGTATCGTAAAAGGTGACTAAGGGATAAACCATGGTATGGGCAGCAGTATCCTCTGAGCACCACAAACACCTACTGCGATCGCTAATCCGTCTGCCAAGCGTGGCTATTATGGCAATTCCTCGCTCCTTATTTGAGGGAGACCTATGTCCACCAGTGGACGTGTTATGGTTGCATGGATGGAAAAATAAGAATGGTGTTAATTATTGATCATAAGTGAAAAAAGGGGCACTTGAATTCTATCGTAGTACCCGCGAGAATTGTCGCAGGGTTCAGTTTGGTAATAACTTGACGCGAGCATACACGTTGTTATAGATGAAAGTTATTTGTGATTAGCATTAAATGTTAAATTGATTGTTTGTTCATTGTTAAGCCTTCCTAGCTATTACTTAATTCACACATTCACACTATACACTGTTTACTACACACGGGCTACGGAAGGTGAATTACTTGGTCTACTGCGAATCGCAGGTCGGCCAGGGTTAATCACGACCCCGAATCGTTTAGACTAGGGCCCAGCGCGATTCGTTTGATTACAGTCGTGACTAACTCGAACAAATGGTAAAGAATAAACAAACATCCAACTTATATTCATTTGAGACTTACAATAACCGAAAATGTCAAAAGAACATCTTATAAATAAATAATAATTGAATTACACAACTGGTTTTCTCATAGTAATATCACATATATATATTATATAATGAGTGTGTATATGAGAATATAAATATGTGTGTGTGTACCTGTGTGTGTGTATTTATGTGTAATGTCGTATAACCGGAGCGCCCCGTCGCATCGGAGCTGGTTTTAGGAAACCTGTTCATAAAGCTAGTTCTGTGATCATGTCTACGTGTCCACGATAATCGTTTACCTTAACTGTCATTATATTTTTTTTTAAATAGAGAATAATATTGCACTTATACAGCGATATTTATAAACGAGATAACTAAATAGTCATGAGAATTTATAATCACTATCAGTTTGCCATTATTATCATTGATAGGTCTTACCATCCCATTGCAGGGTTTGTGACTCCTCCCTATGGTGTACCGTTTATTTACTGTTTTTTGCCAATCAAGACATGTGATGTCGTCAACCATCTCGTTAGCGTTACATATTAGGAATGACATGATTTAAGCGAATCTAAAACTTATAGGATTTACATAAAAGTTACTAGTGTACTCGTTTATAAATGAAGTGTTCGCAATTCAAGCGTAATAATTATGGAAAATTTGAATAAAAAAACTTTTACCAAACATTATCTTTATAAAACTAAACCTTTTTTTTTTTTGTTTTTGTTTTTGACGGAGGGAAATGCATTTACGCACTACCCTTATCTATTGTATTTGTGGGATCAGAGTCCCTCAAATACAATAGATAAGGGGGCACGGAGTGTCGAGCTCCGTGCCAGTGTGGGACTCACCCGGGCGTGAGGCGCTCCGGAAATACCCACTAAAACCCCCCGGAGCCGTCCGCTGCATTTGGGATGGGGGCGACACGGGGTGGCTTTCGCAAGCACCGCATCGCCCCCTGCAGCGAACCCACCAGGCCCGTCAGTGCAATGGCCCTTATAAAACTAAACCTAGTCAACAGCTACTAAAAACTAAATTGTAATACATAGAAGAGAAAAAAGGCTGTGAACCGCGTTTACCTATTTATTAATTTTTTTGTATAATAGTAACTAACATTAAAATTAATTATTAGGTTTTGTTTCAATAAAAGGACGTAGATTTCATTTGTTACCGGTCAACAAGCAAACTAGAAGAGGATTACAATCCTCAACGAGGTCAGTCAATCTGTCAAAGGTTGCTCTGTTTACCCATGAGAACTATATCGGAAGGTCTCCTATTCTGCTTATATATACATATGTACATGCATATATCTGAACGCTAATATTATCCGTTTAAAATGTCTACAAAAATGCAAAAGCTTTTATGGAGAGTCGGCGAGAAACTACATCCGTTTTATGTATAGTATTCCTTATATTTAGTTATCAATTGTGAAATTTAGTGGACTGTATATGTTCTGTGAACTTATTGTTCTGTAAATCGTAAACCTTGGAAATTAATACTTCGGAAATTTAGTGTAAAGGTTGATAGTATTACCTAAGAAAATTTGTCTTTACTGAGTCAGTATTGGATGATCATTTTGTTTATTTTTCCTTCGTCTGGTATCACAATTTCATTGTGTCTGTGAGTTACAAGTTACATTTTATTGAAGAAACAAACTAAGATGAATTAGGAGAATAAAATTCATTTTCTAAATTTTTTAAATTATACCTACCTGATATTATTATTAGACTCCAAGACCGATCGTCGTGGAGATCTTTGGGGAAGACCTATCTCTAGCAGTGGACGACTTTCGGTTAAATAGATGGAAGGAACTACCTTGCTGAGTTATATTTTTTTTACACGGAATAGGCTAAGTGCTTTGACCACAATCTCACCTGATGTTAAGTGACAATGTGGTCCAGGATGGTAAACAGACTAATACTAAGCCTGTTGGTTCTCAAGTGAAGCTACCGGAACACACACCTATAAGTATTTGGCGACAGGTTTTCAAACTTGAGGGTGGTAGCTACCCAGGTGGGCATCATTAGAAAATGTCCTAACACCATGCCATGGTTTCCTTATGATGTTTTCCTTCACTGAATAAGGTCAGGCCGACTTTAGAGTCGGATAGGTGGGGATCGAACCTGCGTCCATTGACGCGGAATCCGGCCACACTACCATCAGCTGCGCCATCATTTCAATTTTTTTTAATCAGTTATATTACAAAGTTGCTTACAGTTTTAATATCTCGTTCAAACGAATGTGTCTGCAACTATTTTAATAATGCCTTAGCTAGCCTTATTTGCTATTACGACTACACGACTATCCTATACGGTTGGGTTGATTAAATGCAATATAAAGCCTAAATTAACTATATCAAGTATTAGGTCGATGAATCACTCATTGCTCTACATTCCTGAGTTTGGAAAAAGGTTTACGTGGTAACAGAAACATCTTTTTTTTTAATTTTTGTGTCTGTTTGTTCCAAATAATATGGATTTTGATGGGACTCTTTTTGTTAGATAACTGAGGTTACTCCGCATAACTTAGGGTGCATGAAATTGTGAATAAAATCCGATTCACTGCACAGTTTTACCGGCAGGTATTTACATTTGTGAGAAATAGCTTTGCTTAATGTTATTAGCAAAAAAAAATTGGAAAATAGTTCTGTATAAACTACATTACGCGGTGAAAAATATATGAGACGCGGGCACACGGCTAATACGTAATAAAAATATTTTACATAATGCTACATTCATACGTTTGCGTGCTATGCTATATTATATTTGTCGCTCAACATCTGTTTAGTAGAGGACAATCCTAATACTATATTAGCCGTCAAGCAAATAGTTATTTTTTCCAACGTGGAACGGGTTTATGCCAGACCGGTTTCCAATGGAATAGTTCTTTCATTCGTTGACAAGGACATACGCTTATAAAGAACGTTTAGATATTGTTCAAGTCCTGACGCACTATGTTTAGTAATATCCTGTTAAAATCTTGTATCGTTTATTTTTTTGTTTCAGCATTAAAAGTTGGTGTGGACCTACAAGAAAATGTCAGTATTATCATTGTATAATGATGATTATAAAATAAAAAATCTATTTCTCTGGCAACTATTTGCGGTTCCGACAAAGATACATGTAATGGAGTAATCGAGGATAGATGCAACAAATTTCATACCAATTTATGATTTAAGAAGTATCATGAGTAACAAATGATAAATGAATAACCCGTTTTTATACCTTATCTGTGTGCCTTTACTAATCTACTTTCCTGTATTTTATGCGTGGAAAGGTTACATTTTACCACTGCTTGTAGTCAGTCAACCTTTTTTCAAATAAGCAATATTCGCATGGTTTAGTCAACACGTGTCCTAAATGGATGGTAACGTTGTTAGAGGTAGGGTAAATTGGTAGGTATGTCGTGCCATGCGACGCGGTGCTTGCGAAAGCCACCCCGTGTCGCCCCCATCCCAAATGCAGCGGACGGCCCCGGGGGGTTTTAGTGGGTATTTCCGGGCGACTCTCGCCCGGGTGAGTCCCACACTGGCACGGAGCTCGTCACTCCGTGCCCCCTTATCTATTGTATTGGGGGACTCCGATCCCTCAAATACAATAGATAAGGGTAGTGCGTAAATGCATTTCCCCCCGTCAAAAAAAAAAAAAAAAGGTATGTCGTGCCATAAACTTTAGTCAAAAATAAAAGCTAATGTCTAAACTTAGTGTCTTAGTATTTCTGACCACATCAAAATCAAACGTTATAGATGAAATTGTTGTTAATATTAAACAATAAAGGTTTCTTTATCTCTGGTTATAATTTGATAACTATAACCATACGAACTATTGAAGTGTGAGCACGATGACTGAGCAGAAATTCCCTTTATTTTCCAGAGGCACGTGTGGTTTATTTCTAGCGTCGCTCAGTTAACAACATCGCACCCATCCATCATAACCGTTGAGCGTTTGTCGGGCCGCGTGATTGCGGACGGGGGACCGATGCCAAATGACGTCAACTCTGCCAACGTACTACATCCAACTTAGCGGGAGTCGAATGTCAAGGGTCGGAGAAATGTTAGCAGTTGGCAACCCTCCAATCGTTGGATTTGTTTAATATCCACAAAAAAACAAACGTTTGCGTAAAAAAAAATCAACGTGCTCGGTATCCAGGGTTGTTAGAATTGGGCCGAAATCTCGAAGTTTATTAATTTCAATAAAACGAATATTCTGTAAAACTGAGGTAGATTTAACATTAACAATAACCTTCACATAATTTAAATAGAATAATATAACATAATTATTATGCTATATTTATAAGACTTGCGATGTAACCGTATTTGGGTGCGTGATAAAAAATCTACTTCTTTTAATGGTTCCGTTAGACTGTTTGAGGTTATTTTTGTCTAATAGGTGCTAGATATTAAGCTCATAACACTTTGCTATCGGATGACACAATTAATAAATGAATATTATCAAGGTGATTGACGTCAAATATTAGCTTGATTTATTTTTAATGGTGATTATGGATAATAACGCTTGCGTTATTCATCAGAAGTGGTTTATCATGCGACTACGAATGATGGGAACATAAATTATAAAATCAAAATAAGTAGTACTACAAGGTAAGAATAGATCCAATGCGTCCATTAAAAATCGCCACTTTCCAGCCGCCAGGAAAGAAGCGATAGTTATAGGTATACAGAAACCTGGAAAAGGCTCCAGTTTGCCAGATAATTACCGTCCAATCAGTTTATTAAGCACAATAGGTAAACTCTACGAGCCGATCCTTCTGAACCGTCTCCTAGTTGTGATAGAGGACAAAAATCTTTTGCTCCCGAACAGTTTGGTTCCAGAGCCAGATACTCTTGTGCGCACCAAATGCAACTCCTCACGGACAACATCCTGTCAAATTCTCATCGGACCCAAGGCTCACCCTGGTATACGCTCGATGTCTTCTTCGACGTTGCCAAGGCATTCGACAAGCTCTGGTTTGCCGGCCTTGTATTCAAACTAGTAGAGTTAGGTATCCCCGACACGCTAGTTCACATCCTACGCGATTACATTTCAAATCGTTGTTTCCGCTATAGAGTAGAGTCTACTCTCTCTTCAGCCCACCCAATCTGCGCAGGAGTTCCCCAAGGCTCCATTCTGGCACCTGTCATCTTCAATCTTTACATGGCAGATCTACCCGAACCTGAAAGAACACCCGATCCCAGGCAGAGAGTCAAGTAAGGTTAATTTTAGCTCCGAAATCGCTTCGAAGATCGTGAAACGTCCTTACAGACCCCGACGATAAAATCACCGCCGCAAAAAGGATCTTCCCTTATCACCCGAGGAAATATGCGTACCAATGCCCACGCCCGCGTAACCGCTGTTCCCACCGCCTGGAACAGGCGGCTAACTTTGCTCCCGCACACTCTCCAGGTTCCCCTCTGGCGGCGACCCAAGACGTGTCTCGTTCCCCAACTGGGAAGGCTCTAGGATCAAATTCCGCGGGAATTATATATATAGGTAGCGGCCATGCCGAGGTTGGAATCCTTGTGCTAGTTACCTTTTGCGCCTGAGTACCTTCAGCACTCGCCTACAAAGTCCAGTGAAGCTGTAAAGGCCAACAGCAACTTCCGGTCAACAGCATTATCTCTAGGTTAGGAAAAAAGTTTAACAAGAGTCCTTACTAATAATTATTATAAGCCTATATAAGCATGCCTTTGCCTTTGAAAATTCACCGTTAAAAACCTTGCAATATGGATTAATTTTTTTGTCATATTTTAGATTAAATTAGAAGATTGCATCATTTTGACGTAAGCATAATCAAAATGTAAGCTCCCTTGACGTCAATACTTCACAGGTAGTGATAGAATGACTTGTGTGATTTTATCGGTAAATCATTGATAAAATCAATTGCCGTCGCTGTTGATATAAAAGATCACATTGTATTTATTTAGTACTATAAATATGCTACGTAACTAGTGTTAACTTTACTAAAGTTCATAGTATGTTCATTTTTAATTGTATGAAATTTGTTGCTCATAAGGACAACCGATTTTTTTAATTTCTTGTACCAGTAGTTAGAGAGCAGTTTGAATTTACTGTCGGCGGCGTTATAAACATGTATTCGGACCGTTTGTGACGCCATTCGTGCTTGAGGTATGAAGCGAGTTGATGGTGTTGATATTTAGTTGATTAATATTGAAAAATAGAACACAAAAAATGCATAAAACGTATATTACTGCACACTTGACACAATGACATTCATATAATGTACAGACAGAGAAAGTTGCCAACATAAGACACTAAATTATATCAAAAGACAATAAATATAATATTAGGTTGCGTTCCTATTTTCCAACAGATGGTATGTAATCATGCTCAACAAAAATCTACAACAATTAATCATATTTGGATTCTGGAACCTGTTTCTGGAATTCCCATATAAAAGGAGTTTACACTAGATGAAGCAGACCAAGAATCATTGCTTCCGGATAATACCTTTAAACATAATCAAATCTTTGGCCCAAAAATAACGAAATACAATGGAGCTTGATTTTCAAGTGCAGCAGTCTACTTAGCGATTTTCAACTTGAGCTAACGCTTGGAAATTTAATTCCATCGTTTTATGGTTTTATTTAATTTTTTGATCTAAAGCTATGATTTAAAATGTTTGTTTACTTGGTCTCCTATATGAATTTACATCCTCATTCGCAATACGTCCTTTTTTATCCCTAAAATAAGAAAATAATAAACTGCTCATTATTATTTTATAATTTATGTATGTAATATATTATTTAAATTTGATTAAAAAAACAGTTAAATAAATATTTAAAAAAAAATGATTATGGAAATGTTTTATATTCGATAAACTCTTGACATATCTTTATATTAATAATAACCGTTAAATGAGCCGTTCTGTTTCTAAATTATTAATTTATTGTTATTCGTGGTCAAAGATCATTCATTCTCTTTTATTAGTTAAGCAATTTTCAGATCGACTGGTAACGTAATTTTCTAAAACTCAACGTTGGCAAAGTAGTTAAACATTGATTATGCAAAATAATGAGGATTTTTAAGAAGGTGAATCTAAAGAGAAACGTAGATAGTAGCTTGGTCAAAAGAAGGTTTTTTATTATTTTATTTTATTATTTCGAAAAAAAAAAAAAAAACTTGTAAAATGTACGTTGACTTATCAGAAATATGACTGAATTATAGCGATCATTCACCAGATCAAGCCTGTCCGCATTTTTACGAACATACATTAGGTTATTGAAGATGTATTGGGAGGGCAAAGTTAAAATATCATATTCTTGAAACTTGTTCTTTAGAGATTCGCGAGGTCCCATATTGTATATTGCTCGAACACCTCTCTTTTGTAATGTAAAAATGGTGTCTATTTAAGCTTCTGTACCCCACAGCAAAATACCGCAAGACATTAAGCTATGAAAGTAAGCAAAGTAGACTAACTTAGCAGTAGCAATATCTGTTAACTGATGAATTTAGCACTTTACTTATTTTCATCAAATTTGGGAAAGTCCCTGTTACTATGCAACCATTAAAAATGTTAGCCAAATATGGGGAAATATTAACAATCATTGATTGTTCTTTTTTACCGATTTTCCCCATATGTCTTGAGTGTGTTTTAAATTTATATCCCTAAAGGCTTTTATTGTGTCACCTGCACTAATAGAAGTAAAATAAAATTGAATTTAAAAGGGGACTTCAATTAATTAGAATTAAGCAAGCTAATTACGTAAAATGAATAATACTGGTCTCCTTAGTTTGCATCTAATTTCATTTAAAATAAATAATATATGCATTTAGATAGTGTATTGCGATTGGAAAAGGATAGGGTGTAATTGTAAGACATAGCCCGGACGATGTGGCCAAGAGGATTTTGTGAGAACATGAGAGTCAACAACAGGAGACACCATAGACATTACCGCCTTTCGTTTTCAAAAATCAAAATCAAAATTTATTTATTCAATTTAGGCCCTAAGAAGGCGCTTATGAACGTCTAAAACACTACCACCGGTTCGGAAAACAACCCAGTCGAGAAGAGCGCAGGCGAGAAACTCGATCTGGTTCTTTTTTTTTCATATATATCATTTTTTTTTATAAATCATAACCCTACATATCAATCTATAACTTTTGATAAAAGGCTAACTGGTCTAAATTTGTACATTGAAGATATTTAAGAATAAATGCTATGCGGGGCTTCATGATCTACTATAGAACACATTTCGATATTCATAAAAAATGTTGTCTGTCTGTTTATTGATCAAATAACATTTTTTTTAAATTAGTATGACTATTAACAAAAATTTAGTTTAAGAATTAGGTACTTAAAGTACTAGTTTTGTCTGTTACATATTTTTATATTTTTACCACTAAAAAGATTTCTACAGAAGCTGGTAATGAGATGGATTGCTTCTAGAGGGAGAATATAGGCTACAAATTGTCTAAATCCCATGCGGATGAAGCTGTGGGCACAGCTAATAAATAATATTAGAGGATTTATTAGAGGATATTGAAGACATCCCCATAGATGAATAATGACTTCCAATGATATAGTGTATTTGTTATAACGTAGACTGTCAACTTGTTTCTTAAATATTAATGATGTCATTATGTGGTGGTGGTGTCGTCATCCAGTGCCCTCGGTCAATGATGTCAGACACTGAAACTAGTTATTTTATAAGGAAAGTTTGTTTGAGGTTTTATTTTGAACGGTTTACAGTTTTGCTTTGTGTTTATAAGGAAAAGCGAAATTTTTTGCATTATGTAATTTAATACGTTATTTACCAAGTGCAATACAATCGGCATCCGTAGAGAATCATAAATATGTATGTATGTATTTAGAAAGATAAGGGTGAGGTTTCGTATCGATGCGATTATTTGGAGATAAGGCAATTGCTACCGAATGTTTTTCGACGCAACGTCAAAATACCACAGAGTTTTGATGTAATGACGTCTTTTGTCCGTCGACGTTATACCAAAACCTGAACGAAATCGATTCGATATTACATCATGTCAAGAGTTATAACAAACTAACAGACATTGATATAATGATTTTATAAATATCACGGTCACCTTATTTATACATTTTGGGAGGTTTTTTAATGATCTATGTTAAACTCGACTGTTTTATTTATATCTTTGAAATATATTAAACGGGATAAATTTAGACTTTATTACCATATGACTATATTTATGACATACGGGATTTCAAATTAAAGGTCAATCCTTTCTTTTTGGACTGACTAAATGCTGTGATCGACAGGGGAATCTTCACAACTTCACCGAACTTTTGGGGCAATTAATCTCAGCCGGGAGAGTTGAGTGGTCGATAGCGCAAGACCACCAAGCTTCGATGATAGCGCAGCGGGTAGTGCGGCCGGATTCTGCGTCAATTGACGCGGGATCGATCCCGACCTATCCCACTCTAAAATCGGCCTGAGCTTTCGGTGAAGGAAAACATCGTGAGGAAACCATAGCTTGGTGGTAGGGCATCTTCTAATGATGCCCGTTTGGATATCTACCACCCTCTAGTTTGAAATCTGTCACCAAAGACCAATAGGTGTGTCCCGGTATAATCACTCGAGAACCAGTAACTCTAGGCTTAGTGATCCTGGACCACATCGTCACTTAACATCAAGTGAGATTATGGTCAAAGCACTGAGCCTATTCCTTGTAAAAAAAAGAAAGTGGTACGAACCTCGCTTCAACTGGTATCTTAAACATAAATTTCGGGGAATTTGGCCCGGACTAAACCAATGGTGGTTAAAGGAAACTACGGATCTCAAGTTCCCTTTACACAGCCCATGTACCTACGTGTAGTGCTCAGAGGTGTGTGAACCGTACTGTGCTAATTCATAAAAGTGTCACTGTATCAGGAACCTCCCTCGTTGGGAATCGAACCACGTCCTGGGCCGCTGCCGGAGGAGGCACTGAGGTTGAAGGTCATCCTTTTAGAGGCTAAAATTAATAAACCTATATTAATCATTCTCCCCATCCCAAATTATACATACATACATACATATGCTCACGCCTGTATCCCCGAAGGGTTAGGCAGAGGTGAAGTAGCGAACTACAACCACCCACATTTCGCCGAGCTTAGTTCCGTCCCAGATGTGACAGGGGGCGAGCCTGTCGCCTATCGGGCACAAATTCCAAACTCCGGGATGATACTGAGTAGAAAAAACCCAATATCACTTGACCCGACCCGGGGATCGAACCCGAGACCTCAGAACGGCAGTCGTATGTAATACAACTGCGCTACCGAGGCAGTTCCAAATTATACTATTATTATATATAATTTGTTATTTGACAGCAAAAATATTCCTTTATGTCGTCTAACGGCCAGTTTCAATATGAGAGCTCTAGCTGTTTTCCCGATATCTTTCCTTTTTTTCTCTAAAGTATTAGATCAGTGTCAGTAATCAGTCAATATATTTCTTGGTATATCTCAATTTTAACTTTTAAGATTCGATATTTAAACCGGTCATTAATAAAGTGGCAACCCTAGGTTATATTGGCGGGTTTATTGTCATCAGTGCCGATACCGAGTTTCTGTGACCTTAAAAACTATCAATTAATATTACAAACGTGATATATCCGAGAGAGTGATAACGCTCAATTAACGTGTACGTTAACGCGCGTTATACGTGTTACTCGAAGCCCTTTACGTTGCGCAAGCCGAGTCAATCGTTACTCTTAATTACTCGTACTACTGCGCATGCGTGAGTTATGAAATTAAAACCTACATAACTTCACACGTTGTTCAGACCGTTTATAATATCACACAACTGGCCTTTGACTATTCCACATTACATTTTGTGTTTAATTAACTTTTATAACTAATGTAATGATAATACTGATTTTAATTTCTATATATATGTGTATATATATCGCATATCTATAGAATTCAAATAACTGTCAATCCGTATTTGTGCGAGGCGATGAAAACCATAACACGTTACACCATTTCTGTTCACGAAATTCATTGAAACAATAAAATACTCTAATTTATTTAATACGCCCTAAATATCTTTAAGTAATGATGTTACAGTTCATATTAGGTTAATGTCGATGAAAATTTTCATGAAATATCGACATATTTTTTTATACCACGAATTCCATATTTATAACATTAGAAATTGCAATTTAAATATGACAAACAACGTTCATGTACAATTGTTAGTTTATAAATTTATTAGAAATCAGTTTTTTTTATCGATATATTGTTCAACATCACTACACGTGCGTGTATGTAATGACGTTTTCTAAAGTTGAGGTCGCGTGCTGTGAGCTTCGTGCGACCGAGGACGTTGCGTGTCACCGCAGCCCTACAGACTGATGGGGGGGGGGGAGTACGCAAGGCATCCAATATGGTGTAATTTGGATGCCACGTATGGTATATAATGATCGGTCATCACTGTGTCTTGGGCATGTGTCATTTCTTTATTATTGTTTTTACGTAACTCGGAATAATTATTTTGTGTTTAGATATTATCTGTTCTTTGTATATCGGTTCCATCCTTCGTCAATATACGCTTTAATTTTTTTTTTATTCGAATTTTCTAATATTTCCTTTCGTTGCTAAATTGTTATTACATAGATTAGCTACAGATCGCAAGCTCATATGACTCAGATATTATTCCAATTAAGTAGGTTTCAAAATCGTAATGTTACGTGTTCTTTGCCCTTTGTATGTTCAATTTCCTTCCTTGATTTCACGTCTGTAATAAAATGAATTGAAATCGGTTCAGCCGTTTTAAATTAACGTAGACATAATTACGACCATACAGGCACAGCTAATTTTTGTTTATAAAAACAATATTTACTTGTAATTCTTATATACATGAAAAGGATTTATTCCGAACTTAACCATCATTTGCAAAAAGGTGAAAACATATAAATACTCCTCAACTTTATATAAAAGCGACTGATCCTCTGTTGAAAGTTAAAAATAAACCATATTGTGTTGATATTTTTATAAATGAGTTGTTGGTATCAACGTGCTTCGTTATAACAGTTCAATCACGTGGCAGGTAGGCGAAACAACGTGACTTCAACTGTGTTACTAAGCATAGAAAACGGCATAGATAAACCCTTCTTTTTGAACAGTATTCAAATACGATGGAGTGTTTTTGATTATGAATCTTCGCCGCGCCTCTCTATCAGGTGTTGTGTTTATACTGTGAAATAATAAGAAATTGTATTTATATTGCGAATTTGTAATAGTTTATTGTTTATTTTTTGAAAAACACAAAAATAATATTATAACTTACAATAGAACCTTACATCTAAACTAACAACCTAGTAGGTAAGGACTAACGGTGAAACCGCTTCAGGACTAATCTCTCTGATGATGGCATCTTCGTTTTCTCTCAGACTAACCGTGACAAGTCTAGTGAGGCACACAGCCGCGCCTCTCGTGCAGCGTTCTCTGAGTCACTTTGGAAACTAATCCAGCTGACGATCTGATTTCTCAGGGATGGTGAATTATAGTTCCCTCGCATTTCACTAGACGTCGCTCTTAATAAATATAAAAATACATTTCAATTTCGATTCTTTATAATTATTTCCAGTATTATAGCTTACAATATTAAATGGCTTTAAAAAAATCTCGTTTTGTGTCGACTTCATTAGGTATTTCTTTAACTGTCGAGAAGCTGTTGATCTGGAAGGTTTTGACAGCTGCATCGGAATATAGGGCGAGTATTTAAGGCACTCGGTTGAAAATGGTAGCCAGCGCAAGAGCACCAAAGTGGTACAATCCTGGCCTTGAAGTGATACCTATGTTAAAATGTGCTCTTTCTAACCGTACGGTAAATAAAAAGAAGAGGGGGAAAAAGGTTCCATGCATAATCTATGTACCTTGCATGTAGTGTGCATAGTATGATATGACATGATACTAGTATTTGGAGTTTTACTGTATCGAGCGACGACTACAAGAGCTTCTCCAGAATGGTTTTTTTTTTTTTTTACTACTTAATGATGTTGACTGGAAAAGCCTTGACAGTTTTCACCGAAATTTGGGGCGAGCCCTTGAGACGCTCAGGCTAAAGAGTTAACAAACATAAGGACACCAAAATCGGAACACATCTTGTGCTACTGCTGGAGGAGAACCTAGAGTGTCTGCGGAAGTAAAGTTAACTGCCCCTGGTGCTATGGATATTAATCTATAATTATAACCAAATATTTAATAGTGTTAGGCACAATCTAAAATACTCTATACATTGAGAACAAATGAAATTGATCTATTGAGACCATTTATTGACATATTGAGTTGGAACTGCACGCAATGGCGCAAACAAACATTGAGTTTGTTCATTTATGTATTAAAAAAAAACAGCCACATAGACCACTTAATGTGAAGAGATCACTGTAACAGGTAGATTAGGGCCAATTTAAATTAACTTTAAATAAAACCCAAGTTAAGGCCAGAAATAAAATATTAAGGACTGCGTTGAAATCGCTCGTGTGCCATTGAGTATTGGTTAATAACTACCCTACGGAACGGTAGTAATTTATACGTGAGACGTGGCTCATAATATTGCATAACAGTATTTAAATATTAGTTATATCTGGTTTCTACATATATTGATTATCGAAAAAAAATTAAGTAATAAAAGTAAGATATATCATTAATTCAACTATTAGGCAAACATAACGCAGGTTTATTACTACAAATCCTATTAAAAAAAAAAATTTACTGGACGGCGAGCAAGCCGCACGCACCGCTGTCCCACAAATATCAAGGCAAAACTAACAAGTGCCTCATCTGGAACGCGACCGGTCGTCCTACTTTGTATTTACGGAAAAGGTACGACAAAGATTTATAATTATTAGTAGCAGCACGCTATTTATATTTTATAAATACATACATTAATTTTAATACAAATAGAACATATAATGTATATAAGAAATTTGTAACCAAATTATAGCGGATATCCCGTTAATACTGCGGCAAACTAAGCTGCTTTTAGCGCATTGCGTTCGCTTTCTTACAATCCTACTAGCTACATGGCTACCACCGCTCTAATGATATATAATTGTTTAATATGGGTAGATAATAATTTTGAATAATTTTTGGCTGTATTTGTAATTGTAATTGAGGGTACTTAGTTTTGATTGTGACGTACCGCGACTAGCAGTCGCGTTGAGTGCGTGCGACTGTCGACGTGTTTTTGTATAGAGATTGTGTGTTTGTTGTTTTTGGTTGATTGAATTTAAGTATAAACAGATTAGTACAGATATAGTGTTGTGGATTGTGAACTATTGTTGTATGATTGAACATTGAATATACATTTATAACGGAGTGTTCGAAAGTGATCGTGCCGAGCCGCCGCCTTTGGATGTCAGGTGGTATCACGCTTACACATTCCTCACATCTCCTACACAAACCTACACACCCTACTTCCACCTGTCTCCAGAGCATCGGTGTCGACTGGTATAGGGTGAGTACACTTAATTTAGCGCTGTGGTAACGCATGCCGGGTACTCTGTTGCACGGACGCATCGTTCCGCCATCCGACTATCACATATAACTTGTATCACCGGGCCCAGCACGCATAGTTGGATGGTGGTTCGGGTGCGTTCGGTTATGTAACAATAATAATTTATATTATGTACACATTTAAACAGCACCATATTTTTTTGAATAATAATAATGAATAGTTTATGTTTAGGTAAACTAAACACACATTAAAACAATGTGTCAGTAGATAATTTTGATCGACTTAATTAACTATATAATCCTCACTTAAAAATAATAGACTAGCTGATCTCCGCGGTTTTACCCGCGTAATTCCCAATTCCCGTAGGATTTTGCGGAATAAAATATGTATGTAACTATGTTACTTCCTGAATTTCAAACTATCTCCATACCAAATTTCATCCAAATCGGGTTAGTAGTAAGTTTATTCGTTACATACAAAAATACAAATCATTTCTCTTTATAATATTAGTATAGATATAGATTTCCGACGAGAAATTTCCCCTATTCTCTTAAGATTTACGAGTAAACCATGAAAATTAACTTTTTGGTGGCATTGTTACAAATTATTGTATTTTTCTATTTACATACAACCTTCATTAGTACAGATTATATAATTAAACCTTCTTTGGTTTAAGGTGCATACATACATACATATCATCACGCCTTTCTCCCGTGAGGGTAGGCAGAGATTACGTCCTTCCACTTGCTACGATCTTGACACACCTCTTTCGCTTCCTCAACTTTCATGAGCGCTTTCATACATGCTCGTCGGTTATGAGTACTTTTTACCTGGCCTTTATTTAACACATGATTGATTTGGTCTAGATAGGTTCGCCTAGGTCGACCCTTACCGACTTGCCCATTCACCCTCGCCTTATAAATTAATTTCGTTAATCTTCTTTCATCCATCTTCTTTTAAGGTGCAAACCGCATGAAAATCCGTTGCGTGGTTTAGAAGAGTTTTTAGTTAGAACAGATAAACAGACCGACGTGGAAAGCGCCTTTGTTTTATCTATATATAGATTATAATTAAATTATATATAAATATGATTATATATATATATATATATATATATATATATATATATATATATATATATATATATATTCTCATTCTGCTATCAATGAAAATGAAAAATATTTTTTTATTTCGCAGAGAGTTAACTGTTCTGCATTGAATAATCTATGGCAAAACAATGTTCTTGATTCGATCAGTGGAAGACAGTAATGTAGCGTGCCGCACGAAAGCGCCACCTCGAGCCTAACCGCACTATACCGTGACTTGATAACGTAGACTGGACACGCAAACTGCTAAGTCTCGCACAGGGCTGTTACCAGACAATACTACGTTATTCCATATTTAATAAACTATAAATAATATCGTGTATATACTCTTGCACACAACACGCAGATAAGTCCTGTAAGGAACCTTTTTTTTATGTAAATAAATATAAAAAATGTAGGGATTAGCTAGGATAAAAGTTCCGCGGGAGTTTTTCACACAGGTAGCGGCCAAGCCGAGGTTCGAACCCTTGGGCTAGCTACCTTATGCGGCTGAGTGCCTTCAGCACTCGCCCTCAAAGTTCGGTGAAGCTGTAAAGGCCCTTCCTGTCAACAGCATTAGCTAGGATAAAAAAAAAAAAAATTAATCAACAAAATATCTGTTCACCCTTAGCACAAAAAAATTGAAGTCCTCGCTCGCCTTGGATTGACAATTAAACAGAATAGATGAATAACAATTGTTAAAAAAAATATTTGTCATCACCATATTATTGTGGAAGATGGATATTTTATCACCTGCTTCAAATTCATTGATCCCTTCATGCTTCCGAACCAGTTCTTGATCCGCATAAGGCTCAAGTCTCTAGTTCATCAGTTTCGACGACCGAATCTAATTCATCGTTGTCGATTATAGCCCCTGGGCGATCGTAAAGCTTGTTGTTTAAAATTTATTTATTATTAATTAATTCTAATTATATGCAAAAACGTGCCATGCATCCGTTTGTTGTTAGCATCGTCGACGACGTTGATGTTACGTGTCGTCTTCATAGCGTTTTTTTATTGTCATAATAGTTGTGGGCCCGCTTTTCAAACATTCTTCAGTGCGTTTTAATTTTTTTTTTATACGTAATCATAATTATTTTCCTAAAAAAAATTTAGTACTAAGATAAAGTAAAAATATTTCTCATGTACAGCACTTGTTCGTAAAACTGTGCATTGAATTTTATAAAAAAAAATTATGAGTTTAATTTTTTTACGCGATTTTATTTTAGAAAATTATAAGTGCCCTAAGTTACCCGGAGTAACAGATATAGATAGCTATAGATAGTCCCGTCAAAACCGGTCCAGCCGTTCCGAAGATTAACCGATACAAACAGACAGATAAAAATTTAATAAATTGTATTTTGATATAGGTATCGTATACACATTCATATATCTTTAGTAAAAAAAACAGTCACTCCAAATTTATATATTAACGACAGCAATAATTGTTTTTCCTTGAACGATTCTACGTTGTGCTATGGTTCTGTTGTCTTCCATTACACATATATGTTTCGAAACAATCTTTGCTTGATTAAATAAATAAAAATGTAGGGATTAACTAGGATTAAAATTCTTCGGGAATTTTTGCTCTTAGGTAACGGCCAAGCCGAGGTTCGAACCCTTGTGCTAGTTACCTTTTGCGGGTGAGTGCCTTCAGCACTCGCCCACAAAGTTCAGTGAAGCTGTAAAGGCTCTTTCGCTCAACAGCATTAGCTAGGTTAGAAAAAAAAATCTTCGCTTCAATTTTATTTTTTAATATAGATTTATACAATGTGCATTGTTGTACCTCGTTCTATGTTAAATCAAGTTGATTGGCGATGGGTTAACATTACTAAATAATATAACGTCTTGGCACCTTTTGAACTACGTTCTGTCAATAGACTGATAAATCCAGCGTTACCGTAGCGGTACTCGTATTTTAAAAAACTTATTCCTATCGTGTCCACGTTAACGACAACAATTTAAATAAGTTGTAAACAAAATACTAATCAATTAATAAATGACTTCATTCGAAAACAGAAATGTTTAAATTATCTTTAGAATTTTAAATCAGAATTCTTACTCAGATTAAAAACAACTTTTTCTACTACAAAAAGCCAACAAATCTTTACCAAACGAGACTCCCTCCTTAGAGCGATGCATCCTTAGATGCGGCTTTGAGCCCACCTATCCAATTCTAAAATCAGCCTGGGCTTTCAGTCAACGAAAGCATCGTGAGGAAACCTTGGCATGGTGGTAGGAGATTTTCTAATAATGCCCGACTGGGTAGCTACCACCCTCAAGTTTGACTACCTGTCTCCAAATACCAATAGGTCTGTTCCGGCAGCATAACATGAGATATAACATATCCGGCAGCATAATCAGCACCTCTAGGCTTAGTGTGTTCAAAACACTTTGCCTATACCAAAAAAGAAGAACAATCCGATTGACTAAATAGGGGAGTTTCGACAGGCTTTTAGCGCAAAGTCTGGGGCAAACATAGACACATGCCTGCCCTGGTAATTACCACTATCTGCCAAAATATACTGTTTATGTTCTCATTTTAACGTTATCTTTTTTTTTTTATAATTTTTACCTTACCTACTAGTAACGACAGAAAGTAAAAAAGTAGGACTCCTTCTAAATTCATCAAAAACAAAAATACTTACTAACGGAGAGATGCATGACATAATAATTGAAGGTGAAACAATAGAATACGTGAAAGATTATATTTATCTCGGGCAACAAGTATCATTTGAAAACTGTACGGAAAAGGAGATACAAAGAAGAATTGCTATAGGCTGGCGAAAGTATTGGAGACTAAAAGAAATCATGAAAAATACAGAAATAGACATAACTATAAAAAGTAAAGTATTTGAAATTGCCGTGCTACCTTGTTTGACCTATGGCTGCCAAACATGGTCTCTCAGAAAGCAAGACGAGGAAAAACTTGCTATCTGCCAGAGAAGAATGGAAAGAAGTATCTTGGGAATAAAATTAAGTGATAGAGTAAGTAACAAAAGCATTAGATTAAAAACAATGGTAACTGATATAAAAAGAAGAATAAGGGAAACGAAATGGAAATGGGCGGGACACATTTGTCGAATAGACAAAACTAGGTGGACCAAAAAGGTCCCGGAGTGGACTCCGATTGATAAAAAAAGGAAGAGAGGAAGACAGAGAAAGAGGTGGCGAGATGTCTTCTCGGAGAGATGTGGACTTTTTTTTTTTTTTTTTTTTTTTAGGTGGGGAAATGCATTTACGCACTACCCTTATCTATTGTACTTAGGGGATCAAAGTCCCCCAGTACACTGGATAAGGGGCACGGAGTGACGAGCTCCGTGCAGTGTGGGACTCACCCGGGCGAGAGTCGCCCGGAAATACCCACTAAGACCCCCCGGGGCCGTCCGCTGCATTTGGGATGGGGGCGACACGGGGTGGCTTTCGCAAGCACCGCGTCGCGAGAGTTGTAGACCTAACTGGATGACGCTAGCCAGGGATCGAGATGTTTGGAAGACCTTAGGGGAGGCCTACGCCGCTGAGGCGACTAATACAACAATTTAATTACAATAATGTAAAATTGTAAATTGTATTAATCATTGTATCAGATTCTTTCTTGTATTAGAATTAAAGGTTATAATTAAAAGGTTAGAATTAAAAGAATTACTAGTAAGTAGTTACATGTTATTCTCCTAACTTCATCTCATGAATTTCATAGGACCGAAATTTCGACCCTTTATTTTAGATTGTACAAACAAATATGATCTTATTATTTAAATCTGAAAAAAATAAAAAATATATTTGTGTTTCTTTATTTTGGTATCATCATTCCATGTGCAGGAGACCCAGCGAAGCATGACTTCGTGCATCTTCAGGACGATGCTGTGTTACGGTACATTACAGTTATCTTAAGGACCACCCATCGCTCGCTAGAAACGGTTTCTCTACCGCGTATTTGAACGTTTTTTTTTCTTTGACTGTTTGGTATCGGAAGTCATTATTTTAAACTTTCTAATGCCTTTAGACTTTATAAATCCGACATGAATTGACTTTGGTTTACTTATGTGCATCTTTATGAATGTTTTTGTTTAGTATAGTTTTAGTCACGTAGAATTTGATAAAGAGATCAACATTTGTGTGTCAAATAGTTGTGTGACCACGGCTGCGCTCGCGTTTCATATGTTTTTCACTGCGTTTTAATTTTTTTATACGGACCCCTCATTATTTTCTTAACAGAATTTTTAGTAGGTAATAATAATTCTGTATATTTTAAAGCGTATCATTTCGAAATTAATTTAACATTTAGAATTTGTTGACATACAAACACAGAATTTATAATACATCGGTAAACGTCCGTTTGGTTTATATCATAATTTACATAATATAGCTACCTAAACGCTATGTATAACTCTGTAAACAATAGACATGAGTAATGAATAATGTGGGTTTCCTTTGTTGCAGGTAAACGGAGGAAGTCCTTTGTTTGGTTTCTGACAAACCTTTCTTTCTAATGGACCCTACGATTCCTTTAGGTTTGTTCACGATGCTTTTGTTTTTCTTCGTTTCCGTTATTCGATATCGGTTTCGCGTATGATTTTTTAAGACGCGGCTATTAGTTGCCTCACCCGGTTTCGCTCGGTGCTTTTATATTTCATAAGCACTTCCGGTTTTGCTGAATGGTGTAAGAAGACTTGAAATGACTTACAGATCCCAAATTGTATGTCATGTAAGCCCAGCTTTATTTAACTGTGAAAATAACAGTTGATCTTTATTAGCTGAAAGAAGAGGATAAAAGATAAGTACATATTCATATTATTATATGTCGTTACTGTGTTAATAGAAATAATACAGAGTAAACAAAACTTCGATGAGATTAGATTGAACATAATACAATAAGTATATAATAGACCTGTTCGAACTGAATTCTTATACTTTCCATGCCAATGTCTCTCTGTCAGCTCTGCCTGGCTGACAGTTAATTACCTTACGACTTGAAACTACTACCCGATTTTAATATAGCATATTTTTTTTTATATAAATGAAGTAACTTATAAGAATTATCGTGAGATATCTTGCCAAAAAAATACCACTAGCAATTTCCTTTAAAATATTTTACACAAACCAATAAATATTAAAATATATAATTCTGCGAATATTTGTGAGAATAAAACATGCAATCAATATACGAACAAAGCTGCGGCGTAGACAGTTGTAGCATAATAATCCTATTATCATAGCAAGTCCTTAAATTAAAAAATCGGAGATATAAACCCCATTTATTCCATGTTGAATATTATGTTTTGTAACTTAGACTTCCACTAACATCTCTTTATTTTATTTACCTACACAAATAATGTATCATTTTAAAACACTAATTGAGTACCAATATAATTGTTTTTAGAAGACATACATAGCAATCGTACATTTTATTAGATACAACTTTTAATGTACTTAATGACTGCATACAGTAATAAAATAAACACTTGAATGTCTAGAACATAAACGTATTCATGGTTGAATATTAAAACGGTCACGTACGTATCAAGTCAGTTAGTCACGTTTCTTTTTGCTATGCCAAATGTTGTGTTTATACCAAAACCAGAAATGTGAAGGTCGACCATGATCGTGCTCGTATTCCGCGTCACATATCTAGGGTGACCACCATATGAGACCTTACGATACAATCTATTGTTTATTATAAAATGGTAAAGGAAGCGTTCAAGTATTACGCAATGTAATTTTTGTAGATTTTTGACAACCTCCCCCCCCCCCCCTCCATTCCCCTATGTAACGCACTATAACGTTTTTCTTTACCCCACCTGACAACCCCCCCCCCCCTAGTAAAACGTTACATAACCACCATCAAGTGACCATTTTACCTGAAAGTCACAATTATGAGATGTAAAGTCGCTAATATACACCTATGTTATTGTTTTAATCGCATTAATAATATTTATTAATAATAAATACATACATACATATCATATATTTAATAACGTCGTTTTTCCTGATTTAACCCTATCTGTCCTTAACACATTTTTGCTTTATCCACCATTATTCTTCACAAGCATGAGACCGAAGTATAACGAACACATCCAAAGTGCGGTATTTTTTGTTACCTACTTAACTGGCGTAATGAGAAAAAACTATCAACTATAACTATCTGTTGACAGATATTTTTAAGTAAGGAATTTCTTTTTTTTCAAATTTGTCATTCATTTAAAATTTTTAGAATATGCGTGAGAAAAAAAAATCTACGCGACCGTTCTAAAGGGTTGAAATAATGTTACGCAACGGGTATTTCAAAGCCTCCCTCCCGTCCCTGTAACGCATCGGAACATTTCAGATGACCCCCCCCCCCCCCTCAAATGTTACAGAAGAATGTCTAGAAATACCGAGTCCCGAAACTCTAGTTTATCTAGTCGATTTTTGCATCATATTTATATAGTAGGCACTACCTAGTTAACAAAAATCTATTTTTTTTAAAACTATAATAGGTATCCACAAATAAAAACTACAGTCTTCAATTTTAAATCTGTTAAAGAAATACGACAACACACAGTTTTCGAATCCTTTGAGAATTCATGTTAACTGGGTGATTCAAAATAAGAAAGGATTAGAACGTTCATAGCGAGTGATCGCAAAATTCACTAAATATTAAAAACTGCATAACTTAATGTACCAACATGAAAATAGTAACCGTTTGTCTTAGAGCTCACACTTATTTATATATTAAATTACATAGTATTTTAATTCGAATGTAGTGTAGACATTGTGTAAAATTATAGTACAGTTAGCTATAGACAAAGATATTAGACGTTTACAGGAAAACAATTGTTCATTTAATACTAATGTTTATTATTGACGTTATAGTTCAATATTGTTATATATACTTTTGCCAGACGAAAAAACATAAAAGAAATCCTTAAGGACACAAAATTATAGTCGCCCTACTTGCTATTCATTATTCATAACGACCCTAACTGGGTTCCAAAATACATGGAACACTATTATTATTATTTAAGTGATCATTTTAAGAATTCATTCTTTAGCTTTAACCAGGTATTAATTTTCGTCTCACGTTTTTATAATGACTACAGTACAGTTGATAAGAAAATAATTGAAGAAGCTAACAGCAGATTAGAAAGTGAGCGTTATGTTGATAATGTTATAAAATATTGATTGGTTCATATTGTTCATCACGGAGTTACATCCGGTACATCCAAGACGTTCTCTGATCCTCATCTGGGAAAGCTCCTGTACCCTTCACCCCAACGCGATAGTCACACTTTCGTGCACTAGTATAGCACGTTTTACACTGCATACGCATGTACATGCAGGTACATACATGGGTTCCCTTTGCCCGCCACTGCTCTGTCCAACTCTTGCCCTTTCTTCTTATAGGGGGCGGAAATATGTTCCGCCCCCTGGATGTCTGACCTTAGGTCATGCCTCTCCTGAGGCGGGCTAAGAGGTGGAGGGGAACTTTTCTCCTCCATCCCCACCGGGCCATTGCACTGACGGGCCGGGTGGGTTCGCTGCAGGGGGCGACGCGGTGCTTGCGAAAGCCACCCCGTGTCGCCCCCATCCCAAATGCAGCGGACGGCCCCGGGGGGTCACGGAGCTCGTCACTCCGTGCCCGCTTATCTATTGTATTGGGGGATTTTGATCCCCTAAATACAATAGCTAAGGGTAGTGCGTAAACGCATTTCCCCCCGTCAAAAAAAAAAAAAAAAAGGTACATACATGGGTTCTTTAAGGGCTGTTGAGATCCGTAGTTTGCCTTAACCAGCTTAGGTATAGTTAATGTATGTTTCGCTGAATATGTGCCTCAGAAAGCCTAAGCCATTTACCTAAGCCATCGTACCATTTTTGTGTCCTAGTTATTTCTATCATCGTTCCAAAAGTTCGGTTTTGCAAGTGGAGTATTTGTTGCATCACGTCTGTAGGTTGTGTAAGGCAAATTAGTATTAGCTATCTTTTGATTATGTTCTGGATTTCATTCACTAGAAAATGAACTTAAAAACCACTCGAAAGACATAAATAGAAATAATAAATGAGCAGAGATTTATACTTTTATGGACAAGTATACCGTATAAGTCTGAAATAAATCATGTGAGGAATTATTTATGTCCAACCGGTTCTTTTGAAGCTATTTTACAATGAGCAAAGGAAACGAGTGGATTGCACATAAGCATACAGTAAGAAATAGCTTAGTGTGAGAACCTTCGCACGAGGTGCCGCGGCCGCCGAGAAACTCGCCCGTGATCTTTGAAAATTTTTATTACATATTGTTGCGCTATGGCCTTACGCTGACAGCCTGGTAAAGTGTCTAAATAGTAGATTATGTTAGTTGCATGCATATAAATGCATCGTTTATTGTTTTGAAAACGTTCATCAGATATGGTCTAGCAATAAAGTGCTGAAGATACTGATTCGTAGACTTTTATAATTAGTTATATTAACATCGTTGGAAAAATCTCTTTCCGTGTGTCGTGATCTATTATCTTCTTATAATAGAAAATAGAGTAATTAATACAATGTTACCTTTGATCCAATACGTTTTCAAATCTCTAACTAGCAGTTATTTAGATCGAACAAAAAACACACCTGAACCCTCTGGTGGTAACCACCACAACCTATATACTCTAGACCCAAACTTCCTGCAAAAGAAATGACGATCATTTAAAATACTAACCTATCCAGAAAAACAGGACAACACAATCGCATGCATGATTGTGATTTTTAATATTAAATCGGTAAAGGTCAGGAATTTAACTAGTAAATTTCCAGCAATTTATTAGCCAGGCAAGTTGTTAGATCCGCACTACTCTTTGCACTCTGCATTAATGATAATAAAATAAACTTCTTGAAAACTATTCGAAACTCCTCGGAAAAAACAATAAGTCCTTATTGATAATTAACTATTTTTTATAAACATACGGTCGTAACAACATTATTATTACAACTGAATTATGACACAAAGACTATGAAGAGTTACAGTCATCTAAATATTATACAAATAGGCAAAGATGAACCAAATGAAAACGTTTTCGCAACCTATTGTTTATTTTTATTTTTGACTAGTACTTAGTGGCTTTTGAGGATTTTTTTTATTACACATTAAAAATGCCTTATTGTAATTAATTTTTGTATCTGCATAATATTTTTCTTCACTGACAGCTCTTTGGTTGGAGTTTTTGGCGGGATCTCAGTCTGACATGTAGCAATTGTTTTCTTTAATTCATTAAACTTGTGTACTTGACTCTATATCATGTAATCTTGGTGGCGTTTTGTGTGAAATAGTTAAGTTATTGTGTTCAAGTTAAGTTTATTATAGAAGACAACGCGTAGCATACATTCTGAGGTGCCGACAAAGCTCCATGGAAAGTTCGAGCAGGATAGGCCACCGTTCTGTTGGAGCTTGGTAACGCTGATACAAGATTGAAAATCTTACCCACATGACATTGGCACAAATTGTGTGTACACACAGATTGCCATTAACTAAGAAGAAGAAGAAGAAGCTCTTTGGTCATTGCAGGATTCAAAACTGCGTACACCAATGAGGTATCTCATTACACTTTAACCTTTTTTGTTAGGTACTAATTTCAGTCAAATTACATAGATTTTAGATTCTTTTGGTATTATTATAAAAAAACTACACGTTACGTTTTAATGTTCTAATTGGAGCTAAGATTTTCCAGTCGACTCGTTCGGCACAATGCTGTGAGTAAGTCGTTAACATTTAACACAATCGACGCTCACGCAAAGTCTGTCGGTTTCGTGAGAAACACTAAATCTGATCACAGAACACCTAGTTTGTATTTTTCCTGAGCCAATTACGATTGGCAACCTTTTTGGTTCAAGTAAATATTAAAAAGCTATAATTGCACAAATGTTAAAAGACTGCGTGTGATTTAGATGGGATATGTTTTAAATTGTATTGTGTAGTTATATGGTTGAAAGTAAAGCATAATATTATGTGAAATGTAGATAAGAACAGTACAAGCTTCGGCTGAAGCTCCACCACCGTGTGATTGGTCAATTCTCAGTAATATTCCTGACTGGTCTGGAGCTTTTCTCTTTTTCATGTACTTTGAGACTCAAAGAGGATTAAGATGGCATTAAAATTATATACTTCAGAAAATATTTGAAATCAGTTGACTATATTCCACCATTTTATAGAGTAAAGTAAATATCGCTCGTAACACATTGAAAAAGACAAAGTGTGAAACGACGCTGCTACGCCTAGTTTTACCTACACCTAATTTTGCGACAATATAACTCAAAATATAATTTTTACTTTTAGCTGTCATTAATGTGTCTTCGTTTGTCGTAAAATAATTATACATCGTTTATATTTTATTACATTTAAAAATAGCTGTGTCCATTGTCTTAGTAGAACGACCTTATCGAATGACAATTAAATATTATATGCTTGGTAATTTTCTGTATTTTACTACGTTCACCTGAAAAATAGAAGTCACTTGAAAGAAAATAGGAATTTTCTATATAATACCAGCTGTCATTTTAATCTAGATGTAAATAGTATAGATAGTAAATATGAAGCCAAAATGAATAATAGTTGGTTCGATTTTTTGAAATGGACACATTCGATACTCAAATATAAATGATATTAACAACAGATAATTTATTAGCCCTGATGCGGTTTCCCCGTGTCCCCTATTAGTTCGTAGTTTAGTCAGTAAGTGTAGTCTGTGTAGTTTTTCTAACTTTGTTTTATTTTTTCTATTTTTTATTTGTATTTTTATTTTTTTAATTTTATTATAATATGTAATTTATATATGTAAACTGCATCTGTAATAATTTTTTTTAAATAAAGAACAAAAAAAATATGGTTAGGGGAAAAACACACGACACACCGCTGCTAGACTGCTCAAGCTGATAAAGGTGCACGAGAAGATTGCTGACGAGATAATTTATTTCTTTAAAATCTTAGGTCGCATTTTGTTACTCCTTTATAACCTATCATGGGTCCCCCTCCCCCTTTGATAAGGAGCTGAGAAGGGAAGGGTGTGTGAGATTTCTTTGTAACTAAAACTAAAGTTGCTCTGTCGTACATGCGAGCAAACTTCGGGAATCGATATAAACCCAGCAGATGGAGCCTTCTCGCGTTTGGAGGTACTCAAGTAAATATTCTCGGATAGTACGTATATACAGGCACAACTTCATTGTCTGTATTCTATACGTTTTTAGTATAAGTAATTTAAGTGTTATTAATCATTTCGAATGAATGATAAATTGTCTACTTGGCTACGATTTTTTCTATCCGTTTGTTTTGATCACGTGATTCAACGTTGAGATATGTCATTTTCATACATTTTTTTTTTCATGTTCTATTAGCGTTAACGATTTCAAAATTACCACTTGGCTAGGCCCTCTGATCTTTGGGCCATTGCACGGACGAGGCACGGGTGGGTTCGCCGCAGGGCGCGACACGGTGCTTGCGAAAGCCACCCCGTGTCGCCCCCATCCCAAATGCGGCGGACGGCCCCGGGGGGTTTTAGTGGGTATTTCCGGACGACTCTCGCCCGGGTGAGTCCCACACTGGCACGGAGTTCGTCTCTCCGTGCCCCCTTACCTATTGCATTGGGGGACTTCGGTCTCACTAATGCAATAGGTAAGGGTAGTGCGTAAATGCATTTCCCCTCGACAAAAAAAAAGGCCCTCTGATCTTCTTTAATGTTTTTTTTGAAAAACGAAACATCAATAAAGTTAGCATTCGTAATATTTAGAATATTACTAGAATTGTATATGCGAAGGATGTTTTTAAATTATGTAAGTATACGTAGATTAAATATATATATATATATATATATATATATATATATAACACTAGCTGTAGTCGAGACTTCATTCGCGTTTCATATATAAAAAAATTAATTGGACCAAATTCTGGATCTAAACCATTCTCAAATCCTCAGGAATAGACACAAAAAATTACATCAAAATCGGTTCCGCTGTTTAGGTGGAGTTTAGTTACATACACACGCACAGAAGATTTATATATATAAAGACTATAGACTGTACTTTTTTTTTCAAATAATCTCGTATACTATTTAAAAATGTATATGTCGGTGAATGCATGCGCATTCTAATCTTGTTTTATTACATTGTCCTCGCGTGCTAAGTTGCAAACACTCGCTACTCTTGAAATAAACAAGTAAGGTTCCTTGACATTCTAAGATAAAGATAATGTTTATCGAATGTTTGCGATATTTGGCAAACATTTAAAGCAATTGAGGCCGATTCATATTTTTCGATTGATAAAAATTCGAAGGTAAAACATTAATGAAATCTATATGTAACCGTAAATAATGATAAGATAAATATATGGTGATTCAATGCTAATATCTTGAGGTAAATTATGTATATAAATAGGCAAAGTATATTTGAAATGGTAGATTAATGACGCAAAAAATGCGATGAAAATATAATGTTAACTATAGCTAGGTTATCTGGGCTTTATACAGTGCGAAGCACAATGCAGATTGCAGATGTATGACTTGCTTGAATGTCTGCAATTTTAATTGTCAATTATATTCGTATGTCAGCAATAACATGTTTACAATAGAAAAACTTGCAGAAACTGAAGCAACATGTTTAAAAGGTAGCACGCACACCTTGAGTAGAGCGATATGGAATTATGTATGTTGCTGCGAGGATATGTGCTGCATATGTGCTAATAATAGTCACCGGTTTTAAACAGTTCTGACGTTGGCAAGGCCGATGAGCCTTTGCAATAAGATGTTTATAGATTTAACTTTTATTATTTTGCAATGAGTTACACTTGTTTGGTTTATTTATTCAGTTTATATCCTCGATTAATGGTAATAATGTTGAAAACTATCGACCTGTATCCCTATTGTCCGTTTTTTAGTAAGTTATTTGAAAAACTGTTACATGAACATATTTATAGATTATTTTCTTTGTCTATTCTTTCGGAACAGCACGGGTTTATGCAACACAAATCCACGATTAGCAATCTAGCTGTATTTTCGGATTACGTTGCTACATCCATGGACGAAGGTTATCAAGTGGATGTCATATACACAGGTTACGCCAATTGCTTTGATCGTACCAATCACAATATCTTACTAACTAAGCTTGCCAATATAGGTGTGCATGTTGATCTCTTGAGGCGGTTTAAATCCTATCTAATTGATAGAAATCAAGCAATTCGGATAGGAGCATTTGTCTCTGGTTTTCAAACAATTCCATCAGGTATACCACAGGGGTCACATTTGGGTCCATTGCTTTTCAATATTTATATATCCGATATATCCTCTTGTTTCACCACAGCAAAATACCTTATCTATGCTGATGATACCAAAATTTTCAGCATCGTCCGTACTATTAACGACTGTCATACGTTACAGAATGACCTTTTCCGTATTTGCGAGTATTGCCTGCTAAATAAACTATATTCGTACATAAAACAATGTAATATTGTCACATACACAAGAAAAGGTAAGCCTATTATGTTATAATTACACACTACATGGGTTGCCAGTGCAGAGAGTTTCCGTTATTCGTGATTTAGGAGTGATGATTGATTCTAAACTGCTTTACACATATCACTATGATTACATACGTCAAAAAGCATTAAAAATGTTTGGATTTATTTGCCGAATTGCGAAACCGTTTTTTAAAGCTTATGCCATTAAAAATGCTGTATTTTGCATTTATTAGGAGTTACCTAGATTACGCTTCTCCGATCTGGTCACCTGACTAGGTTACACATAAGACCGAGCTGGAAAATATACAAAAGATTTTTTTTAAATATATAAATTTTAAATTAAATAATGATCACAACTCACACTCAAGTAACTTAGACTTCTATAATTTAACTTCATTAGCGGAACGACGATCTCTTTACGATAAGTGATTTTTGTATGACATATTGAACTACAACATTGACTGTCCCGAACTACTGTATAGGGATCCCCTTAAAAATACATACGAAAATAACTCGAAATCCTCACTTATTTGCACCCCAAATAGTTAAAGATAATTACACAAAAAACTTGGCTTTGCATAGATGTTTTGACACGTATCATACGAAATTATATTATGCCGATCTTTTTCAGCCAAACAGGAACATCTTTATAAAGAACTTAAAATCTAAAATCCCAATACGTTAGTACGTACATACGGTGAGAGAAAAGGAACTTAGTAAATATGGTCACTATTTATAACACACACACACACATATAATATACACACTCACACACTCACACATACATACAATAAAATTATAATATCAAGAACAAAACTGCATAACAAAATTTAATTATAATTACTTTGTAATTGGTACTACTTACATGTTAAAATAATAAACTGTATTTATAGTAAATGTACTGTTAAGTAATATACAATAAAGAAATAAATAAATAAATAGATTATGTGTGGCATTAGATGTCCCGTAAATTTCAGCTTAAATAGCCAATCTTGTCTCATTATATTCGCATTTGTCAAATTTAATTTATAAATGTTGGGCCGTCCGCACTGATCTAAACCGTAAACCTTCTGGAAGCTTTGGATTATTTCCTGGAGTTTTGTCAATGTTTATTTCCAATGGATTTGACAACCATGAAATTTTTAATAAACATTTACAAATTATGGGAAGAACAGAAAACACTAACCGAATCCACAGTTTACTTTGCTATATCAAAGATAATATATAGAGCTTAATGTCACGTTGCACTGTAATCATTACGGTAATTAATATTTAGGTGCTTGTTTTCGTTGCGTAGCAGCTTTATATATCAATTCTGAGAATATTATATTCTTGCTATTTGGAATGTTAACTATAATTGCAATTAGTATAATTTAAAATCGTTATGTAAATGTAAGTCGTATCAAGCTTCCGTCCGGGGGGTATGTCGCGGTGCATGCTTGCGATCCCGTGTTGCCTCCCCTCGTGTGGCGGTAGAGACGGTCACTCATAGGGTTTTAGTGGGTAGTCGCTAGGGTCTTCTTCCCTAGTGTTAGTCCCACACACCCTCCTTGCCCCCGCATGGGAGGACGGTGCATAAATGCATTTCCCTATGTAAAAAAAAAAAGTCGTAACAAGCTGTATATTGTGACAACGCTTGTCTTTTATCGTAGGATTAGTTTAGACGAACGTCCTTGTTGAATGAATGAACGTTGAAGTAATACGAAAGGCGAAATGACGTCAAACGTATAATAGGCCATCAGTTTTTTTTAAGACCAATTATTCACTTGCAGTACGAATTTATCACGTATCTCGAAGACGGAAACAATTTGGGGCTTCAAGGCTAATACTCGATAAGTAATTATGCGTTTGATTAATAAATCCGTAGTCTTTGTGTTTTTCCACAATCCTCGTTGTGTCGATGAGGTCATAAAAATGTTTGTATTATAGTTTTTTGTAAGTAAAACATAAACCATTTTAAACGACTCTATAGTGTCTTTTAATTACGGTAATACATAAATTATTATCACAGGAGAACGAAAAAGTATACAGATATTAATATGTTCAAATTTAAAGTAACTTTGTGCTAGTTACCTTTTTGCGGCTGAGTGCCTTTAGCAAAAGCCCTTCCGGTCAACAGCGTTAGCTAGTTAGAAGAAAAAAAAAAAGTAATCCTAAGTATCACGGCCGATGTGTTACCATATTACTGTTATCGCTAAAGAACCGTGGAATGTGTGCGTCGGATGTAATCAACCCATCTACTATTACTACACGCACTTGTGTTTCGATACAAGAATAAGGAAAACTTTAAAAAAAATTGAAAGATCTAACAGTACAAACTACATGTGAGTTTATTACTTTAATATGGATGAAAACGATAGAAAACAACTATTGTAAGATACATTCGATAATCACACATTTTAATGCAAAAATTGTCTAAATGTTTCAAATGTTATGTATGTGAAATAAAGGATGAGTATGCGATTAAACAAATTCTATTGTTGAAGATTTTGGTGCTCTTTGATGTTAATGAGAGTAAGGAAAAGGTTTTTGAGAAAGCCGTCTTGTCGTCGCCCAGTGCTACTTGCTAATTTAAACTCTAGTAGATAAGATGGATTGATTGCAACCTGAATATAAGATAATATACTATAAGATAGTACTTAATATATTATTACATGTACTAAAACAATGAACTTATAATATGTTTATACTCAACGGTATAAGGAAAACCTAAAAAGATGTACCAAGTTATCCTGCAAAGAATTACAAAAAGGTTTCAGTGAACCTAATAAATAATCAAACGGACAATCTATAACGTTAGGCGTTTACGTTAAATTGATATTGGTAGCCTATACCATCGTTTCTCAACCGGTGGGTCGCGTTTGTTATTAAAGGGGGTCGTAGTCTGTTGAAAAATAATAAGACATCGTAACATACAAACTATAGAAAAAATTCGTTTATTAATGGAACGAATTTTATTGTCGTTTTATAAAATTAAATATTACAATATCGAGACGTAATATAATAAAAATTAGTTATTAAACGTATGGATACAATTAAAATATTATTATAATTTTTATAGTACGGGGTCGGGAGACTTTTTACATCATTTTTTGGCGCTTTTGTGGGTCGCGACATAAAAAAGGTTGAGAAACGCTGCTCTTACAAATAAATTAAATTGCATATCATCAAAATAACATATTTGTACTAAATACATATGAATGTATTATACGGTAGGTGTAGGCACATAAATGAAAAACATATTAAAAAAATATATATCTGTCTGTTTGTTCCGGGTAATCTCGGGAACGGCTCGTCCGACTTTGACGGGAGTTTTTTGGTAGATAGCTGAAGTACCTTTACGTAACTTATGCTATTTTTCGTAAACAGTTAAGGATCTGCGTAAAAAAAATTAAAACTCATTAAATTGTGAATAATATCAGATTCAATGCACAGTTTTACTGGCATGTGTTTGTACTCGTGTTTGCGAGAAGTATCTTTGCTTTCTTGGTATCAAAAATAAATTCAGAAAAATGATTAAGGTTCTGCATAAAAAAATAAGCCACAAGAAATTGTAAAAAAAAAAAACGATTCAATGCTGAGTTTTACTGGGAAGTCCCTAAATTTATGAGAAATGTTTTTACTTTCGAAGAACGAAATTTTTTTTTAGGAGATTCCGTGAAAAATATATAAAACCCATGAAATTGGGAGCAAAATATGATTAATTAAACAGAAAATATTATTTTCCAATGATTATTTAAAAACTATTTAACACAATGAAGTATACATGAATCGTGGACGAAGCCGCATGCAGACAGCTAGTAAATCTTGAAGATTTCTTGTATAAATAGTAGCTATTAAGTATTAACTTTTTATTCATGAAATAACTAAATCAAAGTAACGTAAGGTACGTACTATTATGTAAAAAATTATAAATAATGAATGCCGTTCAGCTCACTGCCAGACGGCGAGGTTCTCAGAAGGCTGAGCATATTGCCATGTTGGATGGCATTGCTTATACGCTGTGCCAAATATAACTATAATTATATAAATATAATAGTAGGTAACTATTATATAATTTTAGGCATCATAACAACGATCATTTGTAACGTATACCGGCTTAACTTATAAGGGAACGCAACGTGACCATACATAAACTAATAGCAAAACAATTATGCAACGAATCCATCGTGTGACACCTTCACAATCCGGCCCGAATGTCAAGGTGAAGCCGGCGCGAAAGGAAAGGCACTGACGTCACCCGGCGGCCATCTTGCCGCGACGCACAACAACGAATTATCGCGCGCGACTCGCGTACTATTATACACGGTATCACAGTATGGTGCCAGTTTAACTCAGTTATATTTGGGACAATACGGACGATAGTTTCGTCATCAGACGATACAATGTATATTTCGACTTCGAGTGTTGCTCTTGGTTTTCTCATGCGATCGTTCGTGTCTCTACGCGGTGTTTGTTCCACTATGTTTTCTGTGGGTAATGTTGCATTAATCGAGGCCACACATTAAAATGTGCAAGTCACTCTTTTATATAAGTTTGTAATATTAGAAAGCTGTATTAATATTGAGCTAAATATTACACCGCCTCGTCGTCTTCGCCATTTGATGACGTAAATGAAGGAAGGTTGCAAAGTTAAACAACCAAAGCAATTGAATATGGTTTTAATCTAAAAGTTTTATGCATTGTTACTACATATTTACTATTACCAACCAGGGTATATTTAATAGGTTTAGTTAATCTGTTTTACATATTGTATCTTTAAAGGGACATCAGACGTTTGTCGGTCGTTTTTAATCAACTTCTGATATTTAATACCAATAAAAGTAGGATATCGACAACCAAAAAAATACATTCTATATAAAAATAATTTTATTAAAACATAAAGGAAAACACAATAATCGATTTCCCTATACATTTTTTTAACATCAAATTGTATGATGTACAAAATTTTGATATGAGTAATTTTATTGCCCGTGTCTTTATTTATCGTTCTTTTTCCTTGTTAATGATAGGTTTTTATTTTACAGTAAAATAAAACGATCTACGTCGCACACGGTTTTATATTATAAATTTACAGTGAAACACTATAACGTCTATAAAAAAGAACAACTATGAAAGTAAGGTACAAAGACAAGAGCGAGTGAAGTCATAGACTATATATAAGTTTTTTGATTAGGTGACATTCTAACAGATAATTCGCCCCAAAGTATTGTAGGAGGGCTTTTGATTGGAAATGAAAATGAAATGAAATGAAATCTTTACCGGTTGGAAACTTTGGAGAGCGTTGAAGTATACCTCGACCTTCGTATGGATTAATGTTGTATTCTATTTCGCAAATCGTCGAAACCTCGTAAAGTATGATATGAACATTTTCACACGAGGCATGGATACAATATCGTACTATCTCATAAACGTGAGCAGCGTCTGCTATTGGTCCACCGACATGAATCTCGTTGCTGGCGAATACAGTTGTTAGTTAAAAAAAAATGTATAAAGACGCAATAGTCGATGACCCTGCGGTATCAGTTGAACTATGACTAAAAATATGAAAACACGTAACAACAGCCAACGGAGCTGATAGCGTAGTAGAGGCTATCTCGAAGCATTTGTAAACATTGTAAAGAGCAGCACGCCTTATCCGTTTATTGTACTAAATACTGTGTTTGCTGTAGTTTTTCTGGAGATGATAATTTTAAAAACGTGATACATTTGCATACCTACCTAATTGTGTAAAAGTTTGCTTTTTATATTTAACAAGCATAATATTTTATCTATTATGGTTACTTATTATTCAGTTTTGTCACGTGGCGCCTTATAATAATGAATATTTAAAATAATAAAAAATGCTTCTAGATATTGCTGTCGAAATTCTTGAATTCGTTGTATACCTTCTCGGGGCCTTTATTAAATAAATTATAAAACTGTATTTACTTTTAAACTTATCAGTTGAGGAAAGCAGCGCGCGAAAGATGCTTATGAAATATCTTATGTCACAATGCATACGTACATTATTATTCTTTATTGTCATGTTTTTACGCGATAAGGAAGTGTAGATTAATATTTAGTTTATATGATTTGTTACAGTTTTCTTAGTTTGTAGAAAACATTAATTAAATTATTATCGCCGGCGAGATATTTCTATAGAAGACTCAACCCGTCCGCTGTATTCCGAAACAATTAATATTAACCAATGGGATTTCCGAAAAGTTAGGAGTTAAATGCATTCGATTTTTTTTGTGAGGAAAACAACTTCATTAGGTTTAAACAAATAATTCATAAACGGATACAAATGATATGGAGTTATCAAAATATCTAGGTATATCTTAAATTCTTTCATAATGAAACCACGTGAAATGTAATATATATTTGATGTACCTACTGATATTGTCACACTGTTATCGTAAATAATGATAATATGTATGTATATATAAAGGCCCGTGAAATCACCCGGATGATAACGATGTCGGATATTATTAGGTGTTTCGTGCATTGACGCAAGTCTAACGCAATCTTATCGTATACTCGATGTGTTTTAATCCCCCCCTTTTTTATGTGACAATGACTGGATTATGTCGTTGATGTTTATAACGACGGGTGCTGAAATGTTGACTTATTGCGTCGGTTTAGCTCCTGTGTTTTGGTTGATTATAAATTTTCATTCTATTACAATAATTAAACGGTAAAATAAATATTGTATACATACTCTCTGTAACTTACTACTTCTTGTGACTCTCTCTAATTCTGTCAGTTTATCTGTAAAGTTAGTGTAAAGTTTCGGAACCGAATAACGAACTTTGCAAATACTTCATATTTAACAAACATGTTATCCACTCAAGTATCTAAAGTTGTTATTTTAAATAAATTTGGAACAACGCTCCATTTCTATCCAAAACCAGTTAATAATAGTTTGGAGTTCCTATGTACTGAATACTAACCACACCTTTGCAAGCAGACGCTTATCGAAGAGTTAAAAAACAAAACTGCAACTGTGCACAGTTATAATATAAGAAATATGTTACATTTAAAATACCTTATCTAAATGAGCTTATTCGTTTAAAAGGGGTCTGAAGACACCTTTTTTTTTTTTTTTTTTTGACGGTGGGAAATGCATTTACGCACTACCCTTATCTATTGTATTTGTGGGATCAGAGCCCCCCAAATACAATAGATAAGGGGGCACGGAGTGACGAGGTCCGCGCCAGTGTGGGACTCACCCGGGCGAGAGTCGCCCGGAAATACCCACTAAAACCCCCCGGGGCCGTCCGCTGCATTTGGGATGGGGGCGACACGGGGTGGCTTTCGCAAGCACCGCGTCGCCCCCTGCAACGAACCCACCGGGCCTCGTCGTGCAATGGCCCAGCGGGGATGGGGGAGTGTACACACTTCTCAACCCCACCTCTTCGCCCACCTCCCGTAGGAGGTATGACCTAGATAGGTCAGTCCGCAGGGGGGCAGGATATATTTCCTGCCCCCCATAAAGATGAAAAATTGGGACAGTTCAGTGGCGGGCAAAAGAAATAGGGGAAGCAGCCCGCCACTGAAGAAGAAAAATTGGTCTGAAGACTCCTGCATGGACAAATTAACCAAAAGAGGTCTTTCGATTCTTAAAAGATTATGACATATGTTTTTTTTTTGTCTTAATAACCTACCTACAGTAATTTGTTTATGTTTTTTTTTATTTGTTGCTTGAAATAATATGGCTCACTTTAAAATGTAGAATAAATAAATACATTTTGTATATAATATGTCACAATATGTTTATGAGTGTAGTATAATGTAGGTGTTAGTGGCACGGTCGGTTGTAACTCGACAAACAACTGATAAAACGTGATACGACGCGACAGTATCGAGCCGGGGTAATATCGGGCGGCAACATCGTATGTGTGCGTGCCCCGACCGCAACGTTATCAAACAACGTACAGAATGACCACTCTGTACATTATAAAGAGTTATACCTATTTTTTCAAAATCATTAGGGGGAGCAATCCAACAAGCAATCCAATGCTCACTGCACCCCCTACTAGCACAATATCGTGATACATTAACAACGCACTGCACATTTGCACATTACACACAATGTGCATAAGTTGTGTAACATACATATTTTTGAAGTGAAAACTTCATCAATCGCTTTGAACGATTCCCGGTAGTTCTAGCTTTCCTACTGAATGTCCTAAGTGCTCGCCGCCACAAAATTCACTGTACCCCAGTTCGTTCACTGTATTATCAATTAATGTACCATCTACAAATGTATGAAAGTAATCCTCCGAACATTCTTTACTCACTCAGGCGGCGACCCAGGACGTGTCTCATTCCCCAACTGGGGAGGCTCTTGACGTCGCCGCCAGCGCGATACAGTAACACTGCCCATGCATTGGGCAATTACACGCACAACACTCCATACACACTCATGCATAACATGCAGGTACATAGGTCCTGTAAGGAACCTTTTTTTTTATATATTAATATAAAAAATGTAGGGATAGCTAGGATACAACTCGCGAGTGAGTCTTGAGTACTCAGGTGACGGCCAAGCCGAGGTTCGTACCACTTTAGTAGCCCTTGAGCTAGTCACCTTATTGCGGCTGAGTGCCCTCAGCACTCGCCCCCAAAGTTCGGTGAAGCTGTAAAGGCCCTTCCGGTCAACAGCATTAGCTAGGTCAAAAAAAAAAAATTCTTTTACTCATTTGTCTTTACGGAATTCGAGGAGCTAATTGTGTTTACAATTTTTTATATATAGTAACACACTGTTCCTGATAAACTGTATATAAATAATATTCCCTACTTGCTCGACGTAGAAACGTAGATATGCGTTAAGATGACTTTCAATTAATGTACACATCTGTTCAATGTTATCATTAGATTTTCACTTCATTTGCCAATTTATTATGTAAAAGAATATTAATTATCGATTGTTTTAGAATTTGAGAAACATAAGTGATTTATAGTAAAAAGCTAAGTGGCCAATTGAATTATTATTTTAAGAATGTCTGTGGTATGCTGAACCCTTGCTCTTTCATTGGGAGGTCCTTCAAATGCAACGTGATTTTGAAAAAGCCGGCATTACAGCGGCGACCGTTGACAATCGCCGTTTACCCATCGTCAGTTTGCTATACTTTATTATAAATCTAGCTGTGTCCGCGGCTGCACCCGCGTTTCATATGTACTTCAATTCGTTTTTTTTTTTTTATACGGAACTAAGTTAATTTGAGAATGGTTTAGATTCACAATTTGGTCCAATGTAATTTTTATAAATTAAACGAGAACGAAGTCGCGGCCACAGCTACTATGTCTAATGTCTAATCTTTGTCTAACTGTACGTATATGCGTTTATAACCCGAGGACCACTGAACCGAATTACATAATTATTTTATAAATTGTACTTATACTATTAGAAACTCTGACCAAGTTATAATTTATATATTTTTTTTGTTACATCAGATAATCTATAGTTATATAAAAGAAAAAACAATTTAGTACATTTTTCTTTTCCTTAGTAGCTATTAGTGAGTTAACATTTTGTATTTCTTTGTTCCTTAATTTTTAAATAATTATTATAGTCAAATTTGATGAAAAAAAAAAAAAAACATATGAGATTAACAGTCGATAAATTAACAAAAATATATATTATATATTTTCTTGTAACATGTCATCTAAATAATGGAATATTTAAGTGATATATATTATGCAGTCGTAGCCGCGGGCGAAGCTAGTATAGTTTATATTGTTGAAGTATCGGGTGAGCCACGGCCCACGGCCGGCTCGCGTGTTTGATAACGTTATCCAAGCACACGGCTCGCCGGCTGCTAAGGAACTTTCCACTGACGTACGTAAACAAACATCTTCACGACATTCACTACATATGCTATGTTTGTTGCTTATTGATTTTGTATAAATCAACGTGAGAGATTATGCTGCGCCGTATAAATTATACATAGCTACTCTGTATACAAACGGCCGCTTTTCTATAATTATTCGTTAGATATACAGAAAGAAGTTATATTATCTATATTAACGATATCTCCACGTATATTAATATCAAAGAGTTTATATAAAAAAATATCGTTTGATGGTTTCTGTTGATCTTTTTGTTTGACGCAGAATACTGGTTTTTAGTGTTAACTATTTCAAATACTATCTACACATTAAAACTCTTCACAATTATTCAATACATTGTGTCTTTTAAATACCATAAAACATAGAATATTTGTAAGAAAAAAAAATGTTTTGTTTTTCATTTTGTCGTCGACTTCGTTCGCTATAATCTCCATAACTGTATATACCTATTACTTATTTTATCAGAATATATACTATAATATGACCAAAAATACATCTATGATTTAAAAATGAATTGTGTAAATTGACTCAGCGTTTCTAGAGTTATGAGAGTACAGACAGACAGCAAAGGAATTACGTAAAAAGACATAGAGGCCTTTTGCTTTTTATAATATGGAAATATTTGTAATATAGTTATACAGTAGTAAGAGGTTTCTAGCGTAAATATACTACATAAAGTAGGCGTGATTTGTATCAATAAGTATGAGTTTGGAATCAACGTTCCGGATGTTTGTCGTTCAGATAAGATCGGATAAGGAGACGCGCTAAACAGTTAACTCAACATTCAACACTCTGTAAAGCGAAGATGAACCAATATCTCTGGTATTCGTGTCATCGTTACGCTCCTTCTACTGTTCGAGGGTAGGCAGAGATATATATCATCGTTAGAAAACCCCTCCTAATAACAAACTAAGTAATTAACCTCGCCCCAAACGCATTTTCATAATTAGTATAATTTATCAACGTGCGTCATCGCGTCAATTTATTATTCCTTAAATAATTGCCTGAGGTTGTGTTGACATTTTGATATTATTTCTGCACTTTAGCAAAAGACCTGAGCTTGCATTTATGGCTTATTATATTTCCTCAATGAATTAAATAATAAATGAGAAGAATCAAAGTAACAGAATTGCCAAACTTAAGTAGCAATGGGCTGGGTACATTGCTCGTAGAACCATTGTCCGTTAGGGCTAATGTCTTCTCTAATGGCTGCCCTCCTTCGGCGTAGAGGATCCGCTAAAGAATCCTCTTCTCATTCCTCTCTTCGGCCTCTTTCTGTAGCAAAACTTACTCGCAGAAGGAGACCACAACGTTCCTGACCCTCGCTGCCAAGCATGGCTATCACCACGCTCGGCAACTTTAGGTCTGGGCCCGTCTCTGCCACCAATTGCGACACTCCTCGACCTACCCACGACACTCAGCTACAGCGTGCTGCGCGGTGTCTTCTAGCGCGCCGCAGTAGTGGCAGGCCGCTGAAGGCTCTCTCCAGGATATCTTGTGCAAACACCCTATACACCCGTGTCCGCATAGTATCTATATAGTATCTAGTCTATATAGAGTATATATATATAGTGCTACGACCGTAACGCATATGCGCCAGGTCCTCCTTCCATCGGAAAAAAACAACCTCCCTCGCTTTCCCTCTCTCGACCAATGCGTCTGAACACTCGAAGCGGAGTTCGCCACCAGCCCTCCTCGTCACCGTGAATCGGTAAACTGTGCGGTACCCACGTATCGCCCTTAACGCCACCTTGCGCTGCGTGGCACGCAGCACACGTATGTTGTTGACGCTAAGGGCGTCTGCTCACACTGGTACCCAGTAGACAGCCATGCTACTTTTGACCCCTGCGTGGAGCTGGAGACAAAGGTTCAGCCTCTCCACTCTTGCTATCCATAGAAAGGGGAAATTTGTGATTTATGTTTACTTATATTATATTTGAGTTAATATATAAAAATTTGATTACAGTTAATTACTTTATTTAGCTTCAGGTTAACCAGAACATTAGAAATTAAAAATTTGTCATTAAGCACCTCGGTATGTGTTCCGGCAGAATTAACTTAATATTATGTTGTGCTCAAATGCTAAACATACTTAACTCCTTGATAGCCTTAGTGTAATAACGTCACAATCGACTCTGGTTGATAACGTGATGATATTGTGTTGAAGTTTTCAATAATACCATATACAATGTGTTCAACACGCTGCGTCGTATTAACTGACTGCATGGTTTCTCTCTATTGTGTACTTTCAATTTCCTTTAATTTATATATAGATAATGTCAATAATAACTAGTAGGAATGTGCAAAATCCGGTTTCCGATTCAAAGACAAACCGTCACCCAAAAACTCACAATTTATTGGCCATTTCAACAACCAAGAGACGTAATATTATCTTATCTATATTATTATCTTCTTTTTAATTTATTCATTGTTTTCAATTAATTTCACAAATCACCGTCAACATAATCATTTTCATATCCCACACGTACCGCATATCGAATTAATATTCCTCCAGGTTCAAAACCATTGATAAATTTTTAATTTCATAATCTACTTTATACAGTAAGAGTTTGTCGATACAAATTACCCTTTAAATAAACGTGAATAATATGTAGCTATGCATTTAAAAATATCATTTTCCTGCTGCAGCGACTAAAGTAGATAACCGATTTCAAAAATGTGGGTAACATAAATTTTATTTGTACAAAAAAGGTCATATATATTAGAGGGTAATGGGGAACAGTAAATATCCTAGTGCGATCGGTAACAAGACGAGTAGCAGCGCCGCTCGGTAAACAAGCGATGCCCTTGGGCAAACCAAACAACGGCCAGCCCACGAGAATCGATAAGGTAAATTTTTACCCACATTCGTTGTTATGTAACGACTTAGTAACAACGTGTTTGCGCAACTAACTATTGATAAACAGACGCGCGCACACACACACACACGCTAGCTTCGTTCGAGTACCGGTATGTACTATCCGTTGATAAGATATGTGAGTTTCTAGAACTATTCAATTATGCATCGCTTTCATGATTTGCTACCATACATTGCAATGGTTGTTTTTGTAATTAAAAATAATATATAATATAATAAACGATGTAATTTTTTTAATATTTAACCGAAGATCGACTGAAATTGACATGTTTGCTCTGTTCAAACCATTAACATTAGAGATGGCTAAACATTGAGCTCGCCGAATTTGAATATTCGGCCGAATGATCGGCAAGACTTACCGAACCGATCATTCGGCATAATTGATTCCATATTATACTGAAACTGTAAAAGTATGTAAACAATGTACAGAAAGTACGTAGATTGATGTTAAATCTTCCGCTGACCTCAAATTATATTAATTATCACTAATATTTTATATGTTTTTTTTTTCTTTTCTCTTGCATTATAGGAAATAAAGCTACAATGTCACAAGCGCATACATTTTCACATTCAATTAAATATCTTATAAAAACAATACACTTTACATTGAATTCATTTATCAAGTTTAATTATATACAGCTTTTTTTAAAAATCATTTATTTAAACAGGGCTTTTACACATTAGTGTATGCCAGCCCTATCGGAGCACACCCAATATATCTTACAAAACAATTTAAAAAAATATACAACTAAATTAAATTATCTCTTAACTTACTACTTGTAAAAATAAAGTTAGTGCAGTGATTTGTACTTCCCCAAATATTCAGTTATTTAACCGTTGTTCGTTGTTCGTTCGGTTCGGTAAATCTGCCGAATAAACCGAATACTGAATATGAAACGAACATTCAGCCCATCTCTAATTAAAACGTTTGAACACACAATGACTAATAAAATTGTATATCGGTATAAAAAATATAAAACAATATAAAAACGCATCTTGATTATCTCTAGTCCCTTTAAGAGAAGATAAGTTGGTGACACACGAGCGCACACCGTTTGGCTCTGTTTACCATGAGGTCATCAATGGCTTTTGTTTTGCTATGGTAAGCAAGGTTCATTGACTTCTCTGCCACATACCTTCATATCAAGCTGCCGCGACTAAGTGCCTCTGCTATTGTTTTCCTGTGTTACGGATCAGTTAGATCAGTATGTAACTTAGGCTAACAAATGTAGTTGCCCCTAATATTATGATTTTTGCTCATAGAAAATAGAAGACCTTTTTCATCATTCAGATCAGATCATTGATAAAAAAATTTGAGTTGTGATATCAACGTCGTTTTAAATTCGTCTTTTATTAAATAAAACTATGATAATATTCTAAAATCGGTTACGGAATCAACTACTGCAGATGTCCTAAACATTAATATTCCCTGACACTCCTTTTACACTCCTTTTAGCAACAAACACTGGTTCATCAGTGATTGTATTCAAAGGTATACAAGGCTCCACTTAGTCTGCATTTACACTTATGTTTGCTACGTTATCTATACAAATATACATAAAGGATTTCCTGTTACAGATAGTAATCGCTGACAGAATATTGATTATTCTGTTTACAATCGCATTTTCTGTGTATACTTTGACTTGAAGTATTATCCACTCCATTCTTCAATACCTTATTGATTGCAACTTGGCCTGTGTTGATTTTTATTTTCTCTTCTACCGAATGAATATATGTGCTCGACAAAATAATTATAAATGTACTAATGATACTACAAATAATATATTTTATTTTAAAAGCAAATTATTAAAGCGTTAAACAAAGAACACTTTTTTTAAAGCTATGCTTGCAAAAGCATACACGAAGAGATGAAAATTCACCTGCATATGCTGGTGTTAATGCGCTAACTAATGGCCAACTAGGTTTTGATCACTCTAAATCTCATCATCATTCTCATGCCTTTTCCGAACTCACTTAGGGTCGGCGCAGTATGTTTCCTTCTTCCATACGTCCCTATTAGCCGTCATTTCTTCATTGAGTACTTTTTCTTTCATATCATTTCTTACACACTCCATCCACACTTTCTTTGGCCTTCCTCTACTTTTCCAACCTTCCACATTCATATTCATTACTATTTTATCCACATGCTGTTTCTCTCTTTTCATTACATGTTCTAACCACGACAAATGGGAACCTTTCAACTGTTCTACCACCGCCGCAACATTTAAACTCCCTCTAATATATTAATTTCTTATTTTATCCATTCTTGTGACACCACATAACCATCTCAACATTCGCATCTCAACTACATGCAATCGCTTCTCATCCATCTTCTTACTAGCCCAGCATTCTGATCCATACGATATGACAGATCTTATGATGGATTTATATATCCTGCCCTTCAGTTTAAGGGGCATCCCGGAGTCACAAATCACACAAGAGACCTGTAGCCATTTTTATCAAACCTGAGTTGACTCTTTGCCTTATTTCGCGGCCGATTTCTACGTCACACTGCAAGAGTGACTCAAGATAGCGGAATTCAAAACAGACTGGTACTGGTGTTCCTCCGAGTGATATTGGCTTCAGACTGGAGATACCGCCAAAGTCGCAGAACAAGTATTCTGTTTTTGTTCTGCTAACTTTTAGGCCTAAATTCTCCAGTCTTTGTCGGCACTCATCCAGTCTGTTTTTCACCTCTTGTCCACTCTTACTGACCAGCAAGATTTCATCGGCGAACATCATGCACCAGGGTGCCTTTTCCTGTATATCCGACGTAATAGCGTCCATTACTAATACGAAGAGGTAGTGCCGATCTCTGGTGCACCTGGTGACGTCTGCACATCGAAGCTGGTTGTGATACCAGCAGCAGACCGAACCAGTACATGGCTTAAATCAACTGCAGGTACTTCCCTGGCACTCCTTTCTTCTTAAGGGCCCACCACAAGACTTCACGAGGAATCCAATCATATGGCTTTTCAAGGTCAACGAACAACAAATGCAGATTCTTGTGCGCCATTCTGTACTTTTCGCACACTTGAGGAAATGCTAAAACAGCATCCGTTTTTCCGCAATCAGGCATAAAATCAAATCTATACTAATAAATAAAATTTGAGTGTCTGTTGGTAATGTCAAAATTAAATTTTGTTACTAAATGGATATGAATGTATATACGATTCCTATACCAAAAATACAATTTTTAAAATTTTTGTCTGTCTGTTTGTTCCGAGTAATATCCGGAACGGCTTGACGGATTTTGATGGGACTTTTCTGGTAGATAGCTGAAGTTACTACGGGTAACTTAGGGTACTTTTAATTTTCTAAAAAATAACTATATTTTCGCTTAAAAAATAATCCATAAATAATTAAATAAAATCCGATTTTATTGACAGTTTTACGGGCAAGCGCTTGAATTTATGAGAAATATATTTTCTTTATTTTAGCAATATACATTTTTAGGAAAATAATTAGGTTACCATATGAAAAAGTGAAAACAGAATGAAAAACATATGAAACGCGGGCGCAACCGCAGGCACACAGCTAGTATATTATAAAACCCATCATGCTAAGCGACTCACACCGGCTAATGGGCATTTCTTAATTTATGAGAAAAATCTCATAACATTCGTAAAGGTACAATTATTTGTACCTACTATAAAACTACAGCGTCTAAAATTCCAATTTAATAAAATATGTAGCTACAACCATTATGTGCAATGAGTTTTTAAAACCAACATTGCGAAGCTCTGATAATAATAAATGTAGTTACCGAGCATTCATTAAAATATATATTGCGGTTTGCCTGTTTTGAACGTTTTAGTAGGGAAATAACAATTATCCCTAGAAGCGAGTTGACTAAAGAGGAAATAAACTGAAATAATATGGCTCACGTCGTGTTAAACCAGGGCGACTGACGCAGCGGCGAAGTTAACCCGTGCGGTAAACAGTTATCTGAGTACCTAACTTATTTGTTTACTAACTTCTATTCTTTAGCCATATGTTTTATTTTTTAATATCCTTAGATAATCGTTAATCTATCTATAAATAACCAAAAATGAAAAGGTTCAGTATATTTTCTCCTATATTTGTCAATCAATTTATGTGAATTTGTAATTTTGAAATCAAATTAGATTGTAAATGAATTCATGAAATTCACAATTTGCAAAACAGTTTCCATGGTTGCTCCGAGAAGATGAACTTGGCATGTTTCTAATTTTTACCTAAATATTTTGTTTCATGCCACAAAAACGAGGTAAAACGAGTTTCAAATCATAATGTGACTCTTAGTGGCTCCATTTCTATAACTTTTACGCTTTCTTATTGTTTTCGGCAACTTCACATCGATTCCCAAAGTTCGTCACAGGCATCAAAACTTGGCGATTACGAATCCCGGAATTTTCCCGGGTCAGGGATCAATAACCAGGGTCGACCCGGTCGCCAGATACTTGGCCCGGTCATTGCACATAAAACAGCTCACATTCATATGTAAACTATACCTGGATTTATTTAGAGCAAAGGCTTACTGCTCGTGTCAGAACATCCACGCTAACCATAACATTTTGTATGCCTTATACATATATGTTTACTATATAGACCTATAGAAAAAGTAAGCTCTCAAGTGTAGGTACATTATCTATATAATTCTATGACTCGTTAGTATTAATTAATCTAGAACAGTGCAGCAACGCTTAGTATTGCGTCAGAATCATTAAATTTACCTAAACTTCTGTTTACAATAATTATGGAAAAATGAAACGGTTTATTCTATTGACTATAATTTTAATTGTGTTTATTTGCGCTATTTATTATTGTGCATTTAAATATATTCGAAATGATTCACAGTTCGGAACCAATTAATAGTTATTTCATTGCATCACAGTTATTGTCCTCTTTTCTAGTATCATATTACTCTAAAAGCGATCATAGACAAGTTACTTATTATGAGGACCAACTTTAAAAATCTTGTTGCCAAAACAATCTTCAGACCAGAATATAATAATGCGAATAATGGTTCCCTATAGGAAAGCGAGTTGGCAGTGTGCCTTCACAATTTTGTCCTATTCAGGTTCTGTAATCTATGTCAGACATTTGTTTAAATGTATTCTGACCTTACGTAAAGAAGATAACCAGCTAATTAGTTTTATTTTAGTAGAATTTCAATTCAGAATAAACATCTGAAAAATAACGCCGATAAATAAAAATTACATACGAAGAATTCGTTCAGTTGTGCAACAATTTTTGGGATTATTAATAATGAGCGCAATATTTTAGATATTGGTGAGGTGAGATGTACGGGTTGGCTTACGTCGCGCAAACTGTGCCAAGGATACACCACGGGTTGCAGCCCAGTAGTATTGATCCTAATAATATTGAGGTTAAGCTATTCTCTAAGCGCCCATTGGGAGGTTTGGGATAAACTTATTTTATTTTTATTTTAGCACCTTTTGCTACCAGTAAAATCAATGGGTAAAAGACAAAGTTGTTTAAGATGAAATGTGTTCGGATAAATTTTATAAAAAATCGTAGGGATGTTTTATTTTCTCGTATGTACAATTTTTAATTTGAAAAAATTAAAAATAAAACCGACTTCAAAAGAATATACTGTAAAAATGCATTAAAAAGTAATTAAATATTAATTTATTAATAGACTACTGCCTACTTCGAAAAAACCTTTGTTTTAATATCATTAGGTAATTCTGAAATTCAGTGCCAGCTTACGGACAACAAATTGATGTAAATGTACGTCGGTAATTATATTCGATTTTGATTAATTGTTCCTTAAAATCAACGAAGTCTTTAGGATAAGTTTATTTAACCTTATATGAAATTGTGATGAAGTTTAGGCAGTTATTTCCATGTATAAATGAATAATGCATTCGTTTATTCTAGTTGGTACCAACTCCAACATTACTAATACATTTTTGCTTTATCCGCCATTATTCTTCTAAACACACTAAAACTAGGTGTTGGTTCTCAAGTGATACTGCCGCAACACACCTATTGGTATTTGGCGAGAGGTTTTCAAACTTGAAGGTGGTAGCTACCCAGGCGGGCATCATTAGAAAATGCCCTACCGCCATGCTATAGATTCCTCACGATGTTTTCCTTCACCGAAAGCTCAGGACGATTTTAGAGTTGGATTGGTGGGATCGAACCCGCTTCGATTGACCCGGAATCCGGCCATTCAAAGAAAAAATATTCACTATCCTGTAAAGGAAGCAAGACATTTTGTAAGTTAAAAAAATATTCATTCTATTTTAAATGATGAGAGAAAAAAACGGTTTTAAAAAATGCGTGAGAAAAAATCTTTACGCAACCGGTTTGAAGGGTTAACACAGTGTTACGCAATACGTAGTTCAAAAAAGGCCCCTCCCGCCCCTGTATCGCATCGTAACGTTTCAGAAGACCCTCCATCCTCCTCAATTTTGTTACGTAATACTTGAACGCTACCTTATCAATTCGTTTGAATGCTTTCTTTTGTATGTTAGTTACGCAATTCTCTGTCATTTGTGGACCGATCTGCAAATTTTTTTTTAATCGAAGGAGTACATTCCGCGGTGGTCCCATTACAACCAGATCAGAATATGATCAGTGCTATAGAGTCAATGCCAGCTAGAGTTAACCAATGTACTCATTTACAAACGGAAATAACTGCCTAAATTTTATCTTTAATTACATGTAAGCTAAATAAAGGACTAGTGTGCTTTTAAAGAACAATTAATCAAAATTGGATATAATTAGCGACCTACAATTACACCACTTTGTTATCCATAAGCTGGCACTGATTTCAAAATTAACGAAGCAGATTAATAAAATAATTATTTATTGGCATTTTATTGCATTTTTAGTTAATTCGTTTAAAGTCGGTTTTCTTTGTCATTAAAAAAGTTATATATAGCAACTCTTCTCGTGCTCCTTATTGTTCAGCAGTCTAGCAGCGACGTGCCGTGTGTTTTCCTAACATTTTTTTTTTTTTTTTTTTTGGTTCTTTATTTAAAAAATTATTACATATGCAGTTTACACAGGTAAAATACATTTTATAATAAAATTAAAAAATAAAAATACAAAATAAAAATAGAAAAAAAAGTAAACAAGGCCAGAGAAACTACACAGTACTACGCTTAAAGCTAAACTACAAACTAATAGGGGACACGGGGAAACCGCATCAGGGCTATTCCCTTCGACGGTGGCCTCTCCTTTGTCCGCGCCTACGGACAAGTCAACTGGGTGAGGCACACAGGTGCGTCCCTCGTGGAGTAATCTTCTGAGTTCTGGGAGCTAATCCTGCTGTCGATCGGACTCTGAGGGGTCAGGGAGATGCACCCGATCTATACGGGTCATAGACACGGTCCTCCTTCAACTACCTACTCAGCTAGGCGAGGACCGGCGTATGAGATCGCGCGCCTGAGGCCTATGTATTAATGACAAGCGATCACCTCTTCCTCTCCGACTGTCGGGAGGTCTGGCGTGCAACGGCGCGATGTTCTGGAGGTGAACGTGCGCCGACGTGTCCGCTCTTCGGAACATGTTGGTTGCAAGGCTGCTTATGAACGCATCCAGGCTCTCTACACGTAAGTCACGCGCAAGTACGTGGTTGCTAACGTATCGCGGTGCCCCCGCGATCATGCGAAGCGTGATGCTCTGTTGGGCTCTAAGCCGTCTCTTGTTCGTTTCCGATAAGCGACTGAACCATGCAGGGGCGGCATAGGTAAATCGTGACCTCAAATAGGTTTTATATAAACCAAGCCTCGTTCTCAAGGGTAGCCTTGAGGTGAGCACTGGACGCAGCAGCATTCTCCTCGCCGCTCTTGTCCGCATTAAAAAAGTTGTTTTATTTAACAGATAATATTAGTATTTGTTTTATAAAATGTTACTAAATGAGTAGAAAAGCAGTGGATACACCTGATATTAAGTGATCACTGCAACTCATTTGCTAACTCCTCGATGTTGATTCGCTGACCTAAGTATATAGCTGATATTTTTGCGGAAAATAACTTAAATAATTTGCTAACTACGACCAGAACTTGTTTTGGGGAACCCCATATCCTTTAGGCAGAAATATATTAAAAAAAACAGCGTAGTAACTTCGTAATATAAAACGTATGATGACCATCAATTCAAGACGGATATACTTTAATATAAATATTATTATTATCTGAAATAAACGATGTTTCGTAACGCGGGAGTCATTTACCTCAGGATGCATCGAGGGGCGGCATGTAAACAGCTAAGTTATCGACCGGTATAGGGCGCATGTGCGGGTCCATCGATTGTCCATGCGGTCGATGTGCCCGCCGGACACGCTCCACCACAGCACACGTCACATTACCGAGTCCCATCATGAATAATATATTTGGAAACTGAAGCAGCTCCTATAAAAAAAAAAATAACGGCGTCTTTAGAAAAACTAATCAGTATCGAATGTTTTATCCGTAGTGGTTTTTTCAGAGTAATTAAAGTCCAAAATAGCTTCCATATTAGACCATTTGAGTAGATATTATAAAAGGCCCATATAAGACTTACAAAATTGTTTAATCTAACTTACCTTAATGTTTTATTAAATGTTCGTGTAATGGGTTCCTAAAATTTTGCGTGAGAATTTTTTTAATTTTTTTTTATTGCCGTTACTAGGAAATGTTTTTGTTACTAGAAATGTTTTCTGACCTATTATGTGAAATCCAAAAATTTGCCGTACATCATACAGACACATTGGAATATGACGAACAGTCTTCTGTTTCAAATCTTTCAATACCGTTGAGCATGAGATGATGTCAAATACTGTAAATAAATTCTAATATCGACGATCGCCATTGTCCTGCGAATTCAGCTGTCAAGGTCTTTCTGTTCAACAGCGATAGTCAGCTAAAATAAAAGCCTTCGAATTTATATACAGGATTCTGGTATTTTAAACGTTTGTAATTTTTTTTTAATTCATTCAGCCAACCGAAATTTGTCTACTGCTGGACGTAGGTTTCCCCCATAAAGCGGAGGGGAATTGGCATAATTGCCACGCTTGGCAGGCGGTTTGGGAATCGCAGTCGGGTGTCTGTGGTACTCAGAGGATGCTGCTGCCCATCCAGAGGATTACAGGGTTTATTATCCCTTAGTCGACTTTTACAACACCCACGGAAATATATGGACGAGGTGGTACTATTCGTAACCGGCACCACACGAAATATGTATGAAAATAATTTAAGGCATTCAATAATAGAACTAGAGTTTTGTGGTAATGGGTTCAACATTAAAAAATTATAAGTAATAAGAATATGGTTTTTCATATTTCTCGTATATAGGATTTAAAACTATGTCAAAAATTACAAATATTAAGATTAACTTAGTTTAAAAAATTCAAGTTACCTATCCTTAATTATTTATAACCCATAGGTTTTAGACAAAATGAACGGCTGCGTGCCTGATCGTAATCACAGAATAATCCAAAAACAGCAACGACCATCGAAAGATCTTCAATCGATCGAGAGTTCTAGAATACCACGAGAAAAGAGCGACAACTTTATGTGTAAAAGTATACGAAAGGTTTTAATTACAACTCTGTGATTAACTATAAGACAATTTACTTCGTACTAAAGATATTTTTAAATAATACCAATGGCACTGAATGTCTAGTGATAATACATGCAATCTATCTTGAATAGTTATTGTGGCAAAAAGAACTTAGTTGTTGTAGTGTACAAGAAGGTTGAATTCGAAATCGAAACTGCATACGAATTAACCATAGATGAAATTAACATTATTGTATATTCTATTAGCACGTTTTTTTTTTATGTATTTAGAATAATAATAACCTACTAACGACCTATATTTCGCTTATATTTTATACGCTTATTTTATCAAAAATAACCTACCAGTACCACGAGCACTAACTAGTCGTAACTAACCACGCTTCATAACAAAGCGTCACGCAATAAACATGGCGGTGTGACCAATGTGCAATAAGTACGACCCTAGAGCGCACAGTCTACTGTGACGTCATAGATCGATAGGATCCCGCCTCTCCCGTCCCGCACTACGTCTCTCCGCTCGGTTACACCCCCCGCACACCGAGACCCACGGATGATGTAATTCGCGGGGTTGTTGTGAGTCATGTTACGTTTTTCAAGGGTGGGCCAATGATACGATAATGTCGAATGTATGTATTTGATTAAGTGGAACAGTCTCCGTGCGTTTGTATGTAGTTAATGGCTTTGAATGAATCAGTTTTTATGTTTGGAATGTGGGGGTAAAACGAAATCAATACCGTTATCCGGGCCGATTGTCTACCCCACCTGCATGCGACGGACGGTGACCAATCACATCTTCCGTTCTACTCCCCATTTGAAAATTGATAAGAAATCGTCCAGTACCTTTAGGAGTAAAATCAAGGGTCCTGAGAGATGAAACATTCAAGAAATAAAAGGCAAATGCCACTGAAATGTATTCTATTGATTGAACTCAAAAACGCTAAACTCCAACAGCTAGAATAGAGTTGCTAGAACATACATTTTTATGGATAAATAGCTACATACTAATGCATTTTTTTTTTTTATATCTACATATATGTGTATACAAAAAGGTATTGATTTAAAGACAGCCGGGGGTGGTATGAGAAGGCTGTGGTGTTTTAGGGTGGAGGCGAGTTGTACCTAGTCGATATGCGACTCGATCTGTAAGTCTTAAAACAACACGAATATAATTAAACACGTACATAAATACGTTTCTAATGTTGCATTTTTATAAATGATATTATAATTTAATATTTCTGTGTTGTAACTTATATCAAGTATTGATGTAAGTGAAATTAATCTAGAATGAAATCTTGTTTGCGTTATCCATAAAAAGAGTGATACGTAAAATGCTACATCAGAATATTACCCCGCCCGCAGCAGAACCTTACACTTATATAGGTACAAGGAATTTTTGGTTACTTTAATCCATTATTTCGAAAATACTGGTCATATTTTCATTAACGTGATGGTTTATGGTATTGACGACACAAATTTATAACTCCAAATAATAAACACATAATGTAACAAATAAATAATAAAATCTTGTTTTTTTTTTTTTTTAATTATAGTAGACAAGTTCATCTAGTGTCAGTGAGTATTTTCAACGTAAATAAACATTGCCACGTGTTACATAGGTGCGGTCGGAGGCATGCGCAGTGCTCGTTGCAGCATCGATCCCTGCCCACTCCCGGGGCAGACTAGTCCCTAGAGGCTTATGCGGGAGTTCTACCATTATACGATATGCAATCATGTGTACTAGATTATTATTCATACTCTATAGCACATTTGCAAAGTTTTCTTTTTCTTCAAATGTGGTTATTGTCTGAATCTTCGAAGATATGCAAATAAGTACTTATTCTTTCAATAATTACCATTTTGGAAAAATCCATATCATCGGTAAGAATAAGTATAATATCAATGTAATTATGTTATGAGCTAAGTTATGAGGAGCGTTCACACGAGTGCAGGACGATAAACCCTCGTTATACTCATTTGTTTTGTCATTAAACACAAAGCCATTGTGTTAATAAAATATTAGGTATGCCTAGGTTTTTAGTATTATGTTAATGAATGAGATCGAAAAAAGTTGCTATCAGCACATTTTTTACACGTAACCTATAGGATATCTTAGAGAATAAACACCGTGAATGACAATAAAGAATAGGAAACGGTAAATGCGATCGAAACTTTAACTTTAGCAATTTATTATAATTATCGTCTTTTCGTTACAAATTACTGCTTTTTGGTGGTTGGATTTAACTATGTGGTCTGAATAAATTGCGAACACAATAAACAATGTGATAAAGTCATTAAAAGGTAATCAGCTTTTAAATATCAGCCAATTCAGATTTCGAAAAGCTTCTTAGGTCAAAATGCCTATGAAGCACTTGAATTTTTCTGTGATTACCGTTTTTTTTTTTTTTATCGTAAAGCATTAACCACTTCGTTCCAGTGTAAAACACTAGCGAACGTCCAGTACTAATTTCAATTTAAATTACGATCCTTGCTGAATATATTGCCTTCTCCTATATTAAATTATTATTTTTAATTCTTTGACGACTTGTTTCTTTTGAAGAGCAATATGGTAAATATGTAGTCAATGGTATTGAAAATATTAATTTTACAAATTTAGTCCCACGGACTGACAAACTCACAATACGAATTATTGTACAGCACAGCACCAAAATAGCGTACAAAATAAGTAAGTACAAAAATACTTTGCGGCGTAATTAACAAAGTAGTACCAACTGTATTATTTAATTTCACAATAAGGCAGTCAATAGATTTCGGAATTGTAAATCTATCACATTTCGAATTAGCTAGACATTTGAAAATTTCTAGGCGCAATTATACCGAAATTGCATTAATAATACCATATTATTACCTAGAATCGGATTACCTATCAAATTACAGTAGTTTTTGTGCCTTGTTTTGTTGTTTTTATTTTATTTTATTTCTGATATCAACAAAGAACTCTATTGAAGATAGTATTCGTTTGATAGCATATTTTTTTATCTAAATATGAAGACCTTATCTGATTTTTAATCTTTTTAGGTGAAAATAAATAATTATATGTCGATAAGATTTCTCTTATCAATGTTGTGTCTCATGTTTCAGACTGATTCGAGTTCTCAATACAGTGCAATAAGATTTTAACTATATGTATATTTAGGAGGTCTTTTTTGTTTATTGTGTTTCACTGAATGCATTTAAATATAATAAGGTAGGTCATTACAACTATCGAAACTAGTAGTTAAAAATTTGATAGTCAAATTAAGTAGAACGAATTCACTTTAGGTACAGTTAAAACCGTGTTATTTGCCAGAAAATGATCAAATACAATGCAGGCCATAATATGTCATCCAAAGACATCGTCTATTTGGTATCAAACATTACAGAGCAATCCACTTCGTGCCTCATGGTTCACTAATCTTGGTAAAAGTAATATTTTATTATACAGTTTGGAAGCATTCTTATTCATATTTTACATAATAAAATAATTACTTCTCTTAATAATAATACGGTTAAGTATATGAGACATCCAACACTTATTTAGAAATATTACCGAAATTACTAAACTACTATAATTTTTTTTTATGTTTACACAGTACAAGTTCCATGAAAATATATGTTTTTAAATATTCCTCAATGAATCTGTAAGGTTTCTCAGAATTTCGAAGGGAATACCATTACCTTGCTTATGATAGCAATCAAAATCAAAATTTATTTATTGAATTTAGGCCCTAAGAAGGCACTTATGAACGTCTAAAACACTACAACCGGTTCGGAAAACAACTCAGTCGAGAAGAGCCGGCAAGAAACACGATCTGGTTCTTTTTTTTTCATAAATATAATATATATCATTTTTTTTTTAAACTATACAAATCGTAGTTTTAATAATGTTAATGGAAGCACAGAGATGTGGGTTAATTCCAGACATCACTATCGTTCACGTAATGATCCACCCTGTAATAACCTTTTGAGATTAAAACTTGCTTGACATAATACTTGAACTTATTGTCAGGTAAATCGGTAATGTTACTTGGGATCTTATTGTAAAAACCGAATACTATTACCTATAAAGCTTTTATTACACTTACTTAACCTAAAGCGTGGGACGGCCAACTTGTCTTTACTTCTAGTATTAAAATTATGACGATCATTCACTAGATCTATTCAATACGATTAATAGCATTTATAAAGGTTCTTTTCTCGTCATATGTTTCGTTAACAAATACTCAAGATCGTTATAATAACAGCATAAGAAACTATGAAATGTCAAAGATATACATTAAATACTAGTGCTACAGATCATCAGATTTCGATTTAACAGTAACGCACGTGTAGCAATGTAAATGATATTTCTAAATTTATACTTCTATACTAATAAATAAAGTTGTAATATCAAAATAACTTTTTTACTAAATGTGTACTATATGAATGTATATACGGTACTGGCAAATCTCCGGAACGGCTGAACCTATTTTGACGGGGTCCTTTTTGGCAGATAGCTGAAGTTACGCCGCGTAACTAAGTAAATACAATTTAATGAACAGCACCATCAAAACAAAAGTTTCCAATGATTATTTAAAAACTATATTACTCAGTGAAGAATATTAAAACGAGGGCAGAGCCGGGGGCACAGTCAAAAATAAAAGTAAGTACTATTCGAAAATAAAGTTCAAATGAGAACTGTCGATAATAGTTGAAAACCTAAAAGAGAATTTGTTATGTAGGTAAGTAAGATAAATACAACTGTAATCAAAGACTATACAATATAATACTGGAATAATACAAAGCTGGTGATGTCCATCTGGTGTACAAAGTTTCAAATTACATTTAGTTTCGATTGCAAAATATTTTCTATTTTTATGCTTTATTTTTATTGACTAACTTGTTGTTTTTCCACGAAATAATGAATAGGTACTCAAAATTGATACTTAATTTAATTAATAAATGCAAATGTTTTCATGCAAATTCTCAATGAATAATTTTACTGTTAATTTGTATACTTACTCCGTTATTATGACTGTCGCAAGATAATGTTAATACTTAGAAAATATTTTACATTATACAGCTTCATCATCAATTTGTGTTAAATTCCTAAAGTAACTGTTTGTAAAAGTCCCTCGGACCGAAATTAATTTGAACCGAATCCAATTAGTACTCGAGCCGTGATGAAGAGAGCGGAGTCGATCCGAAGGCAAATTCTATTAGTTGATTGCAATTTTCGGATTTAATAATAAATTCCCTGTAATATTTCAGAAATATTGTACTTTCAACTTTCTAGTTTAAGTTTAACTGTTTTTTGTTTTAACCTCAAAAATGTATGTATAATGTTTATTGAAAACTCATTTCATGTCATGTGAAGATATTACCTGTAGCCCTATCGCTATTTATAACCAACTTCTGAAAATACTGGATTCCTAAGATCAATAATAGCCGCTACTCCATACCGTAGGTGTATTTGTTTTATTGCTTTACAATACTGGGTACTTACAATTTTCAAATTTTACCCTTGACTTATTCGGTAGGCCCCCTATAAAGTAGACCGACGATCTGGTGAAGATCCTTGGTCGTCGTGACCGTAGAAAAGACCGTTGATGGATGGATGGATACGAGTTAAGAGGAAATGCGTGCAGCGTTTATTCTATACAAACTTATGTACGTAAGCACTTACCCGTAAAACTGTGCATTGAACCGGATTTTATTCAATTTTTTATGTGTTTTAATTATTTTACGCGGAACCCCAATTATTTTCGAAAATTAAAAGTATTCTAAGTTATCCGGAGTAACTTCAGCTATCTACCAAAAAAGTCCCGACAAAATCCGTCCAGCCGTTCCGGAGATTAAACGGAACAAACAGACAGGAAGAGAACATTTTTTAAATTGTATTTTGGTATTAGATATCGTATATACATTCTCTAACATCTAATTACAAAAACAAAAAAATGATATTACAAACAGACACTGCAATTTTATTTATTAGTATAGTAGATGAAGCCTTTTAGTCAATTATTTAAGTATAGGAAATTTTTTTCGACTAGTTTTGGCCAATATGCAAAAGGAGAGAAAACCAAAAAATAACTGTCTTCTACGAGCTAGGTATCCGTTACATACGTTACGTTTTATGTTAAATTCATTTTAATTAGTGAAAACTTGTCAAATAGTATCTTAAGTTGAAGCGCGAGACAAAGTACTTAAATCACATAACTACTTAATGTACACTGTATAAAAAAAATACTTCGATGGAGTCTACTATAGTATAGAAGGTATATCACGTACAAAAAAAGCCGATATAAAATTGACAATTGATTGATACAATGCTAGAATGTAAAGTCAATCTAATACCCGCAATACTTTTTAGAAAGTAAAGCATTGTATATATATAGACGGACGGATAGCGGCTGAATTTTATGTGTGTGTGTGTGTGTTGGTTAGTGTTGCGGCAACGCTAACACCGGTTCCGTCATCCATGTTTACCTGGCCGCATAACTGTTTTTCTTCGATCCTCACCCGCATACAAAAAACGATGAGCCACCTTCATTATTATTAAAGCACAACAAAAATGAGCGGCAACATGGTGCGTCGTGCGATGTTCGTGCCTCAGCCGAGGCGACGTTGCCGCACCACACGCTCGGCTGACTCGTCACGTGACGTCACGTCTCAAGATGGCCGCCACAGCGATCGCGTCCCCCCGCTCGCTCCCGACCGCACGGTTACCACTCCAGCCGGATCCGACTTGGTAATAATAATAATTTAGAATGCAGCCGTCAGAAAGGAAACCGACCAAGAATAGATTGAAATTTAATGCAGCAAGCATGCCCGCGATACGTGTTAACGTTAATTGTTATTCTGTAACAGATGATGTTTACTTTCATTGAATAATATGGATGAACTGTGGTAAGTGGAATCGAGGGTCGTGGACTCGAAGTCCGGCAGTGTTTACTTTGTAACATACGTGATTCATTTTATTAACGACTATTACTCCAATTAATGAGTGCGAACGCATAGTTTCTTTATCGATGTGAATAAAAAGGACAACCCTAAGCAGTATTTATATTTGTTACACTGCAACATTTTATCAAGTGCCTAATTTAATGTTGCCTATATTTAGAACAGATGTCGATATTGTAGTATCAAATATTAATCATTAAAAGTGCTTTTGTTTCTATTATTCTATTTTATATTACTTATAATACATTTCTTATGAGTATGTTAAATGTTAAAAGAAAGAGTACATGGCGTAAAATTTAAACATATGCGAAAAATTATTCTCGTTTTGTTTAGTTAGTCGTACATCCCATTTCCTACCTATGTTACTAGTATTTAAATGTGGTTATCCATTGTAAGTGAATGTAACATAACATTTTAACCCCTTGATCACTAACCTGACGTTTACGCCAGCTTTCTATTGTTTTCCTATTGTCTCATTTTTATGGTTAATCGACATATAACAAATTAACTAAGTGATAAAAAATCCCATTGCATCTCTCAGGTCACTTTAATCGTCGTTTTGAGAAGGTTATCTATACTAATAAATAAAATTGAAGTGTCGGTTTGTAATGTCAAAAACATTTTTTTTAATAAATAGATCTGAGTATATTTGTCAGTCTGTCTACTTTTAATTTCCGGAAATAATTGGGGATCCATGTAAAAAAAATTAAACTCATAAAAATTGGAATAAAACCCGATTCAATGTAGTTTTACGGGCTACTGCTATAATTTATGAGAAACATTCTTACTTTACCTTAGTACTAAATGTTTTTGGAAAATAATTAGGGTTCCGTGTAAAAAATTAAAACGCTGTGAAGAATATATGAAACGCGGGCGCAGCCGCGGGCAGACAGTTAGTAGTAACTAAAATCTTATTGTCCATCAGGCACAATTAATCGATTCGGAATATCTGTTTTTGGTTATATTGAAATCAACTTATTATATGTAATAGAAAATTTAATGCAATTTGCCTGAGATCGTCTTGTGGAGTCTGTACTCTGAGTATTATGTGCGCAGTGTTGAGGTCGGCTCGATTTTGAGCGGGAGCGGGCGCGACTCATAAAAGACCGAACGAACGCGGCGCATCCGCGTCGCAGCTAACGGCTCGTCCTCGGCGCGGCGCGTGGTGGCGGTGGTGCGCGCGCTGACGTCACCGTTCGATAATGGCCGCCGTTTGACCCCCCGCGCGGCACTTTCCGTTCCGCTCCCTAGTTCAGTCTCTCCTCGACCGCTGTCGAAACGAGTAACTTTATTTGCCGCGCTACCATAAGTCCGCCGAACGCGGAGCCGAATGTGATATCGCTGTGTTTTATGTGTATCATGGTGATAGTGTTTTATTTTGAGAGTTATATAAATCTGTGACAATTTACAAGAGAAACGAGGAAAAAACCGATCTCTCGCGCTCCGCACTACACCCGGCGGCGAGATGTCGGTTATGCAGAAAAGGCAGCACTGTTACTTGTGCGACTTGCCCCGCATGCCGTGGGCAATGCTGCACGAGTTCTCAGAGGCAGTCTGCCGAGGGTGTGTCAACTATGAAGGAGCGGACCGCATAGAAGTGGTGCTAGATACGGCTCGCCAATTGAAACGAGCCCATGGGTTTCAGGAAGGACGCGGTCCTACACACGCGAAAGGAGCACACCGTGCGCCTTTAGAGGCTCATCAGAATGGAGGCGAAACGACAGCCAGAGGACAACCCGCACCACCGGCGCACCATACGCCCAACACTGGTTTTGCATTACATCATCCACGCCCGACGGCAAGTGCAGGCCTTTTAGCTGAATATGGAGGTCGCCGCGAAGAACACGAGGCTAGAAGATTGTCACACATTCCTGCACACCACTTACCCACACATGGAGCTCGCCTCGCACCTGGACTCACTTTGAAGAGACCACTAGACGACGATGATCACCAAACACATCATGAACCCGCAAAGAGGCTGTTAGATGAGCACTCTCGACCGCCTCTGACTCGTGGTGATTCCTTACCAGCAGTTTCATTGGCTGCATCATTTGCTCCTGATCGCGTATTCAAACAGGAGAAGCACCCTCTTCGAACACCATCTTTTGATGGCACATCATTCAAGTCGAATGGTTAGTATATATTAATCATTTAAACAAACTTATATTTCGATTCAGAATATTATATTACATCATTAGCTGTATGCCCGCGGCTGCGCCCGCGTTTCATATGTTCTTTACTGAGTTTTCATTTTTTTTTTAGGGAACCATAATATATTTCTCATAAATTCAAGTACTACTTGCCCGTAAAACTGTGCATTGAACCGGATTTTAATTATTTTTTTACGAGTTTTAATTTTTTTACGCAGAACCCTAATTATTTTCGTAAATTAAAAGTACCCTAAGTTACAAGGAGTAACTTCAGCCAACCACCAAAAAAAAGCCCCGTCAAAATCTGTCCAGCCGCTCCGGAGATTACCCAGGACTCACACAAAAATTAAGAAAAATTTTTTTTGGTATAAATATCGTATATACATTAATATCTATTAAAAAAAATTGACATTACAAACAGACACCTATTTTATTTATTAGTATAAATAAAATTAACTACATATTTGAAACAGCTGTGTTCCCGTCGCTGCGCCCGCGTATCGTATATTCTTCACTGCATTTTTTTTTATACAGAACCCTAATTTTTGTTTAGTACTAATATAAAGTAAAAATACTTCTCAAGCACTTGCCCGTAAGTAAAGCTCATCGAATCGGATTTTAGTACATTTTTTGTGAGTTTTTATGCTGAACCCTAATTATTTAAGAAAATTAAACCAAGGGTACCTAAATTACCCGAAGTAACTTCAGCTATCTACCAAAAAAAGTCCCATCAAAATCCCTCCAGCCGTTCCGGAGTATACCTGGAACAAACAGACAGATAGACAAAAATGTAAAAATTGCGTTTTTTATATAGATATCGTGTATATACTCATTCATATCTATTCAGTAAAACAATTTAATTTTGACATTACATAGAGACACTTCATTTTTATTTTTTAGTATAGATAAGGAATTCATTACTAAAACTGGTAGATATCGTACGATGAAAACATTTGATTACATTACTGTTAGTGGAAATATTGTGTACCATAACAACAGTAAAATATTATTGTTTACAAAATAACTCTATATAATTTATAAAAATAGCAATTTAGAAGTGACGTGTGTTGCGATATGTGAACGTGTCCAAACGGATGAGTGTAGATGTTTTGCGCAAGCGTCAAACACGGGATTCATATCTAGGTAGGTGCATTAACTTGGTCCATAAATACGAAACCGGTCCGACTGGTTGAGCGTTCTCGAAAGCGAGCCTGCGGCCTCTCGCGCACGGCGCGCACCACACAGCTACGTACAAACACCCACGTAATGTAAACGCTCCGCTCTGTGAATGCATGTGCGATGCGACGGTGCGGCAACGTCGCGTGACGACATTTTCGCTCGCGTACGTATGTAGGTAGGCCGGCGGGCGAAAAAATATAATGCCTGCCTACGCTTGGCAGTCGCCCGACCACATTCCGCTGGCGACTGGCGTGTATGAGAGCGCTTGCCCACGGACGGCCGCCACGAGCCGTCGGCCAAAAAGGTCACCAATCGTGACGTCACCCACTAACACATGGACCGTGCCTGCGACCAACAGACCATAACTCACGCTTTACATGTTGCAATAATGAAAAATCCATGTTTACACATTATTTCAAACCGTCGCTATAAAATATTACTTTTAGTGTACGGATTTAATTACGTATGGCGGCATATACAATCGATTATGTTACACATCTTTATAAACAATAAAATTATTTACTGAAGATTATTTTTAAACCATTATTGGTAACCAACATTTGTCAATAAAATTGAACTGAAACGTAAAAATGCTAAAAATTAAATTTTATGGAGTTGGCAAATTTCGCTTATTTTTCTTGGTAACACTGATAAAATCCAAACGTTTTCAATTGACGATTCTTTTAAAAGATCTCTGAAGTATTGTATTTTTTGTCTAGCGTCAAGTATATTATGTATATATATTATCTTTAGTATCTAAAAGTACCTTTAGTTAAATTTCTTACTCTGCAAAGTTATCTAAAATGGTTACAGTCTACGATTAAACGAAATTTATAAAATCGTAAATAATATATATCTCCTACCCTAATAATATATACCTATTTAATCAATAATGCGTAATAACAGATTTTATAGTAAAACTGTTGACTACAGCGCGGCGAGACGCAACGCTATCGTACGCATACGGGCCCCGTATCTGTGCGTAAGTTTGGCAACGTCGCACCGGGCCGCGATACGGCTCACTGCACATTCGACTGTGCCGCTCGTATCAACTTCAATTATTATTATTATACAAACACATACCTACTAGTCTAGTATAGTTGGCCCGAAAGGCTCGATGGCATGTGTGCCACGTTCAGTGACCAATGACACATCGGCTGTACGTAGCTACTAGTTAGTATTAACGCAATGCTATTTATAAGTACATATTTATATATCTCTGTGTGCGAAATCGTGTTTACTATTTCCCATCGCGTCGATGTGTCACCCAACACTGAATGTGATGATATTCGGACGAGTTAAAATGTTAGTATATGCCGTGCAAGTTGACAGCGGTTGCGTCTAAACGAACTCGTCTTGTGCCAGAAACTATTCTTGACGGTGACATCTTAGATTTTACTTTTATACATCGCTTGCTTTAAATGAATCTGGACTATTTTAATTTCTATAACAACGTGAGCGACAAGTCTAATACACTTTTTATTGTGTAATAATGTTTTGCGTAATGGTACGCAAAATAGTTTTCCGTCAGCTGTACCAACATTGTATCATAATCAGCTCGTCCGACTTCGAGGCAATCGAGGCATTAATTTTTATTATTGTTTCTGGCAAACGTAACGAAGTTAACGCAATATTCGATTCAGAAATGATGAGGTTGTACAAACACTATTATTTAAAGAAAGAAAGACAGAAGAAATTTAATGTTAGATAATAAATATAAAGATTATAAATATAAAAACACATTATAAGTATTTACGAATGAATCCAACAATAGCCCCCTATTTAGCTACTCACCTTGCGGTAGATACTGCAACGCTGGATTTCAATAGGGGGCTTTGACCTGTACAGACGTCAAGACCACAGAATAGCAAATAATTCATTTAAATCTTATTAATTTTAATAACATGTTGAATTCTTGCGACCCAAAGAATTAGAATTTTTTGTTATGTTGTTTGAATAGAAATGAAAATCAATTAAAAATCTATCCAAAGTCTATCCTCCAGTACCTAATGTAAACATTCGAGATAACCCATTGTATTCTGAATTTGGTATAATATTATTGGGACATTTTGCAATTTAAGGGAAGACGGAGGCTTGTGAATGTCATCGATGCAAAGTACTCGTAAATTCATAAGAAACACGCAAAAAAAAATGTTTTAGGTCTTCCTGAAAACGAATATTAACACAGTTCACGAAGTAGTACTACGTTTCCTTGTTCCGTTGACTCAACAACATAAAGTGAGTCATGACCTCCGAGGCGAGAGCCCGCCGTTTCTGTCTGCCAAGTGTGGCTTCTCTCCAGTCAGCGACCTGAAACTCGGACAGATCTTACTCTACTGCTTACTCTAGTGATATCTGGGTCAACCCATCGAACAATGACAAGCTATTTCCTAATGGCATCTCAACCGGGGAGGAATAAAGTGCTTTTTTCAAATCGATGCAGAAGAGTTCTAGTAAAAGTTGTTTTATTTTATTTTTGCGCAAGTACTTATTTGTTCTGTAGCCATTTAACAAACCTATGAATTTAGATCTAGAATCTTAGGGGTTCATTAATTACGTAAGAATGATTTTGACGCCCCTACCCCTATGTAAGGATACATGATACATAAGATTTATCGGAACACCCCCCCTCCCCTCTCTTAATCTTACGTAGATTCAATCTCGTTTTTCTGAATAATAAAACGTTAGAAAGGATCAGTTAGACTAAAACTCACAGTTTATCGTAAATCAAAGATTTATCTTTGCGCTATTAGATATAGTTTATTTTTATATTGTACTCTGTGGAATATTATTAAAATATTAATATTAAAATTTAATAATTAAAAGTCAGTTTTTAAATAATCTTAATAGTGAACAAACATAAATCAGTGAAACAATCTTTAAACGAATAACACTTTTAAAATAATGATTGAATTGTTTTAAATTGCTCTTAAAAAAAATTCATAGTAAAAGCCCTGTTGTCCAATCGGAAAGAATTGGTAACTCATCAGATGCAATGTTACATGGAACTTCCTCTGGCACGTCTGTTGGTACCTCATCTTCTAACCACTCTGTTAATAATGTCAATAAAATCCGATTCAATGCACAGTTTTACGGGAAGGAATTTAAATTTGTGAGAAATATCTTTGCTTAATGTTATTAGCAAAAAAATATTTATGTAATAATTAGGGTTCCATATAAAAAATTCAAATCTATATTACGCGAGAAAAAACACAAGATACGCGGGCGCAGCTGCGGGCACAGAGCTAATATATACTAATAAATATAATTGAAGTGTCTGTTTGTAATCTCAAAATTAATTTTGTTTACTAAATAAATATGAACGTATATATGATACCTATAACAAAAAAACAACAATTTTAAAATTTTTGTCTGTTTGTTCCGGGTAAACTTCGGAACGGCTTTGATTAATCTTGGTTGAATTTATAAATTCAAGCACTTAGCCGTAAAACTGTGCATGGAATCGGATTTTATTCTATTTTTTTATGATTTAATTATTTTTTTTGGAAATCCTTAATTATTTTCGAAAATTAAAAGTACCGTATGTTAACCGTAGTAACTTCAGCTATCTATCAAAATAGTCCCGTAGAAATCCGTCCAGCCATTCCGGAGATTACCCGGAACAAACAGGCAGAGAACAATTTTTTAAAATTGCGCTTTTGCTATAGCTATCGTGTATACATTCATATGTAGTAGGTTAAAAAAAATGGTCATTACAAACAGGCACTTCAATTTTATTTATTAGTATAGATGAATATTATTTTGTTAGAGAATACGAAATTGTTGTTAACTGAAAATAAAATATGTTACATGGATAATAATTGTAACTTATATTAAGACGATTTTTAGTATTTTGTTTACACCAGTTATATTATGACAACGTAAAGATCCGTTTGTAGTGACCGAGCTTTTGTGCAATCGCCTATTACTAGGTGCCCAATTCTTTTATTGAGAGCGGTACTTCTTATATGACTTGTAATTCATTGGTTACATTTCAAAATTTGCCCCCATGAAAACTTGTATGTGTAGTCTGAAAGTATCACTTTATTTATTTCTTTTAGAGGTATTGTATTTGTTTTTACTTCTGTTTTGTATTAAATAAAGAGTGGTTTTACTTATTTATAAATGTACACAGGATATGGTAATGCACCACCATTGACGAACGGTTCAGCGGGCTCTCCACTCGGTCGTACCGCTGGTTCACCGCCGGTGACCGGTGCGACGGGCGCCGGGCCCTCGCCGATGGCGGCTCTCATGTCAGTGGCTGACACGTTACCGCCAGGGTCACCCCGGTCGGCTGGTGGGTCACCTCCGCAACCGCCCCAACAGCGATCGGCCAGCCGATCTAGCCAACACTCGCCAAACTCCTCAGGTAAATTATGATAATATTCGAAAACGTAACTAAATTTTTGAACCTATTTATAATATTTTTTCCACGATAAAATGAAATGTCGTAACATACCATCTGAAGTAATGCCAAATAAATCAGTAATCACAAGTCATAATTATAACGAGCGTTGATAAGTTTAAATTACTTACATGAAAAAATATAATAATTTTGCACCTAGCAACCCTGGGACGGGTACACTTTATTATTTCAATGTTTAGAGATTTCAGACGAGCACAGTACGTTTGTCCTTATTAAAGCAATTATAATTCCTTTTGATTTACATTTTAAGGCGATTCTATTGTTATATTTTATTACACGGGCATACGTAGTTTAAGAAATTAAAACGAAAATTATATTTATATCGGCCATAACGGAGTGTAATATTTTATTGATTGTCTTGTTGCCATTGTAATATCATAAAACTCTCTTGTACACGCGAGTGAATATTTGAAAATCACTTAGTTGTTTCAATCCTTGGTGCACACTTTTTTCATTACATAACAGTGATTTTAGTGTAACAAATATCTCGTTGAGACTTGGTAATGTTTAACGCTGTGGAAACATCGCGGCTGTGATTTGAAACAAGTGCGCGTCGTTTGAACTGTGTCAACAGGCGTCAGCCTGCACCGCGTCGTTGTTTATATTAATTATCGACACCATGTCGCGCTGGGTCAATCACATCTATGCACTTGGACGAAAGGACAGCGGTCACTAGAGTGTTTATGAAGAGTGTCTGATGCGAACGTATGAGACGATGCACCCGGTATCGTTTGTTTTCAACCGGAGGGCGGCCGGTCGCGACTGACACCCGTGCCGGACTGCGGTGCCCGACGACCGGCCGCATCCGCCGCCTTTCTATACTAATACCGAGTCGAACGGACTATATGTAACGGTTCTTTCCCGTCCGGCAGGGTCGAACGGCGGGCGGCGGTCGTCGGGCTCCCGGCACGTGTCCTCGACGACGTCCGTGTCCTCGACCGAGACCGGCGAGGGCGGTGACCCCGCGGCTCCAGCACCCGCGCCCGCACCCCTCCTCAAATGTACGCTCTGCCAGGAGCGGCTCGAGGACACGCACTTCGTACAATGTCCCAGTCAACCACATCACAAGTTCTGCTTCCCATGCTCCCGGGACTCCATCAAGCGACAGCAGGGATCCGAGGTTAGTATATCCCGCATCGGTTTCTGGTTTCTATTAATAAATGATTGTCTGTCGCAGTGATTAAACAATACCTGTCGTTTCCAGGTGTACTGTCCGAGCGGGGAGAAGTGTCCGCTGGCGAACTCGACTGTCCCGTGGGCGTTCATGCAGGGTGAGATCGCTACGATACTCGGGGAGGAGTTCAAGCCGAAGAAGGAGCGCGAGACCTAGGGCAGCGCGTCGCCGCCCCGACTGTACCTCTTGTCCCTCTCGCTGTGAGCGCGGGAGGCGTGCGCGTATGCGCTCGGTCGCCTCGGCCCGAGTGCGGGCTAGCCCGGGTCCGGTGCGCACCGACACATTTGTATATAACATTGTAAATAGTCAGCACTGGTCACTGTACCAGGCTCGCGGTATACCGATGCCGGATGCGATACTGGACCCGTTTGGTTGAGCTGCAGATGGTTCGCGGTGTAAACAAACTCCTCTCAAGTCTGGGAGCGCAGAGTGACGCGTTAGAACGCGTCGATGCGGTATTTCTTCAGATGCCATTTTCTTAGTTACCTTTAGGTCCGGAGCCGGAGCGAATTTGGCATTTATTTATACGATTCTTGTGTACTGCACACGAGAGTATTAAACGATCATGACACGTATATACTTTATGTAGACGACGAGTATTTCATTGTAAAAAGTGTAGATTTTGAATTTCGGTAATGTATCGCCGCTCCCTTTACTGATGGTAGATCGATATATATCTATTTATATATTCACATGCAAATAATACTATGTTTTTGTTATTATTATTATTAATTAAAAAAAGCAATTTATTCAGAGTGAGTCGAGTTCCGTTGCTGTACTTAGAATACATTCGACGATGACACATGACACCCGCAAACGATCCGAGATTATCCAAATGAATTGTTTCCGTTCTAGGGAGACGTTTCGGACGTCGCGGCTTACGTGCCTCATGTCCAATATTTGACTCGATTATTTTTAAGGAATAACTATGTTAAGAGTTACTCAGGTAGGGGAGGGGCTGGGGGGGGGGGGGGTGGTGCGTGCGATGAGCGATGCGATATGTTCTCGCCGCGATTTGACCCGTGACTGCGTGTCGCGCGTCAATACGCGGTGCGGACGCAGGGGAGATGCAGTATTAGCGTTATCGCGGAAGGGAGGGGCTTTGGAGAGTAGTGGGAAGAGAGAGAGGGCTGGGGAGGCGAACCTAGTCATTTTGTGAAATTTGTCAGAACAGCCGTTGTGCGGCCGTTATAGGAACTCTTAAAACTCGCTGGTGTATTTGTATAAAGTGAAAGTAATCATTATTATATATATTTCATAATATTGTAAACGGTTCGTAGTGTATGTCAATTTCGAAGGCTATCAGAGGAGACGCGCGTCTCGGGAATAGTCCTCTCACTGCGAGAATATTAATTACTTTTATATTGACGAAACCTTAACGAATCTGCCAATACGGCTTCTTATATATTGATAACTCTCTTATAATCAATATTAAAATAATATGACATTCGTAGATTTCACTTGCGGTTAACGTGATCGTTTTTATTACACTGTACTATATTTATTTATGGTTAGTTCGTTTATATTTTATGTAAATCACCGAGACACAATGTCTATAAACACATTTTACTACTATATAGAGAATTCAATGAAATTGATAATCATGTCTTTTTTATTTATTTTAGATGTTATAATATGTGTACATATAATTTTACACGTACCTTGTATATATAATATGTAATTCGTATATTTGTAAATATTTTTAAAGAGAAAATGGATATGATATCGGCTTAAGTACCGACAGCTTATGATTTCGAAGGCTTTTAAATCCAGTATTATAAGGAATATATTGAACATTAACAATGGTTTATTTATTTATGGGCTGTCGACGTTTTATATAAAGGTATCAGTTAGTAAATCATATAATTTCCAATGTTAGAGCTTTAATAGATTTCCTAAAAAAAATTCTCATATGTAATTTTGAAAAATGAAAGTTTTTAGTAAATATTATTGGAATTAAAAGAAATGAAATTGGTGATATTAAATTGAACATAATATTACTAATTATTATAATTCCATGTAGTTGTTGTATTTTATTATGTCAAGAGTCATGTTCATATCAGTAAAGCAACTTTGTGTAACTCTTGACAAAACTTCGGTTCTGTTGGATGTTTTTATAGTCTGTTGATAGTTGGCAGCCTAATTTATTTTTTATGTTCGAATTTTCGCTTTCTTTCTGGTCCTTTAAATAGACACATTGATAATGTTATATATATATATATAATAATAATATGTAATTTTTAAAAGCAAAATGGTTTTTTTGTAAGTCGTATAAATAGGATTTCTATGTGTATACTAAACTTCGTAATTCTGATAGATTCGAAATTGATAATTAGTATTATCAGTGGATATAAACAGGAGAATCACCCAATGAATGGGTTTGTGGAATGATTAAGAAAAAATCATATGAAATTGCAAATTCATATGAAATTTTCCTAAGCACAAAATGTGCATTTTTTTTTTTTTTTAAATCATCTTGATACGTTATACGTACGATTTTGTGGTGAGATATCATATTTGTAATGTGGTTGTTGTTTTTACATTACATATTTTGAAAGTTTCGACAAATTTACAATTGATTTATTCAAGTTATAATTTTTTTATAAAGTTATATAATTTTTTATTTGTCCATATATATAAATAAAAAAAAACACAAATTAATTTTTATAGGGCTCTATCAAGGTTCGATTCTGGGTCCGATTGATAGATTAGTTCACCGAATCGTAACTATAACGTATCAAGATAATATATAATCCGCCTTTACAAATAGGCTTGTTTGTAGATGTCGAGGGATATTCGACATGAAACTGTATCTGACGAGAATTGTCTTTTTCTTACTGTAAGCAATAAATGAAATGCTTCGATTAAGACGTTTATATGTACATGTTGGTGAAATACAATTGATGTGATTTTATACATTTTGGTCATTTTATTTAATACTCGATATAAACTAAGGTTTGTATTCCCTTTGATAATATGCGCATACATACATTAGTCGCCCTGTAATGACTCACACTATGCTAAGTGACTGGGCAATGTCATGTATAATTTACTGCGATACTGTTTTTCAATTAATATATACAGCATTAAACTGCCACTTTTGGCAGGCGGGTCGGTGATCGCAGTTAGGTATTTGTGGTACTCGGAGGATGCTGCTGCCCATCCCCTGATTTATCCGGCACAAAGTTGTTCAAAGGGCAATGGAGAAGAAGACTATGCTTGGAGTTTTACTGCGTGATCGAATCAGGAATGAGGAGATCCGCAGAAGAACCAAATTAACCGACATTGTCCGAAGAATTGCTAAACTTAAGTGGCATTGGACTGGGCACATTGGTCGCAGAACCGATGCCCGATGGGTTAATGGGTTCTCGAATGAGTACCACGCCCGGTAGACGTAGCGTGGTTAGGCCCCCCACTAGGTGGACCGACGACCTGGGAAAGGTCGCGGGAATCCACTGGATGTGGGTGACGCAAGACCGGTCGTTGTGGAGATTTCTGGGGGAGACCCTATGTCCAGCAGTGGACGTCTTTCGGTTGAATGGGCGTATGGATTATATATTGAATTTAGGTTCGTTAATTGTATATTATAATTGCTATTATCACCACTAAATGTTATTAACTGCGCATGTATTTGATATATTGTTCTTACATTTGTTAGTACTAAGATAAATTGAAAATATTTCTCATAAATTTAAGCCCTTGCCCGTGAAACAGTGCATTGAATCGGATTTTATTCAATTTTTTATGAGTTTTATTTTTTTTACGCGGGACCCTAAATATTTTCGTCAATTAAAAGTACCCGGAGTAACTTCAGCTTTCTACCAAAAAAGGTCCCGTCGAATTTAGTCCAGCCATTCTAGAGATTACCCGGATCAAACAGACAGACAACAATTTTAAAAACTGTATTTTTGGTATAGGTATCGTATATACATCCATATCTATTTAGTAAACAAAGTTAACTTAAAAAAGTAATAGAGACGAGTGGTCGTCAAATTTTTCTGATCAAGGGCCACATGGGTCAATGTGAAGTACCACTACGGGCCGCACTTTTATGGATTTCATCTACAAATTGATATATTTTTATGAGCTTCCAAACGTGAATTCTCTGTATATTTATATAGGAAACATAATTGCATTAATCATCCGTAAAGTATGTGTAAGCTGTGAGGAAATCATGAAACTTATTTTACTGTTAACAGTTGTAAAAGTAAATTAGGATTGCCCCATAATCGGTAAATGTTTTCGATTGTCATTAGATCGCAGCAGCGTGACGTCAGAGAGGATGCCGGAACCGCTCTGTCTGACCAACAGGTGAGCTCTTCACCGCAGTACCCGGTCGATCGATATATGGTATGTACTTTTTTTATTTCCTTTGTATGTTATACAGTTCATAAGTTCTTAGTATAATTCAGCTGTTGAGGGTTTAACGAATGAAGGGTTTGGAAAGTTAATTGTTACGTGAACTGCTTTTTGTTAGTTATACAAGAATCACAATTATTAAGGCCTAATCAATTACTAATTTAGGTCAGATGATCACAAAATACACAGTGCTGAAGCTAGTTCGACGAATTTACCGTGTTAGTATGGTGGCCCGTCTTAAGATAGTCAGAAGTGCTTAGCCAATAATAAAATACACCGATTTAATATGTATTATTTCTAAAAGTTATTTCTGAAAAAAATTCTCAGTTGTCACCCCTTTATTGATTGAGTATTTTAACGTTATAGGATGTAGTGACCAATAATAAAGAAAGGGATGCTTAGTTGGTTTGGGCATGTGGAGAGGATGGATGACAGAAGATTGACGAAACGAATTTATATAGTGAGGGTTCTCTAGGCTTAGTGTGTTTACCATCCTGGACCACATCTTAACTTAACATCAAGTGATATTGTGGTCAAAGCACTGAGCCTACTCCTTGTAAAAAAAAAGAAGTGTGACTAGGGATGTCGATAAGGGTCGACCTAGGCGAATGTATTTTGATCAAATGAACCACGTCTTAAACAAAGGCCCGGTAAAAAGTACCACTAACCGGCAAGCATGTATGAATGAGCTCATGAAAGAGGAGGAAGCGAAAGAGGTGTGTCATCGTAGCAAGTGGAAGGACGTAATAACTGCCGGCCCCTAAAGGAGAAAGGCGTGATACTATGTATGTATTTTAAAGTACCAATTTTTGATTCCAGGTTCATAGCAGCAAAAATATTGAAATGGTTAACATCATAAGTGACGATTTATGGAACCCAGAACCAGCATTACGGCCAGAAGATGAAATTATATTAAGAAGATTGCACGACATGCTGCAGTCGACTTCAGATGACTTGAAACTATTGTCAGGAGAATTAACAAAATTCCATGAGCCTGCTATCCAAATCAAAACTGTGCCTACACCATTGGATGAAGAATTTAACGAGAAGGTTCATATTGAGGAACTCGTCAACGAAAAATTTCATGGGTATAAAAGAATTGATAAATCGTCGTGCGTGTCTAATACGAAAGTTCGCAACAATATAATTAACGATTGGAAACCACCAATAACAAAGCCGTTAAAACCCAAGGTCACAAACACTGCCGTCCAAGTCAATTCCCCAATAAAAAAGAAAGCAATTAGCAGAAATTTAGGAGTATCTGGTACTAAAATAATACAAGTTAATGAAAAAAGTCGAGATAACGTAGCTACAGAAAGACTTAATAACGGCAAAATGATTCGCAAAGTACCTGCAGTATCTTATAAGGAATTTTCTTTTAATTACGTTGAACCGAAAATTCAAGAAAATCACAGAAAAAAATTACATATACAAATCATGCCAAGTATAAACATACGGAGTGAATTGACAGAGCGAAGAGTTTTGAATATCGATATTCTACCTAGTAGTGAAAATAAAAAGGTAGTTGATACTAGTAGAACCAATGTCGTAGTAGTTAATGTTAATCACGAAGAACCAATAAAACAAGTTTCAGAAAAGATAAAAGCTGATGTCATACCGCATGCGCTACCAGAATCGATTACACCTCTAAGGAAAGTATCAAAAATGTCTACAGGCGAAAGTAGTGAATCTGTCTATGTTAGTTCTGATTCTCATTTGAAATATAATACAAACGGTATGTTAACTGGTACCAGAGAGTTTCAGACAACTTCGACCCATTTAAATCGTAAAAAAAAATCGATGAAAGTTAAAGATTCAGATCAGAAAAAACACAAAGCAACAACTTGGAGGAATGGAGAAGAAAACTTAATTTAGTTTATGCGGGATCAACTTCCAAAAACGTCAAAACAAATCATAAATTTAAGGGAGTAAAAAAGAAAGTTTCATCTAAATCATTAAGCCCATCTACACGAACGGGATTAACGAATAATGCCGAATACATACCATACTCTCAATTAACTTTAGGCGGAATCAGAGTTAGTGACATAGAAAAAGAATTAACTAATATTCCTCTTAAAAGTAATAAGCCATTAAATAATATTTTAAACGAAATACTCGGCAGCAAAGAACACAGCACTAGAGGTCACAAATCGAAAGACATTGCCAAAGTTTTGACAACATCTGATGAAAATTTGCTCCAAGAAGTTATAGATATAGAGCGTACTGTTAGTGATACAATATCTAAAAACATAACTCGAAAGGAGGTTGACAAATCTAAAAACAATATATCCAGTAATGAGAATGATGAAAACGATAGTTATGCCGACGATTTTGAAGATGTGAATTCAGACAATACAACAGTATCCAAAAATGCGGTTACACGTGTAAGTAGTCCACAACAAAACAATTGTTCTAAAAATGGTAACACAAATGGCGACAATTCGAAAAATAGTGACGATAATATTGTTACCAATCTACATAAACCTCATAACAGCGCAACATTTACAAAAAATTCAAATCTATCAATCAAAGACTCAGTTGAGATATTCGAGTTCATACATTCAGTGGACACTCAAGACATTGCGACTCAGAGCAACACTTCTAATAAAATAGCACCTAAAGAAACACAAACATCTCCAAGAAATGACAAATCAAACTTACAACCAATACATAACGATTTATGGCCTGCTATAGTAGACCCGAGGGGCGAAATTGAGAAAATGCTTACATTGGAAAAAGAATTTATTAAAAAACTTATTGTAGACGAGTATGGTGACTTGTTGGAAAAGAATATAGCGAAGCAATCGACAGCAATAGATGTTGTTGATGACAGTGAAATGAATGTTGTAGTTTCTCAAAAGAACACGCAAACATCGCCAGCTCGCGTTAAAAACGTCATGACGTCACCGAAAAGAACTAAAACAAGGACAACATCACCGTTCGGTCATCAACCGACAGTTACTGCTGCCCAACAAACGAGTCCAGTAATAATCACCAATGATGAAGCTAACGATGGAAATCAAGACATTACTATAAATCTATCGTCGCCACGGTTCAGTTTGCGATTACCACAAAATTCACGCGAAGTCATTTCAAATTTAGACGCTTTTAGCCAAGTTTCATCAAAAATACTATTATCGAAATCTAAAAAATTTAACTCAAGCAGTTCATCTTCAGTTGAAGCCGGTAGTTCTTCAGAATTAAGTAGTTTAGGAGAGGTACGATTGCCTGTTAGAAGGAGATTGAAGAAAAGTAGAGTGCCATCGATTTCAGAATCCAGTTCGTCATCCATTATTTCTAAATGTAGCTCCAGTATTCTGTCTGGCGGTGTAATACCATTAAGAAGTGAAGGGGAAGTCAGTCTAGGGCAAAGGATTAAAAAACCGTCAAACAAAAGTGAAGGGGAAACTAGTTTTGGCAATGTTTAACAAAAAAAATCATTCAATATAGTGCCTTATACTGTGTGTTAATTTTAAATAACTAATATATGTTGTATGCCTATCTGAGAAACCTAAAGTACAAATAAAATTCTTATGTTAAGTTATACTATGTTAAATATTAGATTAAGTTTTAAATAATTTTTTACTTAGCTTTAATATACGGTTTATTTTATTTTTTTTTACTTAGCGAATAAAATGTTTCATAATCAGTGAAATAAATATTTAATAATATGAAGTGAGTGTTTAATTTATGTATTTAATTAGCAACATCAACGTTTATAATGTATGTAATTATATTTTGCCTCGGTGGCGCAGTTGTATTACGGTGCGACTGCCGTTCTGAGGTCTCGGGTTCGATCCCCGGGTCGGGTCAAGTGGTATTGGGTTTTTCTACTCAGTATCTGCCTAACCTTTCGGGGATAACAGGCGTGAGCTTATGTTTTTTTTAATGTAATTATACTTACTAATACATCTTCGTGGTGTTATTTTTGCCTTAGTTTTTGTCAAAACTTTGTACAATATTTACTCTTGGCGCCATGTTATTTGTTAAAATATTTTTTATGTTTGTAACGACAATAAAGAACTAATATTTCGCGAGTTTTGTTTTCATGTTTAAAACTATCACGTTAAAACGAGAAAATGGATCAAAGAAAATCTGAAAGACAATCAATCTATCTCTGATTATTATTTTAAGATTTTAATATTATTAAATGTTTATAGTAAATTCTTAAAAAATATGTTGACTTAAAAATGGGGAATACCAAGATTTTTTATGTCCCTACAAAACTCTAGTCATCTGTTCCAAGCAATCGAAATTTCTTGTTCGTAGTTACAACTTTCTTAACGATTTCTTTCACAATAACAGGTTTCGATCTTAAGTAGACAAGAACGTATTATATATATTACGTAACGTAAGTAGTCTGAAAATACACAAACGGCATCTAATTGCATTCATAGCAGTCTACCCGAGACGCATGTAGACAATATGATAAACATGACATTTCCAGAATCGAGTCCTTTATCATGAAATAAAATGTTCCGAATAAAGATTAACCTCTGTTTAACAGAGTTCTCAACTTTTCTACCAGTAGCCTGGTAATCGAAATTAAACTATAATCATTATTCAAAATTTGAGTATAAAAAAACACTCAAGTGACGCCCATCTGTGGGCGTTGTTACAGACAAATATTTGAATTATGTAGTTATAGGCACATTGCTCGATGAGACTAACGGGTTCTGGAATTGCTGCCACATACCGGACGACCCAGCGTGGGTGAGCGTCCCCCACAAGGTGGACCGACGACCTAGTGAAAAATCACGGGAATCGCTGTATGCGGTGGCGCAAAACCGGTAGTTGTAAAATCTTTGGGGGAGGCCTATGTCCAGCAGTGGACATCATTCGGTTGAATGGCTGAATATTGTTATCTTTTGCGATTTATAACATTTAAAAAATGTGTTGCTTTGCATTACAATTAGGTGCCATTGAATAATTAATTAAAAAAAAAACTGGAAATACATAAGATGGAAATGTCTAAACAACAGTTTAAAAAAACTTTTTTTAACAAGAAACAAAACCGATTTCAAAAGAATAAACTATAAAAATGCACTAAAAAGTAAATAAATAATGACTTTATTAATCTGATTCTCATTTCTTCAATATATTCTTTGTTTTAATATCACGACAAATCGCGTAGCAAACATATAAAAAATACAGACAAATTGATAACCTCTCCTTTTTAAAGTCAGTTAAAAATAGGACTCCGTGTATATTTATTTACATGTCCTAATAGCTAAACTTCTAGGTATAAGTTACCTGTAGTTTTAATAAAATAAGTGGTGAGACAAATTACACACAGGATTAAAAAAGCCCAGGATATTACTTTACAACCATCTAGGAAAGTGCTTGTCAAACTGCGGCCCGCAGGGCGCATGCAGCTCTTGGGCGATATTTGTGCGGCCCGCGATGTAGCAAACAATTTTGGTATACTACAACTCAAAACTAACGTTACATATTATTAGTTAAGTAAGTGTAAATGAGACTACCTGGTCACTCCCGCTCGAAATGGGGAGAGACCTTTGGTTTTCTATTTGCGAAAATCTACGAAGACGACGATCTAGTGAGTGCACTGTTTCACTAAGGCTAGACCACTCACCTTTACCACCGCTGCGGAGTCGTTGGTCAGCGCTGACGTCCTTGTTATGTGGTTGCGGACTTATGCCACATATACTATCAAACGAAGTTGTATGTCCAACTATATGCATCCACGTGTCACTATGATACAATGATTTCACACCACAGTCCACACGTGTTCACGCAAAGGATTGTACCACGAGACTCCCTCGGGTAGCGGGTGCGAGGTGCCGGTGGCGGCCACGACCAAAAATGTCCCACTACCCTCACTAGATTGGTTAACGATATCAAAAAATAAAAAGAAACAAAACTACCTACCCGAAATAAATGTGTAAATGCGTGGCTCCAACACTACCTCCACGGGATCTTTAGCTTGAATAGGAGTCCCGCTGGGTTCAACTCGGGAACGTTTTAATTCCTGATATACGTTAAAGGTTAGTGACTGGGCTGATATGGTTCTATTTGCAGATGACACTTCAATTATACTCGAGATGTAAATAAAAGAATCCGAGATCAAGTAACTAAATAATAACTTAGAAAATATTAAAAAATGGTTTGAATGAAATAATTAATAGCCAAATGCCAAAAAAAACTAAATGTGAAGTATTAGGTGGGGAAAAAAGGTTCTTCGCATTTTATATGAACACTCAAGTTTTTTTCAAAGTTTATTTACATTTCATTACAGTATGTATGTACCACTTAGTCAAACTCTGTTCATTTTTGCTGAGTGGCTTAAGATGTTTGTGGTCTAGCGTTATCGTAATAAAGACCACATCCTTTGTAATGATTCCGGCCGCTTTCCTCAACTTCTTGCTTTAAGCTTGTCTGCTTGCTCATTAGTTATTGCTAGTAAAAATACGAATCAATAATTTTTAAATCTCGTAATGAATAATGCCCTTCCAATCCCAACATACACACAGCATCACCTTATTGCGAGTTAACCCAGGTTTTAACATTTATTTTAAATTATACCTAATGATTTTTAGAGACTTAGTACGTATTACTATGGTATTACGTAAATCTACTTATCACATAAAAGTGATTTGCAAATAATCATAAAATAGGTTACAAAATGGAGCAAACGTAAACTTATAAAATTATGAACCCTATTTATAAAACTAATAAAATGATGAAAAACATAACAAAAGATATAAACAGTATAAACTGTAACATTAACGATAAATTTAATGAAATAGAAACAAAACACAAATTGTTAACGGAAATATTTGAAAAACAAGAAAAACAAATTGATTTTTTGGAAAGGGAAAACAAAAAAAGAAACTTGGTATTCTTCGGGATAATTGATGACGAAAAAAGTTATGGTCAGCTCCATGAAAAACTACAAACTATTATTACAACAAACATGAAACTATCTTGCGAAAAATATGATAAATTTCCTCCTATTTATAAAACGGATAAAATTTATAAATAAATTATATTTTTTTATAATTATACATCATGATTTAAGAAAGAAGAGAAGAAACTGTTATTAACTAGTAACAAGTGACAACTAGTGACAAGAACTAGTTTAGAAGTAATTATAATGATAAGAAGTAACTGGCGTGTTATTACAGAATATTGTTTGTATGACATTTTGTAACCGTTTTATCTCGAAGGGAAGTTCACATGTCTCGTTTAATGATTGTTTAACAACAGTGTCACTAGTTCTCTGGTGACAGTGAGGACATTGTTCTGTTTTTTTTTAATATAATTTTTAAATAAATATGATTATTTTAATAATTTTACTTACGTTCGGATCGAGTTGGAGTTGGTCGGAGATCGCAAGCAAACCATATGATTGCTCGTACTGCCAACCGGAGCAGATACATATCGCTTTCGGAGGTGAGTGTTAAAATTAGTAAATATTATCTATACAAATTAATAGAATTGAAGTATCGTTTGCAACTTTAAACAGCTTTTTTGTGAATGATAGATATTATAGAAAAATAATTAGGGTTAAATTAAATCTCTAAACAGAATTTGAACAAAATCCAATTCAGTGCACGGTTTTACTGGCAAGCGTTTGAGTTTGTGAGAAATATCTTCGCTTTTTGTTATTATGTATAAAAAAACAGTTTTAAGAAAATAATCAGGATTTGTGTAAAAAATTAAAACCCGTGACAACATGAACAAACTTCAATTTAATACACAGTTTTACTGATAAATGTTATGTTTGTGAGAAAAATCTTTGTTTTCTATTATTACCAAAAAACAATGATTGTTTAAAATGATATCTCGAAGTGAATAATTATACGCAAGCGGAGTCGTGGGAACAGCTAGATGAAAATAAAACTACCTCGGTTTTAGTTAAAAATTAAAATATTACAAGTCAGCATGACGAAGTAAACTTTGCTAGCGGTCCTGTAACAAGTATTATGCTCTTTGTATCTTCTCCTCGCTGTACAATTAAATAGGATTGCCAACTGAAAACCTATATCTTTCATTAAGAGAACCGCCTAGCAGAAAGATATTAAGAAATAAATTGTTTTAATGGAAAAAGTTACGACCGTCATCGAATTCCTTGCAATAATTTAACAAAACCGTTTAAGAGATAAGATACAACTGAAGCCACTGGCACATATTATTCATATTATAAATTAAGTTTGTATATTATTCTCATATTCAATCTCAAATGCGTCACAAAGCAGCTGCGCCCGCGTTTCATGTATTCTTCACTGCGTTTTAATTTTTTTATACGAAACCCTAATTATTTTACTAAAATTAAATTTAGTACTAAGATAAAGATAAAATATTTTTCATAAATTATAACACTTGCCCGTAACACTGTGCATCGAATTGGGTTTTATTTAATTTTTTGTGAGTTTTATTTTTTTACACGGAACCCTAATTATTTTCGAAAATTATAAAAACCCTAAGTCACCCGGAATAACTTCTACTATCTATCAAAAAAGTCCCGACAATATAGGTCCAGCCGTTCCGTAGATTCCCCATTAAACAAAAACGAAAAAAATGTATTTTTGGTATAGGTATTCGCATATACATTCATATCACTTAGTAAAAAAAAAATTTAGCCATTACAAACAGACACTTTAATTTTATTTCTATAGATTATTCAAACATAAAGTGATAAATCATTTAAGGAGGTCGGCTCGTACCAATCCGCATTCGTCACAATAAAAAGATTATTTTTCTTCTTAGTTAATGGCAATCTGTGTACACACAATTTGTGCCAATTTCATATGGGTAAAATGTATTTTCAATCTTGTAGCAGCGTTACCAAGCTCCAGCAAAACGGTGGCCCATTCTGCACGAACTTTCCATGGAGCTTTGACGGCACCTCGGAATAAATGTTACGCCTTATCTTCTATAATAAACTCAACTTCGACACAATAACCAAACTATATCACACAAAACGCCACCAAGATTACATGATATAGAGTCAAATACACAAGTTTAATGAATTAAAGAAAATAACTGCGTCATGACAGACTGAGATTCCGCCAAACACTCAATAAAAAATATTAATAATGATAAAAAAGCCAGAGCACAGACACAGCAAATGTTCTGAAGCTATGGTTTATGTATTATAAAACAATACATGTGATCTGATCAGTGTCCTTGTTTTAAATTGATATCAATTTTTTATGTAAGTATGATTGAACTCTCTGAAGCTATGATGACGCAGCGGGTAGTGCGGTCGGATTTCGCGTCAATCGACTCGGGTTCCATCCCCACCTATGCGACTGTAAAATCGGACTGAGCTTTCAGTGAAAACATTGCGAGGAAATCATAGCATAGTGGTAGGGCATTTTTTAATGATGCCCGTCTGGGTAGCTACCACCCTGAAGTCTGAAAACATGTCGCCAAATACCGATAGGTCTGTTCCGGCAGTATCACTTGAGAACCAGTACCTGTAGGTTTAACCACCCTGCTTACCACATTTCGGTGTGTCGCGTTTCAGTGTTAGTGCAGTGGTAGGATAATTGATTCGCGGTGCATGCTTGTTCGATCCCGTGTTGCTCCAATAAGGTCGCGGGAGGTACCGGGGGGTTTACTGGGTAGTGACCAACGGCGCTTCTCGCCGCGAGTCCCACATTAATCCTGTGTGACAGCCCCTTGCACTTACGTGCGAGTGACTGTCACACATCTTCAGACGCGTTTCAGCCAGTCCTGGAAGGGTATGTCCCTATCAGGACTGGCTGGAGAGCAAGTGCGTAAATGCATTCCCCTCGAAAAAAAAAAAAGGATAATTGAGCCCGACTAGATACTGATCACTATACACCTGTAAGTAACGTCAAATGGGAGCGTTAAGGCGTTTCGGGTTCACCAAATGGATATCCAGATGTACCTAGATTATTTAACCGTGGTCTACATAAGCTGGCATGTTGATGATGACCCTCAATAAATTCTCATCTATTAGTGGTCGTCATTATTATTGGAATGTATTTTATTTAATATCAGATGGCGTGCAGTCATTTTTTCATAGCTAAATAAAGTAGTCAGATTTCCGTAAGTCGTCCATAATTAGATGACGTAAAGTTTTGCTTAAACAAAGCTAAGTAAAATGGATGCAATGGATCCTGGAGGATATGGGATCCTTGATACGGAATTATCAGCACATGGGGGCGTCGAGATACTGCTTGCATCCTTGCACTTGCTGGGCTAGCAACATTGTTGCATGCATCACGGTCACGGTTTCTTTTACCCCCACACATTTTAAGTCTTTAGTCTCTAATTTTAATCTCTAATTTTGTATGAATAATTATTTAATGGTTATTGTATGATAATTATGATGGTTACATGATTAATTGCTATATTTTAGAGAAAATCAACGATATAGTTGTAACGTGGTCGACGTTCAACGATACTAAGGATAGTATTGCGGAGTACGGTGAAGATGTAATGGATAATCGAGCAACCGGTTTCGCCTGGCTCTTCACTGACGGCGGCCGCGAAAAAAGGACCCAGTGGATTCATAAAGTTGTATTGAAAAATCTTAAATTTAACACTAGATACGGTAAATTATTCTCATAATTTTTATTTAAAAATTTAATTCATTTTAATTAATCCAAACATGGCGTAAATTGAAGTTAATCTGCATCCATTCAATCGAAAGACGTCCACTGCTGGACATAGGTCTCCCCCAAAGATCTCCACGACGACCGGTCTTGCGCCACCCGCATCCAACAGATTCTCGCGACCTTCACCAGGTCGTCGGTCCACCTTGCGGGGTGCCTACCCACGCTACGTCTTCCGCTGCGTGGTAGCCATTCCAGAACCCGTTGGCCCCATCGGGTTTCAGTTCTGCGAGCAATGTGCCCAGCCCACTGCCATTTATGTTCGGGCAATGTCGGTTACTTTGGTTCTTCTGCGGATCTCCCTATTCCTGATTTGATCACACAGTGAAACTCGAAGCATAGCCCTATCCATTGCCCTTTCAGCAACTTTTTTTTTTCTTTTTTTATACCACTAAAGGGGCAAACAGACATACGATCCGCCTCATGGTAAGCGGTTATCCTAGCCTATGGATGCCTGCAACACCAGAGATGTCACGTGCGCGTTGCCAACTCTTTTAAGAAAAAAGTCTACTTGCCACCGCTGGAGAGACTGCAGTACAGCCCCGGTCTCAATCGAATCGAAGGCTTTTTCGCAGACCACAAACGCTAAACAAAGGGGTAGGTTATACTCCTCGGTCTTTTGTATAACTTGGCCGCAGCGTATGAATTTGGTCTACGGTGCGAAAGCCTTTTTGGAAGCCGGCTTTTTCGGGAGACTGGAAGTCGTCAAGCCTGACCGCAAGTCGGTTCGTGAGGACTCTCGAAAACAGCTTATAGGCATAACTCAGAAGTGAGATGGGTCTATAATTTTTCAAAAGGGTGTTATCACCTGTTTGTTCCACTTCTGTGTCGTTTTTTCCTCGAGTATGACAGAGTTAAAGAGCTTCCGAAGTGCCTCAAGGATTGGTTTTTCACTCGCCTTCAGCAGCCCAGCTGTTATTCCGTCATCACCCGGCGCCTTGTTGTTCTTAAGCTGTTTGAGAGCAATTCGAATTTCGTACAGGCTGACGTCCGGAATATCTTTAGTGAAGTGTTGGGTTAATCTAGCTCTCGGGTCTCGGGCTAGATTTCGAGTGGGTTTTCGTGTTGATGTGTGAAGCTGTCCGTAGAACATCTCGACTTCCCTCAAGAGCTCAGGCATGGAGGATATGATTCTTGATTATTTATGATAAATAAAATATTATTTCCAGTTTATCATGTGGGTTCTATATATGGTTGGTCAGAGGAATTATCTTTCATAACCTCTAAAGAAGGAGAGGACTGGGTAGTTACTGCTGGTATCTACGGGGACATGGGAAGTAAAAATGCACACGTAAGTTTTAAAATAATTACTTACATTAGGCATGTGCTTACGAAACTTTCATAATAAAATTTTTATTGTCTCTTGCATACGTATAAATTAGTTGTTTGCTGGTGGAAAAATACCTAAAAACCAAAACCTAAAACAAAATTTAATAAAAGGTTTTTAATCACCAAACCTATGATAAATAATGCATGATATTGGTAGAAACATTTGTATTAAAATTAATTTTATTTTCCTTTAGAATTCATATTCCTATAAATCGTAATGATGTTGCTCATGTTATGAATTTAAATGCAAAATTCTTAACTGGAAAAAGAAAATTAATGATCATGAACCCATAGTTTCCAACTATATTTTTATTTGTACTTGCAGTCTTTATCCTATTTGCAAGAGGAGGCCGAGCGTGGCCACTTCAACCTGATACTGCACGTGGGAGACTTTGCTTACGATTTAGATACCGACAACGGGCGCGTTGGTGACGAATTTATGCGCCAAATCCAGCCATTAGCAGCCATCGTACCTTACATGACGTGTCCGGGAAATCATGAACAGGCGTAGTGAGTTCTCTTGTTAAACAACTTAGCCTGAATCAAATTATTCATATCTACATTGGTTTCGATTGTACCAAATCAATTGTAAATTAACGGAAAGAAGAAAATACTGGAGCTAAATAAGCGTAATATATAACGACACTCTAATTGGTTGCAATGCAATGAATTTGTAGAATAATACTATTTTCTTTAATGACTTTGTATGTTATGTTTACGGGGTGCGAATTTGGTCCCAACGCCATGTGGTGCACCTTAGGCAATGGTCGGCAGTGTTCCCATAGGAGTACTGCTAATCATTGGCGAGGCAGAGCAACCCAATCCAAGGTGTTAAGTGAACCGTGCCGAGGAATGCGTTGCTGTGGTGTGGTGAGACCAGTCTTGAATGGTATATCTCTGATACCGGAGCACTTCAAAACAAAAAGGAGTGGAAGACATACCAACTGGCTCTAACTAAATACATAAAGAAGTTAGGAAAGCCAAGCGGGCTTCCTGGAGAAACTTCTGTGTGGAAATGAATGATACGCCTCATGGAGCAATAATTCACAAGTTGCTCGCTAAGGACAAACCTACACAAATAGGACTCCTTAAAAAACAAGATGGGTCCTTCACTTACAGTGAAAAGGAAACCATGGAGCTTCTTACTTCAGTTCATTTCCCAGGTTCTGAGAGTCTTACGTATAGAAGATTGCCTTCCTTCAATTCAATTAGAGCTAGCTCCTTAAGCTTCAATTAGAGGATTAGCGTAGAGTGGCGTGCATTATAAGCCCACAGAACGTGAAATGGGCTATAAAGTTATTGAAACCATATAAAGCAGGTGGAGAGGATAAAATTCAGCCGGTGTTATTACAGCGAGGTCTTGACATCATGACACCTGTGATAATTAAGATTTTCAGGGCAAGCCTTGCTTGGGGATATATACCTGAACTATGTGGAGAAAAGTACTTCTTATAACCAAGGCCGGAAAAAAGTAGTACGCTATGCCAAAGACCTTTAGACCTATAAATAAGCCTTACATCTTTTCTTATTAAAACTATGGACAAAATAATTGATAGAAATATTAGGGACGTAACAACAAAGCACATCTTGTGATCCCTTAATACCCATACGTAACCGAATTCTGGGTAAGCACGCGTTGCTCCCGGAGGAGGTAAAGACACTATACCAAAAAGATCCTACAGCATATTCAGGTTGTAGATTTAGGCAGTGAGCTGTAGCAATATAGGGGCGATCACAATAGATCTGACTAGGTCGCACAGCACTCTTTAAGCCTGCATAGCTCCTTTCCGAATAATAATTATAATAATGTTATGCGACTAAGTAGTTGCCGTTGTTAGTAGCAAGAAAGCATTTTTTTGTCTATGGAATGTAACAGAGATCTCTTATTTCTAAAATATAGACTTGGCTCTTTTTGAATCTAGTAAACTTAAGTAGAAAATTTTGCGGTTTTTAATTCAAAGTGAAATTTTAATTTAAGTTTTGATTTTAGAGACATAAAAATTGGTATTTTATCTTACTTAAAATAATCATAAGAATTGTACTTCTTTGTGTGATTAAAGCAACTTCAGCAACTATGCGAACCGGTTCAGCATGCCCGGTCGGGACGGCAGCTTGTACTACAGCTTCGATATCGGACCGATACACTTTGTCTCGATATCCACCGAGGTTTACTACTTCACCCAGTATGGCCTCAAGCTTATCACCAGCCAGTATGAGTGGCTGAGGAAAGACTTGAAAGAAGCTAACAAAGAGGAAAATAGGTTAGATTAAGATAATACAATACATTATCGTTGTAATGATAAATGGTCTTTAGACTTTTTCGTATTTATCTTTTGCAATGACTGATTCTGTGTAACTTTTTAAGGGTCCGTTCAAGTTAAACGAAAACACTAAGTGTGTAGTTCTGTGAATGGTGATTAAATAAGCAATGTTTCTTTAATTACTTAACTAGATTTGGTAAAAATATTTCAACGCCACCATGGGGCTGAGTCAAAAACGTCTAAAACTCTACTTACGTTTATTTATACGGCTCATAACTATATATAGCGTTGGTTGAATAATTTCCAGTAAACGTAATTTTAGTTGTTTGGTAGATATGCTTCAGTAATTCTAATTTATAATTGTATGTAAATAAAATAATTTATCTGAAAATTCATTTCTTTGGGGCTTTCAAGGCGTTAAGCATTTTTTTGTTAAATACGAGCTTAGAAAAATGGCTGCAATTAATCTGATGGTAAATAATAATGTGTCAATACATATTACCTGGTTTCATTTTTAATTCACTGCGTCGATGATGATAATAATAATCATACGTTTAAGTTTTGAGAATGAATATGACAGATAGAAGAGTTTGAGAACCATTGTTACAGGTCGAAACGTCCCTGGATCTTACTGTTCGGACACCGTCCAATGTACTGTACGAGCCCCCTAGACCCTGACTGCGGCGAGGAACTTACTAGAATTGGCCTGTTAGGCGCTTTTGGTGAGGAAAATAATCGTCTGCATACAATTCAGTTCTTAGCAAATGATTTGAAATATTTGTTTGGTTTCAAAAGCATTTTAGTTATAACGATCACTAGCTGTGTGCCCGCGGCTGCGCCCGCGTTTGATATATTCTTCACTGCGTTTTAATTTTTTTATACGGAACCTTAATATATATTTGTAGCACTAAGATAAAGTAACAATATTTCTCATAAATTCAAGCACTTGCCCGTAGAACTGTGCATTGAATGAGATTTTATTAAATTTTTTAATACTTTTAATTTTTTTTACGCGGACTTCTAATAATTTCGAAAATTAAAAGTACCGTAAGTTACCCGCAGTAACTTCAGCTATCACCTAAATAAGTTCCGTCAAAATTCAGTTCCGGAGATTACTCGGAACAAACAGACAGAAAAACAAAGACAAATTTGAAACATTGTATTTTTGGTGTAGGTATTGTATATACTTTCATATGTATTTAGTAAAAGTAATTAATTTTGATATAACAAACAGTTACTTCAATTTTATTTAATAGTATATGTTATTAAAAAGTTGATGGTGTTTCTACTGTTTACTGGTAAAATAATCATAAGGTAAATCATCTCCTATGGGTATTATAAATAATAATTGCATTTTTTTTAATAATTCCCGTCTTGGTAGCTACCACACTCAAGTTAGAAAACCTCTTAACAAACACCAACTGTGTTTCGGCCAGTACCAGTCGGGCAGGCTTACCGTTTTTACCGTTCTCGACCACATGGTCACTTAACATCAGGTGAGATTGTGATCATAGCGCTCAGCCTACACAGTATAAAAAAGTAGATATTTCAATTTTTATTTAATTTCTGTTCTAGGTTTGGAGCCACTTCTGAATGAATTCGGCGTGGACCTTGTGATCTGGGGTCACGAACATTCCTACGAGAGAATGTGGCCCTTGTATGACAATAAGATATACAACGGATCTAATAATAATCCATATTTAAATCCGAGGTAAGATGATATTTGCATCAATTAATTCTTATTACAAGAAATCATTATACTTTTGCACTATAGTAATATTACAATGGTTTGTAAATGTTCCAATATTCTAGAGCTCCAGTACATATAATAACGGGCTCAGCTGGTTGCGACGAACAAACGAATGGATTTAATCGTAAGTATCTTACATTTTACTCGTTGTAAAAAGACAATTTTAGCGAATAATTCATCTATTTGACAGAGTAGGTAAATATAATTGTACAACAACTTCTATTCTATTCTAACTTTTAGTGATGAGTTAGAAAATTCAGTTAAGGAATCACCATGAAGAGATCTAGTGAATGATCGTCATAATTTTAATACTAGAAGTAAAGACAAGTTGGCCGTCCCACGCTTTAAGTTAAGTAAGTGTAATAAAAGCTTTATAGGTAATAGTATTCGGTTTTACAATAAGATCCCAAGTAACATTACCGATTTACCTGACGATAAGTTCAAGTATTATGTCAAGCAAGTTTTAATCTCAAAAGGTTATTACAGGGTGGATCGTTACGTGAACGATAGTGATGTCTGGAATTAACCCACATCTCTGTGCTTCCGCTAACATTATTAAAACTACGATTTGTATAGTTTTTTATATGACAAAAAAAATGATATATATTATATTTATGAAAAAAAAAAGAACCAGATCGAGTTTCTTGCCGGCTCTTCTCGACTGGGTTGTTTTCCGAACCGGTGGTAGTGTTTTAGACGTTCATAAGTGCCTTCTTAGGGCCTAAATTGAATAAATAAATTTTGATTTTGATTGATTTTGATTTTGACCATGTAATTATTTTAGCAATAAAAGCGTAAAAGCGGTAATGAATAGTGGTGTAGTAAGCATAGACATAACATATTTTCACTATGCAAGTCTGTGGTAGTAAGGATCCCGTATCAATGGACGTAAGCGTGTTTGCTAACACGAATAAATTATATCTATACTTCATTTTTAAGCCATACATATTTAAACGCTAAATATCGGGTCCTTTTTTAATGATAAATCGGTTGGAATCAACTTCATACGAACCCTCGTTATACGTATAGCGTGTAGGTAATTATAATATAATCATTAAAAAAACCTTATTACCTAGCAAATCCGCCCGAGTGGTCCGCCTTCAGGTCTGCAGACTACGGCTACACACGATTCAAAGCATACAATAAAACACATATCTATTTAGAACAGGTAAACACATTTCTATTCTCCATCCGTTAGCTCTTCCCTTTAATTTAATAGATAAATAATTCAGACACACTCCATAATTAAATCTTTTATTTTTTTTAATTATAAAGTAAAACAATTTCCCGGAATTGGTGGGTTCAAGTCAATGTTCATATGTTAATCTATCTATATATATTTATTTTAAACTTTTGTTTTGTTTAATTCATTTTCAGGTGAGCGTCGATTTAAAAGGTGAAGTTATAGACTCGTTCTGGATAATCAAGGACAAACACACCGCTTACAATTTGTAATAAAGTATAATCAATATACCCATATATTATTCTGCTACATTGTGTACTTTCTCATGTTTTAATTATCTTCTCATGTGGATTATAAAAAATAAAAATGTTTGTTTATGTCAGACATTTAGGTGTTTTTTGATATATCTACTTCTCTGCCATAGTTTTTAATTTTGTTACAATCTCTTTATCGTAGTGAACTTTAAATGTATTTTTTTTTATAATAAAAGAGAAAAGCTTTGTTTTTGTCTTTTTATTTGGACCCATACATTCAGCCGAAAAGACGTCCACTGCTGGATATATGTCTCCTCCAAAGATCTTCCACGACAACCGATCTTGCACCATCAGCATACAAGTCGTCGGTCCACCTTGTAGGGGTCTACCTACGCTGCGTCTTCCAGTGCGCGGCAGCCAGTCGAGAACCCGTTGGCACCATCAGGTATCGGTTCTACAAGTAATCTGTCCAGCTCACTGCCACTTAAGTGTAGCAATACTTCGGGCAATGTCGGTTAATTTTGGGAGGCACAAAATGCGAAAATATGCAACCCGACCAGTCAGAGCTATCAACTCCTGAACGGAGAGACTTTTATAGTGAACGGACTTTAACTTACAAATTCCTTGATTTATTCCTTTTTAAGGAAAGTCAAAGGTACTAGTAGACCATGCGGCCAAGTCAGACGTTGGGAACATCTTTTATTATTGATCGGTTTTAGGAACACTACCAATAAAAATGGCGATAACCAAATGGCGGCCTTTTGTTACAACTACAACGGGATTGATTAGGGCATTTCAGAATTCACGCTTCCTGTCATTATTTTCACTTCACTACACTTGTGCATAATAACAATACTATATCACGTAAAATTCCATCAAAATTACATAATATATAGTCAAATACTGCAAGATAATGAATTAAAATTAAGGGCGACAACATGATAAACCAAAATCGCTCCAAGCATCCGAGAAGTATATGAATTACAAAAGCGACAACAAAGGAAAGGCAATTGACCTTTCTTCTTGTTTTTTTTTTTTTAACTTGGCAACTCAGTCCTCTTTAGAGTCTATTATTGCCATTTTCAAGTAATAGGTGTTTGTAATTTTAGGCAGATGGCGGGAATAAGCGGGTAAATGTTGAAGTAGCAATATGTAAATAAAATGTAAAATTTACAATGATAATTTATGATTATTAAGAAATTTAACTAATGATTTAATGTTAGCTTTATTATTAAGAGATAGTATAGATGGCAGGTCACAAGGAAGAATAGCCTTATAATTGCATAAAAAATATAATACAGTGATAAAGAATTATATAGAGTACAGTTAAAAAGAAAATGCATGATGTTACCCTCTTCCAGACAACACTCACAGATAGATCTATCTCTAATTCTCAATTTGTTCAGGCGGACTGGCGAAGAGCAGTGGCCAAGCCGTAGCCTCAAAATAATAATTGTAATTTTCTTGCTTCCATGGAGATTCCATTTGGACAACCACGGTTTTAGAGCAATTTTAGGTTGATATCTTTTATAAAATTGACTTTTATTTGACTGTTTCCAGTCAATTGACCTTTATATAGGCATGGCATAATTATCTTCTTCTTCTTAATTAATGGCAATCTGTGTACACACACTTTGTGCCGATGTCATGTGGGTAAGAGGTATTTTCAATCTTGTTCAATTGTATCTTCAATCAGCGTTACCAAGCCCAGTAAAATGGTAGCCCATCCTGTTCAGACTTTTCATGGAGCTTTTGTCGGGACCTCAGAATACATGCTACGTTTTATCTCTTATAATAAACTTAACTTGTACACAATAACTATATCACTAAGATTACATGATTTAGAGTCAAATATAGAAGTTTGAACCAAATATAGTAGTATGAACCAAAGAAAACAACTGCTACATGTCTGACTGAGATTTCTCCAAAAACTCACATGGCGTATCGTTAGTATTTATGAATTTTGTAGTTTTATAGCCGGCAACCTATTATTAGAAATGTCAATATTGTTTGACAAATGTCAGCTTTTGTTTCGCGATTCTGAGTGTTGGACATTTACGGCTTTGTTTACATATTTATCTATAATCATTATAGTAAAATTTAAAAACAAAGTAAATAATATAATGTAGTAATTACATATTATCTAAATATAACGGATATCGTCAGAGATTATTTTTTTATATTCTAACACATTCCTGTTCCAGAACAAAATGAAGGTTCTATTAATTTTATTTATACTCGGTTCAAGTTGGGCTCGGACTCCGGATGTCTCGGGAGCACCTTACGATTGTTCGTACTGCCAGCCTGAACAGATTCATATTGCTTTTGGAGGTAAGCTTGTTGGAAAGAACATTGATATTATTTCTTGTATATGAATGAACATTTATAGAGATGTTTTTTTTCGTAATCGCTTAATGTGTCTCTGAGACAGGGTCTTCAGAATGAAGAGTAAACCTTACTTAAAAACAAGTGTGTGTTTCTTAGTTCTGTTGAATCTAGGAGTTAAATGATTAATAAATATGAATTCTTTAATTCTTATTTAATTTATTGAAGAATGTGGAACCATAATAAAAACTTTCAATGATTTTGTAATGCTATTTCTAATTATACTAGTTACAAGTCCAAACTTTGATTATATCAAAACTTATTGTTAAAGCCCTGGAAACAGATGTATTTATTTAACAATTAAAACTTTGTTTTTATATACTTAAAGATGATAGTGATATGAGATTATTAAAAAAGTGAAGATTCAGCTGAATGAAGGACATAATGAGATATCTATGCTTAGTTGTAAGTGAAGTAAGTGATGTTAATGAACGGAAATAGTTCCTGAGTGATTTAAATAAGTAAAGATTATGAGAGAAAAAAATTAGGAAGTATTCTTAACTAAAATATTTGCATTGAAATCAGTGCAATGATGAGAAATTATTTAATATTTTAGTTACAATATAATACAATCATAACTTAATGCAATGAATTGTTATTGTAAAACAATATGTTATATTGATTGACTGATGAAGTTATACAAGTATTTATAATTGTGTACATGTTTATGTGATAATTGTTTTGTTGTTACATACCTACAATATGTATATATGCTACTTATCAACTTGCTTACATTTCCATTGTTAAAATTTTCACATATTTTAATGAATCAAGTCCATCAAGTTAATCAATATGACATGTTAATAAAAATCTATATTAAATTTAACATAAAGGAAATATTTTAATAAAGAAGAAAATAAGTTATTATTCTTATTTAAAAAAAGTAAATAGTGGTATAATAAGGCAGCCTTTCACATGAACTCAATTTTTCTCCATCTATCCATCCTTCCATTCAACCATAAGATGTCCACTGTTGGACATAAGTCTCACCAATGAGAGGGGCATTGCCATAATCGCTACACTTGACAGGCGGGTTGATGATTGCAGTAGGTTTTTGTGGGACTCAGAGGATGCTGCTGCCGCCAATTCTTTGTTTTTTTGTCCCTTAGTCGCCTTTTATGTCACCAGCAGGATGATATGGGAAGGTACTATTCTTGGCTGGCACCACACGGCACCAATTTATATCTAATTACTTACATTAATTTTAATTTTTTATTTTTTATCTTATTACATGTAATCTTTTTTATTATCTAATGAAAAAATATAGCAACTACAATAACATTTACATACATGGAGGTAAACTTATAGGTACCGACCTGAGAAATTCCTCCATTTTCAATTATCTTTATGCAGCTTAAAACTTTCTGATTATTTTCAAAATTTGCATCATATTTATCAATTATTTGTATCCTAAATTCTTTAAAAAAAATTCTGCTTAACATCCAGTTTAGAATTTAACAGAAGTTAGATTGTATTCTATACTACTGTCCCATCAGGACTATTAATAAGGAATTATTATAAATGTGAGTGTAATTTATAATTTATTCATGTTTATTTAAGAAGGCAAGAAAACATGAGTGGTAGGATCCTGATATAGGCTAGATGTGAAACTCCAGAAAGAATAAATCAAATAGTGTTAGAAACAGTTTAGGACAAAACTAAATATGTTATTACTATTTAAAACCTTTAGGTTATAGTGTTTGGTGAACACACTAATTTAGATCTCATCCATGAGTTGCTGGAATACATGTAAAACTTTTTGGTACAGATTTTCTATCTACAAGTCATGTGGTCCATTTTATCATAAAAAAAAAAAAAATTGTTTAATCATGACCATAGTTCCTATACATCATGACTAAGCAAAAAAATTGTTTCAATAAATGAGTACATATTGGTCTATAGTATGCTTTATCTCCTTAGTTACTATAATTAGAAATAATATAATATTTTTATTATTTGATGTCATTTATGTATGATGTCAACACTATTTATGTATACATTATGTTATCTACTCTGTGACCTTTTGTTCTCTGTTATGTTTTCTCTGAAACTATTAATTTTTTCAAAAATTGTTTATTACTTGTCCTCTTTAAAGGACAGTGAACTTGTATTTTCCCTTGGTGTTATATATATTTTGGTGTCATAAAAGTGATACATTTAGCACTTTTTCAGTTTGAGGCTGCACAGTTTCATTTTTAGTATTCGGATATTAGAGCTAATATTTTTCCTGCTAAGATAAAGTCAAGAGTTTGGCTTACTAACAATCCTTAACCAGAATGAACCTAGTCTAGACTTCTAGAAAAGAATAGTATGAGACGGTTAACTATTCTCATAACTCTTTCTTGCATATTTTTCATTCTAAATTTTGTTTGATATTGACTTTTTTTTACTATAATACCATTTATTTATACATAATAATTTATCATATAATATTTTCGTTTTTATTTTAACAAGACTTTTAGATTTGGACATTAGCGTCATTCCTCTAGGTTTTTTAAAGTAACCTTTTATTTTAGATAAAACTAACGATATCGTGGTGACATGGTCTACATTCAACGACACGGAAGAGTCTCGCGTGCAATACGGCGTGGGCATGATGGATCAGGAGGCGGTGGGAACCAGCTGGATGTTCACAGACGGTGGACCCGAAATGAGAACTCAGTGGATACATAAAGTCACGCTGATGAATCTAAAGTTCAACACTAGATACGGTGAGAAAGTTTAGCGCATGTTTGTTTAACGATATGTATTTATATCATATTGACTAGATCTAGTGAATGATCGTCATAATTTTAATACTAGAAGTAAAGACAAGTTGTCCGGAACCACGCTTTAGGCTAAGTAAGTGTAATAAAAGCTTTATAGGTAATAGTATTCGGTTTTACAATAAGATCCCAAGTAACATTACCGATTTACCTGACAATAAGTTCAAGTATTATGTCAAGCAAGTTTTAATCTCAAAAGGTTATTACAGGGTGGATCATTACGTGAACGATAGTGATGTCTGGAATTAACCCGCATCTCTGTGCTTCCGCTAACATTATTAAAACTACGATTTGTATAGTTTTTTATATGACAAAAAAAAATGATATATATTATATTTATGAAAAAAAAAAGAACCAGATCGAGTTTCTCGCCTGCGCTCTTCTCGACTGGGTTGTTTTCCGAACCGGTGGTAGTGTTTTAGACGTTCATAAGCACCTTCTTAGGGCCTAAATTGAATAAATAAATTTTGATTTTGATTGTTAAAATTAGTGCTTCTTGCTTAAAATTAGTGTAACTCTAGCTACTAAAGGTTAAGCATTGCCGTACACCGGACCTTTTAAACTTAATAAGGTAGGTAACCCGAACTTGCGATAAACCCCTAAATTTTCCTATAGAGAGTGGTATAAAAAAAAGCTTCGGGTTTTTGTCAAAAATCTTATCAACTTACTAACCAAACTTAAATGACATCGAATTGAACTATTGAACATAACATGATTTACAAGAAATCCAATGTCCACTGAAAATTAGTAGTTAATTATTTTTTGGATCCACTTGCTAACTTAGATGTTTTCATGAATACCAGGTAGTCAATTTTAGCTAGTATAATTAATACTAGGTCTGTGTGATATTTCCTAGTTTATCACGCGGGTTCATTGTACGGGTGGTCTGAACAGTTTTCCTTTAAAACACCTCCGAATGGGGAGGACTGGGTTGTGCGCGCCGCCATCTACGGTGATATGGGCAGTAAAAATGCTCACGTAAGTATACATAAGTAAATTATGTTGCTTGAACTGAATAGAATTACCTATTTAAAACATTCGTCGATTGCAGTTTTAGGATCATATTTGTGTCGTTACAAATTATTTAGTAACGTAATGTCAATTAAATTCATTGATTCTTATGCATTAATCTTAAGCTTCAATATTTCTAGAGAACTCAATAAGTTTCCTTTGAAGGAATGCAAATAACTCTGTAATAAATTATAATCAATGCGTAATTGTAAAATGTACAGTCCATGTCGTACCTCCAAGACGAGGCTCAGCGGGGCCACTTCGACCTGATCCTGCACGTCGGAGACTTCGCCTACGACATGGACACGGACGACGCCAGGGTCGGCGACGAGTTCATGAGGCAGATCCAGCCTCTAGCCGCCCTGGTGCCCTACATGACATGTCCTGGAAACCACGAGCAGGCCTAGTGAGTACCGTTTGTGATTCAAACTTTCCACTAATTTCTATGCCTGTGTATACTAACGTTTTTCTACTATCTCCTGTAGGTGGCGCGATTGATTTATGATTATCTTTTATTGTCCACATTATTATTAATTTCAGTATATAACTACAGTATCAGTTAATAATGGCGCCGATCTGTTCCGGATACATGTAAATGTTGATCTCGACTTTGGCCGCTAAAAGGCTAAAACTGCTTAGAATTAATTAGAGACCCTTTTCAGAAGACGATAATTTACACCGGTCCAGTTCTTTTTAGCCTGATTTGATGGATTGTTTTTTTAACTTATTTTATTTAAAACATTGATAGATGGAATGAGATAAAAGTGTTAAAGTATGTAACGTGCTAGTACGAAACGTCCTTCATTGGAAACTGGTTTCGTTTTAACTCAGTTTACTTCTTTACATAGAATTATTACATTATATGATCTTGCATTTGACATCAAAATCTTGATTTGTTTGTTTTTGTGCGTTGACACTGTATTGCTTATCATCGTCCATATGTAAAGATATATGATATCCGAGCGGCTCCGCTCGCCTGTATGTTTCTATTCTTTATAATTATATGCTTTACATTATTCAATGTTTTAGTTAATACATTAAGAAATCTAATTGTAAGCATGTTTGTTTGAACCTTGTGAATGAAGTTTTGCATGTTTCCATTTCCAAGTATTTTAAAACAATATTGGTTGGATAACAAACATATTAATATCAGGGTGCAATAAAACATCTATGTGTTGTTTATAAATTAATTGTAATACGTATGTCTCCTGCTATTTATTAGCCGTAATTAAGCAGGTCGTACAATGGACCTAAATAGAAAACTCGAAGTTACCCAAAGGTAAGGGCTATGCTTGGAGTTTCACTGCGGGATCGAATCAGGAATGAGGAGATCCGCAGAAGAACCAAAGTAACTGACATTATCTGCTGAATTTCCGAAGTTAAACGGTAATGGACTGAGCAGATTGCTCGTAGAACCGATGCCTGATGGGGCCAACGGGTTCTCGAATGGGTACCACGCACCGAAAGACGTAGCGTGTGTAGGCCCCCCACAAGGTGGACCGAGAACCTGGTGAAGGTCAAAGAAGTCCGCTTGATGCGGGTTCCGCAAGACCAGTCTGTGAAATAGCAGACGAAACACCAAAGCACATCTTGTGTGAATGTGATCCATTAATACCCATTCGTAACCGAATTCTGGGTAAGCATGTGTTGCTTCCGGAGGAGGTACAGACGCTCTCTGCCAAAAAGATACTACAGTATATTCAGGTTGTAGGTCTAGGCAGTGAGCTTTAGCAATATAGGGGCGATCACAATAGATCTGACTAGGTCGCAGTGATACAGGACTGTTTAAGCCTGCATAGCCCCTTTTCGATTAATAATAATAATAATAAGACCAGTCGTATAGATCTTTGGGGGAGAACTATGTCCAGCATATGAATGAAAGCAGGTCGTTTGTCGTATTCCAGCAACTTCAGCAACTATGCGAACCGGTTCAGCATGCCCGGTCGGGACGGCAGCTTGTACTACAGCTTCGATATCGGACCGATACACTTTGTCTCGATATCCACCGAGGTTTACTACTTCACCCAGTATGGGCTCAAGCTCATCGTCAACCAGTATGAGTGGCTCAAGGAGGACTTGTCCAGAGCCAACACTCCTGAAAAGAGGTTGAAAACATTATCTTTATATTAGATTTAAAAGTCAATGTCTATCTGTTAGTCGGCCCATAACTCGAGAGCCACTAAGGGCCGATTTCTCAATCCTCAGATAAACAGACAGATAGAGTTTATTCGATAGATAGTAAAGAAATTAATTTTTCAATAGTCAGATAGGTCTTATTCGAGCAATAACTCGACTACCTGAGGTATAACTTTGTCTGTCCCTTCGAGAGCCCGATACACGGTTATTCTATGGATAGATTCGATTTCATCACATATGTTTTAAGTAAATATTTGTTTATTATATTTAATTATTATAAATTCAACATTAATTATAATGTATATTTTTGATGAAATTTATTACCTTGCAATTAAAGAGAAGCGCTTAAAATTATTTCTAAAGTCACTCGAAGTAGAGAAATAAACCTTCTTTATATCTTTCGTATTTAATAGTTTCCACCTAAGGATACTAGTTGCAATACCAACGAAATAAATTTAAAAAAAAAAACTTAATATTACGTTATGAAGTACTTTTAAATATACAAGTATATCATCTGGATATAATAGTATTGCTTGTTTTACAAACAAATGTACAAAACAGTACTGATACTGAAAATGGTACGATAACAAAAAATCACACATTAACCAGGCGACCATACATCCCCCAGATCTAAACTGACAACTGATAATGGACGGCAGTTTATTTGCTAGACAAAAATGGAAATAGCCTGTCTCGCCCTAACGTGCATTAACGCAATATATTTGTTTCACCTCCATGAAGTTATTGGCGTTAAAGTCGAAATTATTGGTCTCATAGTTATACCCGAGATAAATGTCATTTGAAAAACCGACAACCACTTACGAGACAAATAAACAATCCATTAACTTTATTCGTATTAGACTCTTTATCTGGGGATTGAAAAATCGACCCCAAACCGATTAACCTAATTCTTTTTTTAAATGGCAAGTATGTTGTCTGATAAGGCTTTAGTATGTAAAACTTATACAAAAGTAATTTGAACAACCCTCATAAATCTCGACATCTACATAAAAAAAACTAGATTTCTGTTCTAGCACAGTTTCCCTGAGATCAGCTTAAATATTGATTAACCCTTAGACATTTTAACTGACTACTGTGCCAATTCACATAATTCATTTTAAAATTGTAAATATATTATCTGGCTAACTTTGGTGTAATAAGGAACAAGTTACGCGGGTAATAGAGAATTAATAGTTATAGCCGATGAGTAAATAAGGTTGGACTGGTGGCGTGTGCGCGGTGTAGGTCGCAGCGGCCCTGGGTCGTAGTGTTCGGGCACCGGCCCATGTACTGCAGCAACTCGAACGATATCGACTGCAGCGTCGAGTACACGCGCACTGGCATCTTCGGCATGTACGGTCAGTGGACGAACGTCTACGCCGACACCGACACCCCCATCTACACAAACATTTACATATTACGTAACTACACACACAATCACGTTCACAAGCACGCATGCAAGTGTTCACGCAATCCCATACACCGATACGCTCATTTAATTGAAACCCAACAGTAATTGCTACTGTTTTGACAAGCTCGATCTTGTGAATGATCGTCATAATTTTAATACTAGAAGTAAAGACAAGTTGGCCGTCCCGCGCTTTAGGTTAAGTAAGTGTAATAAAAGCTTTATAGGTAATAGTATTCGGTTTTACAATAAGATCCCAAGTAACATTACCGATTTACCTGACAATAAGTTCAAGTATTATGTCAAGCAAGTCTTAATCTCAAAAGGTTATTACAGGGTGGATCATTAAGTGAACGATAGTGATGTCTGGAATCAACCAACATCTCTGTGCGCACCCGCTAACATTATTAAAACTATGATTTGTATAGGTTTTTATATGACAAAAAAAAGACATATACGAGTATTAGATTTATAAAAAAAAAAGAACCAGATCGAGTTTCTCGCCTACGCTCTTCTCGACTGGGTTGTTTTCCGAACCGGTGGTAGTGTTTTAGACGTTCATAAGCGCCTTCTTAGGGCTTAAATTGAATAAATAAATTTTGATTTTGATTTTGGGCCTAATAAAAAAGCTCAAAGTTGCTCAAAGGGCAATGGCAAGGGCTATGCTTGAAGTTTCACGGCGTGATCGAATTAAGAATGAGGAGATCAGCAGAATAATCAAAGTAACCGACATTGCCCGAAGAATTGCTAAACTTATGATGCTCGATGGGGCCAACGGGTTCTCGAATGGATGCCAGGCACTGGAAGACGTAGCGTGGGTAGGCCTCCCACAAGGAGGACCGGCGACCCAGTGAAGACCTATGTCCAGCAGTGGACGTCAAAATGTTGAATGGATGGATCGACACGTGAACTCTGCTGGAACAACAACCGTGATACCACAATAATATCTGACTATTATAGACACTACCTCTGATGAAAACCTCGTCATAGTGACTCTTATAGTTATCGCATCTTAATATATTCAATTAATTGAGGTTTTTCACCATATCTTAATTACTATAAGCTTAACATTGGTTACACTCAGCGGATCACCCCATATTTCATGTATTAGTTTATTATATTAGAGAGATCGGCCATTAATCACGTGAATTGTTACCGACTTTATGACCCCTCCCTCCGCCTTATTTCAGAATATTATGTTTAGGTTAAAAGTGTATGTAGATGAGCGCTAAAATGCTCGGCGACATCCCATTCTCTTCCTTTTATGCCATGTCTTTTTCACCCATCCTCTCTCGCCGCAGCATAAATTAGTCAAGTGTTTTTGAATTTGTCTAACGCATCTCGAAAACAAACATTGTTGTAAAGAGACCTTATTGCCCGTTGCTGGATTATATAACACAAAGAGGAGTTTTTTATAGTGACGTCACGTGTACAAGCTATATTTATAGAATTAGGAAGGCCTCTACGACGTATAACCGCCATTTCCCAGATGAGTCCCATTTTCCATACTCCTTCATTATCGCCGTGCAGTGTTTCCGTGTCCTACCAATACACGATTTCACTAATATTTTGAACCTTAAAGAACCAGCGCGAACGACAGGTGTAACCCAATGTAATTCATGAAAAATTTTGATAACGTTATCGTTTTTGGCAAAGGCGATTCAAGGTCACGTACTGCTTTTCGATTATATTCACTGAAAATAAGTTCACGTGATGAGGTTCGGTGATGTCTTCAGAATACCTCTGCCCGTTGAGCCTCACGTAATTAATGGGCGATCCCACGTGTATTAGGTTTGGAAACACTGCTAAAGGAGTTCGGCGTCGACCTGGTGATATGGGCACATGAGCACTCTTATGAGAGGACCTGGCCTCTCTACGACAATGTCGTCTACAACGGATCCCTCAACCGACCTTATGTCAATCCGAGGTGAGTTAACATAACCTAAAAATACCAATGGATATTTCCAGAACAGTACTCCTATTGTTATTTTGTTTACTACTATTTTTAATCGCTTAATTTAATACTAAAAAGTCAAGTAAACTAAAGAAAAAATTAAGTTTAACCGTAAAAATATTTTTGACTCCAGAAAATTAAGAAGAAAATAATTTACACTTAAGTTAACTTTGAATGAAATATATTATAAACTATGGTTTAAGTGATTTCATCGACCGTGTAATCAATTACCATCAGGGAATCTTTACGCGTCCTGATACTGTGTTATTTTAAATAAAACATTAAATGTTTTAATTTTCGATAGAAAAACAAATCGATAATTTGGACATTGGTTCATATATTTTATTAGCTATTAAACAAAATAAAAGTGATATAGCAGTGTTTTTTTTTATGCAATATTTATAAGGTAAATATAATTGTTATCTGTGGTATATACATATAATATTTTTTTTATTTACCTCAATTTCGTATCCTTCAAGCACAAGTAAATTACATATAAGCAAATTCACTAAAGAAAAATTAAAACAAGAAAACTGGACAGTACAGTAATACCCCGCTTTACGCGAGGGATACGCGTTCCGAAGAAAATCGCGTTAACTGAAATTCGCGTATATCGAGGTTTATGATTAAACATACGTCAAAATTTAATACAAAAAAAAATACAAATAATTTTAATCAATCGCTTTAATTCTAAGAACACTTTATGCAATACATACTCTTATTTTTTACGGAAAAATACATCTATTGTCTTTACAATATGTCTATACGCACTCTTTAGCGTAATGCGAGGCATTTGAGCGCGAAATTTGACATTCGCGTTATAGTGAAACCGCGCGTAACGGGGTCGCGCTAAGCGGGGTACTTCTGGTATATGTAGTAATAACAAATAGAGCTTTACAGTCCTAAAATATAGTTTCACTAAAATGACAGCTGTCAAATTAATGTGACCAATGCTAAGAAGATAAAATCCATATAAATAAAAAAATGTATGACTTTTAATAGATTGTAAATTTTAACGCCGGAAAACAAATTTACTTCGATTTCGTATACAATTTAGAAAATTTATTTATTTGTTGTTAAAACAAGGTAAAGTCAAAGGTGTTCGTGTATCAACACTTCAATAGACGTATGCTGTTACTTCGCCTGTTGTTTTATAACAAAAAAACATATTTAATTTGATGCAGCTGTCGTTTTAATCAACTCATCCCGTTTCAAGGAGCGTAGGTTTTTTCCTGTTCTGCTTTAACTATTCATGCTTTTATGTATTCGAACTTGTATCGAGTGGTTTCTATTTTTCTGTGGCGAAATTGAAATTAATCTATTTGCATACACCAACTTTTCAACTGCCCTTGTAAGAGTTCGGAAATTAAAAAAAAAAAAAACAATTCACAAACACCCTGAGATATTTGAGATAAACATCGTATCGTACCGATTTGATAATATTTTCGTATTCCATGTTTAGTATTTATTAAAAAAAAAAAAAATTTTTTTTAGAACACCTATTAAAAATACTTGTATTTTTGAACAACAAAAAATAAATCACGTATTTTATTTACTTTTAGGGCTCCGATTCATGTTATAACTGGATCCGCCGGCTGTCAGGAGGACACTGATCCATTTAAACGTATGTACCTAATATTTATTTATATACTATGTATACTAGCTGGTGCCCGCGGCTCCGTCCGAGGTTCATATATTCTTCAATGCTTAACTAAAAAAAAAAACAAGTTAATGAAGAAAAATGAGAGTATATTGTTTTTATTAGCGGAAAAAATGTATATAAGCGTAAATCGAAGTGGAAAATGTACAAAAGAGTAAATCGAAAAAAAAAAGAGAGAGGATCGGTGGAATCCAAAAAATACCTGTCTACGAAAAATACTGCATTGAAAGGTATCAGTTCTATCCCGAAATGTTCAGTAGTTTTGAGGTGATGGTGCGTCACAGGAATAACAAACAAACAAATTGAGAAAACATGGCAAAGGGCTCATAGAATTTGAAAAATATTTAGCCTATAACCATCTAGGATTAGTTCCGCGTCGAATGGTTGTGGTTCCACGCTGATCGGTCCAGTAGTTTTCGAGTTTACCTCGGACAAGAAAACAAACTTTGCTTATATATATATAGATAGATATACACACAAAGTGAAGTCTGCTACTATCACATTGTGTGCTGATGGTTTTCCATCTCGCTTGTTTGTAATGAGGAAACACCCTCTACAATTGGACTATTAATAAAAATCTAATGTAATATCTCGAAATTTGACTTGAGAAAGATTTCAGAAAGAATCCATGTTTTCTTTTTTTATTGATAACACTGAAGATCGGAAAAAAAACACATAAGAAAAATCGGTTAACAGGCGGAGGAGAAAAATCCACTGAAATGTTTTATATTTATCTATTTATACATGAGATTATACTTTGTAACGAATTTCAACGTTATTTCATTTTGACAAGAATAACTAACATTTTGTATCAATAAATAACTACAAGTCATTTTGAGTTACGGTAACTCCTTTTGTACTATTGGGGGGGGGGGGGGGGAGAGAAGTCTTCTGAAACGTTACGATGCGTTACAGAGTGGGAGGGGGAATTTTGAACTACACATTGCGTAACATTGTTTTAACCCTTTAGAACGGTCGCGTAGGATTTTTCTTCTCACACATAATTTTTAAACGATTTTTTTCTTAAAATTTGAAATGGAATGACCATTTGGAAAAAAATTTACCTTACAAAATTTCTTGCTTGGTTTAGAGGATAGCGAATAATTTTTAATAATTTTTTTGAACTCATACGTAAAACAAAAAAATATTTCTCAACAGTTTTTTTCATCACTCCAGTAAAGTAGGTAACAAAAAATCACCGCACTTTAGATGAGTTCGTTATACTTCGACCTCATACATGTCAAAATCTCAAAACATTGCGTTACGTAATAATTAAACGCTCCCTGGCCTCGAAACTTAAAACTTAACCAGATCATAGTCTCCGTGGGGAACTTGGCGTGGTGGTAGCGGATCGTTTTACAGTGTTTACCTAAATAGCTTTAAGTTGAAATATTTTAAAGCCCGTCAAGTGTTACTTTAATAGGAGAGGCGAAAGGGTTAATATTTTGCTTATTTTTGATGAAATGGGAGATGGGTATTTTGAATGGTGATTACCGTATTTACTTATGTGTTTTTTTTTTCCCAAAAATATGGCAATGCTACGTCATCATAGATGAAAGGCAGTCGAAAATGTTTCAAATTTAAACGCACTTAACACTTGAACGACTCGTGAAAAAAAACACTGATGCGCCTAGCCTAGGTGAAGCGTGTTTCTATATACCATTTGTTTAGGATGAGTTGGTTTGGCAGATAAGCCGGCGGCTTGGTCCGCGTTCAGGTCCTCGGACTACGGCTACAGTCGGTTCAAAGCGTACAACAAAACTCATATCTACATCGACCAGGTCAGATATCTACTGTCCCACTCCACACCTAACATTATTCCTCCCTCTAACACATTTAAAAAAAAATACTACTAACATAAACTATAATATTGCAGGATTTTTTAACGCATTTTACTTTATTAAAATCGCTTATTAATTATGAATTAAGTTAGGTTAATATATAAATTATTGGGTATGTCGAATTTTACTTGATATGTTCTGGTTGTTCGATGGAGAGAAGTAATATTCTATATCGATTTGCGGACCGACAACCTTCGAAATTGAGTAAAAGTAAATATTATAATCTTTCTAAAACTTTGTACGTTTTAGTAGGTCTTATGTATTGTCCCACACTGGCACGGAGTTCGTCCCTCCGCGCCCCCTTACCTATTGCATTGGGGGACCTCGGTCTCACTAATACAATAGGTAAGGGTAGTGCGTAAATGCATTTCCCAACGTCAAAAAAAAAAAAAAAATTATGTATTGTATAAACACTGTTTTTGGGACAATAATCACATTTTTCACAATTCAAACGTTGTAAAAAAAGTGTCTCGCATTAATTACTGTTATAAGCTAACGGAAATTTTGTGTTATGATTTTGTCCAGGATAAAGACGTCAGATAATTAGTGCATTATTACTATGACGTAATAATTACTTTGGACGCTTCATCGCCTTATAAAGTTATCTTATATTGTAAGAAACAATGCTTCATATATCAGTACAAAAATAGTCAGTAAGTAAAGATAGTTTTGAAACGGGGCAGGACGGATTTTAACCCCTTGAGCACTTACCTGGCGTTTACGCCAGCTTTTCATTGTCTGATTTTTATGGGTACTCGACACATTAAATAGTCGATTCTTGTTTATTCAAAGTTTGCCACGTAAATTATAATTATCGTTTATTACTTACAATTCTTAATGCCAGAGGTATTCTCAAAATCAAAATTTATTTATTCAATTTAGGCCCTAAGAAGGCGCTTATGAACGTCTAAAACACTACCACCGGTTCGGAAAACAACCCAGTCGAGAAGAGCGCAGGCGAGAAACTCGATCTGGTTGTTTTTTTTTTTTTTTATAAATTTATATCATTTTTTTTGTCATATAAAAAAACTATATAAATCATAGTCTTAGCTAATGTTAGCGGGTGCGCACAGAGATGTGGGTTAATTCCAGACATCACTATCGTTCACGTAATGATCCACCCTGTAATAACCTTTTGAGATTAAAACTTGCTTGACATAATACTTGAACTTATTGTCAGGTAAATCGGTAATGTTACTTGGGATCTTATTGTAAAACCGAATACTATTACCTATAAAGCTTTTATTAGACTTACTTAACCTAAAGCGTGTGACGGACAACTAGTCTTTACTTCTAGTATTACAATTATGACGATCATTCACTAGATCGAGCTTGTCTAAATTTTTATGAATATGCGTTAAGTTATCGAAGATGTATTGGGAGGGCAAAGTTAAGATATCATATTCTTGAAACTTGTTCTTTAGAGATTCGCGAGCTCCCATATTGTATATTGCTCGAACAGCTCTCTTTTGTAACGTAAAAATGGTAGACACCTCTGCTGCTGTACCCCACAGCAGAATACCGTAAGACATTAAGATGTGAAAGTAAGCAAAGTAGACTAACCTAGCAGTAGCAATATCCGTCAACTAGCGAATTTTTCGAACCGCAAAAGCAGCGGAACTAAGCCTTCCTGCCAAAATTTTTAATATGCGGAATATGCGGTAATAGTGTGTATTTATATTCGAGGGTCCACATTAAATCGATATAACGTTAGATTCCAGGGACCGTTAAAGTGTAACCATCAATGGGGCCCTGAGGTAGTTAAGGAATATTTACTTATTAATTTTCTATTTTTTTTCTTCGAAATTATGCCAGTGCTTATTTAATTCGTATAAACCCCTTAAGCACTAACCTGGCGTTTACGCCAGCTTTCCATTGTCTTCCTAGTGTCTAATTTTTTATGGGTAAATCGACATATTAAATATAAAGAGAGGTATAAGAGGTTAAAAAGAAGATTTGCAAAAGCTATTTTTTTTTCAGGTAAGCGTAGACAAAGACGGTGACGTCATAGACTCGTTTTGGATCGTTAAGGACAAACACGAACCGTACACATTGTAATTTTACCGTACTTCACTGGATTTTGTTCATTCGATTTACTTTTATTATTTCGGAGTTCGCCAACTGAACCCGCCACAACGAATCTCATTTCAATCTTAACAACTTATGGAAATTATTTAATTGTTTTTTATGAAAAATTCTAGACCATATTAGAAAATTGTACATTATTAAAGAGGGGGTTTGATGTAAGTTTCTTCTGTTGGTATCTGAGGCTCGTACAATTAATTACGTATTTTAATACTAACGTTATTGATTAAATGTAATATTGGAAGCAATAAATAGTCAAATTATAATAAAAATAAGAGGTAATTAGAAATTTGGATTGTAAGTCATATTCATTAATTAACACTATGTAATTAAATTTAAATAAAGTATTTTTATTGATTTTTGATGTTTTATTTAGTTGTCACACACAGAACGAAGTCACTATAGGATTGGAAACTTTGCTTATTTATGATGACATATATAAGGCAGGCGGGGGGGGGGGGGGGGGGGGGGGGGGGGGGGGGGGGGGGGGGGGGGGGGGGGAGGAGGAGAGTATGAATGGTGTTTACATAAGCAATATTTACTTTTGTTTTTTTTATTCAAAACTATGCGAATATTTATATAATCATGGGGGAAGAGGGCGGTGAGACCTTGACTTACAATCGCTGACAAAACTGATAAAAATTTTACTCACGTAATACTCGGACGACCCCTAAATAGGTATATATGTGTTAATGAAAATATTACACTATAGTGAAAATGTCAATGTATTTTGACATATTCATTTGAAGTAGCAAATAATTTCAGAGCACCTGTTCACATAATAACTGGTTCTGCCGGTTGCAACGAGGGCAGGGACCATTTTACACGTGAGTTTACTATCAAGTAAAATCGAGTTTAGCTCGGGCTCATAAGGACATGTACTTATTCATTTTTTTAATACTCATCAATTTATCTGTTTAGTCAAATTCAAATAAAAAAAAAAACAATTTAGGTCTAGATAAGATGCTTATGAACGTTAAAGTACTACTACCGGTTCGGAAAACAGCCCAGCCTTCGAGAAGAGCCGACAAGAAACTCGGCCTAGTTTTTATTTCATGCATTTTATTATGAAATTATAAAATTCATAGATTACAAAGTTGGTTACATGCACAAATAAGGGTGTCACTTCCAGACATCAACATCGTTCATAATACTAGTTATAATATTACACGACTTACAAGAGTACATTCGTCAATTAATAATAATAATAAAGCCATTTAATCCAGATCTCATATTTGGTGTAAATTACAAAGTTTGTTAGTAAAATGTTGCTTAAATTTAAGAGAGATTACTTATATTAATGTTAGTATTATTTATGAGATTTGAATCCCTGTTTGGGTAAAGGCCTCCTCCGTCCTTTTCCATAACTCTCTGTCCTTGCCTAACTTTATACAGTCGTTTCCTGCTACGCGTATTAAGTCATAAGCCTACCGTCTTAATTGTCGACCAACATTCCTTTCCCCCATTGGTCCCTTCCTTTGTGTGGCTTCAATGGTCCATCTTTTGTCTGCGTATCGTGAGATATGTCCGGCCCATTTCCACTTAAGTAAGAGCGCGTACTTAAGAGCATCGGTGAGTTTCGTTTTTTGACGAATGCTTTCGCTCCTAATTTTGTTTCTTCTAATTTTCAACATGCTCCTTTCCATTGCTGTTTGACTGCATTTGATTTTTTGTTTTATTTTGTTTGTAAACGTCTAAGTTTGGCAACCATACAGCAAGCAGGGTAACAGGCATGTGTCAAATATTGTCCTTTTCATTTGCAAGCTATAGGTCCCTTTTAGGATTTCTTTTAATGCCCAGAATTTCTTTCAAATGGCGTTGATTCTTCTTGTTACTTCCTCTTCGTTGCTTGACGTTTTGAATGACATATTCTTCCCCGGTAGATGTATTCACTGACGTATTCTATATCGTTACCTTTTATCTCTATCGGACGTTTGCGGTTATTGGTTAATATCTTAGTTTTCTTTACATGCATTTCTAAGCCGATTTTGGAGCTTTCGCAGTCCAGTGATCTCATCATTTCCTCTAGGTCTTTCGCAGTTTCAGCAATTATTACAATATCATCAGCGAACCTTAGATGGTTTAAATAGTGTCCATTTATGTAGACTCCCCTGTTTTTCCAGTCTAGTTTTCTAGAAATATTTTCAAGTACTGCTATAAACACCTTCAGGGAAATAGGGTATCCCTGTCTAACTCCTCGTTCTATGTTAATTTCGTCTCCTCTAGTTTCTTGTTTAATGTCTTGGAACAATTCAATCAATTATATAACATTAAAAAATAAATAAAATACAAAAAAAAATTACACCAGTATAGTGGTTAAATAAACATAAAGAGATTCTTTTAGTATGGGTGTAAAAAAATTTGGAATTAATTTGTGAGTGATCATCAAATTCTAGTTTTTCAGAATTTTGTTATTAAGCAACGTGTTTCATGAACTTTTACGCAACTAACATCGTTTGTCTATAAACTGACCAGAGTTAGAATCAGCTTCAAACAGCGTGTACGCTTTAATACTGTTCAGTGTACACAGTATGATGACAGCTCAGTCGGTCGTGTGGTTAATTGTATGAGCGAAATAGTGAACTGTATTGGTGTGGTGCAACGATACGCTGATGGGGACGACAAATTTAAGGATTGGAAAGATAGGTACTTACGTGAGATGCGTCGTATACGTCGGCCGCGTAGGATCTTATCTTGTCGCGACGATGCCATAACTCGTAGTAATAGGATCTTCCCTCCTTTACCTCGTACGAATGCGTGCCAGCGCCCACGCCCGCGAAACCGCCGTTCCCGCCGTCGGGGACATGCGGCGACCCAAGACGTGTCTCGTTCCCCAACTGGGGAGGCTCTTGACGTCGCCGCCAGCGCGATACAGTAACACTGCCTATGCATTGAGCAATTACACGCACAACACTCCATACACACTCATGCATAACATGCAGGTACATAGGTCCTTTTTTTTTTTTTTTTTTTTTTTTTTTTTCGAGGGGAATGCATTTACGCACTAGCCGTCCAGCCAGATCTGATAGGGACCCCCCCTTCCAGATCTGGTTGAAACGTGTCTGAAGATGTGTGACAGTCTCTCGCACGAAAGTGCGAGAGGCTGTCACACAGGATTAGTGTGGGACTCGCGGCGAGAAGCGCCGTTGACCACTACCCACTAAACCCCCCGGTACCTCCCGCCACCTAGTTGGAGCAAACACGGGATCGCAAGGTACATAGGTCCTGTAAGGAACCTTTTTTTTTAAAATTATTAATGATAAAAAAATGTAGGGTCAGCTAGGACACAACTCACTCGCGAGTCTTTAGTACTCAGGTGGCGGCCAAGCCGAGGTTCGTACCACTTTGGTAGCCCTTGAGCTAGTCACCTTATTGCGACTGAGTGCCCTCAGCACTCGCCCCCAAAGTTCGGTGAAGCTGTAAAGGCCCTTCCGGTCAACAGCATTAGCTAGGTCAAAAAAAAAAAAAAAAAAAAAAAAAAAAAAAAAAAAAAAAAAAAAAAAAAAAAAAAAAAAAAAAAAAAAAAAAAAAAAAAAAAAAAAAAAAAAAAAAAAAGTGACATGATGCCGATGCAGGGCTCTTCCACGGATCCAGATTAATTGTGTTCACGATCAAGACTAGGTACACATAATACACTTATTATTAGGGGGTATGCGCGTGCGCACGAGTTTACGAGAACCATCGACGAAAGCGAATTAACGACGAATGAATGACGCGTACTTCTCACAGGAAAGATGTTGGAGCGGGGGGCTCGTGGGGTGGATTTAAGGATTGGACATTATTATATCTGTTTGCTATCACCAATCGATAATTACGCGCAATCAATATTAGTTAATGCATTAGCTTCAAATGAAAATTTTTAATCCTTCATTTTTCTGATCGTCCTGTTAAGACTTTGCCTTATTTAACTTCATAATAATACCAACCAAAAAGCAGCAGGCAGGCAGCGGTTAGCCGTTGTCTAGATTCTCTCCCCCATCCACGTACTTTGCAAAATTGTTTGACATGTCGAATACCTGCCGAGGCCCGCAGTTTGAAGACCACTGGTATACTGTGTTTAAACTCGTGTCTGGTTAACAAACTCATCTAACGTTAAATGTTGATAATTAATTGTAATTTACTTCAATCGGTAGGTAATCGTCACCGTGGTGTCCAAATCCTCGCTACTGACAAACCATCTACAAACTTTTTTTTTTTAACCTAGCTAATGCTGTTGACCGGAAGGGCCTTTACAGCTTCACCGAACTTTGTGGGCGAGTGCTGAAGGCACTCAGCCGCATAAGGTAGCCGCATATGTATCTTCAAACTACAGGGAGAATCATAGTTAATTGTTTTTTTTTCTAGACAACCCGTTCGCCTGGTCTGCATTCCGTTCGCAGGATTTCGGATATACAAAATTAAAGGCGTATAATAAAACTCACATGAATATTGGACAGGTGAGAATTTGTACTATTTTATATTTTCTTAAGTGATTATATTTACCAATTTACGTACAAAAATAATCAACAACTTTATTAATAAATAAAACTTGTATTCCAAACAAAAGTACATTTGGTTAGTATACAGGCAACTTAGAAACTAGTGTTAGTACTTACATCTATATTTACAGCAACTAATTCTTTTTGTAACGCCACAGTGATATGATATGTAGGCGTACCCAAAGTCCCAGTATGGGACTGTTCTATCTGTCTGCTAAATTATTCAGGATGCTGTTGGGGCTGGCGCGTACCCTACGCATGAGCCTCGGCTATCATGCCCGAAGCGCTGCTATAGGGCGGAAACCTGCGTATTAAGTCATCAGATACCAAGTGGCCCAGATACTTGCAACTAGTGACTTGTTTCAAGGGCTCAACTTGACTCGACTGTTGTTGTGCAATTGGGCAGGTTCTAGTGCCTGCCTTAAATACTAGTTTATTAAAATTGATTTGCATTGTTATCAGGTTTCGGTAGATCTGGAGGGTGAAGTGATCGATTCGTTTTGGCTGGTTAAGTATAGAACATCCTTTCGTATGTAATAATGATGTTTTTTGTAGCGGTTGAATAATCCGCCATAATTGTATGTACTTGAATACAGTTATAAACATTAATATAATTTATTTGAAATCGAGAGATATTTGTTTTATTTATATTTACGTGAGCAATTCTTGTATATCAAACGAGTGAATAAAACTCTAAAGGGATTCTTCTTCTTCTTCTTAGTTAATGGCAATCTGTGTGTACACACAATTTGTGCCAATGTCATGTAGGTAAGATTTTCAATCTTGTATCAGCGTTACCAAGCTCCAACAGAACGGTGGCCTATCCTGCTCGAACTTTCCATGGAGCTTTGTCGGCACCTCAGAATGTATGCTACGCGTTGTCTTCTATAATAAACTTAACTTGAACACAAGTTAACTAAACTATTTCACACAAACGCCACCAAGATTACATGATATAGAGTCAAGTACACAAGTTTAATGAATTAAAGAAAACAATTGCTACATGTCAGACTGAGATCCCGCCAAAAAACTCCTAAAGGGATTCAATATTTATATTTACAGTATTCAGCTATTCAACAACAGATGGCACTGCGTTACACTATTAATGATTTGTTTTGATTTACAATCAATATAATATTTGTTTATATGAATGTTATCTAACACAACAACAGATGGCGCTAAGATATACTAATTTATTTAACGTAGTAGGAGACTGGCGCAGCAAAACAGTTCAAGAATCATGACGACACTATCCATGTTAACTAAAGTGTATCGCACGCGACATTACTTATACCATATTATACTACAAGTAATAATAAAATTAATTTAATTTATTTTAATTTTAATTTTAAATTTTTGTGTATAAATTTATGTACTTTTTGAATAAAAAATACCTGTATAATATTCATAATATATTAATAATATATAATAATATAACCCACTTGGTTAAAACCAGAGCCACATTTAAATTTACCAATTTTTGGAAGTTAAAAAATTGTGTTTTCGACAATGCGCAGACATTATTTTTGGCATCCTTCATATTTTACCGCAATGGGTATTAGCCCCGTGCTCTGGTAGAAATCCAGCGCTGGCCACAACGGAATATCAGCGCTGGGGTTATTTCCACTTTATAATATTGTAATATCAGGTAGAACTTAGCTGTCCCTATTTTTTTTTCTAACCTAGCTAATGCTGTTGACCGGAAGGGCCTTTATAGGTTCACCGAACTTTGGGGGCGAGTGCTGAAAGCACTGTCGCAAAAAGGTAACTAGCACAAAGGTTCGAACCTCGGCTTGGCCGCTACCTATATTATACCTATAATTTGAGCCTAGCTAAATCCTAATTTTTTTCTTACCTTAAATAATAAAAAAAAAGGTTCCTTACAGTACCTATGTACCTGCGTGTTATGTACAGGAGTGTGTGTGCAGTGTTGTGCGTGTAATGCTCAATGCATGGGCAGTGTCACTGTATCGCGCTGGCGGCGACGTCAAGAGCCTTCCCAGTTGGGGAACGAGACACGTCTTGGGTCGCCGCCTGAGGGGGACCCGGAGAGTGTGCGGGAGCAAAATTAGCCGCCTGTCCCCGACGGCGGAACGAACGACGGTTACGCGGCCGTGGGCGCTGACACGCAATTAATCGAGGTTGACAAGGAAAGATCCTAATACTGCGAGGGATTTTATCATCGCGGTCGATTAAAATGTTACGCGGACGCCGCCTCTTGTGGACAGCGTGTCTGACTTGCAAGTACGAGACGGCTCATACTATGAGGGGGTTCGGGTGTGTCTCTGCGCGTTCGAAGAAGGCGCGACAGTGGGTATTAAGAACGGACCTGATGCTGGGCAGGTTCTAATCTCTGTGTAAATCCACATTTCTCTGAAACTATTGGGCGCCTCCAGCTTTCCTTACAAAGCGATTCTGAATCCTTTGTAAGGCGTGCATCTGGGATCTCCTAATGTGACCGAAGGCGGGTGCACAGTACGTGATGATGGGTCTGACCGCCTTCTTGTACTGGGCAATTTTATGACGGAAGGCCATTTTGCTCTTGGTGTTGTGGAGCGGGTAGAGACGGCCTAGCACCATGGCGGTTGGCGTTTGACTTTCTAAATGTGAGCTTTGAAAGTCAGTTGGGCGTCTAGTTGAACTCCTAGGTACCTGACTTCGGTGCTATAGGGGATATCAGTACCTGCGTCCTTGATGGATCTGGGAGGATTTTCCCTAATCGCACGGTCTCTATTGAACATGATCGCAGCAGTACTCTTACTCGGGTTTATCGCGATACGCCACTTGAAGTACCAAGAGCTGAGATCGTCGACGACTCTTTGGACGTATTTTCGGAGGAGGTTTTTCCTACAATGGGCATAGTAAATAATTGTGTCATCCGCGTATAGACCTTTTTTTTTGACGAGGGGAAGACCTAACTGAGCTCTTTCGAGTTCAGGGAGGTCTGCTAGGTATAGATTGAAGAGGACAGGCGCCAGAATGGAACCTTGAGGGACTCTTGTGCGTATTGGATGGGCTATAGAGAGAGCGTTCTCTACTCTATAGCGGAAACTACGAACAGTGAGGTAATTATGTATGATGTGGACTAGAGTGTCGAGGATACCTAACCTATTGAGTTTGTAGACTAGGACTGTGTCCCAGACCTTGTCGAATGCTTTGACCACATCGAAGAAGATTGAAGTTAGAGAGGATGTACTCCGTGAGGCAGTGTACTTGATGCGCACAGGAGTGTCTGGCTCGGAAGCCAAACTGATGGGGCAGCAAGAGATTTTTGTCCTCTATCACCTATGAGACGGTTCATAAGGACCCGCTCATAGAGTTTTCCCAACATGTTGAGAAGGTTGATGGGACGGTAACTATCGGGTAGCCTGGCATCTTTGCCAGGTTTGTGTACCCCTATGACTATCGCTGCTTTCCAGGTGGATGGAAAGTGAAGGTTCTTGATGGCCACATTGAAGATGCAGACCAGTAACGCGACCAGAGGCGGAGGAAGAAGCGTGATAACTTTGTTCCTGATTCCGTCAGGACAGGGGGACTTTCTGGACTTAAAACCTTTAACTGCGATTGCCACCTCGTCACAGGTGAGAGGGGAACAACTGGAGTAAAAGCAACTAAGTTCTACACAGAGGATTCGCCAGCAGAGATCTGGGTAACATCAATGTTGTCGGCTACTGGGGTGCATTGTTGCGCAAGGCTATCGGCTAAGCACTCGGCTTTTTTGATATCGTCAAAAGTGGATTAAAGGCCCTGCGTATTTCTGCCCAGGGTGGGCATGTTAACAATGGTACGGTCCATCTTCATGGATCGTGCGAGCTTCCAGTATGGAAGATATTCCAGTATCCCTAGAAGGCTGTCCCACCTATCATTATGGATCTGATCGATGCAGTCTTTCACCGCTCTACCTAAGGAACGCAAACAAGCACGATTCTCCTCAGTCAAATACGTGTCGTGGACGCGGGTCGCGGCTTGCCGTTGAATGAGCAGGGCTCTTACGTCATCGGGGAGTACAAAGCGGCGATCGTACGCCGCTTGCATCTCTTTCGAGGTCTTCTCGATGCCGATCTTGAGATGCTCAACCAAAGCATCGATCGCGAGGTCCGCGTCCGCAGACGTATCCAGTATATCGGAGATCCTAGCGAGAGAGGGACTTTTACAACTGGCAGGCTAGCATTAGAGTCATCCGTTTGACCTAATTATAAAACGATTGGGCGGTGGTCAGAGTCAAGTTCGTGTACGGCTTGTATGAGACGCACAGGAAGCGAGACTCCTTCCATCAGAGTAAAATCTAGAACTGACGGGCGGCAGTTCGCTTGAAAGTGTGTGGGCTCTAAGGGCGCGATGACCTCAATGTTGAACTTCTGTACTAAGCGCATGAGTTCGTTCCCATTGGGAGTGACGCACGAGCTGTTCCAGAATGTGTGCCCGCAATTGAGATCACCGGCGATAATGACCGAGTCGCCTAAGGCGAAATCTCGAGATCTGATCATAAGGGTAGTTAATTGGGGGTAAGGTATGCTTCTAATAGTGAACAATAGAGAGACCGTTTATAATAAATTTTATTTTATTTTTTTAATTTAATTTTTGTTACTTTCTTTACTCTAAGCTTGACTGGGAGAAAATGCCTAAGGTATTACGTCCGCCTTTGAACAAAAATGTGTGCAAAAAGTGTTAACTACATAAATAAAATAAATAAGGGTACCACCGCCCCTTTCAGGGGTCCTATCGTTTCTGACTGTTTGTAATTCACAATCTCGGGATTGCGTGTAGCGAGTTTCAAAAAGGTTTCCTGGACGAGAAATACGTCTATCTGACGATCGCGGAGGAAGTTCGCCATAAAATTACCCTGTACATGAGGGTGGTGAGACTCATCATTACATACTGTGCACCGCGTTCGGTCACATTAGGAGATCACACACAGGAGGCATATACACTCCTGCTAATAACACGCAGGTATATAGGTCCTGTGAGGAACCTTTTTTTTTTTATTAAGAAATAAAAAATGTAGGGTTTTGCTAGGTTCAAGTTTTGCAGGAATTTTATAACATAGGTAGCAGCCAAGCCGAGGTTCGAACCTTTGTGCCCTTCAGCACTCGCCCCCAAAGTTACGGTGAAGCTGTTAAGGCCCTTCCGGTCAACAGCATTAGCTAGTTTAGAAAAAAAAAATCTGGGGACGAGCGTGCCTTACGGCAGTCTAGGGTTTAATTAATTTGCCTATCATTTCTCACTTTTTTTTTCGAATACTGTTAGATTTTTTATCGAGTTTTGGGAATATGCTAGTATTGAACCTGCAGGTGGTCCACCGGAACCAGTAAAATTTTGAAAGTTGTCTATAAGAAAAAAAGTTGAGAAACCTCTGCATTAAACTCATCGCGTTTAATTTTGCGGTATTATGTTCTAGAATGTACGATAATTTTGTAATACAAATTATAATTTATACGTGAAAATTGGATAATTTGACCTTGAATAATAATTGGCGAGAATAATCATATTGATCGATCGTGTAATCAGTTCAATTATTTGATCAACTGTCGGATTATTAGCATTGACTATTTTCAATAAATTGCATATATTTACCCAGTCTGTGATATACAGCTTAGTTAATTTCAAAAGGTCAAATTGAAGGCATAAAACTAAAACACACCCGTTTCGTTATCAGCAGAAGGGGTTCGCTCCCCAGTTGGGCAAGACGTTTTTGTTTGTTGAAACTGACTTCGAGGCTGCAAGATGAGGCTTTTAATAATCTTAGTAATATTCGGTTCGAGTTATGCCGCCGTCCCTAACATCTCGGACAAATTCTACGACCAAAGTTATGGCCGCCCTGAGCAGATACATCTCTCCTACGGATGTAAGTCTTTTTTGATAAAAAATACTGTTCATTACAAAATCCATTGTTTATTTTATTTTACCATCGCAATTGTAACGCCGAGATTTTTATATGTACGAATAATCTTGTTTTATTGTAATTTCAACACGTTAGGTTAGTTATTATAAACTCGTTGTTCCTGTGAACTTCGTACCTCCTCAGAATCAATAAATGTTGTGTTATTAGTCGAATTGAATTTATTTTCTGTTCGAGACGATCAAACCGGTCAATCATAGAAATCATTCAATCTCTTCTCGAGATATCATCAAAAAAAGCCGTTACATAAAATTACTGTTTTTTTTTTTTGTTTCATAACTTTTCCGAGCATTTTTTTTCGTTGTTTTAATAGTTATTTTGCTGTTCGGGTTTGAGACGAAACCAATAAACAAAAGTTATATACGGTGTTTATTACTTTGTTTATTTATTTACTAGTTGTTTGTCCGCCGCTGCGCCCGCGTTTCATATATTCTTCATTGCAGTTATTTTTTTCTTATTTAACCCTATTTTTTTGTACTAAAATAAAGCAAAAATATCTCTCATAAATTCAAGCACTTACCCGTACACAACTATGAATTGAATCGGATTTTATTCTATTTTTAGGATTTTTTTACGCAGAAGTCTAATTATTTTCGAAAATTAAAAGTACCCGGAGTAACGTAGCTGACGATCTACAAAAAAAGTCCAGTTAATAATCGGACCAGCCGTTCTGTTGATTAGACATTACAAACAAACACTTCAATTGTATTTATTAGTATAGATAAATACGCCAATAGAGTACAGACAATTGAAAGTACAGAAGAAAACACCAAAAACATAACTAAAAGCAAGCAGAGTATACAATATTATCGTGCATAAAATTTTATACCATGATAAATCATAAGAACCATTTTACTTAACTTTTGGGAGAGTTTATAAATAGAATATTTGAAAGGGGTCAAAATTATAAAAAAAAATGTCGTGACTGATGGTAAATGTTTTACACGTGCGCCAAATAGACTATTTTTACTTACGTAATTTTTTAAGTTTTCGCGTTCCATATTTAAATTCAGTTAATTTTAACGGGTTTTCACGCGTTACCTTTGTTTTTTTTCTATCCCGACGTTTCGGCTGGGTTTCACCAATCCACCGCTAGTCAGCCCGTGACCACGGTTGGTGAAACCCAGCCGAAACGTCGGGATAGAAAAAAGCTTCAAAATACCCCTCAACGCAGCAGGCGACACTGCGCACCGCCAGTTAGCCCGTGACCACGGTTGGTGAAACCCAGCCGAAACGTCGGGATAGAAAAACGCGTGAAAACCCGTTAAAATTAACTGAATTTATTTTTACTTACATTTGTGGGACCAAAATTAGTAGTGAAAGGCTCATGTATGCTAAGTCGAAGATTTCTCTAAGAGATTTTCATAGGAATGATTTGTAAAATTACCCGGTTTTTAATTTAGACGAGGACTATTAAATAATTTGTAAATATAAAACAAATGAGAACCGAATGGTATGAAATTGAAAATTTAGCTTTTAAGCGTTCCTCATAGCTGGTTTCAAGTGGGACAACATTATGTTTAGCACATATTTGTTTCCAGAACTGTTTTCGTACCTTTTCTAAATTAAGCACATGCACTTGGTATGTGGGTTTCTTATGATGTTTAAATTTTGTGATTCATTTTGGGGCTAAATTGAATATAACGTATGTAATGTTGAAAGCCAAGCTACTTTTTTTCTCATTACTTTTGTAAGTTGTTAAAATTTCCTTTAAAAAGATTTGAGCCTGTAATGTTACTTATTTTTTTGTAATCTCGAAGATTCTCGGCAAATAATCTCGGCATTTTATTTCTTTAAAATCATCTATAAAAATAAGAAATAATATGGGCCCCAATGAAATCCTTGTGGAACGCCGGATGTAGATATAAATTTATTACAAGTATAACTTGACCGTAACACAGTGTTTCCGATAAATTAACATAGATTTGAACCATTACAAAATATTTCTAGTAATACCGAAGGTTCCTTTGTTAGTTAGTAGTAACCCGTGATTAACCTTATTGAACGCATTGCTAAAATCCGTGTAGGTATATAAAAAAAATTAAATTTATGTATAAAATTATTAAGTAACGGGTCTTATCGGTTTATATTAATATTACCTTTATTATACCGACGTTTCGGCTGCGTTGCACCAGACCAACCGTGGTCTTGTAATATAACGCTTTAAGACTCGTTATTTAATAATTTTATATGATTATGAAAAGCGAAAATTAAAAACATTAATCACATTTCAATTACCTAGGTTTTGTACTGAGAGCTTACATACTCAATTTCATAATTGTAACAATATTGGATAATTTTAATACAAAGTTTTACCTAATATTTGACCCTAAATAACAGGAAAATTTTCAAAAATTAACAAGTACGGAGTGGTAAGATTTTTGTGTCCAAATTTGTCGTGGTCACTACACCACACGCATGGTAAAAACCTACACTAGTGCCTGTAACTTTCTGAGATCAATAATTGAAGATCCAGCTCTCAGCGAAGTCATTGATTAGGTGATTTAAACCCTTTATAAAGACATGTTAAGATGCCGCACGTACCGGTATTAGCAACTGTATATCCAGAGCTTCCTGACACTTTAGCCGGAGTACCTACATGTTGTCCGGCGTGATGACGGTGACTGTCGTTACATACTCATTTGTCGGCCCCGTACAATTTTAATAATCTTAACGTATATTAAGTTACTCGATAAACCTTTATATAAAAATTTAAAATCGGGCACGACAATGAGTACATTTGTAACATTCATTAGTTTTGGATTACAAGGAAACGCAGACTGAGGATAGTAGGTACGACCATAGTAAGGTTATACTCCAATCAGAATAACTTGACGAAATTAGGTTTATGGATACCTTGGGGGGCAGGAAGTATATCCTGCCCTCCGGCTGGCTGACCTTCTAGGTCATACCTCTTTCGAGAGGTGGGTGGGGAAGTATTCCTCCCCCATCCCCATTGGGCCATTGCACGGACGAGGCCCGGTGGGTTCGCCGCAGAAGGCGACGCGGTGCTTGCGAAAGCCACCCCGTGTCGCCCCCATCCCAAATGCGGCGGACGGCCCCGGGGGATTTTTAGCGGGTATTTCCGGGCGCTTCACGCCCGGGTGAGTCCCACACTAGCTCGGAGTTCGTCCCTCCGTGCCCCCTTACCTATTGCATTGGGGGACTCCGGTCTCACTAATGCAATAGGGAAGGGTAGTGCGTAAATGCATTTCCCCCCGTCAAAAAAAAAAAGTTTATGGATACCTATGTACTATGTAATAAAATGAAAGGCAAAGGCTCTTGTAAAGCATAACGGGTGATTGGTAATAGAATGTAATATTAGCCAGAATTACATTAAAAGGATTCATTGAGTGTCTTCAGCACTCGCTCACAAAGTTCGGTGAAGTTGTAAAAGCCCTTCCGGTCAACAGAATTAGCTAGGTTAAAAATAATAAAAAAAGTATATTTTTGCATACCTACTTTAAATTTTCATATTCTAAAGCTAATTTAGATTTCAGAAATTATTTGCATATCAATCTCATTATATAAAAGTGTCTAACAACTGAACAAACAGTATGTAACGTGATCATTTATAATTTATTTTTCGTAAAATTTAAAGAAAACTATATTTGTGAGAAATATATTTGCTAGGTTTCAAAAAATATAGGGGAATAATTAGGGCTCCGTGTAAAAAAAAATAAAATAATACTCACGAAACTCTGAACAAGATATGATTCAACGGACAACGCCATTAAAACATTATTATCCAATGGTTATTTAAAATCTATATTACGAAGTGAAAAATATTTGTATATGACATGTGGGTGGCGGTAGCTAGTCTGTGGATATAATAAGAGGATCCGACTGTAACTAGAGCATGAAACTTAAAGGTCGGGACAGTAACACTTGATTTTTCTTACACGGTATAGCCTCGTTCCTTTGACCACCAGATGTTAAGTGACGATGTGGTCCTGGATGGTAAACACACTAAGTACCTGATTCTCAAATGATTCTGCCGGAACACACCTATTGGTATTTGGCGAAAGGTTTTCAAATTTAAGGGTGGTAGCTACCTAGGTGGGCATTATTAGAAAATGTCTAACCACTATGCTATGGTTTCCTCACGATGTTTTTCTTCAGAAGCTCAGGCTGGTTTTAGAGTTGAACAGGTGGGCGCGAATTTGCGGTCATTGACGCAGAAATCGGGCGCACTATCTACTACGCCATCATCGCATAGACAGAGTTAGAAAGAATTACAGAAGCAAAGATAGTTTGTACCAAACCACCAAAGATTAAAAAACTTTTCATATAATCTAATGTGTGTGTCCTCTTTAAACTGAGAGACGTAATCACATACTTTGAAATTATTAAACTGAGTCTCATTTTTATTGGAACTTATACTAAAATGAAATTTATAAATAAATAAATCCTTTATACAGCAATAAAAACAGCAAATTCTGCTTTATCCAGTTTTGAGCGAGATCTTGGGAAGCCTATAAATAAATATTAAAGCTTTATTTTTCAAAATTATCTATTTTCTTGTAAAATAGCTGTGCCCGCGACTTCGTTTGCGTTTTTTTTTTTGACCTAGCTAATGCTGTTGACCGGAAGGGCCTTTACAACGATTCAGACATTTACATATATTCCCATAGTCGACCTATATCCCCCCTCTACCGTCCCGTCTCGTCCCAACCACTCCATCTATAAATCTGTAATTTTTATAGGATAAGACTAAAACGTATTTTACTTACAAACTTTTCTTTCATACTAAAGTCGCCACGTGTCATTCAAATTACGATAACTTTTGATAGAGTGGACCGATTTTATTGAAATAGAGTTTTCGATGCTACTCCGGTATATGCTTTATAATGCTTTGAATTTTTAAATACTTAGTACTTTGTTATTGATACCTACCAAACAGACAGACATTTGTAAAAATGATAGAAATGTGTTTTCAACCTATTTTTAGTCCCTTGCGATTATTCTTTTGTCGAAAATTAAAAATGTACAAACACGTGATATTTACAATTTTATTATTAGTATAGATACTACCTGTCTGCCCCTGAACCCTAAATATTTTCTTTAAAATAATTGTAATAAGATACGGTAAAGTATTTCTCATAAATTATAGTACTTACCTGTAAAATATGTATTAAATCGGATTTTATTCACATTATGAGTTTTATTTTTTTACGCGGAGCCCTAATTAATATGTCGATTACCCATAAATATAAGACAATACGAAACCAATAGAAAGCTGGCCTAAACGCCAGGTTAGTGCTCGAGGGGTTTATTTTGAAAATTAAAAGTCCCGTCAAAATAGTTCCAGCCGTTCCGAGGATTACTCATTACAAACAACAGACAAACAAAAAAATTAAAAATAAATATTTTTTGGTATATGTATCGTATGTACATTAATATCTTTTTAGTAAAATAAATTGATTTTTACATTACAAACAGACACTTCTTTTTTTATTTATTAGCATAGATTAGTGAATAAAATTAAATGTTGGGTTTCATATGGCTCATGGAGAGTAAACTTTTCATAATTATGGAAGTTTAGGTCGAATACAAATTAATTAACGATTATATTTCAGATAGCCCTAATGAGATTGTTATAACATGGTCTACGATGAACAGCACACGGGATACCCGTGCCAGGTACGGTGAGGGCGTACTGGATAACGAGGTTGTTGGTAATTACACGCGGTTTACCGACCGCGGAAGGGAGAGAAGGCGTCAGTGGATACATAAAGTCACCTTGTCTAATTTAAAATTTAACAAAACATACAGTAAGTATAAATCAATAAGTAAATAATTTAATTTACGTCAGAGCTTTAGTCTACATTAACTAGTACTAGTGTTAAATCTTTTATAATTTGAAAGTCCAGATAGCGTTCTGTATTCAAAATCACTGTTTACTAGAACCACACCATTCCCATTGGAGCTTAATTCTTGTGTTTCGAAAAATAATTTTCTCACATTGCTTGAAATGAACTAATAAAAATCATAACTTATTATAAAATACAATTTAAAATTAATCATATTTCATGATTGTAAATTATTTATAATCATTAATATATCTGGTACCTGGTAAATATCTGGGGCCAATGGCCAATATTCATCTAAAATGAGCATTTGAATTTTAAAGAAGCTAATACTAGCTTCTTGGGTTACAACTTACCAAGAGAGTCCTCTCTCTTCATGTCGATACTCTCAGTACTGAGGATCGAGGCTTCGTGAGTGGCTATGACAAAGATGTCTCCATCGATCTTGATCCTGTGCTTGATGGAGAACTACGATAAGGGTAGTTCCAGTCGTTTCATGCATCTTCTCCTCGGCCGCATTCCTTTTTGCTAATTTATTTCAGACTGTTCTTGCGATAACTGCCTCGGTAGCGCAGTTGTATTACATACGACTGTCGTTCTGAGGTCTCGGGTTCGATCCCCGGGTCGGGTCAAGTGATATTGGGTTTTTTCTACTCAGTATCATCCCGGAGTTTGGAATTTGTGCCCGATATGGCGACAGGCTCGCCCCCTGTCACATCTGGAACGGAACTAAGCTCGGCGAAATGTGGGTGGGTGTAGTTCGCTACTTCACCTCTGCCTAACCCTTCGGGGAAAACAGGCGTGAGCATATGTATGTATGCTCTTGCGATATGAACAAAATATCGTAGTACTCGGGTTACAAAGATTACTAACAGACTATATGCAGTTTGTAGCCGCATTTCTTAGTCCTACTGACTCGATAAAAATTAATTCACCCAGTAAACTGTGATCAGGTATAGAGAAATACACCTTCAAAGTGTGACATGTGAAAATATAACTAAATTAGTATGCGATAAGAGTTGATTTAATATGTATCTGTTTTTGTCCAAGATCATGTTTCGTTAGACTGAGATCTTACGGTCAGTTTTCACCTATTCACACTCACGAGTACTGTGGTATTAGACAAACTGCATTCCACTTATAATAACATCGGGTAAAAAAAAAGTATGGAGAGATTTGAAGAACTCTCTACGGCCCTGTTTGCCAGCCTTAACAGCTGTAACATTTTATAGTTTACTCGGTGGGTTCGATATATGCCTGGTCTGAAGTGTTCAAGTTCACGACACCGCCTCAAGGAGATAATTGGGTTTTAAAGGCAATTGTCTACGGAGATATGGGAAGCAGAAACCCTCATGTGAGTACGAAAAATAAGTTAACAAAATACCATATTTTTTTTAGCTCAACAGAGTAACAATACTTCACTTGACTCTAAATAATTTTAATCTATTTAATATATCTGAATATAATGAATTATACAAGTTTCAAGAGTATGATATCTTAACTTTGCCCTCCCGATACATCTTCGATAACTTAATGCATATTCATAAACATTTAGACAAGCTCGACCTAGTGAATGATCGTCATAATTTAAATATTAGAAGTTAAGACAAGTTGTCCGGAACCACGCTTTAGGCTAAGTAAGTCTAATAAAAGCTTTATAGGTAATAGTATTCGGTTTTACAATAAGATCCCAAGTAACCTTACCGGTTTTCCTGACAATAAGTTCAAGTATTATGTCAAGCAAGTTTTAATCTCAAAAGGTTATTACAGGGTGGATCATTACGTGAACGATAGTGATGTCTGGAATTAACTCACATCTCTGTGCTTCCGCTTACATTATTAAGACTATGATTTGTATAGTTTTTATATGAAAAAAAATTATGTGTATTATATTTATTAAAAAAAAAAGAACCAGATCGAGTTTCTCGCCTGCGCTCTTCTCGGCTGGGTTGTTTTCCGAACCGGTGGTAGTGTTTTAGACGTTCATAAGCGCCTTCTTAGGGCCTAAATTGAATAAAGATGTTTTTGATATTGATTTTTTTGCTTTTGAAACAAGTTAAGCCAAGTGAAATGAAAGCAACTACTAAATGATTAAGATTAAATTTAGTAAAATACGTGCGGACGCTAAATCTAAATGAACACTTAGTTAATCAATTCATTGCTTAATACGTTTTAAACGGGTTTTTACACAATAAAGTGAGGAAAGTAATAGGACAAGAAAATATATTGGTTTATACTGTCACCATAGATGATTATATAGTCTTTGGTATCAGTGATATATCAAGGATGGTGGCTTTGGAACTGGCAACATCGATTACATCCGCCAGGATATTTAAGACTATACCGTGGACCGTTCAATATTTACATTACTGGTACTGTTATGGCTTATTTTGAAATGCTTCACACCACAGTTATCCACATTTATATATATTTCATTTTAATACATTTACCTGCATTATGTTTTAAGTTAAGAATAAACTTGCTTATCTAATTAACCGCGCTACAGTAAACATTCCGAAAATTGGATTATGAATACGAAATCAAAGATCTTCGAAATAGGTAAGTACCTAATTGTTTTATAAATATTTTCAGTCTTTATCTTTCCTACAAACGGAAGTTGAAACGGAACCGAGAAAATATAATATGATTATGCACGTTGGAGATTTCGCTTACGACATGAACTCGAAAAACGGCAGGGTAGGGGACCAGTTCATGAATCAAATTCAATCTATAGCCGCATACGTACCCTACATGACGTGTCCTGGCAACCATGAACAGGCCTAGTGAGTTATTTCATACAGTTTCTTTTATTTAATAATTATTTGTAATAAAATGCTAACGAGACGAAATCTGTACATGAAGATATTAGAAAAAAAATGTGGGGCTTCAGGATTGACTACAGAACACATTTGGATAACTTTCAAATTTATTGTCAGTCTGTCTGGCCGTCCGTTTCTTAATTTGTTCACCAATCACGCAAAAACTACTGAAGCGAATTCGATCGGCTAGCTTTTTAGCGACATCTACCGGACGTGAGGGGACGGCTATGAGTAACCCGCGCAAGCCGAAGCGCACGCTAGTCCTTACATATTTCAGTGGCCAACTTCGCGGCTAGGGCATCCCCCTTATCTGAGTTGTCGGCGCCGGGGATGTCGAACAGATAACGTCCTCCTCTATTTTACCGCTGGTATATCGATGTCAACAGGGCTGACGTTGATACGTACCTTCTTAAGGACTACCAGATATGTGAAGCCCCTTTCCAGCACCCTCGGCTGCAGCGTAACTTACATTGCAGTCATACCAAGTGGCTGGAGTTTAAGAGCCTTCTTCTTTCTGAAAGCCCTCTTTCAGTTCTTCTTTTTCTTTTCCTTTTTTTATTCAGCCGACTTCACAGGCCGGCCATTTGCCGACCTGCACCCATTGACGTTCCGTCGAGGTGGCATTAACGGTAGCGGCACATGAGAGTGTATCCCCTCCACTGTCACCCTCTAGTCCACCAGCTCCCTTAGGAGATCTCTCATCTTCTGGTTTTGCTGAGACAGCTTCACCTTTAGGCGGCTATTTTCCGTCTCAAGTCGGGCTGTCTCATCCAAAGTAGTTCGTGTGTGTAATATGCCACGATTTCACTGAGGGAGGTTACGGCTTCCCTTTAGGTAGTGCCCTAGCACTGGTAGGTGCCCTTCAGGGTACCGATACTCCTCGTTACGTGGAAAATGGCCTTAAAATCATTATACGCTTTCTCGTAAGAGCTGAGAGGCTGGCCATTCACTGCACTGGACCCAATAGCTGCGCAAAACCCTTCTCGCGTCGATTATCTTTTTCGTAAGTTACCTTTATTCCTGAGCTCTATTCTCTTTTTCTATAAGCTAGATGTACTCAGCTTTGGCCACCGCGCGACTGACATAATCGCCGATCGTCGGCGGACTGTCTCTTCCACTCTTTGGGCCGGAGAAGGCTGCGTTCTTGGGCGGACGAGAGCTCTCTTTCGCCTCGGACTTGGACTTTATCTCCAACAATTTCACTTTCTGTTCACGAAACATCACTCCTCCCAGCAGATTTCAACGTGTCAAATCATATTCTCTAAAGTTAGTCCATCGCCTTAACCCTCTCCAAGAGGATACTACGCGACGGGGGCCGTCCGCTCACTTTTGCAGCCATAATGGCTTTTTTAATGTCCTTGGATTCACCAGGGTCGCGTCGAAAGGCTTCGTCGTGTAGCTTGAACCAGTTTTAGTGTTTTGTGCAGAACCAGTTGTATGTAATCGTGTCGTGGTCGTTTGATTTAAATGCGAATCTCGCAAACTAATGCCCTCTCCCTCGCCTCTAGAAAACGAGGGGCTGCCCGGACCCGAAAGCCTTGAGAAGGAGGGTAGTTCTTTTTTAAATTCTGCCATATATAGATATGACATTTGACTTTCGGATTTGTCGAGTTTACGGTACGCCTGCCAGGTCCAATACAGAAGCGGGCCCTGCCAACCGCTACCAGGAACCAGGAACCAGATTGCAGCCTCATCCGCCCTGGCCCGAAACTCATATAGCGCCCATGAGTATTTCACGACCTTCCAGTCGGTCAGACTCCCAGCAGCCGGTCTGGACCGGCGTTACCCAGAGTGCGCCACAAGGAGGCGATCTGACACTCGTATCCCAACATGTGCTTCTCTGTCTTTCTTTCTTAATTATAAAAATAATAAAACTATATCAATAGATCTCATTAATTACGTTTTGGTTCGGGTATTTATGCTATTTAATTATTCACTCCTATATTAACTTTTTCAAATGCTATGAAAATTCCCTCATTGTCATCTTTTCATCATCATATCAGCTGAAAGACGTCCACTGCTGGTTATACGCGCCTTCCCCAAGAACAAATTCTATGCACCATGATAATTATACTGTGCGATAAACAGTTTATGAAACTATTTCTATTATAATAATTAAAGAGTTTAGCAGATGTTTTTGAAAGAATTATACGTAAAGATAAGAACCATACTGCCTGTAAATTTCTAAAAATATCCTTGTATGTAAACGCCGAAGCTAAAACCTGTAAATATCGAATCAATTAACCACCAGTCTTTACTATACAGCCATTATGTTTTTATTGACAGTGATTCGAGTGGTTGTTTGTTGTATTAAAATGTTCTTCTTTAGTTATTTCGCTAATGCATCGTGTACCTACTTTGTTACAGTAATTTTAGTCACTATAGTAACCGGTTCAAGATGCCGGGTGCCGCTAGTAGTATTTACTACAGCATCAACCTTGGTCCTGTACACTTTGTATTCATCTCCACTGAGGTTTACTACTTCCAACAATACGGTTTCGATCTTATCAAGAACCAGCATGAGTGGCTGAAAAAGGACTTGGCTGAAGCAAACAGTAAAGAAAATAGGTTAAATGATTTAATTTGCTAATTTAAAATCTATAGGCATTTTGAAATTGTTAGGATAACCAACAGTAGTGCTAGCACGTGATGATTTTAAAAACTTAAGGGAAATTTTAATACAGAACTTTAGGAAATTGAAAATCTTAAAACAAAACAATAAACAATGGTCAAAAGTTTTGCTTACATAAAAATTTAACGGCCCTTCTCGCACGACGACAGCAACATCTAGTAACTAAGGCTGAAAAGCACTAGAAGAGATTCTAAAACTTCTGCTTTAATTGAGGCCAGGACTTTCAACTATTCGAAGAGTTATTGCAACATTTAAAGATAAAGTTTTAAAATGTTTAAGGACTAAGCGACCTTGGATCATCATGTCCGGACACCGACCCATGTACTGTACTAACACTGATAACGACTGTAATCTGAACGCCACACGGATCGGTATCAACGGGCAGTACGGTAAGCAACATTACGCTATCTCTACTCTTTAAACCATCAAGTATGATAAAGAATTTTGAACCGATGATATCGCAGATTATATCAGTCAACGGACTCTTTCGAGCCTACCTGTCCAATTATATATTCTGCCTGAGCTTCCCATGCAGGATAGCAAAGTGAGGAAACCATAGTGAACCTTTTAATGAACTTCTAAGATCCTTACGCAATTATTTCAAAATGTTATAATCCCTACCCGAAAATAATATAACTTCGTATTACAATTGAACGCTGTCAAGTGACTGTCGTGTGAGTGAGTCTTATCTTTATAAAACACTTTGACTAAAATTTTATTCGCAATGTCTTCATACTCACGTTTTTTTAGAGCCCTTTTTCGCCGTATCATGTTACCAATCTAAGTATATACTCGTACATGTTTCACAGCTATCGAGCCGCTCTTGAATGAACACGGCGTGGACTTATTCTTCTTCGGTCACGAGCACTCGTACGAGAGGACCTGGCCTGTCTACAACAATACCGTGTACAACGGATCCCTCAGTCAGCCTTATACCAACTACAAGTAAAGTAATTCTATCTTCTACAGATCACTATCGTAAACAAGAAGTCTACAGCCAAACATACGTTACTATTGATCAAACACGATAATAAAGTTTCTTAATATAAATATATAGGACTCAGTACAGAATGTCCACTTTTTCACAAATCTAATATACCACAGATAAGTCTCGATTAGTTTGTCACGACTTGACCAGAAGGTAAGCGAAGCGATACCAGAACCCATTAGCATAGTTGAACGCTCTGTTAGGAGACCGTCCCTGTTTGTCTTTTTAAAAAAAAACTACACATTGAACTACTAAAATATTTATATATTTTATAAAGATTTACACTGTCACTGACTTCCGAATTTGAGTGGTTACCACCGAACTCCGCGAGGTTTAAATCCTGACTGGTTGAACTAAGTGAAATTTGTAATAAAGTAAATTAAAAATGCCTAATTGCAAAATCGTGCATGTGGTAAAACAACGTCATAAGCTAAGACGCTGAGTAAGCTTTGTGGACATAGAAATAAGGGTTATAACAGCTCGTAGAGTTTGAACCTGCACCTCGATATACTTCAAACAGTAATTGAGTGTCATCGTTGTGAAAGAGGGTGTGCTCATGTAATTATAATACAATCACACTAAAATATGGGTAACTATGCAATATCATGCCCTGGTTAAGGTTCTGATTCTATTTCCTGACATAAAGTCTGTAAATGAGTTTATAGCAGAAATGTGCCGAATATTCGTTTCATATTCAGTTTTCGGCATAATCGACTGCTCTAATCCGGCGAAGTAATAACAAAAGTTTTAACTGTACTTAGCTGTTTTTAAAAGCCTGAAGTACATTATTTTTAAGAAGTATCTTCTTAACTTCTTATTATTATTTTTTAACAATCTCAATGAACAGACATACTTTGCAAACAAGAAGTAATTATAACAAAAGTACACACGTGGTCAAGTTTTCCTCTGTACTGTTTGATGCAATGATAATTTGAGGTGTAGCAGACGTGAAGGATAAACATCAATCTAGGCGCTTTATGTAAACAAGTCACAGTTCCAGTATGGGAATCAAATATTACTCATATTCGGCCGAATAGTCGGTTCGGTTAAAGTTTCCATGTTCGACCCATCTCTAGTTTATACATAGGTATAAATTCAGTGCAATAATAAAAGATTCACCAGTGTAATAATTTAGCTAACGCCTTGAAGTATAGTAATCAAAACAATAACATTTCTATAAATTATTGTAGAGCTCCAATACACATAACAACTGGTTCAGCCGGATGTGACGAACAGCACGACCCCTTCAAACGTGAGTATTAGAGATTAGAGAGAAATGTTATCACATTTAACTGAGATTACGTAATAGGATACTGACAAAACGGACGGAACACGAAAGTGCGGCGTATATTTGTTTCAATATACTTTATATAATTCCCGTTTGTGTTTACAACGATAAAAATTGTTGTAAAAATATCTAAGATTTTTTTTACCTTTACGCCATAATAAATCGTCTTTTCAGCTAAGTACTTGAAGTAAAACAAATAATTTATTTGACAGCGTCTAAGCAGCCGTGGTCCGCGTTCAGGGACACTGATTACGGGTACGGACACCTCTACGTCTACAATGAAACACACGCGTACTTCGAACAGGTATATAATATAATGAATAATTGTTATTAGTAAACATGGCACTATACCTTTTTTTTTTTTTTGACGAGGGGAATGCCTTTACGCGCTACCCTTACCTATTGCATTAGTGAGAACGAAGTCCCCCAATTCAATAGATAAGGGGGCGCGGTGGGACGTCTCCGCGCCAGTGTGGGACTCGCCCGGACGTGAAGCGTCCGGAAATACCCACTAAACTCCCCGGGGCCGTCCCACGCATTTGTGATGGGGACGACACGGGATGGCTTTCATCTACCTTTTTTTTTTTTTCATGCATTTACGCACTATCCTTGCCTATTGTATTAGTGAGACCGAAGTCCCCCAATGCAGTAGGTAAGGGGGAAGGGGGTGGCACACTATACCTAGCATTGGGAAAGTCTTGCTTGTCTGTTAAAAATATAAACTGAAATACCTATAATATGAAGCGATGATAGCTCAGTCGGTAGTGCGGTCATATTTCGGGTCGATGGACGCAGTTTCGAACCCACTTATTCAACTCTATAATGACTAATGAGCCTTAGCTTTCGGTGAAGGAAACCATCTCGAGGAAACCATAGAACGGTGGTCGGGCATTTTCCTATACCCACATGGGAAGCTAACACCGTCATTTGAAAAACTTGACACCAAACACCAATAGTTGTATCCCGGCTGTATCATTCTAGGCTAAATTCTAAATACACTAATATTTACCATCCCGGATCACATCATATGTGACCTCAAGTGAGATTTTGGATAAAGCGTTGAGCCTATACCGTATAAAAAAATACCTATTCCTGTGAAACGACGGTAGCATTTGAGAACTGGAAACACTTTTTACGGCTATAGTAACTTCATCTTCTACTATATAGTAATTTCTATTACTTAAAACATCATCATCGTCTTCCTGTCCAATATATATTTCAGGTCGGGCAACATATCTTCCTCTTTGATTCATCTCTATTTGAGATCATCTCTATATTAATTCCTTTTTTAAATGACCCTTTTTCACACAATCCATCCGTCTCTGGTCTTCTTCTTCCTTTATTTATTCACATTCATATCCAATACCTTTCTTACAACATCCTCGTTCCTCCCTGCGCATCGCATGCCCGTACCACCACATACCAGAGGACAGACAACTTCTCCTTACCTTCTTTTAGCTGGCGCCACTTTCAAACTTTCTCTAATGTGTGTCTCTTTCTCAAAACATCATATCATATGAATTTCGTAAATATGACGTAAATGGTTATTCATGTTATTTTTGAAATGGTTACTTATAACAAACATGAATTAAAATTTTGAGAAAAAAAATTCAAATAAACAATTTCGCAAACCTGTGTTATCAATCGATCAAAAGCTCACAAATTGAATATTGAATATTAACTTAAATATTTGGCTTACCTATAGCAAATATTGCCTTCGTTTAAGGACATAAATGTTTCCATAACGCCATCGCCTAGTGAACAAAACAAATAACTAAAATACATTATATTCTTTAGCGTTTAGCTTCGGTTTGACGAAACCTAATGAAATGTAAATTTGTCGATAACTAAATAAAACTAACTTATAATAATATTTTGTTACAGTTGAGTGTCGATAAATACGTGAACAATACTGGCACGGTGATTGACAAGATATGGATTGTGAAAGACAAACACGGACCTTATAACTTATGATTTTTAGTTTGAAATTTTTGCTAACTTAGTGAAATAACTATTACGGGTCTGCCCGGATCTATATTCTTCGGTGCATTCGTTTAATCAAACCGCTTTTTGCTTTCTTTATTTACAAAAATGTTTAACTTTCTTTCTTCAATTTTTTTATTGGTGCAGGTTATATTTTTATTGTAACTATATTCAGTTGGTTTATTCAATATTAATGTTTTTCATTAAACACAATTGACATTATAATCGCGTGTTATTATTTATCCCTGATTAATTTACTTGTAGTAAGTAGTAGTTTTTATTTTCTTGGGTTCGCAACACGAATATGGACAATACTGTCCAAATCACTGTCTACTAATCTTATCGTTGTCTATGGTCAATGTGACTGTTATACGATTTCTAACCTCTATTCAGTGTTTCGCTTCGGAAATGTATTCCAGTTTTCAGAACTTACGTCAAATCAATATTTACAAATCACTCCTATACCACTTCAATTTTGCATTTTATCATGCCTTAATTTCAAAAAGGTGATAGTAAGTATTTTTAACGCAATATAAAAATTAGGAGCCGCACATTTATGATGTTTTTACAATCTGATAACCGGAAACGGAAATTTTAATTTTGTTTACAATTATTTATACTAGGTTTAGTGTTTCCCATTTTAGACCTTAAGCGTCAATAGTTTTTTCGAATTAACTAATTGTTAATGATCAGAAGGGCACTGACTGCTGTACCGAACTGTTGCATGCACTTAGTACGCTCAAGAGGATGCACTTAGTACGCTCAAGAGGGAGAGTGGTTGCTAACTTTGGATTGCTAACTTTGACGTAAGTGCGTGTAGTGTGCAGAAGTGGGGGGGGGAGCAGTTTGATGCCTGATAAACTAGTGCATGAAAGTATTAATATATCACGCTTTTGGCGAATACAGAAGCCTCCCTAGCTGAGGATGTGAGCACACCTGGGCCGCTCTTCGAGGGCGCCCCGGATTTCAATCCTCAATGCATAATGGAATGATCTTAGAAATTTACGAAGCTCATAAATGTGCATGTTGAGTATCTACGATTTAATCTATATTTACACTTATGATAAAACTGTAAAGGAACAAAAACTGTACATTGAATATGTTTGAAAAAAACTACTTGGGGGAGATTAAAATGACTGTCAGGGCCTCTGTAGAATACATGTACAATGTGCCTCCGGAGACCCTGGCATCTTTGCGCCGGTTAGGGACGTGGAGTGTTTAGTCAGTCGGTTACGGCCAACCTGGCACACGGACACCAAAAGAGGGCGCCTCTCGCAGAGGGGTTGTGACTCGGTGTCTATGGTCTGTCGCGAGGATCATACGTGTACAAAAAACTTGGTTTTCGGCACACGTCCGAGCGTTCAACGAGCAGATTTCAACCACGTAAAAAAAAAAAAAGATTAAAATGACAGTAAACATTGCTATAATTTTTGGAATTTTGTCTGTCTGTGCACGCTGTTTGTAACGATAAAGTAACATTTGAATTTGAATAAAATTCGGTATGAAAGTAGTCTATACCCGGCTCAACATCTGGGATGCAATTTTATTTTTGAAAACACACCCCAAAATGTGGGTAGGTAAAATATTAGAATTAAATGAAGTAGTTACTAATAAAAAAATACCTCAAAATGCGTGAAAGAAGTGACGAATTTTGTATGGGAATTAAGTCAGTTGTTAACGAATTAACGAAACTTTGCCTATATTTCAAAATAAGATGTAGGTAGTATTATTATATTTAAAAAACATCCTTCAATTTTAGTGAAAAAAGATATGAAAATTTGTATGAGAATTAAGTCACTTAAAGATGTCATGAAGTCATAAAACTTAGTATGCAAGATATTATATAGTAGATAGTAGGTAATAAAGACATATCTCAGAGTAATATATAGCATTTAAGAAAAACTGAAAACTTACCTAACTGCGTGAGAAAGTGGAAAGCTGTTGCGCGCGACTTCGCACATGTATCATATCTTCTATTCTGCATAATTCTTTAACGCGTAATCGTTGGGAAAAAATTGGTCCATATTTTTTTATACAGGCCATAAATTAAAGCGGTGAGGTTTGTACAGTGTATAAAAAAGTTTTACAGTGCCTGAAGTTCTACAATGAATGTGTCCTGCCCACCATGACGTATGGGACCAAGAAATGGACGCTCACAGTTGAGGCTGTGCACAAAATACAAGTGGCACAGAGAACCATGGAGCTTGTCACGCTCGGTATTATATTACAAGATCGAATGAAAAATGTCGAAATCCGACGTCACACTAAGGTCCACGACGTTGATAAGATAATCATGAAACTGAAATGGGGGAGGACATATTGCTAGACAGATTAATGGCAAGTGCACTAGAATGACAGCGGTCGCTGGAATGATGGTCACGTGGCTATAAAAGGGAGAACGGGCGTCCACCAGATCGTTGGATGGAGCAAAAAAAAACGTTCTCACAATATCTTTTAAAACGAATTAACCGACGGAGGTTCACATAATGATTTTAATAATTTGTAGTTGCTAATATGTCGATTACCCATAAAAATGAAATAATAGAAAGACAATAGGAAAACAATTGAAAGCTGGCGTAAACGCCAGGAAAGTACTCAAGGGGTTACTATATTTCAAGGAGTTAAAATTATGTAGGAACAATGAATAGTGAGTACTAAAAAAATTATCAACCTTGTCCAGAGATATACGTACATGGAAGCTGGCAAGATTTCTTAAGGGTGATATGTGGTGACATCATCAGCCGTCATATTTATTCCCGTTTATGTCACAAACGCTGCTAATTCACAGCTACAGTGGAAACTTAAAATAAAAGTAACGGAACCAGGCAAGAATGTCACCTCTAAGATAATGAAAATATTTTGATAATGAAAATTAAAGTTAACTTTAGACCAAAATCTTTTATAGGTAATGCGTAAGCAGTTATTACCTCTGGTGAAGTTGATGGTAGAGGAATGTAATTAAGTTTTCTTCATTAGCAATCAAGTTGAGCCCACCTTTCGCTATCCGTCCGAGGCACCTTTTTTTGAGAAGGAACTTCCTTTACGCATTCCCTGTGGCATTTCTAATCCGGGAGAGAAGAGAATCTCGCGCCACTATCATTATCTTCCTTCTGGGAAGGGGAGTTCCCCCTCCTTCTTACCCGCCAGCAACGTAGGTCCCGCTTCTCTCTTCCTTGGGTTCTTGTAAGAACAAGAACTCCAGCAAAGAGGGGCATGCGGAATAGGTAGCTGGCTCGCAGAAGGAGACTACAGCACTCCAAAACCTCTCGCTGCCAATCATGGCTGTCATCACGCTCGGCAACGAGAAAACTGGTCCAGTCTTTGCCACCAAACTGCAACGCTCCACGACACGACACTTAGCCAGAGTGTGTTGCGCGGTGTCTTCTAGCGTGCCGTAGTGGTGGTAGGCCGCAGTAGGGTCCCTCCTAGCTATCTTGTGCAGATACCACCTGTAACACCCGTATCCAGATAGTATCTGCACAAGACGGAAGCTGACGAAAGGTCCGCTTCATCCAGTTTTGGAGTACTCGGCGGATGGCGTCTACGGTACTACGATCGTAACGCACATCTGCGTGGTTCTCCTCCCATCGCCGAAAACAGCCTCCTCCCTCGTTCTCCCTCTTTCAACCAATGGCGTCCAAAGTTCACCCCCAGACCTCCTCGACGCCGTGAATTGGTACACGGCGCCGAGTACCTCCGCTTCACGCTCCCACGGCAAGGATCCTGCGAGCAAAAAGTCCGCCGACTAAGGCAACTGGATTAGTAAAATTTCTCCACTTAGAAAACAAACAGACATAATATGAGAATACTAGTATTACATATAAAATTAAATAAAAACTAAACCATTATACTTGTCTGGCGTCCTTCGAATATTTCGACACATTCGGAAACTCATCGGGTAGTGCGAAACCCATAGAGTAACAAAGTCGCTGCGAAACCTGAGGGATATATAACTCGCTCGGGTCGGCGAGTTCGTTTTATTATTCTAGAAAGTTTGGAGAGGTCTTAAAAAGAAAGGTACTCTAACAATAAATCAGTTGTGTTTATATCTCTCTCCACAAATTATCCATTTTAGATACGATACGAGTTTTATACGATAATTTTGTAATGAACGTTGTAATTATCACGTAAAAATACTTTGACCTTCATTCAATTAACGTATTGGTCGATCGTTTGCTCGGTTCACTTATTTGTTCAGCAGTCGAGCTAGGAAAAAAAACATTTTCACGTGGAAATTAAATAGCTATCAATAATTAACGAGAATCAATCGTTTTATAAGTTCACTTATTTGATCAACTGTCGGTTTATTAGTTATGATTTTTTTCAATAAATTAAACATATTTACCCTGTATTATCATATACAGCGCCAGCTTTTTGTGAAACGTCAAACTGAAGGCATAAAACTGAAACACTCCCGTTTCATTATCAGCAGAAGGGGTTTGCTCCTCATTTGGGCAAATCGTTATCATTTGCTGAAACTGACGCTGAGGCTGCAAGATGAAGCTATTAATAATCTTAGTAATATTCGGTTCGAGTTATGCCGCCGTCCCTAACATCTCGGACATATTCTACGACCAAAGTTATGGCCGCCCTGAGCAGATACATCTCTCCTACGGATGTAAGTTTTTTTTTTTTGGTAAACATTTCTTTTCATTATAAAATTCATTGTTCATTTCATCTTACCTTCGCAATTATAACGCTGATACCTTTATGTGTATGAATAATCTTGTTTTGTTTTAATACGTTATATTATAACTGATATGTTATTAGTTGAATGTAATATAGTGTTTCTTCCAATGCGAGAGAGAAATTCACAAGAGACGTTAAAAGCTAAAAAAAACATAAAAATCAGTCAATCCGTTAGATAACGTAGAACGGATATCTATAGAGATATCACCAAAAAAGCTATTGCTTTAAAATATGGTATTTTTTCATATGTACGCTTTTAAGATCTTGTCGAAGATGATGTAAGTCTGTAGTATAAATTATTTTATTGTACATTTTATAACCTACAAATAATAGGTATTTAGAATATTTAATTTCTTTATAGTATGTGTCCCTGAGAATGAACACCGGATATGTTTTGCCGGAGATTTTTTTGGTATTAATAGAAGGAAAGATACTTTTCATAATTTCCAGTAATTACCAGTAAAACTAACAATTAAAACGGTTTTTTATAGATTTTAATATTTTGTCGATTTCCGGATGTTAATAGGCCAAATAAACGTCAGATTCAGTGAAACGAAAAACATAACAATTATACTCGATCTGGATCCATAGTTTTTTTTTCATCATCCATAACTTTGGTTTTTCATGATTTTTGCATTTTTTTTCTGATTTCGCAAAAGTTTGAAACTGTTTAAAAAATTTTTTGAAGTGAAAACTTCTTTAGCAGCGTTAAACGATTCTCGGTAGAGGAAAAACTTACAGATTAGCTTTACCAAAGCTATGACGTCACCATTAACATGCTACAGTATGCCAAATATGAGATGGCGTTTAAAGATTGGCACTCAAAGGTAAATAATAAATTTTATACTTACGCAGCCAACCGTATATTTTGACTATCAATAAAATAAAACTTGAAATGACTTTTTGGGCGCTTAACGCTATCGAAAAAAAAATCTAGGAGTAATCATCGAACATTAACTTTCTTGAAATCATTTTTGGTTGGTAGTTGGCACTACTAACAGAAAGATATTTCTCATAAACTCAAACACCTGCCAGTAACATTGTGCATTGGCTCGAATTTTATTTCCTGAGTTTTAATTTTTTTATGAGGAACCCTAATTATTTTTTTATAAATTAAAAGTATTTTTAAAGGTTCCTAGTTTCTACAATAACTAATTTATGGAAAAAATTAAAACGTACGGGCATCGCGGTAACGGACATATATTATTTGGTATCAAAATTTTACCATAAAGCTATTATCCAGGGAGGAAACAGAGGACTACGTGTGCGTGGAATAAATTCCGCTAGGATATCCTCTTAATATAATTATCAATGTTATTTGCTTTCAAACATGTTAATATTAAAATTAAAACGTATTTTCCCCAACCAGTTGATTTAAATAAAGTATTACCTCATTGTATATTTTTGCATGTAACTTTACATATTCATATTCTTAAACCAACATATTTTCAATAATACACGTATAATTGTGTTTTAAATTTCAAAAATTATTTACATATTAATTTTATTATACACAGACAAGTTTTTATAAACTGAACAAAAAGTATGTACGTATTATTTTGTTTTTCGTAAAATCTAAAGACAAATATGTCGGATATTTTATTCGTGTAAAATAATTAATTTGTAAATAATTCATCAATTAAATACTATATATCTAATACGTTAGTAGAAAAGTTGAAAGGTTCTCGTTTGTCGTGGTATGGACATGTTATGGGAAGAGAGGAAGCGCGTGTGGGTAAAATAGTAAATAATATGAATGTGGAAGGATGGAAAAGTAGAGGAAGGCCAAAGAAGTGTGGATGGTGTGTGTGGTGTGGAAATATCTAGAAAGATACGATGTTGAAAGGAGCAAAGGGAACTTACCTTTATTATTAGCCTTCGATTAAGCGGTTCAGATTTTATTTTCCACCTCACTTCACTTTATGAATGTTCTATATAATTTGATAACTAATGTGCACTTTTAAACATACGAGAGACAGCGGCGGGCGGTTGCGTGTTGGCGTTCCGTTTTTGAATAGGAAAAGGAAGGGATAATGAATACATAGACTAAATAGAGCGGGGGCGTGTAGACAATATAGATCAGAAATAACTTAGAATAAGAAGAGAATATATACGATAATAGATGGCGTTAACAGTGTGTAAGAAATGATATGAAAGGAAAAGGAGTGAATGAAGAGATGACGGCTGATAGGGACGTATGGGAGAAGAAAACATACTGCGCCGACCCCAAGTGAGTTGGGAAAAGGCAGGAGAATGATGATGATATCTAATACGTTTATATTATCATTCTAAATCTTTTGCATGTCATATTAACTATGAATTATGAATTAAATAAGAGAGCTAATAAGAGCTTAATATCTTAATACTGTAAGAGCTAGTACCTAACGAAACAAACAAAATTTACGTTAAAAAGGTGGTCCTCAAATATTAAAATTACGCCAAGAGTTGGCGGAGGAGGAGGAACATGATTATCAAAGTTTAAATTGGATACAATATAACTAAAATGATTTTAGATAAACCTAACGAAATCGTCATAACATGGTCTACATTCAACAACACCCAGGACACTCGTGCGAGGTACGGCGAGGACTCACTGGATAATGAGGTTGTTGGTGATCAAACGCTGTTTACGGATGGTGGAAGGCAGAAAAGGAGTCAGTGGATACATAAAGTCACGTTGTCAAATTTAAAATTTAATACAACATATGGCAAGTATAAATTATCTTGGGATAAGTAAAGTAATTGACGCGGAAGCAAGAGTCATAGAATTGAAATTAAGGTGATAACATACTGAGCTATTTTATCATTATAGCTTAAAATAAGTCCACCTGTTAGTGTGGATGGTGTTAATGACCCGAAGAAGATAGCTAACATTTTTAGGACCAACTTTGTAGTGTAATCTGGTTTTCAGTCGGTGTGCGGTGTTTAGTTTGGCCATGGTCAACCTATTAGATTCTCTGTCAATTCTCTCTACAGAGATTTTAAACATACAGTCGACTAATATGTTAAAAGGAAAATTCCCGTTTATGCGTATTCCCTAGATTTGTCCAGGGCCTATGATATAGTTTCTTATAGTATTATATAAAAAAAGCCTTTATTGCTGTAGAGAAATTTCATATGCTGTAAATTAAGAAATAAAGTGCGCCTAAGTTTATTTTTTATAATTTGCGTTTAATAATTTATAATATATCGGCAAACGGTCATTATTCTGAAGCAGCTTGTCTTCCGACAAAGGCCTCCTCTAAAGACTTCCGCTCTGTCTTGTCCTTTGCTGTACGAGTCCATAATGGACCAGCTACTTTCTTGATTTCATCCTCCCATCTTTTGATTTGTCTACCTCTGTTTCTTTTGCTATCTCGTGGGTACCATTCTGTTATTAGTCTTGTCCATTTTTCCTTCTCCTCTCTTATCATATGGCCTGTCCATCTCCATTTTAGTTGTTTGTAAGTTATGTATGCGTTTTTAAATTTGGTTCTACACTTTATGTCTTTTAATTTTACTCGGTCTTTTCTTTTAACTGCTATTGTGCTGCTCTCTATTCCGTTCTGACAAATCTTTATTTTGTTTTCTAGTTGTTTTGTTAAAGCCCAGGTTTGACATCCGTAGTAAACATGGTAGAATACATATATTATATACTTTCCTTCTTTCTTTCATAGGCATTTCTGTGTTTTTCATGACTTCACTAAAAGACCAAAATCTTTTCCAAGTATTATTTATTCTTCTCTCTATTTCTTTTTCCATACTGTCTTCCTTTGATATTAGTTGTCCTAAGTATATATATTCCTGTACGTATTCTATTTGCTCATTATTAACTTTTATGATCTCCTTTTGTAAAGAATTAGTAATTATTTTTGTTTTTGTTAAGTTCATTGACAAACCTGCCTTTTTACTCTCATCCGCTAGTTGCTGTAACATTATTTCTAGTGTTTTTGGGTTTTCAGAAAATAAAACTATGTCATCTGCGAAACGTAGGTTACTCAGGTTATCTCCATTTATATTTAGTCCCTTATTCGTCCACTCCAAGTTTCTGAATATCATTTCTAAGACGGCTGAAAATAGTTTAGGTGAGATTGGATCTCCTTGGCGTACACCTCTTGTGATTAAAAATTCATCACCTGTAGTTTCTAATTTTACTTGCGCAGTACTTTTGGTGTATACATTTTTAAGTATTCGTATGTATTTTGTTTGTACACCTTGTGTTTTTAATGCATCCCAAATAAATCCATGTTCGAGTGTGTTCACTAGAACATGGATTTATAGTATTATAGCTGTGAACAAAGCTGGAAGACGCTGGTGTATCTCCTGATATTATCACAATATTTTGCCATTGATAACGCAATTAGATAAATGTTGTGACGTGGGAAATTCATATTCTGATGAGTATTATATGAAATATGGGATGAGACAAGGGGATTTGGCATCCCCTCGTTTTTTAACATTTATGTCAATGACCTAATTGAGGATCTTAGCAGGACACATGTCGGATATTTTGTGGATGATGTGTGCATAAATAATCTTAGTTATGCAGATGACATGGTGTTGCAGAGCCATTCAATTGGGGGACTTAGAAATCTGTTGAATGGTTTGAAGTACAGTGCAAAAAAGAATGAGTTTATGCTATTTAAATCTAACAATAAATCAAGGACCGTCCACAATACCACCACTCACACTTAACCCTGTGACTTTGAACCGTGTCGCACAGTTTAAATATTTGGGTCATAATATAGTCAGCGAAAGTATGTGTAATAATTTGGACATAGAGAGGGAGCGTAGGGCATTATCGGTACGTGGTAATATGTTGGGACATAGGTTTGCTGGATGTACAGCGGAGGTCAAGATACACTTAATCTGAATGCATAAGTCTGTATGATCTTGAGCATATTGCCAGGTATTCTACACGAGTAGCCTGTGGGCCAGCTTTCCACAGAAATCCTACAATGCCCTACGCGTTCAATACAATAACATCTTCAGGGCTCTGTTCCGGCTCCCGCGCTACTGTAGCGCATCGAGTATGTTTGCCGATGGCAGTGTGGATGACTTTTACGCAGTAATGCGAAGGAAGGTTGCATCGCTGGTTTACAGGGTGCGGCGGAGCTTGAACTGAGTCCTGAGGATGGTGGGTGAACGACTCGATTAAGCCCTGGTTGGCAGGTTTACCGAGCTCCATGTTACAAAGGTTCGGTGAGCCTGTCCATTGGAGGTGTTATTTTTGACACTTTTATTTCCTTTGTATACTAACATGCCTATAAGTTATTTTGTTACTAACACTCTATGGATTTGCTGGTCTGAAAATAAAGGATTTTTATATGTTATATTTATTATGTTTTATACGTTTGCTCTAAAGGTTTATGTTCATATTGTCTTGTTCGTTGCGCTGCTCGTTGTAGTCAAGACAAGAATATTCTTAGATAAATGAAAGGCCACATGAAAATTTATTAACTACACCTCAGATCGTAACGATATGTTTATAATATTTTACAGTATACTCGGTGGGTTCAATATATGCCTGGTCTGAAGTGTTTACGTTTAGGACACCGCCTGCAGGAGATAACTGGGTTTTAAGGGCAATTGTCTACGGAGATATGGGAAGCAAAAACGCTCATGTGAGTACGAAAAATTAAATTAACAAAAAAAATGTATATATTTAACCCAACTAAGTTTTTCCAAATGAAATAATAGCAACTACTAAACGATTTAGTTTAAATTTGATCAATTACGCGTAGCCGTTAATCATTTCGTTATTTAATACATGCATTCAGTCAAAAAAGAATAGGGAATAGATGATTTGTTGATGGTTCCAAATTCAATTTATTGATCTATTTATTTTTGTTAGATTGGCACAACTGTTTTTCATTTTGGCGCGGTGTTTGAGTTGCATCGGTCATTTAGATATAATACAGTGCTATTTTTAATTAGATCGTATCTAATGTGTAATGCGACATTTCATAATGGACAAGAACATCGAGCTGAGTTTGTCTTAAATTTTGCATCGCCAATGGAATTTCGTATTCGGAGACACCAAACATGTTACAGAACGTGCGAGGTACAAAGCGTTCAAAAGCGGTCGAAATATGCATGAAGATTTGCTTTGCCCTGGTAGTCCATCAACGTCTGAAGTTAACATCACTGAAAGAAATAGTGACTGAAAATCCTAATTCCCCCCTGGGAGATATAGCCGCTGAACTGTCTGTGTGTCACAAGTCGATCCGTATCATTTTAAACAATTATTTGGCTATGATACAACGACTAGTTCCAAAAGATCTGAATTTTCTCCAATAACTCAATCGCATAAGAGTCACTGAGAGCATGCTAGAACAAATCAATTCTGACCCGACATTCATGAAACGCATTGATATTGGTGACTAGACGTGAGTTTGCGAGTTTGATATGCAAACAAGCTTCGGAGTGGCGCCTTCCAACTGAACCGAAACCGAAAAAAAAAAACCACACCAAAGTCGATCAAAAATCAAAGTTTACTATTTTCTTTGACTATCGCGTTGTTGTGCACTTGGAATTCTTACCAAAAGGGTTAATTAAATGAATATTGCTTTTAAAAAATTATGGGTTTTGAACCCACGATAATACACCATCGCACAAGGCCATCATTGTGAATTAATTTTTGAGCCAAAACCCAATCCATCGAGCAACCACCTTATTTTCTTGATATAGCTCCAGCTGACTTCTTTCTTTTTCCTAAACTAAATTTCGGTAAAAGCGTTTAAAAATGTTTGAATTATTGAATTATTCATTGGCATCAAGTATATTGTTTCTGAAGAAGCATACTTTGAAGGCGATAAAATAAATTTGGATGAATATTTTTTGGCTTTTAATATCAACTGAACGTATGGGGGGAGGGGGGGAGGTTCTGATGTTAGTTCCCTTTACTTCGCGCTGCACTTTTTTCTACAGTAAAATACTTCAAGCAAATTTATAACAAGTGTAATAATAAATATCAAATAACAGATGATTTAAGTTAATGTGACAAGTGTGTTTCAACGTTACATATTCTACAGAAAAGTGTTTTGAAAAGTTTAAGTAATTTTATTGGCCTAGTACCTACTAAAAAATGTCTACCCTCAACAGGTTTTAATTTGTGTTATTATTACCTTAATTTTCATTTTCATGTTACTCCGTTTTTAATGAGCTACTGCCAAGTATTTAGTGTTCTATTAGTTTAAAATGACAAATAAATGTCGGGCGTGTCAAAGGTTCCTCGCCTCGTCGTTAGCAAACGCTACTTGTGACACGTGTTCGGGATTCGGGTATCATCGAACGTGCGTGAATTTGTCTGTAAAAGAAGCATTACCTACTGATTAGATTTACCCAGACTGTAAAACAAAGTTGTCCACTTGAAGACAATACAAACACTCCTATAAAACCAGCAGAACATATGTACGATCTGGCTTCTTTAAAACTACACTATTTCTGATGAATGAAATGAAACTTCTCAGACAGGAATTCGAAGAGAGTAAGAAGAATTTCGCAATTTTAGATCTGAGTTCCTTCTCATTGTAAATAATTCTATCAAATCATGTAATGAGAGAATTGATTCACTGGAGATTAGAATAGACGCCTTTGAAAGTGAACTTAAAACGTTGAAGACAGAGAACGACGAGATATCTACACTTAACAGTATATTGGATAAACTGAAAATGGACATAAACGTTCGTAACCAAGAGTTACTTATAAACGATTTGGACATCGTAGGTATCTCTGAGCGGTACTAGGAAAATGCTATTCACATTGTAAAATATGGTAATAAATGTCTTTTCTTTTCTTTCTATTATATATTTGAATACATTCGTTCGAAACCACAGCAACGCTTTAACTGATTTCGTTGGTAGGGCTAAAATCATCTACATTTACCATACATATATACTTAACTGGTATTACTATTATACTGGCTTATTTCGAAACGCATCACCCCATATTTACTGCATTGTTCAGAAGTTTTATTCATGCACTTTGAATGAATTGCATTCATTGAATTGTCTTTCATTTTGCTAAATTTATCTGCATAATGTTTCATGTTAAAAATAAACATGATTATCTAATGTACCTGACAATAAGTTCAAGTATTATGTCAAGCAAGTTTTAATCTCAAAAGGTTATTACAAGGTGGATCATTACGTGAACGATAGTGATGTCTGGAAATAACCCACATCTCTGTGCTTCCACTAAAAACTACGATTTGTATAGTTTTTTATATGACAAAAAAAAAATGATATATATTATATTTATGAAAAAAAAAAGAACCAGATCGAGTTTCTCGCCTGCGCTCTTCTCGACTGGGTTGTTTTCCGAACCGGTGGTAGTGTTTTAGACGTTCATAAGCGCCTTCTTAGGGCCTAAATTGAATAAATAAATTTTGATTTTGATTTTGACCTCGCTTTACCAAACACTGCGAATTATACATTTTAAAACAAGGGTTTTGCAATTAGCTGATCTTATTATAAATCTTTGCAGTCTTTATCTTTCCTACAAACGGAAGTTGAAACGGAACCGAGTAAATATAATATGATTATGCACGTTGGAGATTTCGCTTACGACATGAACTCGAAAAATGGCAGGGTAGGGGACCAGTTCATGAATCAAATTCAATCTATAGCCGCATACGTACCCTACATGACATGTCCTGGCAACCACGAACAGGCCTAGTGAGTTATTTTATACTATTTTTTATTTAGTATACACTTGTCATAAAAGGCTAAAGAGACGAAATCTGTATATGTGAATATATTAAAAAAAAAAAAAACTATGTGGGGCCTCAGTATTGACTACAGAACACATTTTGATAGTATTCAATTTTTTGTCTGTCTTTCTAGCCGTCTGTTTATCAATTTGTCCACCAATCACGCAAAAACTACTGAACCGAATTCGATGAAAGTTGGTAATGACATAAATTGTTTTAATTCCAAGCTGGTAAAGCCGCGGGCATAGCTTGTAAATAATATATGTAATTTTCATAAATTTATTGACTAAACAACCAAACCACGTTTCGCTTGATCATAACTTTGTTCTAATTACCTAAGAGCTGTACTTACATCAGTAAGCTCTATTTTGCTTTTAATTTTATAGGTGACCATGACAGATTTGTCATCATTTGTTTTGTTGTGTTTTATATATATATTTTTTTAATTTATTACTTTAGCAAGGCGCTTGTGCTTAAATCTTAAATATTCTTTCCCCGCTACAAAAAACAAAGGGAATAAAGCACATGAATATCCAATTTCCAAATCAACACCACAGCACAACACTCACTTCACAAACAGAAAATATACTATAATTACATAGTGGTAGCATACTATAACCGGCCATACAAGCCAGAAAGAAACGTCGGAATTGAATTCATATATACAGGCACATTTCTCTATAATTATCACCCAACACACAATGAAAGTGTTAGTAGTGTATATGTTCTAAAAAAGTATCGCGTTTTTTGCTGAAAATATGCCGGTAAGTTGCGGCTTATTCCATTTAATTTTGAACCTTATTGTTATAGTATTACGTATTCTTTTGTAAATGACATTTATCGTAAAATTTTGTCAGTTTCCGAACGTTGGGATACGTATGACAGTCCTGTCTAGTGATATCAACAGCACTGTAATTACAGTAAATTTACTGTAACTTTATTTAAATTGTAGCGTTTACTGTTTCCTGTAGTACAAACACACAGTACATTAAAAATACGGGAATAAAATAAATGTTACAAATTAAGGATTCTTTAAGGTATCTAAGACTTTACGCTTCGTGTAATACTTAATTTCTTTATAATAGGTTCTGTTTCTGTTAAAAGTTGCTTCGAAAGAATAGCTTATAACGTACAAATTTGTGAAAATATACCATTTACAAGAGATTTTTAGAAAAAATTAAAAAATAAAATCACCGTGTATAAATATAATATATACCGTAATTATTACTTTGAAACCTGCCTTGGTATAACTGGTTATAAGGTGCATATGTTTATAACATTGTTTTTTTTTTTCATATGTAAATTTGAACGGTTACGAAAGTTTTTTTGTTTGTTTTTAAAATAAGTAAAATTTTGTGATAATTACACATGGTTTCCCAGTGAAATTTAACTTATTAATTAGTGTGTCTCTGTGTGATAGAGTAGTGAAATGTGAGTTCCATTGGATTGCGATTTTTTCAAAGTTAGTTTTTGATTCAAGTTATTTTTTAATTTTCTATTTTTTTTTTTGCTAAGTCCTTCTATTGCGGCCTGGATATAAATCGAATATCCACTCGCAGATTATCAATATCTCGTTATTGTTATATGCGTTGAAAACTTTTATTTTTATAATTATTTTAGTACCATTTATGTATAAATTAGTAGGTAAATTTTGTATCTTTGTTTCTTTTTGCATAATACTTACTTATTTCTATTTATTTTTATGCTCCGGCTTTACCGTCGATTTTATTCACGCTTCGCCACTGTTACGTACACGCCAAAGCTAAATGAATTTCGAATCGATTTACCGCTCTCGCTATACACAGACATCTTATTTTTTATTACAAATTACTCGAGTGGTTGTTTATTTTATTAAAATGGTCTTCTTTAGTTATTTCGCTAATGCATCGTGTACCTAATTTGTTACAGTAATTTTAGTCACTATAGTAACCGGTTTAAGATGCCAGGTGCCGCTAGTAGTATTTACTACAGCATCAACCTTGGTCTTGTACACTTTGTATTCATCTCCACTGAGGTTTACTACTTCCAACAATACGGTTTCGATCTTATCAAGCACCAGTATGAGTGGCTGGACAACGACTTGGCTGAAGCCAACAGTCAATATAATAGGTTACAAGATTTATATTATTTAATTCGCTAATTTATAGTCGGATTTATTTTTAAGATACGATAACCAACAACAGTGCTAGCATCTGGTGATTTTCAATACTTACAAGAAAATTTTAATATAAAGTATGCGTTTTATACCCATGATGACCACAATTCAGAGCTATAATAAAGAAAGACACTGCTTTGAAGTTAATGAGTCAGCATTCATGTTTAATCTCACTTTGTTAGTCTCATTTGGAGCCTATTTAACTACGAAAATGTTATTATTGTAAGAATATACTCATATAAACTACTTAACGCAAAAAGATACACTAAGGGTGAGAAACGAACGTAATTTTGTGTTGCGCAGTGTCTCAAGGCGAAAATGTTGATCAGTGATGACATACGGCAATTAGACGTGTTCGCTCATAGTTAGCCTAATACGAAAGCTGATATTGCTCTGAAGGTAATGGAGAGGGCTATGTTTGGAGTTTCACTGCGTGATCGAATCAGGAATAAGGAGTTCCGCAGAAAAACCAAAGTAACTTAAGTGGTAGTGAGCTGTCACAAAATGTACCGACGACCTGGTGAAGGTCGCGGAAGTCCGCTGGATGCGGGTGACGCAAGATCGGTCATCGTAAGACACCCCACTGGCAACCCAAATTAACATTGAACATAATAATGCAATGCTAGCTATCAGGAGCCGTTTAAATATTAAATATTTCGTTTATTTTTGATAACATGGGTGACGGGGGCTCTGAATGATGATTGCGTAAGCAATATTAACTTACAATTTTTTTATTTAAAAATTAACTCAATGCTTACGTAATCATGGAAGGGGGGGGGAGTAAAAGATATGCTTACTATTGCTGACAAGGAGGAGGTAAACAATTGGGTAAGCAACGTCTAGTAACTGAGGCTGAAAAGCACTCTGAAGAGATTCTAAGGCTTCTGCTTTAATTAAGGCAAGGACTTATGCGAATAAGTCAACTATTCCAAGAGTAATTGCAACATTTAAAGATAAAGTTGTAAAATGTTTAAGGACTAAGCGACCTTGGATCATCATGTCCGGACACCGACCCATGTACTGTACTAACACTGATAACGACTGTAATTTGAACGCCACACGGATCGGTATCAACGGGCAGTACGGTAAGCAACATTACGCTATCTCTACTCTTTAAAACATCAAGTATGATAAAAAATTTTGAACCGATGATATCGCAGATTATATCAGTCAACGGAGTCATTCGAGCCTACCTGTCCAATTATATATTCTGCCTGAGCTTCCCATGCAGGATAACAAAGTGAGGAAACCGTAGTCACCTTTCTATGAACTTCTAAGATCCTTACGCATTTATTTCAAAATGTTATAATCCCTATCCGAAAATAATATAACTTCGTATTACAATTGAACGCTGTCAAGTGACTGTTGTGTGAGTGAGTCCTATCTTTATAAAACACTTTGACTAAAATTTTATTCGCAATGTCTTCATACTCACGTTTTTTTTTAAAACCCTTTTTCGCCGTATCATGTTATCAATCTAAGTATATACTCGTACATATTTCTCAGCTATCGAGCCGCTCTTGAATAAATACGGCGTGGACATATTTTTCTTCGGTCACGAGCACTCGTACGAGAGGACCTGGCCTGTCTACAACAATACCGTGTACAACGGATCCCTCAGCCAGCCTTATACCAACTACAAGTAAAGTAATCCTGTCTTCTACAGATCATTATCGTAAACAAGAAATCTTCAGCAAAATAAAACTTGCTATTGACAAACACTTTAATCAATCACCTTCAAAATGAGGAAATAGAACTTGGTAAAGAATGACCACGCTTTCACAGAATTATGATACCAAATACAACTGTCAATTACTTGGTCGTTGACTCGATCAGCGGGTAAAAGATTGTACGACCGACGATTAGCATAGCTACAGGATGCAGTTACAGACTTATATATTGTACTTCGAACAGTGTTTGCATTATATTACCAAGATATGTGCTAAAGTCTTCAGTAATATGTCTCTGCTTACGAAAATAGCGAGATAAAATGTATTTAGTCGTTATTATTAAAATGGCTGGCCTAATTTTCTAACATATTATAAAAGAGAACATGCCTCTGTATGTAAATCTGGCAATGTGTAATATAACTCGGGAATCAGCGAACCGATTTACATGATTCTTTTTAAAATCATAGTGATATCATTTTGTAACATTAGGCAATGTAGGTCCTTCCATCCATTCAACCATAAGACGTCCACTGTTGGACATAGGTCTCCCCCAATGAGGAGGGCATTGCTATAATCGCCACACTTGTTAGGCGGGTTGGCGATCGAAGTAGGTAGGTGTTTGTGGTACTCAGAGGATGCTGCTGCTTATTCTCTGATTTTTATCCCTTAGTCGCCTTTTGTGACACCCTCGGGAAGATATGGGGTGGTACTATTCTTGGCCGGCACGACACGGCTTCGGCAATATATTTAACAACTTATTAGGAAACTGGTGAATTTAAATCGACGGAAAAATGGTCAATAGGAAATGTTTCTGTAGCTAAGGCTTTGAAATGAATAACAGGTATTGTTAAATGTAATACGGGGTCGGAGCCGCTAGCACAGATAATTGTTAAATTTGTTTAAAGTTTTTATAAATTATTGTAGAGCTCCAATCCATATTACAACTGGTTCAGCCGGGTGTGACGAACAGCACGACCCCTTCAAACGTAAGTATTAGAGATTAGAGATAGATGTTATCACATTTAACTAAGATTACATAAAAGAAAACAGACAAAACGAACGGAACAAGAAAAGTGCGGCGTATATGAATTCGAATTAGTGCAAAATAAATCATCGCGTAGTTTTATGAATAAATACGTCCCGTTTGTTTTTATATACTTTATATAATACCTCATTGTGTTTTAGGTACTAGAAATAGTTGTCAAAAAATACAAAAGAAAGAAGGTAAAAACTTGAAATAATTATTATTTTAATAATTTGTTTGACAGCGTCTACACAGCCGTGGTCCGCATACAGGAATTCTGACTACGGGTACGGACATCTCACAGTCTACAATGCAACACACACGTACTTTGAACAGGTATAAAATAACTAAATATTATATATCTACTTATAATAACTAATTGTTATTATTGAATATAACACACGAACTTTTGAATGATGAATAAATTTTACTTACCTTTGTTTCAGTTGAGTGTCGATAAATACGTGAACAACACCGGCACGGTCATTGACAAGATATGGATTGTGAAGGACAAGCACGAACCTTTTAACTTACAGTTAAATTTAAATATTTCGACTAACTTGTTAAACTTATTATAATAACATTGAAGAGTCCGTTCGGGTCTGAATGTTTGTTATTGTTTAAAAAAAAGTTCACTTTTTTTCTTTAAACTTCTTTTTGGTGCAGGTTTTTTTTTAAATTACATCCTGTCGTTTGTTCAATATAAAATGTTTTACATTAAACATAATTGAAATTATAATCGTGTGTTATTTTTACTCTGGATTTATATAACCTATAGACTGTTTTTTTTGTTATCTTGTTAATGATTAAGGATTAATTGGCAACGATGTTAAAAATATTAAACTGGTAATAATCATTTAACAAATTTATTTACTTAGAATAAAAAAAACAGAATTTTTGAATTTATTTTATACGTCATTCTTTACAGTAAAAACTTTTCTTTAACTAGCGATTGATTTGGAACAAAAATAAGTGAACTCTGGCGGAATACTATCATTACCAGCCGAAAGATTTGTATCTTATTTTAGTTATCAGTTGTCACTAATAAACATTGACAGCGGCCAAGCCAAGGTTCGAACCCTTGTGCTAGTTACCTTTAGCGGCGAGTGCCTTCAGCACTCGCCCCCAAAGTTATGGTAAAGCTGTAAAGGCCCTTCCAGTCAACAGCATTAGCTAGGTTAGAAAAAAAAGAAACTATGAATGGAGTTCTATAGAACCTAACTAATTTGGTTCACATAAAATTTGGAAAGTTGATAAAATCCTATTTGATTTATTAATTTCATGTATTTTATTTTCCGCCGGGAAATGCATTTACGCATTCCCTCCAGAAACTGGGAGGGGTATTTGGGACTCGCTCGGTGTTGGAAGCACCAGCAATACTCACTAAAACACCACAGCGCGTATGAACAACAAGGTCACGGGATCCGCGTGAGCATGTTCTGCGACCCTGTCCACGCGCTCGGGACCTTTGACCTCCTCTTGGGAATAATTAGCGTTCGCTCCCAAAGCTTCTTAGGAGGAAGCAGCGGCGATTGCCGATTTTCTCCATCCCGGGAGCCTGCTTGCTTAGCAACAGTCGCTTCCGCGTTCTTTGCCTGCTTCATGTATCTTTCTTTTTTTATTTAGTGAGAAAATCCTCCTAGGATCCCCCCCCCCCCCGGACAATGGAGGATGAGTTATGTCAAATTTTTCCTGTCTAATACCATTTCAGATATCTGCTTTACCAGCGCATCTTAATTATTATAAAAGTTTAATTATTTATTTTTTAATTATCTAAGCAGATTTTGTAAACTGTCCCAATAGTTAGGTTACCATGGAATACATATGAAATTCCATTAAACGATTCATAAATATTAATTATTATAATTACTCTATATATCATATAGTATGTACTAAATATGAAACGTGTGAGTACAGTAACCATGTATTTGTACAGCTGATGAGAACTGCTTAATATCAAGCGTTTCACGTTAATTACTACTAATTAACAATTTAATTTGGTCGAATTATTGAAACATTCTCAAAAAACAGAGAGCGTTTAGAATGAGACCAAGCGAGCGAAATTTTGTGAGTTGTGCGTCATATTTTTTTGCTCCGCGTTTTTCGATTCGACTAAAATTCGGTTAGATCACCAAACGGGCGTATTTAATTCAGTTGCATACATATCGACATTCATACGGGCTGTTTGTGTTGTATTTCCTATCAATTAAAAAATACTTCTATTGATGTGAAACGTCTATAGCCGCACGTAAAACCGATTTGTGGCGTGGCGACGCATGCCGTGGCGACGCGACGTGGCAACATCGAATATAACTATTAACGAAGTCACTGATTAAACGAATTAAGTAGTCACGATTTGAAATAAATTCGTAAATGTTTGTATTGAATGAAAATAAATGTTTATTCAAAGTCATCGTTATCTGGAAAACTGAATCTGGCTGCCAGGCGTCCCGTGACGGCTCACATTTTTTTTTATTAAGTATAAGAAGATCAAAATCTAATTTCTGTGTGATTTTTCGCATTAAAACTGAATTTTTCACTTCCCTCTTTCTTCGCTCCCCTTTACCCGAACGTCGCATATGGCAACCGATATTCAATTGTGTTTACGCGCGTGACTTGACAAATAATTCATTCTCCGTCGTAGTGTGAAATAAAATACGCTTTTTGCTCGTTTGACCTCACCCTTACAGAGTACACGCCTTAAAATCTAAGATGCAAAAAACTTTGGCGTTCTTTAGATTAAATCTAGAAGTAATTAGTGAGGGATTATTATAGACTGAGCAAGATATAACAAACTGTATATATGTCCATATTACAAAATACGGTTATATACACGCCTCCTCGAGGGTGAATATAGCACAGAGAGAAGAAAATAATAATTAGTTTGAAGGAACGCTGGCGCAGTGGGTAGTGCGACCGAATTCCGCGTCAACTGACGCGGGTTCGATCCCACCTATCCAACTCCAAAATCGGCCTGAGCTTTTGGTGAAGGAAAATATCAGGAGGAAGCCATAGCACGGTGGTAGGGCATTTTCTAATGATGCCTGCCTGGGTAGCTACCACCCTCAAGTTTGAAAACCTATCGTCAAACACCAATAGATGTGTTCCGGCAGCATCACTTGAGAACCAGTACCTAGGTTTAGAGTGTTTCCTTTTTCTATTTCTATTCATGGGGGGCAGGAAGTATCTCCTGTCCCCCGGACTGTCGACCTATGGTCGTGCCTCCTTCTGAGGCGGGCTAAGTGGTGGAGGGGAACTATTCTCCTTCATCCCTACCGGGCCATTGCACGGACGAGGCCTGGTGGGTTCGCTGCAGGGGGGCGACGCGGTGCTTGCGAAAGCCACCCCGTGTCGCCCCCATCCCAAATGCAGTGGACGGCCCCGGGGGGTTTTAGTGGGTATTTCCGGGCGCTTCACGCCCGAGCGAGTCCCACACTGGCGCGGAGCTCGTCCCTCCGTGCCCCCTTACCTATTGTATTGGGGGACTTCGGTCTCACTAATACAATAGGTAAGGGTAGTGCGTAAATGCATTTCCCCACGTCAAAAAAAAAAAAAAAAAAAGGTTTAGAGTGTTTACCATCCTGGACCACATCGTCAGTTAACATCAGGTGAGATTGTGGTCAAAGCACTGATCCTATATCGTAAAAAAAAAAATAATAATTTTACAGTGAAAAAAAATATAATGTGTTTATTATTTTCCTCTCTTACTACGTACTTCTATCAGTTCTTTAAGGATTTTCTGTTGTGTTTGTCACTCTTAACGGTTAAATTGAAACCAAGAAAAAAAAATGTCCTTCCCTAGACACCTTTGCAAATTTACTTAATTATATTCTTTAATTAATTATATTTTAATAATTATATATTGTTTGTAAAGTATACAAACTTAAAAACCAAATTGTCGCATATTAAAGTAACATCTGAATAAACAAAAATGTGATCATTTTAGTAAAATTAAAGAGTTTATGTATACCATACTGAAACTGAATACCATATAATTGCTAATAGGTATGATATATCGCGTGTTAGTTAGTTATATATTATTATGTCATATTTGTAATTTCTAAATGAAAGGATTTCTGCAAGTTTTTTTTGTTTAAGCCCTTGAGCACTAATCTGGCGTTTACGCCAGCTTTCCATTGTTTTCCTATTGTCTCATTTTTATGGGTAATCGACATATTAAGTAAGTTTTATTGAAGTGTCCAAACACACTTCGTTTATATTGAATCTCCGATTAAAAGAATACGAATTCAACAAAAACTGATAGTTATTGCAATTATATCTTTTCTTATCTTATACCAGAAAATTCAAGTTTTACACTTAAATCTGAATCCAGAAAGCAATTACTCTCTCAATATTATAGGAAATATTTCTGACTACAACACAACGAAAAGACATCGAATTTTCAAAATTAAATTAGTTTATATATAAAACATCTTTCTGTTTCGAATAGTAAACAATAACTAGTTTTTAGTCTATTTAATAAGTAAAAAAATATATCATATTTTTTTTTGTAGAATTATTAAAGTCAAATACCACAGCCTAATACATTTAATACTTAATATAAGTGTATTATTACAAAGAGTCCGTAAGAAGTTATACTAAAATTTACTATAAAAAGGGAACAAATTAGCTTTTTCTGCTCAATATAGATTTTTCACTTCATCTAATAACTACGCTTGATCCGATCTTTCATATATCTTATATTACCTAATTATTTGCCAGAGGATTATCCAGAGGTTAAACTTAGAAAGAAACCAATAACTTTTGGTTTAACCAATAACCGTTAACAATGGTTGAAACCAAAGTTGAATAATAATAGTTGTAAGTATGATTCGTATATTTTGAATTTTATATATATAAAAAAGAACTAGATCGACTTTATTGCAGGCTCTTCTCGACTGTGTTATTTACCGAACCGGTGGTAGTGTTTTGACGTTCATAAGCGCCATATTAGGGTCTAAATTAAATAAAGAATTTTTATTTTGACTTGAATTGTCGGAAGGATCAGCTAAATATCAGTTGACCGTTCATAATCAGCTCTCATCTTTATAAAAGTCTACATTCATTATTCTTTCCACCTTGCTTAAACATAAAACTTGACAAGTAGGTTATTAACGGAACATATCATACGTTTAATACGATGCTTGGTTTAAAAAAAAGTTCTTATAGATTGCTTCCTAAAAATGGTTCATTTAAATATAAACAGAGACAAATAATAAAATGTACACTCACGCAGCATATCGTATGTTTTGAATATGAATAAACTTTATGGAAAACATCATTATTCCTCGAAGCGCCAATAGACGTAAAAAACAAACAAATGTTAGGTTATGTAAATAATTACAATTAAAAATTTATGAAACGTAATCACCAAAAAAACATTTTTTTCAAAGTTTCGAGTTTTCAGTTCTGTCGGCAGTTCCCATGCCTGTCTAGATTTCTTTTAAAGTCACATTACATGCGGCTTGATAGATGCCCTTGATCGCGACTATATACGTGGTGACAGTGGTGAAGAAATCCACCACATTCCAATTATTGAATTTCTCGCAAACCTACCTATTTTTGATTTCAATGTTTAGAAGTTTTAAGCAGGAATTAGTTAGTTAATCATTTAAAGCTTTTGTAAATTGTCTATTTTTAAAAGATTTATCAACGTGTACAATTTTAGAAGGTCGTGACTCTTATAACGGAAATTATTTATGTTCAACACAAATTAATAACCCACCAGTAGAGAGACTATCGTTTTTTAAATTCTTTTTCCTTACGTTATCATCGGAGAAGGGTCAAAAAAATTCAAAATTTCGCTTATGTGATACTTGAGCCTAGTAAGTCGTGGCTAAGAATTTTTCGGAATTCTCTTTTGAATTAGTGATATTAACAGTTAAAAGCGAAGGCAAATAGCGTGAATGTAAATAATCATGAACTAATACAATTTTAAAGATTTTTTTTAAACTTACACACGTTACACGCTGCCATACCAAGTTAATATTTTACTTAAGGTTGTAGATATCGTTGTAATATCACAAAATATATATATAATTGGCTTCTGCTTTCTTAATTTTTGCATAAATTGCAGCCGAGTAATAAATATCCACCAAAATCGAAACCATTAAAAGTATTAATTAACGTGAAGAACACTTCATGCTAAATTTACTCAGTTGCTCAAACAGAATACATAATTATTAACTGTTGATAAGCATTCGGTACATACATTCCATTGCAAATAAAAAAAATTAACAACCTAGATAATACTATTTTAACAAATTAGATACAGTTAGGTACATGTTAAATATAAAAATTTGAAAATATGTATCATTTTTTTGTATATCAAAATCAAAATCAAAATTTATTTATTCAATTTAGGCCCTAAGAAGGCGCTTATGAACGTCTAAAACACTACCACCGGTTCGGAAAACAACCCAGTCGAGAAGAGCGCAGGCAAGAAACTCGATCTGGTTCTTTTTTTTTTTCATAAATATATATAGTTTTTTTTGTCATATAAATAACTATACAAATCGTAGTTTTTAGTGGAAGCACAGAGATGTGGGTTAATTCCAGACATCACTATCGTTCACGTAATGATCCACCCTGTAATAACCTTTTGAGATTAAAACTTGCTCGACATAATACTTGAACTTATTGTCAGGTAAATCGGTAATGTTACTTGGGATCTTATTGTAAAACCGAATACCATTACCCATAAAGCTTTTATTACACTTACTTAACCTAAAGCGTGGGACGGCCAACTTGTTTTATATATATTTATATATTTTGTATTAGGGATATAAGCATGATAAATGCTATTTATCCAGAATGTAGTAAGAAAAAAAGTGGTAGGGGCGGAAGGGGAAAATAAACTTCAGAGATGATTGTACTCCTCCGGACAATACCATATTTCACCTTAACTTTCTATTTCTGTGCTATCATTACATTATGTAATTATTGATACATGCTAATGTTTAATATATTTATTTTGTGTGTGGCAAATATTTCCGATAAACCCGTTATTAGAATCATGGAGGTAGCATTCGTTGTTACAGCTACTTCCAAATAAAATTAGAACCCTGGGAAAAATACGCACCAAAAGAAAGACTGTAAAATTGGATGACTTCGAAAAAAAAAATCTCGAGAAATATTTATCCAATTCAAACATGACAAATTCGTTCAAAATGGAAGTTATTAATGTAGAGACATGATATTGTACTTGGGAGACACAAATACATAAAAAGTGAAGGTAACATGGCTGAACTTGTCTAGTGCCAGTGAAGGTCATTTAGACCATACTGATTGTAAGATTTTTTTATCGTTAAAATAAAGTATATTTTAAACAGATATTTTTTATGTGTAACGTTACTTTATTATGGCAGTTCGCCTAATGCGTTCGAATGAAATTTACCCTATTTAATTATCAAGGTAAAATTTTCTCGCAAAATTCATACAAAATGACCTAATATTAACGAAAATGGTACTGTTTGCTCTTCAGTAGTTATGATGATTTGCGGTTATTTATTTAATGTTGTTTCCTTTGTAAAATAAGCCTTGAGAGCTTTCCTTAGTTTAGTGGTGTGTGAAATATCCGTCAATAATATTGCTATTTATGTTTCGTTTTAATACTCGAACATCAAACTATAATTAAATAAGGAAATTTAGTCATGTATAATTAATTTTTTTTAAGAATTTATCCAACCTTCTCCTTCTACCTTTTTTTTTTTTTTTTTTTTTTTTTTTTGACGGGGGGAAATGCATTTACGCACTGCCCTTATCTATTGTATTTGAAGAATCAAAGTCCCCCAAATACAATAGATAAGGGGGCACGGAGTGACGAGCTCCGTGCCAGTGTGGGACTCACCCGGGCGAGAGTCGCCCGGAAATACCCACTAAAGCCCCCCGAGGCCGTCCGCTGCATTTGGGATGAGGGCGATACGGGGTTGCCAAGGCATGTCGCCGCGTTGCCCCCTGCAGCGAACCCACCGGGCCTCGTCGTGCAATGGCCCAATGGGGATGGGGGAGGATATTCCTCAACCCCACCTCTTCACCCTCCCCCCCGAAGGGGGGCATGACCCATCGGTCAACATTCCGAGGCAGGATATACTCCTGCCCCAATAAAAAGAAACGGGAAGAGAGGGACAGAACGGAGGCGGGCCAAGAGAAAAGACGAAGGAGCCCGCCTCCGCTAAGAAGAGAAAAGAGAGATAGGTCCCTCTCCTGAACTCGCCTTGTCGCAAAAACATTCTCCTTCTACCCTAATATTTGGGAGGCACAAAATGGAAAAATATGCAGCCCGACTAGTCAAAGCTACCAACTCCTGAACGGGGGGACTTAATAGTGAACGGACTGTATGGTAAAACTCTACACAATAAAAGATAATATTATTATTATAAAATTGCAAAAAAAAAATGCGATCTAGCGCAATGCCATTTGTTATTTATTTAGTCATTTATTCCAATTTAAACTTGAGGCAAGGTCTGACCCAAGTGAGAAGAACAGTATTGATTACCAATTTAGAATTAAAAATATTGTACACTGCCATCTGTTATCGAGTAGCTAATATTGTTAAATATGTGTTGTAAAACATGCGTCACTTGCTGTCCTTACAATGATGATAGTTACATACAGTATGCAAGTAAGATTAAGTACTTGATAATTTATTTATTCAATTTTAATCTTAAATAATACTTTGTTTATTGTACAATATCTTATTGTATATTATAACAATAGCCTATATCTTATATAATCAGTATAACAAACACTTATTCAAACCCGTATCTGTAAGTTATTCATATTGAAAACAGTCTCCTGTAGTTTTAATTTCTGGAACCATTTGATATGGTTTGTTGAATGATTTTAAAAGTATCGCTTCCAAGAAATTGTTTCTACTAACTTCATTATAAATTTTAGCGGTTTTCTTAAAACTTTTAAATAAACTTTTAAAACCTTTAGTGTTATTTGTATGTGTTATAGCATTATCTGTGAGAAAGAAACTATTTTGAATTGTTACTTCCATAATTTTCAAAGGTGATGCTTTATTATTTATGACATTGGTCTTATATAGTGATAACTCATCTGGAAGCTCGTTTATATTATCAAATGCCAGTCTATCTATACAGCGTCCTATGTGTGGTGATAACACGTATTTATCAAAATCCAAAACACTGTAGTACTCAAAGAATCCACCTAGAAGTTCGTAGAGAGTTTCTTTGTTGTCAGTTTTATATTGAACAGCATTAAAAGCCACATTCCAATCACCGATAATGTGAGGTTCCACGTCTTTCTGAAGTAAAGCGATTGATGGCAGAACACCTTTCTGTTGCAGATAGAATACTAGAAGCAAGGTAACACTGTAACTCGAAATCACTTTGTCGAAGCTGGTCAAACCGTGAACTGAGCCCCAAATTTTTAAAATTATCGCAAGGTTTAACGCACGTCTGTCTGAGTGTATAAGATAAGCTATAAGTTGTGACTGTCTGAGTGCGTAAGGAACGTGAAAATTAACATCGCAATCTATTCCCGTCCGCAAGTGAACCAAATTCAATAACAACCCACACGGTGGGTTCTTAAGCGTAAAATTTCCGAACAAGTCCGGTTGTTTTTCAAAAACACGTAGTGCTTCGTTTACTATAATCTTTAGATCGAGCGGTTCTTTATCCGGTAACGCAAAGTAGAAGTCAGCATCGCTTGATTTCAATGCAAGGCCTGTGGTAGTTGATCCATATCGGAGAAGATTGTGTTCTGAAATAGAGACACGCTATAATTAAAATAATAGAATTATAGAGCAAATTATGATGATGGGGTATTTGGTAGTGCGGTAGATTCTGTAATGATGGACGCAGGTTCGAATCTATGGATAGATAGACTGACATAATGAGCCTGAGCATTCGGTGAAGGAAAACATCGTGAAGAAACCATAGTATGGTGTTAGGACATTTTATAATAATTGTGCCTGAGCAGCTGCCACCTGTTGCCAACAATAGGTGTGTTCCGGCAGCATTACTTGAAAGCTAGCACCTCTAGGCTTAGTGTGTTTACCAATCAGAGCCACAATATCACTCAAAAACTCGTCACTCCGTGCCCCCTTACCTATTGTATTGGAGGGACTCAGGTCCCACTAATACAATAGGTAAGGTGAGTGCGTAAATGCATTTCCCCCCGTCAAAAAAAAAAAAAAAAAAAAAAAAAGGTATATATATTGTTTAATTCAGCACTGTATAGATCTGTCATAAATATATGCTGCTATTTTTAAATGAAATGCAAAAACGTTAATTATTTTCCTAAAAATAATAATAACATAAAATTGCGAAACATAAATATACCATATGTGAATATAGCCTGAACCGTTAATGTAGTCAAATATTGTTAGAAAATTTATCTCAGAAAAGTCAAAATAACACAGGTAATACTTATTTAAGAAACTAACACTCATACATTTATAAGTTTATTTTTATAGAACGGTTTTTACCCGGCCATCTTGTTTGTAAAGCTCTCTCGATGTCAAAGTGTGCCAGATCCAACTCTAGCAATTTATCTTTTGTCATCAAAGCGGAATCTATTATATCTGCAATTTGATCATCGAAGTCTCGCTTTTGCCATATTCCCATTTTTTTCCCGCACCGTTGAACTAATTGTCATTACTAATATTAACAGAGATACTGAAAAAAAAATAATGATTCTATTACACTAACTTTACTAAAGTAATATACGGTATTAAATAACTAAAGTTTGCGTGTGTGCGTTAGTGTGTAGTAACAGTTTGACAATTACCCAATTGGCAGCTCTGATAAGTGTAATTTATACGTAACGTTGGTTGATTTATTTATTTATTTTTTTTTACTTTTTAGTTCTATTTAAATAACTTAATACTTCGTATTTTTCAGAATAGTTAAAATTAAATAGTTTTTTTAAACAGTAACAGTATCCATCGAGTTGTGTATTGTGACTATAATAAATATAAAGACCAAACGGGGGTAGTTCATCAAGATACCCCTCAACGCGTTAGGCGACGCCGCGCACCCCCAGTCAGCCCGTGACCACGGTTGGTGAAACCCAGCCGAAACGTCGGGATAGGAAGAAAAAAAACCAAAGGTAACGCGTAAAAACCCGTTAAAATCAACTGATTTTAAATATGGAACGCGAAAACTTAAAAAATTACATTAAGTAGTTTTTTATTTCAAAAGTAAGAAAATTAAGAAATTCTTTAACTATTACTATTAATTAATCGACAGTTTAACACAAATCTTTGAACTACTAGTAGTTAAAAACTTTTGGTCGAGCGTCATGACCCTTTAGGTAATGCCGCTCAGGATAAGGAATAATGTGTTAAATCTATTTTTTTAAATATCAAAAACTGAAGTTCATTTTTATTTAGCAAGTATCGTGGGATCAACCTCAATACTCAATCCAGTACACAATCCAAACCAGCTGTTTTGCTATTTTGATCACGATTGTTTTTGATATTGATGAGCTCAGCATATTTATTAGCATATTTAGATAGCATTTAGATAGCATATTTACCTAAATCTGCAATACTGAGCTAATAACGTAACGAATCCAGTAGCTCAACTTAGCAACTAGTTAAGCAATTGCATTTTTTGTTTGGGAATACACCGTAGTCTTTGGTTGGTTGCTTGTATTTTGATTTTTTTAGTCGACATATCAAACTAGTAAATGGAATATTACATTGTTCTGCGGTTTTGTTTATTGGACATCCCATTTTCAACAACAATTTTAACAAATTTGTTGTTCTTTACTCCAAGCTGCTTTAGAAGTTGTTCTGTGGCAAATTCTGTCAAGTTAAATGGCGCTCAAGTGAGCGGTATAACCTCAAACGGAAGATTTGAATTTAACTTAATATATGAAAACATTAATTGCTAAAAATTAATTACATTGTCATGAAATAGTATAGTTAAGTACTCAAAACAGTTACATAAACAATTAAATAAGCATTACCGGTAAACGCACTGAACCGAAAATTAGATCAGCGCAGCCGCATATAAAAACGCATTTTAAGGCCTCGCGCCACGAGCTGTCTGACCATACGCATCGCTATATATTAGACACCATCGCCCTTCACGACTTAGGTGACATATCATGATGCTTTATACAATTTTAATATAGTTATAGAGGTGATCGCCATTACCCAATGAGCGCTATTCTCCATGCTTACCCTACCTTAAATAATATAATCTTACCTTGTTTATACATATATAAGCCGAGATATTTGTATTGAAAGGTAAAAAGTGAAAATAAAATTTTATACATTAGTAATATTTCGTGTACCCGAGATTCACAAACTGTCTAATTATATACACAAATCTTATGAAACTGTAGCAATACGACTATATATGACTGCGCGTCGGTGTTGATCAACAAAAAATGTTCCTAATGAACCGAAACTTGTTACCATAATAAGATTTTAAGAACTAGTTATGATAAATTTTTCTCACGACGATCCGAACCCACCAACTGTTAACAACTAAGCATAGAGGAAGTTGGGCAGTGTATCAAAAATCACAAATATCGCGTAATTTCACAGATTTGTATGCTAATATAAAACTAGCATATATAATAAATGATTTAAATTGATATTCGATATTAAAATGTTAAGTAAAAAACAGTGTAAACATTATTGAATACCACTTGATTCAACGACAAACACACTGGAACTTCGAAACTACTTGATTTTGGAGGCTTTACCTTGTTGACCATTAAATAATACGACAATACGTCATTATTAGGCAATAGATAGTACTAAGTTGTCGAAATTATTAAGAGCTGTAGCTGGGCACGTTATTTTGTTGTTTTATTTTTTGTTGGTATATATATATATCCCTGGTCGTCGTACACGTTTTTAATCTAGCAGTTCAAAAGATAAATATATATAATGGATATATCAATGGTAACACGCACAACACTGCAAACACACTCCTGTACACTACACGCAGGTACATAGGTCCTGTAAGGAACCTTTTTTTTATGTTAATAAAAAAATGTAGGGAATAGCTAGGTTCGAACTCGCGAGAGACTTTTACACTCAGGTGACGGCCAAGCCGAGGTTCGTACCATTTTGGTAGCTCTTGTGCTAGTCACCTTTTGCAGCTGAGTGCCTTCAGCACTCGCCCTAAAGTCACGGTGAAGCTGTAAAGGCCTTTCCGGTCAACAGTGTTAGCTAGGTTCGAAAAAAAAAATACATAATAAAAATTTTGAACAACCGTAAAGCTGCGTAAAATAAATTAAAACAACAACAATTAATCGATTCTGGTAATGTTGCTAATATTTACTAGTAAATTATACTAATAAGTAATTTAAAAGTAAATGAATACTACTTTTACCCATATTACCAAGAGTTTGGAGTTAACAAAATGTACATCGAAACTACATTTATATAATATATACAGGATAAAAAAAAAAACTATAAAGATCAATCCGATAGAGCAACCTGTAAAGAAAGCGCGCGAGAGGGGCCCGTGAGGGCTTGATCTGGGAGTACACAAACATGCATAATGTGTTCAATCACACGTTGATAGTACTACCAGCGGGGTGCAGAACGATAGATTTCTGAAATCCTATTCTTTAGATTTGTCGCCGCCACATATCCTCTTAAAGTGTCTCATAAATGTGTCCCAAAATGACCACCTAATCTTAATAATCCCCTTACGTTTTAAAATGAGACAACTATTTAAATATAGTTACATCAATGCCCTTGGCATTACGTCAAATTAATCTCATGCGTCTATGTTTTATGATAATTAATTTATTTATGATGGAGACAACAGGAAATGTTGGTAATGGTAATGGAAAATTGGTAATATTTTAAAGAGATCTTAAGGATCGTAAAACATGGCGCCTAAAAAATTATTACATCATAATTGTATCAACACACATACAATAGATGCCAGATTCATAACATGTTACCTTTAGACCTTTAACAGAGTTACAGTAATCAGTAGTTCCTTTGCTTACACGTTAGCATATTATTGTCGGTCCGAAACTATCAAAGTGACCAAAAAATTGGCTATCTGTAGATGTTCTATCGTCTTTGTAGCGGACAGTGTATCGAAGAAATATTATGTTACACACTATTGACCGACTTCAAAAAGGAGGTTATAAATTCATCCGTATGTTTGTTACGCGATTACTCCGACAATTGTGGGCCGATTTGTAAACTTTTTTTTTTCGAATGATTTACTCCAAGTTAGTCCCATTGTTACTAACTAAGTCAGGATCTGATCAATGGGGGGGGTGCGGTGTCAGACAACCTCCTCGTGGTGCACCCTGGGCAACGGCAGTCCTTCTGACTGCCGGCTAATAGTCTGACTGGGCAGCTGGGCGAAAGTCCACTTTGGGGGGGGAGAGAGGTGATTACTGCGGTCGCAGTGATCACTCCTCTTCCCTCCGGAAGGTAATGCCTCTTTCAGAGGCGGGCGAAGAGGTGGGGTAGAGAAGTTCTCCCCCACCCCCGCTGGGCCATTGCACGGACGGGCCTGGTGGGTTTGCCGCAGGGGGGCGACGCGGCGACATGCCTTGCAACCCCGTATCGCCCCCTATCTCAAATGCGGCGGACGGCCCCGGGGGGTTTTAGTGGGTATTCCCGGGCGCTTCTCGCCCGGGTTTGAGTCCCACACTGCACGGAACTCGTCACTCCGTGCCCCCTTACCTATTGTATTGGAGGGACTCAGGTCCCACTAATACAATAGGTAAGGTGAGTGCGTAAATGCATTTCCCCCCGTCAAAAAAAAAAAAAAAAGGTTCTAATAAATGGACCTGAGGGAAATTGAGATCAACTCTCGAATATTATAGACACTTTCAGGTGTTTCATATATTTGTTTCCAAAGCTATTTCAGTATCTGCGGATTACAGTCACCATCTTATTTTGCTCATCTAACGATGGAAGATACAACATTTTAACGGGTAGGAGATGTGGAATATTTTTTTAAATGTTTTAGGTACTTTATATGTGTTGATCTAATTGTGAATAAAAAGAGGAAGAAGAATTTAATAAGGAAATCTTTATTTAGAAAAAAAGGAAAAACGGTCTTCATAACTGTACCTAATTAAGGGTACTAAGGGTAATTAAGGAAAGTACAGGGAGCACTATATCAGGTTTTTGACAAGAAAACTAGAGAGTCGTTACAGAGTTTAATGTAGACTTGTCATATATTTTACATTCAATCTTAAAACTAAAACTTATCCTGTGGGCAACGGATGTTTGTCGCCTCTCAATTCTTGAAACCTTATCGCGCCAAGTCAGCGTCGCCCGCCCATAGCGTACGCTGATTAAATCGCTGTTATAATATTAAGGCAGGGTGCAGGCTGCATAACTACCGAAAATAGTTAATCTAATAAACTTTATAAATATTTAGGTATCTATGTACGTCGATGAATTAACCTCAACTGGTTGAATGGATTGTAAGAAAACTTTGTATAGAAATTATATATATTGTAAAATATGATATAGGTGATTATTTGCAAAGCGGACGGACAACAAATAGCAGTTACGGCAGTGATTCTCAACCACTGTGCCGCGGCACTTTTGTGTGCCGCCAAATTTCAAAAGTGTGCCGCCAAATTTTTTAAGTGCCGCCATTTAAAAAGATAAATATTTTTAACAACATCAATTCAAGTATGCAAGGCCTAATGAAAATATCTTAAACTCAACTGATAAGCTGGTGGTATTCAAAAAACAAGTAACTTTATGGAAAAATAAAGCTCAGGAAGGCAATTTAGAAAAGTTTGAGTCAGTCCCTAAAGACAGTTATAAAACTATTAAATTGATTTTTGTTGATCATTTGACAACATTAGAGGAGAGAATTATTCATTATTTCCCAAAATTAGATATTAAGAAATTTGATTGGGTTCGTAATCCATTTCTCATAACGGATACTTCTGTATTTGACTTAACTTTGAATGAAGAGGAAGAACTCATTTTGCTTTCCAATAATCCAGATTTAATTTTAAAACATTCAGAAGAATCAATTAATTCATTTGGGATTAACATCAGATGCGATTATTTAATGATAGCCAAAAAAGCTTTAAACATATTATTACAATTTTCCACAGCTTATTTGTGTGAATTCGGATTTTTTCAGCATTAACCAACATTAAAACTAAAAAAACATCAAGGTTGTTAAATGTAGAAGACGATATGAGAGTAGCATTATCATTTATACGACCAAATATAAATAAAATTATCAAAAAACATCAAGCTCAAATTTCGCATTAAAAATATTTTTATTTTTAGTAAGTAAATAATTTTATCTTTTTTTTTTGTGTGCCGCCAAATTTTGAAATCGTTAAATATGTGCCGCAACAAAAAAAAAGGTTGAGAATCACTGAGTTACGGTATACGCATTTCATCTGTGACGGTCTGAAGCATCGATCGATAAAAAAGAGTTTGAAATATGCTAGAAATGGTTGCGCAGTAGACTATTATCCAATATCGTATTGAGCATATTATTATGCTTTCCCTTCTTAATCACTCATTTACGTTCGGTGTTCACATCTTGTTCGCTCTACGTTTTACGACAGTTTTTGTTACGCTAATGTTTTCTTCGTGAGCGTTCCGCCCCCTCTCGGTTGAAACCTGAAGTTAAAATACGCGTAGTATATATAAAAAAATATGTCTAAATAAAACCTATCGTAGACATAACAAGTTTCATTTGTTTTCTCGCACTATGAAGTTGAATTTATTAAGTACTGTTGTACTAATTTCTGGCACCCAAAACGTATTCTTTGAAATATTTGCTATGCGATCATGTCTCATTAGTATCACTCTTAAAAATCTTGTCTCCTTATATATTACAGCAGCTTTACTAAATTGTTTAAATAGAGCCCCGAAGCATGGAATGCCATATCTACGTCTCATAGCCTTTTCTGTGAGGTCAAAAATACACTGAAATGTTATTTTCACAAATTTCAAAGGTGCCGTTTTATTGTTTCTGACATTAGCCTTATACAATGATAACTTTTTTTTATACGGTATAGGCTCGGTGCTTTGACCACAATCAATCGATGTTTTGTGAACCGATTCATCAAACTTAGATTCGAATCGAATTAAAAAATACACATTTTTCGAAATGGATACCCATCCCTACTTAGGGGACTAAGCTAAACTAAACATAGAAGCTTCAAAACTTAGCTTTAACTTCAAACTAGTCTTTTGTGTATAAATCAAGGAAAAAAAAACTAAAATATTTTGTCACTTCGGTCTAGTTTTCTAGAAACAACTACTATTGGCCAAGTCAACATATTTTATTTAAAACGTAAAAGATTTTTAATATTTATATCACTACAAGATGTTGTTAGGTTAGCTAATTACATGCCTAGCAACCCCGTATCGCCCCCATTCCAAATGCAGCGGACGGCCCCGGGGGTTTTAGTGGGTATTTCCGGGCGATTCTCGCCCGGGTGAGTCCCACACTGCACGGAGCTCGTCACTCCGTGCCCCTTATCTATTGTACTGGGGGACTTCGATCTCCTAAGTACAATAGATAAGGGTAGTGGGTAAATGCATTTCCCCCCGTCAAAAAAAAAAAAAAAAAAAAAAGGTTAGCTAATTACATAATAACTTAAGACAGAAGGTGCCTTAAGTAGGAACTTAATAAAGTAACTGGCTTGGTATTACATGGATCTCACAACTTTTTTAGGTACTTTTTAGGGTAAATGAGTTCCGAAACTTGGTTTTTTTCCAAGTTTTGTTTTTGATGGCATCAATTTTACCTTTTTAATTGAAAATCTTCCTTATCACATATACCTACTAATGTGAGAATATAAAATTATTCGTCATAAGTTATGTCATATTTTGTAGGGTATGAGTCATAACCTAGAGTTTCCGATAAACTTTTAAAATTTTTAACATTCTAAATATATGAGAACCTTACGATTTAGTTCGTTACCTCACTCTAATAGTATCTGGCGATCTAATAAATGTATCAGGGCCTAATAATTATTGTTACAATCTATACCAATAAATAAAATTCGAGGCCCTGTTTGTAATGTCAAAATAACAATCATTAACTAAATACATACTAAATACGATACGTATATACGATATCTATACTAAAAACTAAAATTTTTACCATTTTGGTCTATGTCCGTTTGTTCCGGTGATCTCCGAAACGGCTGGACGGATTTTGACGGGACTTTTTTGGTAGATAGCTGACGTTACTCCGGGTAGCTTAGAGTACTTCTAAATTTAGAAAATAATAAGGCTTCCACGTAAAAAAGTAAAATCTTATAAAATTTGAAAAAAAAAATTGTAAAAAAATAAAATGCTGCGAAGAATACATGAAAGTCCGCAGCCGCAGGGACACAGCTAGTTTTAAAATAAAATCACTATTGTAATCGAGTCGAGATGCCCAACTCTAACATAAAATTATCTGAATTTAGGTAATTAAACCTTGCAACAATAAGTATGCTAGAGTAATAATTATATAAGCATAGATTTAGTAATTATACATATTATAAAACAAAGTCACTTTCAATGTCTGTTTATTAGGCAACTCCTAGACCACGCAACGGATTTTGGCAGATTTTCAACCTTAGATACATATTATTCAAGGTACCTATATAGGAATTATATCTCAGGTAAACTTTGTATTTTTTTACGCAGAGACATAAATATTTTCAATAAAATAGTTACGCAGAGTTTTTGGAGCTATCTGCAAAAAAAAAGTACAATCAATATCGGTCTCGCCGCAAACAGAAAGATAATTTTTTTTAATTTGCGTTTTTGGAATAGGTACCGTATACATATTATATTGGTAGGTATGGATTTTGTAAAAAGTTTTTATTTTCATATTAAAGACACTTCTATTTTAAACCATTAATTTCAAGTATTTAAAATGAAAGAAATGATGGATCTTTCAACTTAGTTACAGCATATCGTATGACATGTACTTACGTTCCTGAGAAACATTCTCTGGTAGTAAGTTATTTTCTTTAACTTCGCTTAAGGTTGCATTCTCGTCTTTCACACAGTCCTGATGTTTCTTACGGTTTTCAAAAAGTTTTGACATCTTTAGAAACAATACTTATCTTTTATTTAGCGAAATGTACCGATATTTTACTTACAACTTAATAAGTTTACACTTACAACCCACAGACTAGTAATGTACATGTCTTATAACCAATTTAATTAAATAACTAATAAATTAAAAAAACTTCACACACTACTACTTCACACGGAGTATAAATCGGTTCTAGCTAGTTGTACATTACTAGTCTGTGGTTCTAGCCCTTGTAGTTCTATATCTATCAGTGATCAAGTCGTTACTATAAACGGGGAAACCCCGGTAAATGGATTATGGAGCATCGATCAATAATAATAGAAGTAAGGAGTACTATACCCGTATTTAAAAAAGTCTCTGTCAAAGACTGTAAATTAGGATGAGACTACTGTAGTAAGGTGATAAATTTTAAGAAAGTACATCAATTTATTACAATGGAATAAACAAAGTAAGAATACTTCACTCCGTCTACAGCTGCTAAGTTCATATCTTACTAGTTTTTACGTTGGCTCCATTTTCATGGATTTTTTAAGGTAATTTGTCGGTTACTCCTGAACACTTATAAAACTGACATTTAAAATATTTACATATACATATGGTTTATGGAAGGTAAAACCTTTTCATATGCGGTGAAAGTAAAAAAAAGTGTCCAGCTATAAGCAGTAATTAAAAGTTCAAAAATTCCCCAAAATGGCGCTAGTGTTGACGGATTAATATTCTGATTTGAAAAACTTTTGTACCCTAATTTTGAACATACATTGCAATTCAAATTTATATATTTATTTTTAATTAAATACGATAAGGATCAATCACCCGTTAAAATAAAAAGCAAACAATTGATTATGTATCTTTCTTTATTATTGTTAGTGGCCGACCAAAAGACGATTTTTAGCCTAAGCTGATTAATATGTCATCGCTATGACCTTCGGCCATAGGCGAAAGCTGAAGCCGAAAGGTTTACTAGCCATAATAAATATTTTCATAATTTGATTTAAAAAAGTTATGCTGGCTATATTAGTTTAATAATATGATTAAAATTACCTCCAACTGATAAAAAATAATAACAGTGAAATAATAGTGCATGGTGAATAATTATATTATTGTTTTAAATAAGGTAGGGCACAACGGGATATATATTTTACTTTTAGTTTTCTAAATCAAATAATATTTTCCATAATCGTATAATAAAAACAAACAAAAAAATATAAAAGCAGATAATCCTAATGCACGTACGAACGATTTGCTGTATTTATTTACTGACAATTTTTATTATTTATCTGTGCTGACAATTGCGGATGGCCGTCGGCTGTTGACGCAATGAACCCCTCCCTTCCACGCGTTGGGTTTTTCATTCATATCGTTATAGATCGTTTAATTAAGGTGCTTCGTTTTCGGCTAAAACTTCGGTCCATTTTGGCCGAAGCCGAATATTTCGCCGATGGTAGCAGAAGCCGGAGCCGAAGGATCGGTCGGAATTATTTTAAAAAAAAGTACGTCATAACAATAACTTTTAGGGCTTTTTATTTACCCTGTTGATACTGTAGCAGCACCATCATTAACACAATTAAAACCGACAATTTTCCATATATATAGAGATGGTTCCCCTTATCTTTACCCTCCGTAATATGATTCATTAAACGACAAAGAGTGAAACTTTTTTTATAATTTATTACAATCTAAATACAAGTTTTTTAAGCCTATCTATTTTTGTATTACTTTTCTAATCTTTAAATGTAGGTTATTTAAAAAATGGTGACCACTTAACAGTACTTTTCAGTGATTTTTTGTGATATCTCAGAATTTACGTTCCTTATAAATACACTTCCGTATTATTATTTCAGTTTCACTTCTACATTATAAGAAACCATATCAGGCAAAACGCCACCAATATTACATTTTATTGGCGCAAATACTGCTTTTTTTATGACTAAAAATAGAAGCCATGCATTTCAGACCGCCAAAAATTGCAAAAACCAATGTCGGTAAAATTGCCATAATTAAATAAATAAATTTGTGAAATCAAGATATAAGGTCCTGCTAGTACAGTAGTTGTTATTGTATTTACGACAACTGTTTCGTATATTGTACATAATTGGAAACACAATGCAAAGGTAAAGGTAATACATAATTCATGGGGTTTTTCTCATTTTATAAGAAGCTACAGTACCTACTAATTTATAATCTAACTTTAAAACATTTGCTATATCTTTATGTATGATTAAGATGTTTTTCTACGTATTGTTATAGATCTTATTCAGCAACTACAAAAAATGTTATAATAATCCTTTAATATCATTTATAAATTGTCTTTCTGTATTTGTGAACGATGTATGAAATACACTACTTTTGTAAGAGAAGAAACAAAAGGAAATTTCGATTTATTTCATTAACAGCACGAAATCCATAAGCGAGATCCATAATTTAATTTACGTATAGAAGTGAAAGAGAGAACAATAATTCACAGGAACGGGGACTAATAATAAAGTTAAATTTACGTGACTGTATATTTCCAATTTTTGTGAAAATAATTATTACAAGGGGCTAAAAATAGTAAATGAAATAAATTTCTATCATTTTTAGATTTTTTTTAAAGTTCCATTTATTCTTTTTTAAAGAAAAGACAAAGGTACTAGTAGACCATGCAGCCAACTAAGACGTTTGGAACAATTTCAATAACCGGCGATAACAAAATGACGGCCTTCTGTTATAACTATTATTATTCATCTCTAGTTATAACCACAACGGGGATGATTGAGGCGTTTCAGAATTGAGGGTCAATGTCATTAATTTCACTTCACTACACTTACACATCATACTATTTCTCAAATTTGAAATTGCCGCGCATTTACGAAGTCAGTCCTCATAATTAATAAATAAAGAGTTTGACATCGAGCATTTGCTTTGAGAATGCCTATGTTAATAGTATTTGAATTTATACTTGTTTTAATTTATTGTAAACATACGTAGAATAGACTTTAATGTCGTTTCTTTTTACAGGTAAGACTAGTAAAATACTTTCATAACTGTTTTATCTCCATCTCAGTGTAAAATTTAATAAATAAACGTTTACTTTTTCAGAGAAACTTAGTGTTGTTTGTTCTACATAAATTAGAAAAAACATCGGTGTAAATAACCTTGTATATGTATCACGTAAAATTCCACCAAATACTGGAAAATAATGGATTGGAACACTGGACTCGGATTGGATTGACTTGGATTGGACTGGAAAATATGTTGTCAAATACTGGAAAATAATGGATTAAAAATAAGGATGACAGACTAAAATCGCACCAAGCACCTCATCAAAGTTTGATAATATTCTTGTTTTTAACAATAACAACCGTCGTTATGACAACTTATTGATCAGTAATGGCAACCTTTAGTCAATCATAAGTTATGTTCGGATACGTTGCTTAAGCGAAACATTTTTAAAATATTAACAATCGAACAGATAAATGAAAGAAAATATAAGTGAGAATAATTAATTAGGATCATTTACAGCTATAAACTAACATTCCGAAGTAACATCAAATTTTTATTTCATTAAAATCGATCCCCTCTAACAAAAGTTATAGTAATTTGAATGACACGCGGCAACTTTAGTTTGTGCTTAAATGCGTTTTAGTCTTATTCGAGAATTTAAAAAAATGGATTGATTGAAATTGAAATGACACAATATAAAATGTTAATTGTATATGAATAATAAATAACTAAATACCATATCTAAATGAGAAAAAAAAATGGTGATATTAAATTTTTACACAATCATCTAGGAATTTTAGGCGTTATATAAAAGTCATTTTGTGGAAGTAGGTAGTGAATTTCAATTATAATATCAATATGTCACGCGGAACGTAATATTATTTCATTGTAACTACGAACTTATTAATTTTAATAATTAATTATAAACTTAATAATAAATTATAAGAGACTCTTCAAGTATCGCGTAAGTATTATTGGGTGGTTCATGTTTTCTCTATTTTTAATTATTATGTACCTAAGCAATATTTATGTATTTTCGGGCTGAGAGCTGTGCTTTACTTTTATTTCTGACAAAATGATTAAAATTTTGCTTACGTAATACTTCGACGAGCCCGGATTATAAACAAAAAGTAACTGTATATATATGTCTGCTTAGGTACTTACTCATTACATTAATACTTGTGTTGTGATGGCCATAGAGTATGATACTAAACACTTGTTTCTGTACAAGAAAGGTGCCTTTCAAAAAATGCTGCTTTCTATTGTAGAGCATATTTTGTAGAATACATATAAAACGGTGAATGTCGTTGACAACTGCAGCCTTTTATTAGTACTATTACTCTTGAATACAAAAAATATGGATACAGCTTCCATCTTGAAAGTTCTTGAAATATGTGCGGTACTTCTTCAGGAATAAGTTAGAATATGCCTACCTATAATTTCACTCTAAAATCCTATCAATAAAATTGAAACTTCTGAGACTTTATTGAGACCAATGATTTAGTAGTTTTTAGGATTCGGTTAATAAGATAAAAATCATCTAGTTAGCACCAATTTTCAGAATCGTGTTGGAACCTATTTTTCATCTCTGTTGGAACCTAATGCATGACGTGCGCGATAAGTATAACCATAAATTATACGAGTGATATAAAGAGTTGTTTTAAAATATCATTCAAACTACGATGAAAAGACCAGGATATTCCAGATTGGTGGAAGGATAACGTGGTGCGACGTAGACTATAGATAAATCTAAGCTCTGATACGGATGGCGGTCAGAATAATTCTAAAGAAATCGCAATTGTGAAAAGTCAGAGACAGAGAGCTGGAAATAAAGGCTCCAGCTTTGACTAATAAAATTTATTAAATTCTATTTATACAAGCCAATGATCCAACACCGGCTTTCCAATCGGCGTTATAAGAACGTATTTCAGTATATTTATGCTTCCTTAATATTGAACTTAAAAACATTTCTTTATCCACGTTGTTATACAGGGATGAACATAACTTAAAATATGACAATGTACCGACATTACTCTCTGTAAACATAATGTTGTTATTGAGCTGAAAGAAATCTTGAACGATAACATATCTTTGCACTATAGGTGATGTTATCTTATTTTCAACGTTATATTTATACAGCTCCAGGCTACCTGGAAGGTCTAAATGTTGCAAAGCATTTTTCTTTATTTTATAACCTAGGTACGCAGATACGGCGTAATTATAGAAGTCAAAATCTGCGTAATATTGAAAATAACCACCCAATAATTCGTAAAGGGTTTCATTGTTTGATGCTTTGTGATTAATTTTTGCAAACGCTACGTTCCAGTTGTCGGCAATGAGCGGCTTCAAATCCTTCTGTAAATTTGAAACTGGAGGCAATATTCTCTTTTGTTGCAAATAAAATATAACCGACACCATAATACTGTACTTTGTCCAGTTATTCTGTTCCGATGTAGTCAACTCGTGAACAGTCGCCCAGATTTTAATAACGGTTGCTAAATCCAACGCGCGCTGATCTAAATTCAGAAGGTATGCTATCACTTCACTATTCTTCAATGCTAACAACGGTCCATTTATCACATCGCATTCTATTCCAGTTGGAATGTGAAAAAAAATTTAAAACAGTATGTAAATAGCCCCGTTTAACTTTAAACTCTCCGTAGCGGTCATATTGTTTGAGAAATTTATGAGCTTTTGCGATAAAGATTTCTTGTTCAGGGATTTCTGTGTGATCGCCTCGAGACACATAATAATCAGTGTCGCTCGATCTCAAACCTAAACCGATGACTGACGATCCGAAACGCGTTAACTTGCAACCTGGAAACAAATTTGTATAGTCCCTTTTTTTTTTTCCTTAGAAAATATTTTGTTTTTTTAAGTTCATATAAAGTAGTATTTTACAATAATGCACTTGATGTTAATTTTAGATATAAACAAAAATGGTAACGAAAAGGCATTAAATGCGTAAATGCAAGTATGTAGTGAACATGCTGCGGATGCTCTAAGATCTTTACCTCCAGAATTTTTGTAACATTCCAAATTTCTGGTACAATTGATACAAAATTTAAGTTTTAGCACAACAATAAAACTTTTTATAATAAGAATTTAACTGTATAACGTACCAGGCCATTTCTTTTGCAATGTTTTTTCTAACTCATCATGTACTTGATCCATAACCGCTAATTCTTCTTTTGACAGTCTTGCGATGTCCATAAGTTGCGCGATTTGATTTTCAAAATCCCCCCACAGGCAGACAGTCGTCGTTTGTAGAAATATTATGCAGAACATGTGTAATGTTAAGAACACTGAGATACAAACAAAAGTAATGATTCAAAATAATCCGTTAATTTCAAATAAAATTCATTTTTGTTTCATTGTACTAAAATTACCATTTCAAATGTTGCGCATGGTTCTAAAACTGATCAAAAATTTTATAAGATCGAGGAGCAGCTCGAGGTGTAAATGTCTATTATTGTCTAATCCATATGTGATATATCTTTACCATAAACCTCATATAATACTCAAAGTTTGAGTACCCGATTAACTGCATTGTTTTCTTAATACATATAGTAAAAAAAGTATTTTCACTGCTAACAGTAGGATTTCTGTTAGTTTTTAGGATTTCTGTATGTAGATTCTTGTAATATGATTATAGGACACGGTATGAAGACAGACACAGATAGATATGCACCATGCATCGCTGATCGACAGCTATTATCATACATACATTTGAACTCACCCAATAGGACCATTGTGCGATGCACTTATCTAAAAAAAATAAATGACCGACCTGCACTGACGATAAGGCAAAAAATATACCGATAATGCTATTCCACATTTCTATTGTTAACTAGCTTAATCCGATTATAATGTAGTTATTTACGTAATATAATGTTAAATTAAGCGTTTGAATTATACGCTGATAATTTGTATTAACATTTAAATAGTCAAGTCAATAGTGAAACAAATAAAACGTATTTTTCTTCTCAGTTTATCAATCTTTTATAATTAGTATGTATTATTGAACTTTAATCAATAAAAGATCGCAGGTAATTAATAGGGAGCTTGTAGTGGAATATTGGAGCCAATGTACTCACTAGTGACGGGATGATTGGTAATCATATCGCGGAAAAGGACCGTAAACCTGCGATTTATTCAGCTAGGTTCTGACCACACTCGTGGAGTATTCTGCGTACTCTTGGAACAGTACCCCCAAGAGTGCGAATATGAATCATGACCTTATTAAAAAAAATATTTCCCTTAGTATAAGTTGATTAGTTTCCCTTCTAATATATTTATTGTAAATTATCGATAATCATTATATTTCATTTATATTACTTTGATCGTTAACTGCACACTCTTTAGGCACCTTAAAAAGTAGATAACTCTGTCAGTTCAAAATTTCGTTTCGGTTCGAAAATACAGGGCTGTATTTAAAAATTTAGGATGAGAAATTAATAACTTTTTCCATCACTTTTATTCGAATTAAGTAACTGGATAAAATCCTAGGAATAAGAAATAATCAAAAGAAGTATGATTAATTAATGCAGATTTTGGTATCATTTGTATGGCGTTCATTACAACTTTTCAATTACTTTCATCAAAAACGATGCGTTTTTTTTTTTTTTTGACGGCGGGAAATGCATTTACGCGCTACCCCTACCCATTGCATTAGTGAGACCGAGGTCCCCCAATGCAATGGGTAAGGGGGCACGGAGGGACGAGTTCCGTGCCAGTGTGGGACTCAAACCCGGGCGAGAGTCGCCCGGGAATACCCAGTAAAACTCACCGGGGCCGTCCACCGCATTTGGGATGGGGGCGACACGGGGTGGCTTTCGCAAGCACCGCGTCGCCCCCTGCGGCGAACCCACCAGGCCTCGTCCGTGCAATGGCCCGGTATGGATGGAGGAGAATACTTCTCCCCCACCTCGTAGCCCGTCTCTCGAAAGTCATCAGTCCGGGGGGCAGGATGTACTTCCTGCCCCCCATTAATTTAATATACCTACTATTGAACAACGCAAATTGCGAAGGGTTGCAGACTGAACCACATGTTTTTCCACTTGTGTGCAAATCTGCAAATGGCGCGGCCGTAAGGTTTTGCTCTAATTTAGGGTTACTATTCTCGTATGTATTTCTGTGCAGCAGTTGTTCTATGCAGGTTTCGGGCGCCGGGTCCTGATGAAGGACTGTTCATAGCTTACCGAGTTAGGACTTATAGAGTTTTACAATTACTGTTTATTGTTACGTGAAGCAATTATGTGTATCTTTTTAAGTCGCAATATAATGTGAGATTGAGAAAGATACAGGGGTAAGTTAGAGTACAATAAAAACGAAATGAAAACAAAAAAAGTGACCAATAATATTTTTATTATTATCACGCACGCAAATATACTCAGGTACATTTATTGTACACGAAAAAAAAAAAACATATACGTTCCGTTTTTACAAACCAATTTTTTCGACCATTGAACGTACTGAACTTAACTAGGATATAATAAAAAAGCGAGATTAAATACTTATTAAAGAAATTAATACTTGCCCCATATATCTATTGTGTAGGTTTCAATAATTACTTATAATAAACTGAGTCTGAGAACAAAACAGTCGCAACCATAGAATTAAAACACACAGAATGGCAGTCGTACACGGAGTGAAACTATTCCAAGTTGACATTTAATAAAGGCCACGTTACGTGCTGGTAATTAAGTAGTTTTGTGTCGCTTACACAAACATACAATACTTCGTTTCTATGTTAAGGTATTTTTTTTAATTAAACTATTACTTATTACTCTGTACCTGCGAAGAATGTTCGTTTCCTCTCATCACACATTCTGCTTATTGCTCTCGCACTCGCTCATAGTACGGATACTAACATAAAAATTTTGATTTTCATGTTGTTTTAATTTTTTTTTAAAAGTAAATGTGGACAAAACAAATATAATTTTAAATTCAATTGAGGTTTTTTTAAAACGAAAAAAAAAAAAACATTGTTATTTTTGATGATTAAGCTTTTTAACCCTTTCAGGACCATAAGTAGGCAGAGAGTAAATATTACCATACAACTGTTTCTTTTAGTTTTTTAAACATAGAGTATAGGGTAATCACAAAATGATGCATTTGTAAGTGTCTATCTCTTTTAGAGTTTTGTGGGAAACATTTTTTGAATATTTTTCAAATTGAAATTCAAATATTGTTATAATTAAATAGACAGCTGCCAATTTTACAATGGGAAAAATGTTTCCCCTGGCCGTGAAAGGGTTAAACGAATTTGAACAAATAAATCACTTAGTCGTTAAAATCAGCTAGAGAGTTCTAGATATTTCGACAGTCAATTATACAAAAAAACGACATCCCTTTACTGTATTGTGTAAGTTATTATTTAAGATTACATAATAACATACAGGTAGCTTTATTATTTTATTTTTTTATTCCTTTGGTTCTTCCACAGTCTGAATGTATTTTCAAAGCGATTTTTATTAATCTTCGCTTTATAATTATTTTTCTTAACTTTATTATTGGAGGTGTGCTTCGCTTTCCGCTGCGGATCCTCGACACAGCTCTCTTCTATTTTTTACCGACTAATATTTTAGTTAAAAAACTCTCACTGTCCTCCTCATCGTAAGCTCTATTTGCATATTTTATATAATTCAATATACGTCCGTATAATTTATCAGAAACCATGACGGTGCAGTTCCTGCAATGTTCGAAAGGATCCTGAACGCACATTTTCGTGTCGAGACGCAAGGGTTTATAAATATTCGCTCTAACATTATACCTATATCCGTACAACACTGGTGTGGTGTTGTAATTGAGAAAATCCTTTTTACTCACCGGCTCACCAAAATACGGTGATATCACGTAATTCTCGAAATCAAAATTTGCATAGAATTTAAAAAAATCACCTAACAAACATATAGAGCGTTTCCTGGTTACTGGTCTCCGGTATACAGGTCATATCGAATGCCGTATTCCAATTATTCACTACATACGGTACAATGTTCCTCTGTAAATAATGCACCGGAGGCAGAATCGATTTCTGTTGCAAATAGAACAACACCAACAGTGTCAACGCATAGTTGGGCAACAAATTTGTTCCGGTAAGTTTGTGAACTTTCGACCAATATTTGACGATGATCGCTAAATTTAACACCCTAATGTCCAATTTTAGTAAGCACGCAATAAGATCACTGTTCCTGACACCGGCCTCACTTGAGAAATTAACATCACTGTAACGGTTCGTTGGTCCATGAAAGAATTTCACTATAGGTACTTTCGCTGTTGTTATGGCAAATAATTCACTGAAGATATTAGGGTATTTATAAAGTTCTTGTTTCGCTCTTAACACACAGTCGACTGGATGTTGGTTGAACCAATTTTCTACATATATGTCTACATCACTTGTTTTTATTCCTAAACCTGTCACTATTGAACCGAATGGAGTCACTCGGCAATCTGTAAATCAAATTAATTATTATAAAGTATGTACCTACCTGTAGTGTAAAAACATCAAGGATGGACTTTATTTTATTAATTTAGACGAACAGACTGTATTGTTAGATTTAAGAGAAGTAAAAAGTTTTATAAAAAGAAAACATAAGCAAAACGAACATGCTATAAAAAACGAAAAAACAATAAAAGATCACAAATAAAAGGACAGTAATAACAAGGTCTCTGGTCATGCCAGAGGAAAAAATTGGCAGTGAATTAAAAAAAAAAAAAAATCAAGCCAAATACTTAAAAATGTGGGTAGGTGGAGATTTCATGCCTGATTAAGTTGCAACTATCATGCAGATGATGAAAACCCCTTCAAAGTGAGATGAAAGATAAATCACATTTCGAGATCAGCAAGTGTATCCAGAGCTTGAATAAAGAAAAATTAAAGCATGAGGTTGACCTACAAAACACACATAAATATTGTAAAACTAGCAATGGTTTAATTTTCAGCATTCTAAGGACAGCCATGGCCTATTCTCCAATATAGATGATACATCACAATGATAAATTCCCATCTCATCACCACTGCTTATCAACTTTATGAAGGTTTCCTAATAAAATATCACTATGCCTTAACCCTTTCCTAACTTGCGGTATTACATGAATACTCTAGTGAATTCCAAATATTTCCATTGTAATAAATTTTTGTGCCTCAATGAGAAGAAAAATTATTTTACCCTTAATATTTTTGTTGAACATTTTGTAGTTTTGTTTCATAACTGTGCTAAAAACTATGATTGAAAAATAATTAACCGTAAACATTGTTAAACATAAAGCTCCCGAAAGGTAGTAATTAAAGTAAAGGTAGATTACAGAAATAGTAGATAGAAGGCTACTCAAATCTCAAAAAAGTTTCCACAGAAGCTAAGTAAGTAGTTAGCAAAGTAACATCAACCATATTAAAAAAAAGTTTTTTTTTTTTTTTAATAGGGGAGTTGGCGATTTTTGAGAAACAGGTTTATACATTGCATTATGGTCTACTTTATCTAAAATATTAATATTTCGATTAAAAAACTACACTAACGTATTTTATTTAGCAATTTTACAAACATTTTGACATTTCCTAACTAAAAACACGTCAATCTGTAATGGGGTCTGGAATGACGTCACGGGAATGACGTGCAATCAAAAGTTTCGGAAATCTCCGGAAAAGCTGGACGGATTTTGACGGGTCTTTTTTTGGTAGATAGCTGAAGTTACTCCGGGTACTTAACCCCTTGAGCAATAACCTTTTTTCTTTTTTTTTTTTGACGAGGGGAATGCATTTACACACTACCCTTACCAATTGCATTAGTGAGACCGAAGTCCCTCAATGCAATTGATAAGGGGGTGCGGAGGGACGTCCTTGAGCAATAACCTGGCGTTTACGCCAGCTTTCCATCGTTTTTCTGTTGTCTCATTTTTATGGGTAATCGACATATTAATTAGGGTTCCGCGTAAAACAAATTAAAATTGAATAAAATCCGATTCAATGCACAATTTTACGGAAAAGTGCTTGAATTTATGAGATATATTTTTACTTTATTTTAGTACTAAAAACTAGGTAGGGTGTTCCTTATAAAAAAAAATTAAAACACAGTGAATAATATTTGAAACATGGGAGCAGCCGCGGTCACACAGCTAATAAATAATATAAAATGTTAATTGGCTTATATTATTTAAGTGCCAGTATCACTAAGCTGAATGTGTTTACAATCTCATGTCATACCACCATTTTAAATCATATTTTGGTCAAACGTTATATTTATCTGTATTTTAATTTAAACAAAAAACATAAAAGACATCTATGTATCTCTCTGTTCGTTAGTTGGCTTATAACTGCAGAACCACTATACCGATTTATGTTCTTTTTTAATCCTATTAATGGTATCTAGTAAGGAATATTTATAATGTTAGGTAGTATATATATAAAATATGAGGATAATAGTAAATGAAGCCAACACAAAATTGTCCGCCATTGTATGCTTTGTAATATTTTAATGAAACTGAGAAAAAATTAATAGATTTAAAACTGTAGATAATTATAAATAATATGTATTTTAGGAACAAGGAGTTCCACGCCGATGGAGTCACGAGGAAAACTAGTTCTTTTACAATATATAATGTTTGAGAACAATATCACCTGGTTTTAAGGGATGATGTGGGCAATATGGTAACATACTAAATCTAGAGGTAGAGGGTCTCAAGTGAGTGATGCCTTCGGAACACACCTATTTGTGCTCAATGACATATTTTTAATGCGATAGTGGATATTTTAAAATGTATTTACACAATGTTCATGTAAAACGAAAATTCAAGTTTATTATCAAATTTAAAGTGATGCCTTTTAACATTAAATCCAGCCAATACAATATACTATAAAGCCATTATCACATACACCTACAATGAATAAACAACTATCCATTCATAGTATGATAGTAATTTCTAAAGATATTAAGTGTTATTTATTAAAATTATATCTACTAAGTCATAATTTACTTTAGAAGGCATCATAATCAAAGTTCAGCATTTATTGTTATGTGACTAATGGCTGCAACATTGAAATTCTATTTCTCAAAAATATAAATGAATCTTTATTATTTTCATTAAAACTAATTTTTTTTTACAGTATAAAGCACCATGTAAATTAAAAATCTGCCAATAATGTTCATACTGTCAACACCCTTATTCTAAATAAAAAATAATAATTCTCAGTTTTTTTTCATATAGCTGTTAGGAAATATGCTAAACTGATTGTAAATTTATGTAGTTTAACAAGCAATAGACATCTCTACTATACAACTCATATCTTACCCGGCCAGACATTCCTCAACACCATCAGTAAATCATGAAATAGGTTCACTAAATTATCAACCTCCCATCTAGTGAGTCTTATACATTTCAATAAATCATTAACTTGCTCTTCAAAACTACCCCTCAAGGAGAGCTTTGATGTATCTAATATATCTGAAATATAAAGAAACATATTTTTGTGATAAATACTTCTCTAGACAAGTCAAATTAAGTTAATAAAAAAATTAAGAAAATAAAAAAACAATTCAATATAGACATACAGATACACTGATTATTTTTCATTGTCTCATTCTGATCAAAAATAAAGAACTTGTTAATGTTTTGATTTTATCCTAGAGAGTGTTAAAAAGATATAGAGCATCTCCTCTGCCTCTTTTAACTAATTTATTTTTAAATGATCTATACAGACTCATTTGTAACATACTTAGTTGCAAATGTTAAATGTCTGCATTAATGAAGCCTGTATTTACTTATTATATTATTCCCATAAAGACAATTACAATTCAAATTTACTTCTTGCAATTAAGGCCCTGATAAGGCCCTTATGATCATCAAAGTACTACCACCAGTTCAGAAAGCGACCCAGTCACTGAGACAAACCGGCAAGAAACTCGATCTGGTTTATCGTATTTTACATTTTTAATGGGGACTTTACAACTTATAGTTAGAAAGTTTTTAGTAGATGCACAGAGAAGGGTGTTTTAGATTATAATAACCTTTGCAAATTAAGACTTGCTTGACATTATGCCTGAACTTATTGTCCGGTTAAGTGCTTTGGGGCAATGAAAGACAAGCCTATACCAAGTGTACGTTACTTTCAATACTGCCACTAATAAATGGTTTTGAGCTTCTTCTCGAATCTCGTATACATAAACCCAATATGTATCTGGTGTTGGTAATTTATTTAAAACGTTTATAAGTTCCATTGATTTAATCATACAAAATTACCTACCTTGTGAATCCATATTAACATGCAATAACTATATAAAAACTTTTAACATTTCTTTTATAAAGTCACAGATCTGTATTGTTTGCCGTTCATGTCGGACAATATTTTATGTATATCATAGGGATAGCGATCTAAGAGCGATTAATAGAAGAATCGATCTTTTTCACTAAGAGATTTTCTCTAAATTAATGAAAAACTCTAGAGATTGCTTTGTGGTCAGTTTCTTTGTGGGATTCAAAATGTCAAATTTGTAAATGTGTAAATTTTGTATACAATTAAGACGGTAAACAAATATTTTGTCTGATGGTAAGTAAATATTTACAGTGCTAGTGGGACGCTTACTACATAAAGAGAATTTAAGGTGCACTGCCAAACACAAACTCTCTTCACTTTATAACTTGAATATTTTAATATCTTTTTCTCCTCAGTCTTTTAGTCTAGTCCTTTTCCTCCTTCAGCCTTTTTTTTTTTTTAATTTCTATTGATGAGATTTATCTAAAATTATTTGGAAAAAAGTTTTTATCGCAAATTTTCAATAAATTAAGATTATTGTCTAATTTCTACTAAAAGAAGAATACTAGTTACGCATTAAAAAAAACCAGTTGAAAAAAGATCAATTTCTAGAAACCGATCTTTTAGATCTCGATTTTTTTTGTGAATCGATTCATACAACTTCAATTCGAATTGATTCTAAGATCATCTTTTTCGTAACGCTATGTCATACATCTACTTTTTTTCTTATTCTGTTCATTCCTTACTATATAGGCAAAGGTACCAAGACCATGCATCCAAGTCGGATGTTGTATTAAAGGTTTCTTTTTTGGTTCCATTTATTCCTTTTTAAGGAAAAAACAAAGGTACTAGTAGACCACGCAACCAAATTAAACGTCAGGATCTTTCATTATTAATCTGTTAGAAACATTATCAATAAATAGTAATAACAAAATGGCGGCCTTCTGTTATAACCACAACAGGCATGATTGGGACATTTCAGAATTCACGCTACGTGTCATTATTTTTATTTCACTACACTTGTACATCATACATTGTATCACGTAAAATGCACACAAAATTACATAATATATAGTTAAATACTGTAAGATAATGAATTAAAAATAAGGACGGCTACTGGACAAACCAAAATCGCGACAAGCATCTCTGTATCAGAGATATGTATAATTTGCACGTCACTGGTCAGTCAATGTTTAAAATCGATGTCGAGCACTGAATCGATTTAGAATCTAGGAAATAACGATTTACTGTTTTCTGGATCTATAAGAATCATAAAATTATTTATACTTATTACACGTAACTGCATCTCCCACGAAAAAAAAAAGGTTTTTGCCAGTCTGTGAAACTTGACCGACCTTTTTCGCCACATGATCCACTTTTCATCACCAGTTATCAATCTCTTGAAAATATGTTTCATTATATCTCAATAAAGAATCGAAAATGAGTGCACGGTTAATTAGGATTTTTCGTGGACGCGCGGCTAACATTGGCCCCGCACACACTCTAGGTTCCCCTCCGGTGGCGGCCCAAGACCTGCTTCGTTCCCCAACTGGGGAGGATCTTGACACCGCTGCTAACACGATACAGTGACTGAACATCCATTAAACAATACATGCACAACACTCCTGCACATGGACACGTAGGTACATGGTCCTGTAATTCTTTATTATTGTTAAATAAAAAAGTTAAGGCTTAGGTAGATCCATATCACTTTGGTAACTAGCACAAGGCTAGTTACTGTTTTGCGGCTGAGTGCCTGAGCATTTGCCCCAAAAGTCACGGTGAAGCTATAAAGGCTCTTCCGGTCAACGGCGTTAGTGAATTAGAAAAAAGGTAAGTGTTTGAAAAATCTTCGCTTTCTTTTAGCACCAAAGATAATTTCAGGCAAATTATTAGGGTTCCACGTTAAATATTTAAAAAACAAAAACTTGTAAAAAAATACTATTCAATGGTCAGGTTTACTGGCAAAGGCCTAAATTTATGAGAACATCTTTGCTATATCTTACTACCAAAATTAAAAAAAGAACTCATGAAATTGTGTACAATATACAATTCAATGGATAAGCACCATCAACCACCACCACATTACTTTCCAATGATTAGTGAGGAATATATGAAATACGGGCATACAGCTAGGTACAAATACAATGCAAGAGGCGACGCGCTGCCTGCGAAAGCCACCCCGTGTCGCCCCCATCCTAAATGCAGCGGACGGCCCCGGGAGGTTTTAGTGGGTATTTCCGGGCGCTTCATGCCCGGGTGAGTCCCACACTGGCACGGAGTTCGTCCCTCCGTGCCCCCTTAGCTATTGCATTGGGGGACTCCGGTCTCACTAATGCAATAGGTAAGGGTAGGGCGTAAATGCATTCCCCTCGTCAAAAAAAAAAAGGTACAAATACAAATTATTTATTTAAGTTATTAAATGAAAAACATTCATTAATGCTTAATTTTTTGCTTAAATTAATTCATCATATGCATAATGCATTGTCCAATACGGTAATGTAACCTGCCATATTTGTGAGTCTCGTCAAACTGAGAAATATGCAGATGAGATGCAATTTAAAGAGATTACAGAATATAATTATTGTTTCTACAAAAGGATGCCTTATTATTTTGTCCTTTGTCCAATATTTAGAAAGTTTTGAAAGATTTTGCCAATGCTATAAATAAATCAGAAAAAAGCGTTTAATATCATACACATGAATGTGGGTATCCAGATAAAGATTCGTATTGCTTTTGTAGCCTCGCGCCCGCAAATTTTAATACCTATTTGTATCTGGTCAGAATATCGTACGGAACCAAAAGGGAGTAAAAATCAAAAGCCGATTTGTTACTTAATATCTACTAAGTGAAATTAGGTAGGGAAACTAGGATTTTCTGTAAAAGGTATTATAAATAACGTTTTGCCAATGAAACAAAAAAAAAGTTCTTGTACAAACTAGTGATTTTTAACCTGTTAGGAATAAGTAAAAAGAAAGTGAGTTGCAAGTTTTTATGTAAATTTAAAATGATAAAATTTCCAAAACCTTAAGAGGTTAACTTCAGTTGAGAATAAGTATTGCTTTTTATTTCGGTGCTTCTAATATTTGGTTAAAACCGAGTAGAAAAAAACACAAGTATTTTTTTTTTTAATAGAAGGGGATAACATAATAAAAATGTCTAATTTTATTCCAAAAAAAATATATAAATTTTTAAACATTGTACTATTTAAAAATGTATTTCTCATGAACACCCGATACAACTATTAAACTATGGATAATATTTAAAAAAGTAAAACTTAAGTCAGGAGTTAAAAATTAAAAAAAAAATATGCATTTTAATGTCAAAATTACGTACTACAAAAAATAAAAAAAATACTATCATATCTTAATATGATTCAAGTTATTACAAAAAGAAAAAAAAAACTTAAGAAAATTATTATAGACCGATTCAAACGCAACTCTATGGCGGCTCGGATCATTATGATAAGAACTCAATTTTACGTACAGTCGTACGTATTATATATATATATATATATAGGAATTTATTATTGTTTTTTAGAACTTCGTGAAAGTTTTGAGTTTTGTTATTTTAATGTTCAATCAAAATCAATCAATCAATGAAAGAGTTACCTTCCACAAGTAGTGTAGTATAAGGAGGAGATACAATCTTTTGAAAATTATAATATTATTTAATAAAATAAAAGTTGTGTTTTCTTCAATTCAACGGTCAAATGCCTATAGTTTTTAGAGTTTAAACTATATTTCTAGAATCAATCCTATAAGTAACATCTATATAATAAAATCCGCGTACGTTTCATATATTCTTCACTGCGTAATGTAGTTTTTAAATAATCATTGGAAAAGAATGTTTTGATAGTGCTGTCCATTGAACTGTATTTTGTCCTAAATTTCATGAGTTTTAATTTTTTCACGGGACTTTTACGTACTAAGATAAAGGAAAAATGTTTCTCATAAAATTAAAACATTTTCCAGTGAACATGTCAATTGAATTGTTATTTCCCGATTGCAGAAGGCACTCAACCGCAAAAAGGTAACTAGCGCAATTATTTTCGACTCGACTGTACGTACTGGTACGAGCACTCACGGCTAACTTCAGAGCCGCCATAAAGTTTGGATCGAACTACACTTGGTTAAATTTTACATACATAACTATAAAGTCGTCGTCCTATAATAGTGTTGATACAATAAAACCACACCACTATCTGTTTTTGAAATTAACCTGTTTTTTATATTTCATGCTACGTAGCCTCGTCTTCGCTGGAAACAGTGTGTGATCTGATATCACTGGTTTCAGACACCTTTGAAGTTTCTACGGTTTTCAGACAGTTAACATTATTATCTTGCGGTTTGCACTGACGTCTAAGTGACTCTATAACCCAACTATACACATCCGTTGTAAAGAATTTGCCAAATTCCCTAAAAGCTTCGACGTCTCCATTGCCCAGTCTAATCGAGATCACGGAACTTTTCGGATCGTCACAGTATATCATCATCAACTGAAACTGTATATTCAACGTTTCCTTGTTGCACTTCAGTATCTCCTCCGTTATCAATTCTTGTCTCTCTTGAAAACCGACTTTATTGTAAGCTTGTGAGTACTGTCTACGTTTCCATATCTTCTTTGTCAACGAACAAATATATTTCTCCTTTTCCTTTTTAGAGTCCGGATTCAACTTTTCCTCGACTTTACCGAGCTTAATCTTTAACATGCTCTCGAATATCCTGAACACAATAGCCCTGATGACTGATTTCCATTCCGGGTTCGTTATCGCCATGATGTATCGTGGGAACAAATTTATTCTAAAATCGGGGTGGGATTTCCCCCGGGCCAATTTGGGTTTCTGGAGTAGAAGATCCTTGATGAAGTTCAGATAGTTGTTAGTTTTCTCCTTTTCATAGATTCCGCGGGCGAATTCGAAATGGGTTTTGATGTCGGCAGCCATTCTCACTCACTGTTACAGCGGAGGCCACATTATGACATTGCTCGAATGGATCCTGTATGCATATCGACGTGGAAAACTTAAGCGGCATCACATAGTTGTTTTCGACGTTTGTCTTATATCTTTTGAATGCTGCCGGAAGTTGTTCCAGGTCCTTAAACATATCCTTCCTTATTGATGTCCCTAAAAATGGGCAGACCACCATTTCTGCAAAGTTAAAAGTCGAATAGAACACAAAGAACCCCCCGAGGAGCTCTGCTATAGTTTGCTTATTCTTAATTGGTGGCAGATGTTCAATTTTATTCATGAATCCGGTGTTCCAGTAGTCGACGATGATATCGTTTGCCTCATCCCGTTGTAACCATTCCACTGAAGGTAAAATACCGACAGAAGTCTGCTGCATGTAGAATATCACCATCATTATCAGAGCATAGTTGGTGAGTTTCCCGGAGCCCGAGAAGCCTTGGACTTTGGCCCAGTACTTGATAAGGACTGCCATGGGCAGGAGTCTGGGGTCAGCGTGGAGCAGGAAAGCGATCAGCTTGCTATTCTGAGCTCCGAGGGGAGTTTTGAAGGTGAGATCGCAGTTGGTCAACGTCGGTATGTGGAAAAACTTAACTATAGGTGTGTTCGCACGCGGTATCGATAACACATCACTGAACACGTCAGGGTATTGTTGGAGAATCCGCTTCGCTTTCTGTACAAAGTTCGGGTTCCCGTTGCGGTACTCTCGCGGGATGTTCATGAAACAATCCGCATCACTCCACTTCACTCCCAGACCGGTCGTTATTGACCCAAACGGTATCGCCGTACACCCTGCAATGATCAAATATCAAGAAATTAACGGTCCTATTACAGAAACAAAAATAAACTAGCGTTAAACATGCTTTTTACAAAACGGTAACTTAAATTTAAAATTGTTGTAATTGAAATTTTTTTTTTAACGGGAGTTTAATTTTTTTTGTAACAACATCGTTAATGTTTTATTTTGCAAAAATCTTTTATCATAGCCCAAAGGCTTTTTGTCATTTATTCGAGCCCATTGTTGACATTCTCGATTGTGGTTAATTTTTTTTTTTATTTTGAGTGGTGTAATGCAAGAATAAAATTATATAATCTGCTGATTCCATAACCTTGACTAACAGAAATCGTGTATAAAAATTAGAGGGGGCAGCTAGAGTAAATGAAGAGATGGTAACTGATTGGGATGTATGAAAGAAGAAGACATACTGCGCCGACACCAAGTGAGTTGGGTACAGGACATTAAAAATAAAAAAAAAACATTTTACATGGTGTCTCCTCAAAATAAATGTCAGATTTTTGTCTGTCATGACTGGAACATTAAGCTGATCCGTTTGAATAATCTGACAGGCTCGAGAATTTCAATATGGCGATAGTTTTTGCATTTCAAAAAACTCGCTACGAGGTTGCTTCACTTACGAATCGTCAGTCTTTACAGCGGGAGCATTTTTAGGGTTTACTTAGCACATCCCTTCTGTATATCTGACGCGGTCGAATAAATTTACATTTTTTTCTGTTTCCTACCGTTCCGTATGGCCTCCCCCACCACTCAACTGGGCGGATAAACATACGTTTGATATGTGAGACACGTTGGGCTATCTAAACTATCAATATCTGACACACTTGAGTATTGCCCTGTAACTGCTTTTTTACGTGTTTAACCTGCAAAATGTAACATTTAACATCTTTGGCTCTACTACTATAATAGACCATATCAATCAATTGGATATCTTTAAAATACAGTCTCCCGACAATCGTGTTTCGTTTAATTAGGGATATTTATAAGTATATTTCATTCCGTATTTAACCATATATAAATGTACTATATATATATATATGTGTGTGTGTGTGTGTTTATGTATACACTAGCTGTGTGTCCGCGGCAGCGTCCGCGTTTCATATATTCTTCACTTCGTTTTAATTTTTCTATACGGAATCCTATTTATTTTTTTAGTACTTTGATAAAATAAAAATATTTCTCATAAATTCAATTACTTGCCCGTAAAACTGTGCATTGCATTGGATCTGATTTAATTTTTAAGGAGCTTTCTTTTTTTTACTTGGAGTAACTTAGTAGAAACTATCTAACCAGAAAAAGTTCCGTCCAGCCGTTCCGGAGGACACCCGGAACAAACAAACAGACAAGTTACTCCGGGTAGATTAAAGATAATAGAAAGGGTCTTTCCGGTCCTACCGCCGCCGGGCGTCGCTCCCCGTGACGCCCCGGGCAGGCGGCGGTAGGGCTGCAGCGGGTGTCCCCGGCGCTCCCCACATACATCTTTGGGCATCTCTAACTCGCCAAGATTTTCTCCCGAATTAGAGATGCAAGTGAAAGGCATTACCTTAAAAACTTTACTATTAATTTTCGAAAATAATTATGGTTCCGATGAAAAAAGTAAAAAATTCAATGCACAGTTTTATTTTATCTAAGTACTAAAAAATGATCAGGGTCTCGCGTATAGAAACAATTCAAACGGAGTGGAGAATATAGGGAACGCGCAAGCGCAGCCGGGGGCACGTCTGCAGCAGAATGTAAGCTGTCAACCTGTAAGGAGAAGTAAAGCAACACACGACAATACAACACGAACCCGGCCACTGCGCCTGCAGCACCGACTCCACGTCCGTGTAGAGAGCGCCCAGCGCCCGGATGTTCTCCTGCGTGAGCCGGATCGCGGACATCACCGTGTCCAGCTGTTCGTGGAAATCACCAGAGAACTCTATCTTGGGCACTTCCACCGTTTCACCTGCTGTATACCCAAAGGACGCAATATGTGATTCTGACTCTTGAATTGCGATACGTGACACTCGTAGTCCCGAGGATGTGACTAGGGTTTGGAGAACAATAAGAGGAGAGGAGAGTGGGAAAACGTAACAAACCAACAATAATACAATTATAGAGGACAGTGGAAGAAAAAAAAATAGTTATTAACACTAGATTTACCAGACCAGTCATTTAGACTGGTCGTGCAATTTCAATTCAAAATTCCTACAAAATATTTTTTTTTTTTTAACAAATGAATTTATGACTTTTGTTGCTATAATTAGAGAACACGTTTTATAAAGTAAATGTTATTTTTTATACATTAGTAACAAATATAATTTTTGTTATTGACATTTATACCAGTACCAGTCAAAATGACAGGTTGTGTTTTTATTAAAAAATTTATGATTTTGGGAGAATCATGAGACCGTTGCAGTACATATAGCACAGAAGCGTCTTTTGTATCTTTCTTTAACGTCTTTTGTTTTCTTTCACTATCGTCATTGTGTTGATGACGTCATTTTGATAAGCATATTTAGAAAATGCAACTAACATACCTCAGGAATGTTCAGATGTAAAGAGTGAATTATGTGATAGTGATGGTGATAATAGTAGTCCTATTGTCGAAAGTGACGATGAGGAAATTCCTGATGAAGACAATATAGATCAGTCAAGTTCGAAAATATTCTAAACAAACGCACACGACGATGTATGCGATTCCCTTCCAGTTCTGAAGATGAATGTGGAAGTAACATACTAAATCAGCAAACTGAAATTGCTTCTGACGGAACTATTTGGACGAGAATTGAAGAAGGAGGTATTGCTGGTAGATTACCACTTCATAGTGCTTTCAAAGATGTGCACGGGCCAACAGCACATGCTAAAAGAAACATTTATGAACGGGAATCTAAGTAGTGCGTTCCTATTACTGATTGACAACCACATTTTGGAACATATTAGAATTTGTACTGAGTTAGAAGCCTCTCGAGTTTTGGGGAAAAACTGGACAATTACGCAAGAAAAATTGAAAGCATTTCTAGCAATATTATATGCACGTGGAGCGTACGAAGGAAATAATTTGTAGCTTCATTATTTGTGGAATAACAAGTTGGGACCATCATTTTTCTCTAACACTATGAGTAGACGTGATTTTACAGAGATTCTGCGATACATTCGTTTCGACAAAAAAAATCAGAGGAGTCAACGTTTGCAAACAGACAAGTTCGCTTTAGTCTCAGCAGTTTGGGATAAATTTATTGAAAACAATAAAAATTCAAATCAATTCAAACCGGGAGCTTATTTTACCGTGGATGAGCAACTATTTCCATCAAAGGCCAGATGCAGGTTTACTCAATATATGCCAAACAAACCTCAAAAATTTGGTATAAAATTTTGGTTAGCGTCCGATGTAGAGACGAAATATGTGGTAAATGGTTTTCCGTATTTAGGAAAAGACGAGACACGAAATGCATCAACCACCCTAAGTGAATTTGTCGTGATGAAACTTCTTGAACCATATACCATGAAAGGTAGAACTGAAAGGTAGAAAACTACAAATATTTGCAATAAATGCAAAAAAAGTCTATGCGGAAAGTGTACACGCAGCAAAATCTACACATGTGGAAATTGTGAGCAATAAAATAACAATTAAATGTTTTATTATTTGACAATGTCTATAAATCCATTTATCTATTATACTTAATATTGTTCAACTTTATTTTTATCCTTTTTAAGAGTAAATATAGACTGGAAACCACAATAAGCCTTATTTCTAATGCACCTGTCATTTTGACTGGTTTGGTACAAATAGGTATACGTAAACTGCTGGTATATCTAGTGTTAAGCTCACCTACATGTAAACCCTTTTTATTTTGAATATCTATATATTTTAAAAGAATTAATTAACAAATAAAAGAGATGTGGCGTCGTGGGACACCAGGTAGGAACGAAGTTCCTTCGGCTAATGTAGAATCGACACTATTTGCAAAAAAAAAAAAAAATGGTCTAATCTTAAATAAATTATCACGCGGTAATAGAGAGAGAAGGGATGAGAGAACGAAAAGAAAGAAAGAGAAAGGTATTATACACTACTCGCTTGTGTATACGAGTGTCGCGCCCGCGCACGTCTCATTTAACGGTTTTATTCCACGGACTTTTTCTTACGGTTTTACTATCGCATTTTTTTCAGTTCGGTCGTGCAACAAAATCCTTATCTCCTCCAAGCCTGGCGTAAGGAACTTCCTTCCAAAAATAAACAAGTGATCTTTAAAAACTTTGCCAAAAAAGTAATTACTCCTCATCTAAACTTACTGTTTGCTAAAAACTGTAACCACTAAAGTTATTCATACAAAAATGGCAACAATGAATTCACATCGGGACAAAACGCATAGAAGTACTGTGATAATGTAACATTTATAGATTGAAAATCAGTTAATTTTAACGGGTTTTTACGCGTTATCTTTGGTTTTGTCTTCCTATCCCGATGTTTCGGCTGGGTTTCACCAACCGTGGTCACGGGCTGTGATACTGTTAGTGTTGTGTGTTGTGACTATAATAAATATAAAGACCAAACGGGGGTAGTTCATCAAAATACCCCTCAACGCGTTAGGCGACGCCGCGCACCGCCAGTCAGCCCGTGACCACGGTTGGTGAAACCCAGCCGAAACGTCGGGATAGGAAAACAAAACCAAAGGTAACGCGTAAAAACCCGTTAAAATTAACTGATTTTAAATATGGAACAAAACGCGAAAACTTAAAAAAAATTACATTTATAGATTGATCAATATTGTATGGCGGCTCCTAATCTTTTTGCCAATTAAAATGCTAGTTATAAAGAGATAGTCACCTTTTGGTGTATTTTTCGGAAACTCCCTCTTAGGTTGTTGTCGGACATTGTTGGGCACTTGTTTCCCGGTAAACAGTTTAACTGTAAGATACTGCCCGTATATGCTGAGAGGGGTGGTGGACCTGGAGGCTGCGATCGCCTCATCTTTGCTCGGGAATGAGAGTATAGCGAATTTTGAGGTTAGACTCTCAACGTTGACTGAACCGAAGGACGTGAAGGCACGTATCATGTCACTAGTCTGCGTGTACACCGGGAAACCTGGTACCATAATATAAACAATATTTGGTGGGAATTAAATCTCATGTACCGGTTGCTGTCTTTAACCCTTTCACCTGACAGCTATTGGGAAAAGGGTAAAAATTGTTGTTTTAATTTATAATTCTAAACAAAACCGGGAAACCTTTTTCAGATTTCTAGGTACTATTTCTAGGGCTTAATTATTAACTAGCTTTAGGACTTTTTATGACAGTTAATTTATACCACAATATTAAAAGAAAACTACATAATATGTAAATATTCTAACATCTCTCAATATAGAATATTCCCATTCGACACCAAGATATTTGGAATCACTTGATATAAATTAGTACCGTCAGTTATGAAAGGGTTAATTAACTTTCACTATTACACTCACTAGAGCCAATTTTTTGATCCGTACTCAAAGGTTCACTATATACATTTGTCAATTTTACTATTACTATTACACAAACCAATGGTTATAATCACAATGCGTTTTTTGATGACAAAATCTACTATGGTTAAATTTAGCAATAGTTATTTATGTTGCCAGTAAAATGAACTGTATAATAGAATACTTTTGATTCCGGTTCAATTTTTTGTATAATCATTCCGAGTAAAATGTGTCGGGGTCCATAATTCGAGTTGTCTAACAAACATTACAAAAAACAAAGGGTCGAGCTACTCTCGAACATCTGTGTCCATTATTATTTCTTGTGATAGTTTTGTAATGATATTAGCTTTTTTTATTTCGTCTTGTTTAAAATACTCTTTGATTTTATAATTTAATTCTTGAATTACATATATTTTACAAGCCAAATAAATATTTGTACGAACTTGATATACTATACATAATGGAAATTCATACACAAAAATATTACGAAAAAGATAATAAATGGCAATTTATTAATACGTTGTAATTATTTAACAAATTATTTTATATAAATTAATGTTACATAATGAAACTTCAAATTATCTACTTCAAATGTTACACAAAAGCAATGAAACAGCTGTTCGCACTAGAGTTAGCCATCCGCCATCTTGCTAACCCGACTGAGCTGAATGGTTAAATTTTTTAACAAATAGTCACACTTTTGACAAATGGTTAGCTTAACTATGTTTCAAAAAACGCATCAGGGCATTATATTAATCGTTTGTTACAAATCAGACCATTTCTCGAGTTGACTATGGATCAAAAAATTGGCCCTAAGCCTAATGCACGGGACAGCTAATGTGTGTTTATATCTGGTAATTTGCTGGTTGTTTGCTATATAAAATTTGTTTCATTTTTTGCAAATAAAATAAAATATTCAAGGATGTATTGGAAGGGCAAAATTATGATACTATATTCCTTCAATTTATTGTTTAGTGATTTGCGAGTATCTATCGAAGTTGCTTCGGTACGGGCGTCCATACTTGACTAAACTCAAAAGAAGACTTCAGTCATCCCCCATACCATGTACGCGGTTCAAACCGGGCGTCTGTTATGACTTTTAAACCTCAGATTGTAATTAAATATGTATTTCATGAAGTCTGTTATTTTCATTGTATTAAACACCAGAGAAATACCCTATGACTGTTATCAGTGGTTTTAAGAAGTGTGGAGTAATATAAAAAGTAAACTTGTAACGATGTCATTCCCATCCTAATAACCTGAGACGCCTCTTAGTTTTGGTAAATAGTAAACATTCAGTTGTAGAATACTTATCGGAATTCATTAAAATTAACAAAATCACACCCTAAAGAATGGTAAATAAGACTTAAGTACTAATTAGTAAGATGTTAGTACTAGTTACATGAATTTATCTATATATCTTCATAGTTATGATGTCCTATATGTTTGTATTTCCACACTATCTCTGGGTATATTTTGTTTGCACACAAACACTTGATTAATTATATACATGTGAGTTTTTGATGCCACTTCTGTCTATCATATAGTAGCTGTTATCTTTAATTCAATAACTTATCTTATTGGATATAGGATATTGTGTAAATATGGTAGCATAATAAACATTTATTCTGAGGTGCCACAAAAATTGCATGAAAAGTTCTAGAAAGATTGCCACCATCTTACTGGAGTGTTGATACATGATTGAACTTCAGCATTGGCGGTAGGATAAATAGAAGTTAATTTGCTTGTCTTATTACTATTCCCACTCTTTACTTTGTCTCTGGCACCTTTAGCAACTACATATGTGACATTGGCAGAATGATGTATTGGCCTTTATAGGAAAAGATGAAACCTGTAACGATGAGTTTGGTGGTTGGTGGCGGCGTAGGGTCATGTAGTGCATTCTGTGCGCGGTCTTGTTGCGCGACACGAGCACGCGCTTGCGGCGACGCGCGAGAGCCGCTCGGTGAACCAAGTGATACCGGCTGCGCTACCTTCGCGTCCATCTCTCATGGATACAACTGTGCACCTGAAACGTCCAATTAAACAAAGGCTAGACTACTAAAAACATATACCCACATACCATGCCGATAACATCAATGACAAACCTGTGCTGACTTCGACTGCTTTTAAAAAATACTTTGGTTCTAATAATCCTTGGTTATTACCAGCAGTCAGTATTACTCCATTATCTGACTCAAAGAACTTCAATCCTTCATTTAGAGCTTTAACCAGATCGATATAAATCAGCACTTGTACATTCTTCCTTAAACCACTTATCACTGATACATCTCCATATGTACCTTTAGCTAGATGTATATGTCTCCTTTTCATACAACTTAGGCCAAGAAGTTTTATTTGTGGCCAGTTTTGTAAATATGTCCCATGTAATATGGTCTTATAAATGGGCTAAAAAATCATTAATGGATTTAAATTATACCATAAGTACCATTTCAGACACAAATTAATACATTTTTGCTTGCAAATCCAATTACAGTTTACCCCTTTCATATATTGTATTAAATGGAAATGCTCTCTTTGGACATCTCTCATAAACTTTGTTACATTAACTTTTCTACTGGGATGTGGTTTTTAATAAGAAATGTGTAGTAATTTAATAACACAATGAAAACTCCAGGTAATCATATGTATGAAGAAAAGCAGGTTTTGATGTTACATGTTTATTAAAAACCACAAATACACTTACATATCAACGAAAATTAACGTTTATTAAGAAATTATTAAGAAATTTGTTTTTCAACATACAATGTATGCACTTTAAGTGCGATTATCCTGACTACCAACCGCAATATTGCATGGGAAAACATATTGCAGAAAAATGAACAGCTGAAAATGCAAGAGAATGAAACAGAAGATAATATAGATGTGGAAACTGAAGCAGGACCATCTCATGATGAAAGACTTTAAGCTCTTGAAACAGCTCTCAAGTGGTTTGAAAAACAAACAGAGAGTGATATTATGAGTTTACTTCAGCTGAAACGAATTCGTGATTTAGCAGCAACTTCCTTCCACTTGCTGCGATCCTGACATACTTCTTTGACTTTCATAAATACCTTCATACATGCTCTTTATTTCCATACTTTTAACCTGGCCTTTCTCCAGAACCTTCCTCAATTTAATCAAGATACATTCGCCTAGGACGACCCTTACCAGCTTGCCCTGTCACACTCGCCTTGTAAATTTGTTTCATCAATCTTTTTTCATCCAGCTCTCAATATTTCATCATTCTCTACATATCCATACCAATTAAGCATTCCTTTCTCTCTCTTTGTCACTACATCCTCTACCACACCACAATGTTCCCTTATCACACTGTTCCTTACTTTATCTATCCTTCTCATGCCAGCTATACTTCTTAGACTTCTCATGTCTACTGCATTAATCTTGCTTTCATGTTTCTTCTGTCGAATTTCTACTGTAATATATCTAGAGTAGAAGAGCATTAAAAATTACTTTCTACTAAAAAGCTATAAAATACAGTAAATTAATTTATAGTCACATTTTTTTGTACACTGTATTATAAATATTCACAAAAACAACAGGGTATATAAAATTGGGACTAAAAAAGTAATAAATATGTTTACCTGTAATATAGGAGTCAAATCAACATCAGTAACTTGTGCTATTGTGTGGCCTTGATTTGCTTTGATCTCCAAAGCCTGTGAATGACTGTTTGTTCTTAGTGTATACCTTTGTTTTTCATTATTAATAACTACTCTCTCTATGTCTGATTTGTTATATTTTCTCGAAATAATTTATGCTGGAGTATTTGAGTGACATTCACATACCCTTCTGGACTGGAATAATGTAAAAAAAAATCAGTGCAGTATTCAATGATTAAAGCAATAAAGCAACTATGAACTTTTATGTTTTAAAGTTAACTAAAAAGATAATGTTAGAACATGGAGTAAATCAATGTAGATTTAATGTTATAAGCTTCAGATTGCGTGCAGAAAATATTATGATGAAACTAGCTTCATGATAGGTTATTGTTCTAATACAGGCCTGGCTAGATACCAGTTTCAAGTGTCACCATGTATTTATCAATGTACCTATTCTGACACATGTATTTAATATATGCCTTTTTAAACAAGCCTGTATCTACCTACTAGAGTCTCTAGTGACATTACCATTAATATCTGGTAAGAAGGTATCTAAAAGCATTAAAAAACAGTATTATTTTTTTAAATCTTTACCCTTCTTGTAAAATTTTTTTTAACTGTTAAAGCATTAACCTGGCGGTTACGCCAGCTTTCAATTGTCAATTTTTTCTTGGTATTTGAGCGATTAAGGTGTAATAAATGTGTAATAAGGTGTATTATTGTGAAAAATAAACAGACGATTTTTTTTATGACTACAAGGAGGGAATTAATTTCTTTGGTTTTATTGTGAATTACTGCTAAATGTATAAACATACTACCAATTTTCTCCCATTAGTAAATCTTTTTATAGTCTTTGTTCAATAACATCTGGTGGTTTTGCTTTGAGTGTTGTATTAGTTTATCTATAACGTACTGTGTTTTGAACTTCTTATATTTATACATACCTAATACATAAACCTTCTTTTATTGCTCCGTGCCGCAAAAGCCAAGATAAAGATTTACTCAATTGGACGTCTTTACGATTCCTGTGAGCATTACAAGCGTTTCAAAGAGAATTACAATAAAAAAACAATTCCCGACTCGTCTCATACTTACATCTAATTGATCAACAATAACAACATTTATATTTCACGCAGCACAGTGTGTACCTCAAATTGATTGAAAAAATGGAAAAATATGCCAATGAAAATTGAAATAGTTTGTGAGCAAACAAAAAATCAAAAAATTGGAAAACAAAGGTACAACAAGAATATGGCTGTCGTCACCACAGAACACAGAACAATATTACTCCTACCGGAGTCGTCACAAACATATAGGTATTTTTTTTTATTAACTTGTTTAACGGCTTTGGGTTCAAGCCTTTTTGAGCCCGTAGTTACAACTATAGATAATACACTAATACTGGAGAGTTACACCTTACAACACACAGATCACTGGACAATGTTGCCTCAAAGGTAATCTAGTTTGTGGCTGTAGCAAAGCAAAATGTTGCTAGAAAAATAATCAATTCTCTTTCAAAATTGGACTATGTACAAGTCATTATTATTGATCTTTGACTAGAAGTACCTAGTCAAAGTAAATTTTACATGGATGAAATGGTTGGATATAAATACATAAATATTGGCGGGTGTAATGAAAAGTAGGACTAAAATCAAATAATTAATAAAACTGGTTAATAACAGATACTCGTTGGGTTGTCCGGAAATATATAACTTTGTTGTTATTCTCCTATTTGGGCTTATATATTTTCATGTAACATTTTCTTTAGAGGAATTTGCATAATTATTAGAAGTTTGTAAGGAATACCTAAACAAATAATATACACGCACCTTTTGCCATTGAACACTCACAATATTGATCTCCGCCAGCAGTAATACTGTTCTGTAATGTTGATGATCTGATGGATGACTGTAAAAATGCCATGAGCAGTTATCTAAAATACAAAACAAACTAGGTCAATATTAATAACAATAACGTGCATTATCGTTAGTTCAAATTGAAGTTGATTAAAGATTTCGACGTATTTCGGGAAAACCCCAATTTACCAGTGTAGTATTGCCCAGTCTGGTGCAACTACCTTGTAAAAAAGTGAAGCTTGAACATGTACTGGAAATAATCGCGGTTATAGCTGCTTTACTTTAATACCTATTCGACTCTATCGCAACCATTGACATAGCCGGCGTACTTGTTTGTTTTATTGGTGTAGGGTTCGATTACAGGTTTCAACTTTTTCACAAAGAGTATAAAAACAAAGAAGGGACTTCCATTACAAAAGGTGATTATATTGTATGATAAGTTTGTTTGTTATAAACAGTTTAATTTTAATTGATTTTCAATTAAGTTTAGTCCTAGAAAAATTATCAGTTTATCCATTTATTAATAATTCCGTCCGCATCGTTGAATGCAAAGCATTTTTTTTTTCATAATATTTAGATTTCGTGTCTATACAGATTGTATCAAGGGAGGTTTCTTTTTAAATGTAAAAACCTTTTAGATATTTCTTTTTCTTAAAAGATTATTTTTGTTTATTAAGAAGATATTGTTGCTTAGTAATTAGTAGTTTAGTGTCATTCGGTGTACATTAGAGCGGCCATGTACAGTCTTATTCTGCTTCGAGATTTCGGATCGAAATATCGAATTAGGACTTCGAACGCAATAAATGCATACAAATCATAGACTTATCATAAACATACAGTAGTTTTTTCCGACTGTGCGTCCGGAATCTCGCACGGGGAAAAAACTGTTTCGAATACATCTCTATCATAGATTTTGTACGAGTCGCATCATACATTCGTTAATTCCGTACGGAACGCTAGTCAATTAGCAAGTTTTCTTCCAGGGTGATGACTACCTCATATGTGTATCTCTTTTCGTTTACTTTCCTCTTATTTTGTTAAATAATTAGTCGAAAGAGGTTATAGATATCCAATAAAATTTGAAAAAAAAAAAAAATCGGGATTGCCTCGTAATTTGGTCCTTTAAATATTATATTGTCTGTCTTGGAATCTTTGAGTGTTAAGTGGTTGTATCCAGTAAGGGCGACGTATTTTATTCTTCTTAGCAAGATACAGCAACAATATAATAGCAAGTAGAAAATCGTAGTCCATTGATGTTAAAATGTTTAAACTCAATGATCATCACTCGTTGTCTCTCAAGTTCTCAACTGAGCCTTGTTATTCCGAACGGCAACAATGTGTTTGAAACATTTACGGAATCCCGAATCGATATTACGAATGGAAATCCCGAAACGGAATTCCGACTGTATGTGGCCGCTCTTTAATTGTTTTATCAAAAGCTGTATTTTATATTCATCCTCCTGATTCTGTTGTTCCCTTATTTATTTTATTATAAATAGGTATAAAATTTACAAAACAACAAATACCGTTATAGGTAATATAAAATCAATAGGTAATAATCGATGTTTAGAATACCATCTTTACTCTATTACTAATCATAAACAAGGAGCATAAAATATCTCTCCATATGTAAGGTAATTGGGTTTTTAAAAGGGGTATTTGATATTGTACTTTAAACTGTTCGGAATAAAGAACATAATCATCAAATTATTAAGGTTTTTGTACGAACAAGTTACGTTGCGTGTTGTACAAAATCAATGATTTTGTATGGAATAGACAATAAGGCATAGAGTTAGGGTCAGCTGACTTCATTTTTATCATTGGTCTTGTGATAAGTTGTGCTACTCCGCCATTCTCGGTTCGTCTTGTCCGTCTTTCTCGTCCTGTGAGTTAAATTTTATATTTTCTAATAAGAATTTATATTTTAACTTTGCTTTGGCTGGTGTATGTGTTTATTCTTGTGAAAGTATTATATATTTGTTAAATTTCGGTAAGATTATTTGCGATTCTGCCACCCATAAATTCAATCAATCACTTATTCGGTTATAAATGATCAGTATTTTACAGTTTATTCAATGACCTTTTGTTTTTATATTTCTCTGTAGGTTTGGTAAGATATTTATTTCGTATTTTTAATGTATTAGTTCATAATTCACCAGTTATAAATTAGGGTCTGATTAAATCATGTGACAGAATATTGTGCCGTATATGATAATTTTACAAGTTTATAAGAACAGGCCGTAGGTGATGATCATTATCAATCTATTTATATAATCGTATGTAATGTTTCAATTCTGTTTTAACCTTTACGAGTTTATTTGATTATTTATAGCTCAAAGATATTCAATGCAACTAATAACATGTAACATCTCTCATAGACCTATTGGAATCTTATCAATCATGTGATTTTTAATTTTATGAATGTTTAATGCTATTCAGACAGTTATCCTTTTATTTTTCACTTCCTTGAAATAAAACATACTGAATTTAATTCCTGTTAGAATGATTTTCATTTATATTCTTTTGGAATTGTATATATTAAGAGTAACAATTCACATTGTTTAAATAAAATATTGTTTAATTCAGAATTAAATATTCAGAATACGGTCTCAATTATATTTTTTACTTCATTAAATATATAACTATCATGACTGTTCTATAAATATCTTATTTTTTTTAAACATTTTATCAGACAAATAAAATTGTGTACAAAATGGTTATATGGTATACAGTAGTTAATATTTAATATGTCGATTATAAAAATGAATCAATAGGAAGACAATAGAAAAACAATGGAAAACTGGCGTACACGCCTGGTTAGTGCTCAAGGGGTTCTTTACTATCACTTAATACATTCAGTAAAATATATTCTTAAACAGTATTAGCAGCAATTTCTAAAGATTGGTTGTATTGTTGTAAAATGGGAATTTTTAGGTACTGTATGTAGTTTTTTATGTATGTATTAATTTATAAGGCGAGGGTGAACGGGCAAGTCGGTAAGGGTCGACCTAGGCGAACGTATCTAGACCAAATCAATCATGTCTTAAATAAAGGCCAGGTAAAAAGTACCCATAACCGACGAGCATGTATGAAAGCGCTCATGAAAGTAGAGGAAGCGAAAGAGGTATGCCAAGATCGTAGCAAGTGGAAGGACGTAATCTCTGCCTACCCCTACGGGAGAAAGGCGTGATGATATGTATGTATGTAGTTTATAAGTTCCTGAAAATGCAGCACATTATGTGGTAATTATGTATTTTTGATCAAATCATAAAGAGAGGTAACCTTTTGTTAATTTTTTGAGGGTTTGTTATATGCACCCTAAGATATTGATGTACCTGTTTCCTGTAGTAGTAGTCTTTAGGCTTATCAATGTAGTCCCTCCAAGAAACTCCACTGGCTAAATGATATCGCAAAATACAACATGGACTAGCTATTTGCACTACATTAGTAGACAAGTCTTACACTACTTGTCTCAGTAACAATTATAAGGTTTTATTGGATTATTATGTCATTAATATTCCAAAAATAATTTCAGCAAAAGATCTGTTCAATTGGTTTTAAATCATGGAATTAGTACAGAGATTTCTTGACCTGTTCAACGCAGAATAAATCTGTTTTTACAGAACTAATCATATAATAGCCAAAGTAATGATTGTCTTTTTTTTGTCAAAATTCTGGCTAATACCATATTTAGAATTTGTGGAAAATTTTGGTGTTCATTATTGCAGTATTTATAATATTTGTTATGAAAGTCAGATTTGCTTGGAATTCAGTTATATGGGTGTTGCAGACATTGAAAATATCTGCCTGACCTGTTGTTGACTTTGATTGATGGTTATGTTTATCAGTTTCCACTTAGTGACAGTGTATGTCAGCTGATTTAACAGATTCTGGGTTTCTGTTTCTTTAAGTTTTGTGATCTCAGGTATTATGTTATGTAATCAGTATTGAAATGTATAGTGACTGATGTAGAAGTTTGTAGAAAGATAAAATTCTTATGTCTTCGTATTAATATCTACTCTATTACTGATGTGAATAAAATGATTAAATTTCAAAGTATTTGAGATATTGACTGGTTGTGAGTCTGTATATGTATGCAGCTAAAGATATAATAATATTGTTGCTACATTCACCAAAACCTAAAACATTGTTTTAATATTTGTGTAGATATTAATGAATGTTTACTTAAATTATATTTAACAAGAATATAACAGTTACAACTCTGATTTAATTTACACTGGCAGAATCTTGAGTAACTTTTGTAATCAGTATTAACAATTTCTAATCATATATAATTTATTTTAACCCTTTGAGCACTAACCTGGCGTTTACGCCAGATTTTCTATTGTCTAATTTTTATGGGTAATCGACCCATTAAATTATTTCTATTTATTAAAAATAATTTGTTTTGTTTAACTACAGGCAGATAGAATAAATAATTCAAAATGGCGAACAAGGGCGGTTTGAAGACGATCGCCAATGAAGAGAATGAGGAGAGGTTCGGTTATGTATTTGCTGTATCTGGTCCCGGTAAGCTTTCAATATTCTTACTTGTATTTAATTTATTACTTTAATAAACGCTAGATTAAACCTTTTTGGATGGTAGCACAAAATTTAAATAAATTTTTATTTATAAGACTTATTAGGCGCCTTCAAGTATTGCATAAGCAAAATTGAGGTCATTTCTCAAAATAAAAAAAAAAACAATTTATTTATTTTAGTCCTGACATGGCACTTTATGAATGTCAAAATACAATGTCACGACTCATGACCGATTCGGAAAACTACAGTTGAGAAGACTTTTCAAGAAACTTGACATGGTTTTTTTAGGTTTTTGTTTAATACCTATAAATGAGTAAAGCATGAACTCCTCCCCTCATTGATGCTTACGTAATGTTTGAAAGGGCCTTTATTTTGAAATATTTATAAATGATAACTTTTGTTAATATTAATTTTTCAATTTTCAAACGGGTTTTTCTTTTTTAGCAAGTGACATAGTACATGTTTAATTTCTAGGTTAAGTGCATTTTGTTTGTTTCTTTTTGTGAAAGGATAGTAATTAAATGTTAATTGTTTAGTCGTAACGGCGGAGAAGATGTCCGGATCGGCTATGTACGAGTTGGTCCGTGTAGGGTACAATGAGCTCGTCGGTGAGATTATCCGTCTGGAAGGTGACATGGCCACCATTCAGGTTTGATATTATAATCATATAAACATGGTCCTAATGTGTTTCTTTGTACAAATTCGCTTATGTAAATTAAATATTAAAGAATAATTTTTAAGTAATATTTATAAAATTTAAAGAAAGCTGGAAGTCACAGGACATTAAATAGATGATGAGCATAGTTTGCGATTTACTGCCAAGGTGTGCCGCCTATCTTTTATCTGCCTATACTGAAAATCATGCTGTATCACACTTTACTTATTTAGTTTTCAAATTTAAATTAGTAAACAAGTTTAAAAAGCTTTCCAACAAAAATGTACCTTCATATTATTTTCCTCTTTCTAAATAGAATACAAGTAGACAAAGCTTGATATGGTATTGACAGAAAGGTTTATTACCGTCTCATTTTCCACACCAATCCACCCAATCTTGGGAGTGACTAGAGGTTAAGATCCTTTGAAAGGATTCTTCTAGAGTTTTAGCAAGACCCAAATACAGTAAATATTGATTAATTTGACAGGTATACGAGGAGACATCAGGTGTCACTGTAGGCGACCCTGTACTCCGTACAGGCAAGCCGCTGTCCGTCGAGCTAGGTCCAGGTATCCTGGGCTCCATCTTTGACGGTATCCAACGTCCCCTGAAGGACATCAACGAGCTGACTCAGTCCATCTACATTCCCAAGGGTGTGAACGTGCCCGCTCTCGCCAGAGAGGTCGATTGGGAATTCAACCCTCTCCATGTTAAGGTACCTTTTTTATATTAGGTCGGGGAAAAGTTTGTTCGCATTTTATATGAAAACTTAAGACATTGTCTTATTCGACGAATTGAATGTAGTTTTTCTTCCAATTCACGAGAACAATCTAGTCTTAGAGATATACAAAAGTCATTGAAATCAGTTAATCTGTTGTGGAGATTTCATCAAATAAAGCCTCTCCTTACGAAAAAATATGTTTTTTTTTTATGTGAAACATCTATAGCCGCACGTAAAACCGATTTCTGGCGTGGCGACGCGTCGCCACGCTATATGATGGTATATATGGGTCATTCCACCAAATAAGAACATTTTACGGGGCGACCCTTGCGGATTATGTTTCAAATTTATGGAGGTGTTCTCTATCATAAGACAAAAATTCCCTGAGAGTTTTAGCTCTTAATACGCAGCGGTCTTGAAGTTATGATTATTTGAAATTTTGGAAAAAACATTTTTTTTCTACTTTTTCGTCAATTTTTCTGATATGATAAACATTTTTAAACAAAATTGACAAACATTGTATTTTGTAGGAAAAATTCTCAGCTTTTGAATGAAAAATATATTTTTTTTTTCATAAACTCATTAGAAGACGCTTAAAAATCGAACTAAAGCAGCCCAAAATTTTTCAAATTTGAATTTTTCTTCTGAAAGCTGAGAGTTTTTTACACAAAATATAGCGTTTTGCCGATGTGCATATTTTTTGTTTCGTCACAATTAAATTAAACGCAAATTCATTATAATTAAAATACTTTTATTTTTGAACTTTTTTGAGATGTGAACACGGTTTTAATGAAAGCATAACCAATTTCATCTTTTAAAGGCACAAAAGTGTGTAAATTTCTGCGTACTATAATTTTAATATTAAAGAAAAAATTGTATTACTATTCTGAATTATATTACTGCATAGTGAATTTAATTGTGACGAAACAAAAAAATATGCACATGTATCAAAATATCATAACCGCCAGCATGATTTTCTTAACCTTATAAACTAAACTCTTTACATTATAAAATATAAAAATACATAATTAAGGAAATATATTTTCTTTACATACATACACAGATATTTATCTATACAGATTAGTAAGGTTGTTAATTTTTAAAACTACATTTATGAGACATAATTATTGACATGTTCTAGAACACTCTATATACTCATCTACGGCTACATGTCTTTGTAATGTTTGGCAATTTGAGTCACAGTTACAGTTTTTGAGATGTTTTTTTTTTATTTGACTGCAAGGTCGGTTCACATATCACTGGCGGGGACCTCTATGGTATTGTCCACGAAAACACTCTGGTTAAACACAGGATGCTGGTGCCGCCCAGGGCCAAGGGTACCGTCACATACATCGCTCCCGCTGGTAACTACAAAGTCACTGTGAGTATGTTTTTATAGTAAAACCGTTTGGATATCAAATAATGGTGCTGGTGAATTTATATCTGTTGACTCTTTACTTATTGCCTTTCAGGATGTGGTGCTGGAGACGGAATTCGATGGTGAGAAAGCGCAATACAGTATGTTGCAAGTGTGGCCAGTGCGCCAACCCAGACCGGTCACTGAGAAGCTCCCGGCCAACCACCCGCTGCTGACTGGCCAACGTGTACTCGACTCACTCTTCCCGTAAGTGCCTTTTTTATACCAATCATATCTTTATTGTAAAAACTGTTTCTAATTTTTTTTTATTAACAGCACTATAGGTGCTATTTTACCTATTTACAGATGACCGTCATGTTATAGAAAACTAAAAGGACACTCTAATAATCGATACTTTAGACCTCGATTTTGTGAATCGATTAGTCAAACTTTGGATTGAATCGATTTAAAAATCGTTGTTTCTTCGGAAATTTCCTGTTTAGGTGACTGATAACATGTCCATGTCCGCGGTCCGGTCCGTACGTGTGTTAACACCATTAGATTAGTTCCATTGCATTTTATGATGGAAACAGTAAGTAATCGAGCCATAGCATGTTTGTGAATTGGTATTTGAAATTCCGTCGTCATCGTGACAGTATCATTTGAGCGTTAGCCTGTTCAGGCTCATGCATAGGTCAGGTACATATGTGATGTTTGTTTATTGATAATTTTTTTTGTTTAGTTGTGTGCAGGGCGGCACGACCGCCATTCCCGGGGCCTTCGGTTGCGGGTAAAACTGTCATCTCGCAGGCCCTCTCCAAGTACTCCAACTCTGACGTCATCATCTACGTCGGTTGCGGGGAGCGCGGTGAGTTTCTCTACCAGATTATTCTGGATTTTTCGATTATCAGACATATTGGCTTTTATAAAAGGTGGGTTTTATAATTTTAGTTTGGCCAATTTGGTAAATTACAGAATTTATATCATGATATGATGGTTGTCCTTTGAGATAGAAGACGGTTTCAGTTAACGGTAACTACTGACTTTTGAAACATTAATGATAAATTTTTTAAACATGTTGCTTTTCCTTTGTAATGAAAGTTCGCTTACAGCTCCATAATTTGTCTTTGCATAAAGCCTAGGTTTCTAACGTGGGCGATAATGACCCTTGTGGAAGTAGGAAACCCAAAGGAAATTATAGAAAAAAGAAACTGTATTCTTAAAGACGAAACAAGGGTGTGGGTGTGTGAGTTTATTGTGTTTATTTGGTGTTTGGTGTTTGGTGTGAAGGTAACGAGATGTCGGAAGTGCTGCGCGACTTCCCCGAGCTGAGCGTCGAGATAGACGGCGTGACGGAGTCCATCATGAAGCGCACGGCGCTCGTCGCGAACACGTCCAACATGCCGGTGGCGGCGCGCGAGGCGTCCATCTACACCGGGATCACGCTCTCGGAGTACTTCCGCGACATGGGCTACAACGTGTCCATGATGGCGGACTCCACCTCGCGCTGGGCCGAGGCGCTGCGCGAGATCTCGGGCCGGCTGGCGGAGATGCCGGCCGACTCGGGCTACCCGGCGTACCTGGGCGCGCGGCTCGCCTCCTTCTACGAGCGCGCCGGCCGCGTCAAGTGCCTCGGGAACCCCGACAGGGAAGGTGCGATACCACACCCATACCCATACCCATACCCATACCTATACACATAGTCACCTAATAAGAATATAACGTCAGCTATCTGCCAAAAAAATCCCATCAAAATCCGTCCAGCCATTCCAGAGATTGTCCATTACAAACACACAGACAAATAGACGGGTAAAAGTAAAAAAAAAAAATGATACTTTGGTATAGCTATTTACAGAAATATTTAATTAGTAAAAAAAAAATTTAAATTTTGACATTATCAAACGAACACTTCAATTTTTCACTTCACTTCACTTCACTTCACTTCTTAGTTTTTGGCCTTTGTAGCTATTGGCCACAATTCTGCCAGTGTCCGTAAGGTAGAGTCATGAACCAAGGAGTGGAAACTGGTAAACAAGACTATGGCTGATGATATGAAAACAAAAATCCTTTGACCTAGGTGATCAACCTGAAAAAGGGACAACACAAACATATAAGACAACACAATATTAGTAGGACAAAAACACAGTATTTACCAGTAAAAATGTTAGTAACATATACTATTTACAGTTTTATGTTGTTCATTTGTACATATTTACATAATATATAGTTCATTATGGGAGAAAAGGTGAAGAGAAGAAGACATTTAAAGGTTGTAGGACGAGGAACTTCAGGAGGGAGAATGTCATACAGGGAGTGACGCATCCTAGGGCAGGAGAAAAAGATATGGTTCAAATCGCCCTCGTCGAGGCCACATTCACACAACGAAGAATTCCTGATCCTGAGCTTCGTTAGGAAAACGGGAGTGCAGGAAAAACCCAGTCTTAAACGACAAATAGTTGACGTTGTCGCCTTGTTGGCCTTGGGGAACTTGAAGAACCATGGGATGGGAGGAATCTCAGGCTGAATGTCAGCATAATATTTTCCTTTTTCAGTTTTTGAGGAATTCCAGATAATATTCCATGATTTCACAAGTCGACTTTTGGCAAGCAGGCATAGGTCATGGGAAAAGGTTTTGTAGTGGTCTACGGAACCAATTTGAGAGGCAGCTTTGGCACACGAGTCAGCTGACTCATTGCCGGGAATACCTGAGTGACCAGGGACCCAGGCCAAGGTCACTTGTATATTTCGGTGGTGGCAGTCCAAGAGGGCTTTTTTAATCTTGAAAATTAAGGGAAATTGGGATTGACGACGGAATGGATTGGAAAGGATTGCCTGAAGGCAGCTCTTAGAGTCAGAAAAGATGATGGATTTATTTAAGTTATGGGACAATACGAACCGTACGGCTTCTAGGAGAGCCAGAGCTTCTCCAGTGAATACCGAAGTAGAGGAAGGGCATTTGTAGCTGAGACAAATTTTGGTGAAGGGAATCCATACTGCCACACCAACCGCACTGTCCGGAGCCATTTTTGATGCATCAGTGAAGATAGAGAGCCATTCGTGAAAACGCTGATCTAAGATGGTGTTAAAAGTTTTTCGAGCATCAACACACTCTTTGTCTACGCCGAAATGCAAAAGGATATTTGGGCGGTAAATTAACGCGTCATACGGGGTAAGATAAAGAGGATTGGTTGGGAATTGGACTACAGGGTTTGGAAGATTGGTGAATGATTTATAACTAAGGAGGAGGCAGGAAATTTTATCCGAATTGCCGGATAATTTGAGGAGTAAATCTAATTTAGGAAGGAGAGGATGGTTGGAATTTTGGACAAGCTTAAAAAGAAATCTGTCCGAGAGAAATTGTCTGCGCAAATTCAAGGGAGGCTCCCCACATTCTACCTGCATAGCATTGATAGGTGAGGGTTTCATAGCGCCTAGGATAATACGCAGACATTTGGAATGGAGTCTGTGGAATTTTTCTATATTATATTTATTGCAGGTACTAAGAAGAAAGGAACCATAGTCAAAATGAGTACGAATTATAGCGTTGTAGAGTAGTTTTTGAGAGTATGGGTGGGATCCCCACCATACCCCAGAAAGGGAACGGAGAATATTAATGTTCTTTTCACATTTCTGTCCAACTTTGGGGAAATGAGAGGAACCTGTCATTCTGGAATCCAGCCATATACCCAGAAATTTGACGTCATTGGATTGAGGGATGATTTCATTATTAACAAAAATTTTGACAAGAGGGATGGTTCTTTTTTTAGTGAAAACTACTACCGAGCTTTTGGAGGGGGAGAGAGATAAGCCATGTTCACCTAACCAATTAGCAAGGTATTCCAAAGCCGAGTTAAGGCGACTAGTTGCTTTCTCAACAGATGAAGATGAGATGTATATGACTAGATCATCGGCGTACTGCAATACCTCACAAAAAGATACTACAGTTTGATCGAGATCATAGGTATATAGACCGTAGAGAAGAGGACTAAGGACTGAACCCTGGGGTAGGCCTTTCCAGACAGTTCTAGGGGGAAGAAAACCTGAATCGGACTTGATAATGACTGATCTTTCCACTAACATGCTATGGATGAAACGGACAAGCTTCTCGGGTATTCTCAGCTGGGAGAGCTTACTCCTGAGAACCGGGAGCAGAACGTTGTCATAGGCAGCAGTTATATCAAGAAATACACCAACTACATATTTTCTTTTAATGAACGCTGTCTGGATGTCTGTAGTTAGAAGGCTAAGGCTGTCCATAGTGCTCATACCCTTCCTGAAGCCAAATTGAGAACGGGCCATCAATGACCCATTTTCAGCCAGCCATTCTAGTCTCTGTTTCACCAGATATTCAGCTATTTTTGCCATAACAGAAGATAACGCAATTGGCCTATAACTGTTTGGATCACCAGGTACCCTTCCAGGTTTAAGTATGGGGATGACTACTTGGGATTTCCATTGAACAGGAACAGTACCAGAATCTAAGAAGGAGTTGATTATAGTTAGAAAAACTGTCTTGGCTTTATCTGATGAATTTCTAATGAAGGAGTATGGGATGCCATCGATGCCAGGGGAAGAGTCAGTTAGCCCATCAAGAGCTAAGAAAAGTTCATTAGAGGAAAATGGATAGTCAAAAGGATTTTGTGACGGTAATAGAACAGGAGGGGATGGGATTGAAGCTAAGCAAGGTACAAAAGATGGAGCCAAATTGTCCGAAAAGGCCTCCAGCCACAAAGGTGAACCGTTAGTTGCCGTGTTTTTCGTATTGCAAGACCCTCTAAATCTCCTTATCTGTTTCCAGACAAGCGATGAAGAGGATCCTGGAGCTAAATTCTCGCAAAAACTAATCCACCCTTGTTTTTTTTTTCCTGGCAGTCAGCCTACGGAATTTTGCTGCAGATTTCTTGTAGTCTTGGAAACATTGAACGGACATAGATCTACCGTAAGACTTTTCAGCCTCTCTCCTTTCTGCTGCTGCCGCAGAACACTCAGAGTCCCACCAAGGGGTAGAAACTCTAAAGTCACCAGCTGGCTTTTTAAGCGGGATATGGAGATTAGCACAAGAAATGATATTGCCAATAAATGTATTGTAGGATGCAAGGGGTGAAGCGAATGGATCTATTGCATCGGAATCTAACTTACGGTCCAGAGCAGCTGAGAACGACGACCAATCAGCTCCTGAAAGCTTATATTTCAGTAAAGGGCAAAAGTTTTTGAAAGGAACAATGCCATTTGGAAGAAAAATGGACATTGATATAGGGAAGTGGTCGCTACCATATGTCGATGGCAGAATCTTCCAGGAAGTTATTGACATTAAAGAGGGGGAGCAGAGGGAAAGGTCAACGGCGCTTTTCAGATTTTGGGAAGGGAGAACTCTGCGGGTGGGTGAGAGAACCATCATTCAATAAGCATAAATTAGTATCATCAAAGACATCTAGTAGTGAGTGGCCAAACAAATCCGTATGGCTATGCCCCCATACGGTATTATGACCATTAAAGTCACCCATGACAACCATAGGAAGAGGAATAGATGAAAGAAGAGAGATAAGATATCAGGGATTATGGAGGAGTTAGGATATGGGATATATATAGATACGAAGGATATATCATAGACTCTAACACATACAATATTGATGCCAGGGTAGGCAGGAAGAGGGATTTGGGAAAATGGTAGAGAACGTCTTATAAACAAGGCGCTCCCTGCATACCCATCTGGCCCGTCGTCCCGGAAACAGGAATAGCCCGAGATCCGAAAATGGGATCCCAATCTAAGCCACGTCTCCGAGACGGCAATGACAGATGCTTGGAATTTATTTATTAAGTGGACCAGATCGTGCTTTTTAGATCGCACGCTCCGGGTATTCCACTGTAAGATGATCAACTGATCCATGGTGGGTTTTAAAAGATAGGAGTTGGGTAAGTTTTTGGGCAACGTTGGACGGTAGTTGTTGAGGATTCATTAAGATGATATCAATGACTAGGGAAAGGAGAGTCTGTATCATAGAGTCATTTTGCACACTTGTGCCCGGTTCAATTATTGCGCAGCCATTCGGCATGGACGACACAGGAGTGGAAACAAGGTCTCTATGGGCAACTTTATCATAAGACTTGCCCAGTGGGGCTCTAGGACGAGGAGTCGTATAAATAGTTCTAACCGACGAATGGTTAGGCTGAGAATGATGAGAGTGGGGTGAGATTTCAGAAACTCGTTTCTGTGAGGCTTGGAGTGAGAGTGAATGGGCGTGCTGTACCTGAGCAATTTCAGAGTAGGGTCGGGAAACAGTAGGAAATTGGGCACAGGCCTCCACATAGGAAATACTTTGCTGTGCCATAACCACTTTTATGGATCTTTGCCTTTCCTGCTCTGGGCAGGATCTATTAGTTGCAAAGTGACGTCCCAAACAATGAGCGCAGGATGCCCCTGACTCAGTTACTTCGCAAGAGTCACCTAAGTGTTCCTTAGAGCAACGGAAGCACCTGGGCTTTGACCTACATGCTGCTTTTGTGTGTCCATATCTACAACAAGCATAGCATTGGGTGGTAGGGAAGTTATATAACTCTACAGGAAGAGATGTATAGTATAGAAAAATTTTTGAAGGGAGAGATTGGCCTAAGAAAGTTACCACAACAGATTGGGTAGGGACCCATGACACTTTACCATCTTCAACATTTTTCCTACTCAGTCTTCTTGCCTTAATTATGTTACCGCATCCCGGAGGTAAGAGTGCATTTGTGGCAAACTCCTCCATAGATAAGTCTGTAGGGACCTGTCGAACCAAGCCCATTCTGGTAACACTAAAAGTAGGAATAGAAGCAGTGTATTTACAAAGTGCAAGAACCGGCGATGATATGAAATTATTTGCATCTTCAGCTGACGTGAATTGCACAGAGATTTTGTTTCGTCCGACTCTTTTAACACCCTCGCGATGAATATTTTGGAATTTGTGATTAGAAAGGAATTGCCCAAATTTAATTGGGCGGATGGAGGTACCAGCTGCAGGATCAGGTGATATGCGTGAGACATGCACGATGTAGGGCCCTTTTGTCGTTCTCCGAATATGTATTTATTGCGCCTATGACAAAGGACGGGTGGGTATATACGGTCTGAATAGAAGGGACAGTCAGGTCAGGGTTAGAAATATTTTTTTTCGCCGGAGTTTGAGGCTCCTCAACACACCGTCTCTTTAAATTTGCCCCGGAAATACCACTGGTACCCGTGTTAGGATATGGTGGGTCTGGAGGGACTTTATCCGGAGCTCGCGGCTCCGGATCTTCACACTCCATGTTCGAGGCGACTCACAAACACGCTAACAAAATAACACGTACTTATTTACATAAAACTTACCTGCTAACCACCACCAAACACATACAACACAAATCTACACAACACAGATCGATCACAAAGGGACAAAAAAGCCAAATATATTATTATTATGGTAAAAACACTGATTTCCACAACCAGCTAAATCGCTACCACAGACCACGCTCCAGTTCAATTTTTCACTTCACTTCACTTCTTATGAGAATGGCGACATGCGACATGTACACAATTCCGCCAATGTCAAGTAGATAACTAGTTTTTAGAACGAATGAAATTAGCCGGTGAGAAACTCTGTTTTGTTTCTGATAAAAATAGTGGCATATGTGATATACATGATTCCGCCAGTGTCAAGTGGTTAAAATTTAAACGAAGGAGGTTAGCCGGTTACAAATTCTGGTCTGTTCTATTGAAGTTGTTCAACCAAACTTTTCGTATAAGCTGAGTTATCTAAAACAAAAGGGACAACACAACATGTAGAATAGTACCACCGCCAGGCACAACCAAACAATAACAAGAACACATGCAATAATTAAAATGTAGTATTAAAGATCAAAATTTCATTTTGTTAATTTCTATAAATTTACATAGTATTTTAATAAAGGGGGTGTTTACTAATGACAACAAACATTTAATGCTAGTAGGACGCGGGATATTGGAAGGTAAAAGATCGTATAAAGATTCACGTAAATTTGGGCAGTTAAAAAAGATATGGTCTGGAGTGCCTTCGTCCAATCCACATTCACATATAGAGTGATCCCTTATCCTTATTTTGGCTAAGTGGACCGGTGTACACGCATGACCCAACCGCAGACGGCAAATGGTAGAGCAAACAAACTTACTGGGATACCTAAATTTAAAGAACCAATTTTTCAGTATAGATAATGTTTACTATTGGTATATGACGCCTGTATATTATATAGTAATACACCGCTTTATATTAGAAATAAATTTTATTTCTATTTTAAATACAAAATACAATTATAACAGTAGACATATTGTTTCATATATGTATAAACAAAAGATAAAAAGGAAAAGGAAACCAGTATTACCAGAGTAAAAAAAAATACAATAAACTTATTTAGGGTAGTTGCCAAATTAAAAACTAAAAATGTATGTTCATGAATTGAACAGCCCCTATTTATCTATTAGAAAGTATTTGCATATAATGCATATACGTGTGGGGGATGTAAACGTGGTCATTGGGGGAGACGTATGCCCAGCAGCAGTGGACGTGTTACGGTCGAATGGATGGGAAGTATAAATGTCATCGCGGACAGGATCCGTGTCGATCGTGGGCGCCGTGTCGCCGCCCGGCGGTGACTTCTCGGACCCGGTGACGGCGGCGACGCTCGGCATCGTCCAGGTGTTCTGGGGGCTCGACAAGAAGCTCGCCCAGCGGAAGCACTTCCCCTCCATCAACTGGCTCATCTCCTACAGGTTATATACTACACATCCTGACTCCTATAACGATAATAGCACAGCGAGTAGTGCGGCTTGATTCCGCGTCACTCGACCCGGGTTCGGCCCCCCACCTATCCGACTCTAAAATCACCCTAAGCTACTACCCTTAAGTTTGAAAACGTGTCGCCAAATACCAATAGCTGTGTTCCGGTAGCATCACTTGAGAACCAGTAGTACCTCAAGGCTTAGAGTGTTACTTAATATCAGCTGAGACTATGGTCTTAGCACTAAGCCTATTCCATATAAAAAACCCACATTGAGCGATTCTCACTAGGGGAGAAAACTTAGATTCGCTTTACTAAATCTATGACGTCACCCGCCGAAATGCTACACTACGTCAAAGTTATAAGATGACGTTTAAGTACTAACGCTGTACAAACTTTTTTTTGAATTTCAATTGACAAATTATGATATTTTAGCTGTCCGTACTATAACTTAAACATTAAAAACCAAATTCTCGCTTTCATAGTTTTTTTTTTAAAATACTTGTAATAAAGAGAAATTAACAGTTCCATCTTTCAGACTTAGTAAAATTGGTAAGAGTTGTTTTGGTTTTGTAATAAAGTTCTAAATTACTTTTCCAATTTACCAGACAATAAGTTCAGGCACAATGTTAAGCAAATTTTAATTTGCAAAGATTTGTATATATATATATATGTATATATATATATATATATATATACCTATAAATAATAGGTATATAGAAATATAGGTATATAAGAAAAATAAACCAGGTCGAGTTCTTCTCGCTGACTGGATTAAAGTATTTTTAATTTGAATGATCTCACAGTCTACAGTTAATTATAATGAATTTCATACATCTTATTGGACGGTGGTGGTTTTAATAACTACCCTTAAATGTTTCCTAGTGAGTGAGTGTTGCCACCTATCTATCGACTATATAATATCTCGTTACCCGTAAAATTGAGACAATAGGAAAACAATAGAAGGCTGGCGTAACCGCCAGGCTAAGTGCTCAAGGGGGATAATAAAAATCATATTAGTAATACATATGAAAATTGATCTGGACAAAAATATGCATGAAAGGAAACAGTAGAAGATGCAAAAGACGTGTGTTAGGATTGTAGGTGATGGAATGATTTAGTTTCTGCCTACCCTTATGGGGAAGGGGTGTAATGTTATGTATGTATGTTATTGCTAAAAAAAAATCCCTCTAATAATGTTTGTTTTAATTACAGCAAGTACATGCGCGCTCTGGATGACTTCTACGAGAAGAACTACTCCGAGTTCGTACCCCTCAGGACCAAGGTGAGGATATCGATAACGTTACTGTTACTGAGTTTGCTTTAATTTTGTTGAATAAATATTTAACAGACTCGCATTACTTTGTCATTTAGATTTTTTTTAAAGTACTTTATGGGCTCAGCGCTGGGACCGAAATCTTATTTCGAATGTGAGAATGGTATGCTCCTAAAACTCAGGTTGATTTTTTGAGTCGGGCTGTTGGGCTCGAACCCGTGTCCGTTGACGCGAAAGCCGATTGTCAATAGCACCATCGTCGCTTATTAGATAAATAATTTGACTTGGTCATACGACCTCATACATTTGGTCATACTTGGTCATACATTTGACTTGGTGAACGATAGTGATGTCTGGAATTACCCACATTTCTGTGCTTCTGCTAACATTATTAAGACTGATTTGTATAGTTTTTTTACTGCGCTCTTCTCGACGGGGTTGTTTTCCGAACCGGTGGTAGTGTTTTAGACGTTCGTAAGCGCCTTCTTAGGGCCTAAATTGAATAAAGATTTCTATGATTTTGACAGGTTAAGGAGATCCTTCAAGAGGAGGAGGACTTGTCCGAGATCGTGCAGCTGGTCGGCAAGGCGTCGCTCGCGGAGACCGACAAGATCACCCTCGAGGTCGCCAAGCTACTCAAGGACGACTTCCTCCAACAGAACAGGTCTGACACTTGAACCTTTCACTAGTCATCTCCGTTCCTGTATCGTTGGAGACGCGGCATAGACGTAGCCCGCGATTCATTAACTGTGACGATGTTCTTTAAATTCCTAATTAACTGTGACGATGTTCTTTAAATTCCTAATTAACTGTGACGATGTTCTTTAAATTCCTAATTAACTGTGACGATGTTCTTTAAATTCCTAATTAACTGTGACGATGTTCTTTAAATTCCTAATTAACTGTGACGATGTTCTTTAAATTCCTAATTAACTGTGACGATGTTCTTTAAATTCCTAATTAACTGTGACGATGTTCTTTAAATTCCTAATTAACTGTGACGATGTTCTTTAAATTCCTAATTAACTGTGACGATGTTCTTTAAATTCCTAATTAACTGTGACGATGTTCTTTAAATTCCTAATTAACTGTGACGATGTTCTTTAAATTCCTAATTAACTGTGACGATGTTCTTTAAATTCCTAATTAACCGTGACGATGTTCTTTAAATTCCTAATTAACTGTGACGATGTTCTTTAAATTCCTAATTAACTGTGACGATGTTCTTTAAATTCCTAATTAACTGTGACGATGTTCTTTAAATTCCTAATTAACTGTGACGATGTTCTTTAAATTCCTAATTAACTGTGACGATGTTCTTTAAATTCCTAATCAACTGTGACGATGTTCTTTAAATTCCTAATTAACTGTGACGATGTTCTTTAAATTCCTAATTAACTGTGACGATGTTCTTTAAATTCCTAATTAACTGTGACGATGTTCTTTAAATTCCTAATTAACTGTGACGATGTTCTTTAAATTCCTAATTAACTGTGACGATGTTCTTTAAATTCCTAATTAACTGTGACGATGTTCTTTAAATTCCTAATTAACTGTGACGATGTTCTTTAAATTCCTAATTAACTGTGACGATGTTCTTTAAATTCCTAATTAACTGTGACGATGTTCTTTAAATTCCTAATCAACTGTGACGATGTTCTTTAAATTCCTAATTAACTGTGACGATGTTCTTTAAATTCCTAATTAACTGTGACGATGTTCTTTAAATTCTTAATCAACTGTGACGATGTTCTTTAAATTCCTAATTAACTGTGACGATGTTCTTTAAATTCCTAATTAACTGTGACGATGTTCTTTAAATTCCTAATTAACTGTGACGATGTTCTTTAAATTCCTAATTAACTGTGACGATGTTCTTTAAATTCCTAATTAACTGTGACGATGTTCTTTAAATTCCTAATTAACTGTGACGATGTTCTTTAAATTCCTAATTAACTGTGACGATGTTCTTTAAATTCCTAATCAACTGTGACGATGTTCTTTAAATTCCTAATTAACTGTGACGATGTTATTTAAATTCCTAATTAACTGTGACGATGTTCTTTAAATTCTTAATCAACTGTGACGATGTTCTTTAAATTCCTAATTAACTGTGACGATGTTCTTTAAATTCCTAATTAACTGTGACGATGTTCTTTAAATTCCTAATTAACTGTGACGATGTTCTTTAAATTCCTAATTAACTGTGACGATGTTCTTTAAATTCCTAATTAACTGTGACGATGTTCTTTAAATTCCTAATTAACTGTGACGATGTTCTTTAAATTCCTAATTAACCGTGACGATGTTCTTTAAATTCCTAATTAATTGTGAAGATGTTCTTTAAATTTTTAATCAACTGTGACGATGTTCTTTAAATCCACAATTAATTGTGAAGATGTTCTTTAAATTTTTAATCAACTGTAACGATGTTCTTTAAATCCTTAATTAACTGTGACGATGTTCTTTAAAATCTTAATTAATCGTGACGATGACATGCCATTATTTTTTTTTTTAAATATCTAGGCCCCCCTAAAGTATCGATTAATTAACAGTGATATCGTATGTTGTTGAAATTCATTGTGTGATGACGTACTTTGTTGGCATTAAGAGAAAGCAAAGACAGACATATTCATATACTTTCCACTAAAATTGACTATTGATTTTTTTTTTTACAATTTTGGTGGGTTTTAATAGTTTTTTTTTTTGCGCGGAGCCATAATTATTTTTGAAAAATATGAGCAGCCTAAGTCATTCGGAGTAACTTAGCTATCTAAAAAAAAAAAAAATCCGTCAAAATCTGTCCAGAGATTACCTGTTGCAAACAGACAGACAGTCGGGCAAAAATGTTACAAATTGTATTTTTTCACTTTAATGTTATTTCTTATTGTATTGTGTGTGCGTGTGCGTGTGCGTGTGCGTGTGTGTGTGCGTGTGTGTGTGCGTGTGTGTGTGCGTGTGCGTGTGCACGTGCGTGTGCGTGTGCGTGTGCGCGTGCGTGTGCGTGTGCGTGTGCGCGTGCGTGTGCGTGTGCGCGTGCGCGTGTGCGTGTGCACGTGCGTGTGCGTGTGCGTGTACGTGTACGTGTGCGTGTACGTGTGCGTGTACGTGTGCGTTTGCGTGTGCGTGTGCGCGTGCGTGCGCGTGTGCGTGTACGTGTACGTGTGCGTGTGCGTGTTCGTGTGCGTGTGCGTGTGCGTGTGGCGTGTGCGTGTGCGTGTGCGTGTGCGTGTGCGTGTGCGTGTGCGTGTGCGTGTGCGTGTGCGTGCGTGTGCGTGTGCGTGTGCGTGTGCGTGTACGTGTGCGTGTACGTGTGCGTGTGCGTGTGCGTGTGCGTGTACGTGTGCGTGTGCGTGTGCGTGTGCGTGTGCGTGTGCGTGTACGTGTGCGTGTACGTGTGCGTTTGCTTGTGCGTGTGCGTTTGGTTGTGCGTGTGTATAAGTGTAGAGAGTTAACCGAGTGTGACACGTTGCGACAGCTACTCGTCGTACGACCGCTTCTGCCCGTTCTACAAGACGGTCGGCATGCTGAAGAACATCATCGCGTTCTACGACATGTCGCGGCACGCCGTCGAGTCCACGGCGCAGTCCGACAACAAGGTCACGTGGAACGTGATCCGCGACGCGATGGCCAACGTGCTCTACCAGCTCTCCTCCATGAAGTTCAAGGTTACCTTCCACCCATACACAATCTAAATCAAAAAACCAAATCACGAACCCCGCACTCTACCCGCTTGTATACGGTACTTGTCTTTTAATAATATAACCACTAGCTGCGAGCCCGCAGCTCCGCCTGCGTTTCATATTTTCATTCATGCCTTTTTTTTGACGAGGGTAATGCATTTACGCACTACCCTTACCTATTGCATTAGTGAGACCTGAGTCCCCCAATGCAGAAGGTAAGGGAAGGGGGGGGGGGCACGGAAAGACGAGCTCCGTGCCAGTGTGGGACTCACCCGGGCGTGAAGCGTCCGTAAATACCCACTAAACCCCCCGGAGCCGCCCGCCGCAATTGGGGTGGGGGCGACACGGGGTGGGCTTTCGCAAGCACCGCGTCGCCCCCTGCATTTCACTCATACCTAACCGAAAATAACAAAAGAATGAAGAAAAACGAGAGTCTTTTGTTTTTATTAGCGGAAAAATGTGAGTAAGGGTCGATGGAATCCGAATACTATAGCTTAGCATCTGGGACAAAGTCCACACCGAATGGTAGTAGTCACATCCCGATATGTTTAGTAGTTTTGGGATGACGGTGCGTCAAAAGAATCCCGTTTTCCTTTTATATATATAGACTAGCTATACCGTTGACTCCGTCCGCGTGTATTATATAATAATTTAATATACTAAATCTCTTAAATAGTCATCGGTTTAATAACAATATTGGAAGGAGTACAATGATAGGCAATTTTGGGTCGACTTCATTCACTATTCATTACTAGCTAATAATGTAACCAAATATCTTATAAACTATCCATGTAATAACTGGTTTAGTGATTCACGAGTTATAGGGTAACTAACGAACAGACAGAAAAAAGACGTTGCCTTTAATGTATGGGTTTTCTTTTTAAAATGCATGCCATTATAGGTTTTTGTATAATATATATTTACTTTGAATTTATACAGGACCCAGTGAAAGATGGTGAGAGCAAAATCAAGGCGGATTTCGACCAACTCCTAGAAGACATGTCAGCGGCTTTCCGTAACCTAGAGGATTAAATACCACACCCTCCCCATATATATGATGTATTTACAAATATGTAGGGAACGCGCGATGTCCACCGACGAACTTAATATAGTGTATCATAAAGAGAGAACGAGATAGCTGAACATGCTGAAAATTAAAACTTCGATGTACCCTGGAACGTGACGTGTGGAGCGATCACACGTTTCGAGCGTGCTTGGCGCGATTTTATTCAGTCATGTTTTCGTCTTGTAATTTAATTCAATATTTTGCCATATTTGACTATTTATTATGTAATTTTGGTGGCGTTTTACGTCATATAGTGTAATTATGATACACAAGTGTAGTCAAGTGTAAAAATAATGACACGGAGCGAGAATTCTGAACTGACTGGCTGACTTGGCTGAATGGTCTACTAGTACCTTTGCCTTTTCCTCTAAAAGGCCCCCAAAAAAAGCACGCGTTTCGAGTACGACTCGGTCTATAAATTTAGCATGGAAACTTAACATCATCGTTCGTCGGTTGACATTCGCGATTGTTAAAATGTTTAATTACTATTGTCTAGATAATTACGTGTTACTCTGTAGGCTGTAATGTTTTCATAATTATTATCGTTCGATATTCAAATTGTTGAAGGTTTTTAATAATATATATAATCCGCGCTTTGAGTTCGGATCGCGACGTTAATAAAACTACTTTCAGTTAATTATATTTGCGTTCCGTTTCACAGTCGCGGCGACTTACGCAGTTATTATTGTTATTAATAATAAATGTTATATTTATAATATACATTCACTATTTATTTTAAAATCGTTCGGGCCATCGTAATTAATAATGCAGTGTTATTATGAACTATTTGCATTCCAGTTTTAATTTTAGAATATATATATTTTTGAGTCGAAATGTGTGATTTTGACGCTTACGTTTTTTTTTTTAAAAAAACGCTTTTCGAATTTCCTGCGTTTTATTAACAAGTTTATACTTACAGTATTACAGATTAAGAGAACTAAAACTGGTTTGTTGTTTTCACTTCATGTGTGTACAGATTATTTAAAAATAAAAATATTAATAATTTACAAGCGTATGTATACTAGTTGCTGTTAGGACTTCAGTGACGTCTATATATGATGAAAGTTATTATAAATAATAAAATGTGAAGTATATGAAATGTTGTTTTATTTCGATTGTAATAATAATAATAAATAATCATCATTCTCCTGCCTTTTCCCAACCACATATTCCTATAATAGCAGCAGTTTTAATCTACATAATTGAACTGTCTGTGATATCAAAATAACACTCTTGCTCGATACATATGAATACGGTACATATATAAAAAAATATGTTTCAATCCTCTGTCCGGCTAATCTCCGGATCGTGTGTAACGAGATACGCGGAGTAACTTCAGCTGTCTATCAAAAAAATACCCGTCAAAATCAGTCAAAAAGTTCTTTTTTTTTATTTCAAAACAGTAGCTAGACGGGCTCTGCCATCATACTAGGGTTTTATCAAGATATTTTTCTTTACCGAAAGCACAAGGTTAGTGTAGGCACCACATGACTACCGCGCAGTCGAAACATTTCAAGTAATTATTTATTGACTTTTTAGTGCGTCTTTATAGTTTTTTCTTTTGAAGTCGGTTTTGATTTTAATTAAAAAATCATTTTTTCTACTTTTTAGTTTAAGCATGTACTTTTAGGTATAGCTGTGAAACATACCACTTCATAGTTTTGGAAAAGAACATATGAAACACGTTTGTCTATAATATTCGAAGGGTTTTATCAAGTTCCACTGATCAGATTCTGAAGTGGTGTAATCTTTTTTTTTTGCAAATCTGTCCACATATGACGGAGAAAACGCGTAACAAACACAAAAAAAAAAAACTTACAGACGAATATATAATCTCCTTTTTGAAATTGGTTAAATATATACGCTTTGATATTTTATAATTTTTAATATAAACAACTGATATTCCTGAAGATCTTGAACAATAAAAATTTAGCTTACAATTTTCATGGATTATGATGATTCGTAAAATTTAGATTGTTTCTTCTTCTCAGGTAAGTAAAGGCTTATATTTCATTAGCGTAATACTGAACAGGTTTCCACAGATTATGTGGGTCATTTCTTGCGCAAGATTCGTAAAGTTGATAATAAATAAGTTAATGTAACGGAACCTGTACAAATATATTTGCATTGACATTCAACGTAATGAAACAAGTATCAGATCAATTCAACACAGAATAAATGCCGAAATCTTTATAAGGATATAGAAAAGTTAAATATGGAAAACAATTTTTTTTAAACACTGGCTTTCAAGAATAAATTGGAACTACAGTCTCTCCTTGACAGAAAACTACAGAATGTCAAGTGAGGAATAGATTTATTTTCATAGACTTTTATCAAGGTCTTTTTTTTTTCGCAAGTCCTTATAACATTTGCGTATAGTTAGAGAAAATGAAACGCCGCCGTTACGATGACCCGAATATGAGCGACGCCACGATTTTGATGAAAATCGAGGACTTGATAAACATTGCTATGGGACCTCCTAATGTAAGTTTCATTAACTACTTACTGTCCGTAACGCATATATTAGTAATTTATGTCTATTCTCTGGTGTTCCCAAGTATATTCATAAGGTCTGATCGATCTTCGATATAGTTAGGCACCACGCTTAGCAGAGTTTTACAAAAGCGCATCTTATATTTAAGCATCGATGAATGTATAGGGTCGTCTTGGATCGTTTTAACATTATGTTATTAATTTTGATTTCAAATGTGTTAGAATATGTTCCAGACCATGTGCCATTATTCATTGGTAGAATTTTTATTCTTAAGTCGGGAGATCTTTAATTGGTCTCACGTATAACATGTTTTATAATTAATTATTAATATAAATATATTTATACTTGCCTTTGTTTTTTATAATTTATATGTTTTTATCGTAACGCCTCGAAAATTTGTCTTTTATGTAATATTAATTTATTTATTTATATACCTTTATACATTAGATCTATAACAATGTGCATATGTGTTAATGATATATATAGACTAAGTATATATGAGATAATTTTTGCAATGATTTTATTTTGTTCCGTGACTCGCTTTGGGCTTCTGGGGCTGCTGAGCCTTTCATCTAATGAGATTTTGGTTGGTGGGTGACACATAGTTACCCTATTATGTGATTTTTTTTATGTATCATTTCTTCATTGTTATTATTTTTTTTTCTATTTTTTCAGTATGTGTTTTGTATCTCATTTGTGAATAAAGATTTTCTTTCTTTCTTTCTTAATTATTGTGTAAAGTACATGAGTATTTAAACTATGTCTGGATGTTACTATAATATTAAGTATGTATTTTATTATTATTTATTTTTGTACGTCGTGGAGAAAGTACTGGCAGAGTAGAATAGTACTAGATAGTTTCGTGAAGTGCCAGATGTCGTAAGAGGCAACCTTGTAGGTTCCTGATATTGCAGATCTTAAGCGTCATAATAAAAGAATTGGAACAAGCAAGGAATGTTATCTTTGTGACCTACAATAACATGTATGAACTCGGTTACACTTTCGGTTAGATTGAGAGGATGGTGCCGGTTCTGCACATGTCTAATTTATCTAAATTGCGTTACAGGCGATAATGCGTCCGTATAGCAACGCAGACACTGTTTAATGTTATTTGAGAAAGATATGTAGTCATACCTTATGATTAAGTAGGAAGGTGCTTTGTTGTTTACTTAGGCCTAGCTATGCCTATTTAGAAAATGGACTAACTAAAGTAAAATAGGTGAATTGTTACAGAAATTTACAGGGATAATATTGAGAGTTAAAAAACATGCTATAATTATTGTTTATTTTCTATAATTATTCACTACATTAATAAAAATATTTCTGTGTAGAAAAACATAATCAACTACAAAATGGTACAAACAGTGCTGCACATATTAGCACGTCAAATGCGAATGCTCGAAACTGAAGTAGAAATCAGAATAAGCGAGATATCTCCGACGTGGGAGAAAGGTAGAAAGAAAAGAGAAACGAGGTCTTCTGATAGTTCACCGACGAGTCCAAAAGCTTCAGCTAAAACGCACGACCGGACGAAAGGAAAAGTAAGTGATATGAGAGCCAAGGTAAACTCGAGTGCCTTTACCTTTTAAGTAGTCGGTATGCATTCATATGTGAACTTGCCTTCTAAGGGGAACATAAACGCTAACTCGTATGGTTATGTATATCATTAAGTAATATATTTTAGATAACTACATAATTATTTAAATAAATTTATTAATAATGTTGTTTACCAAATAACTTAAGAGAAATCTGTTGTGATACCAACAAAATGGGAACACTATTTCTGTTAATATAACAAGAATAAAAATTAATGAAGGCAAAGGCTGAGAGAGCTATGTCAAAAGAAAGAGAGAAAGCTGAAAGAGCTGCATCTAAAGAGAGAGAAGCAGATAAAACAGGTTCCGCTGCTTTAAAAGAAAGAGAGAAGGTTGATAAGCATACAAGAGACCCCAAAAAAAAGCCGAAAAACATACAGCAAAAGAAAAAAATACAAAAGAAGAGAAAAAGGATGCCTTAAAAGCTTTAGTAAGTAAAGATGATACTTTTTTATCACCAAAAGATTGTTTTTCTAAAAGAAAAACAAAGAGTTCGGTTCAGGATAATTAAAATATTCTCTAAGAGTAGCAAATTTTAAGAGCATTTAATCCAGAATGTATTTAATAGAATGTATGAATAATAAAGAATAGTCGTTAAATGATTTTGACACCGTGTCTCGAATAAATAGGAACTTAATAACTGTAGCTATAGAACTCCAATACCATAATACTTACATTTATATTTTTTGAAATTTCGTTTTCGGTAGGAATTTTTTAAAATGTTTTACAAGTTACGATACTGTTAATTTTTACCCTTTGTACAGAAAGAAAAAGGTAAAGGTCGAGCACCTTCTGCAACAAGCATTCTCGTGTCAGGTGAATTCAATTTTAATACATTTTTTATATTACTCAAATTGACCTTTGTAATTTTATGATTACTGTACTGAGGGATATAAACGAGAGATTTCTGTTTCACAGAAACAGAGAAAGAAGGGCAAGGTATTGGTAGGTAAATATTTTTTATTAAACAATATGGTGTACAGTTATATAGTATAAAATCTAGGGCACATTAAAATATTTTTTTTTTTTAACTGTTACGGTAAGTTATGTTGTTATTATTTATAATACCTTGCGTTTGCTTTTTGGGATGTATGAGGTGACAGTGGGCATTCACTACCCTTCAAATACGTGGTTATAGTAAAAGTGAGTCACTGTTGTGCAACTGATTCCAAAAACATAATTTATATTTTTCTGTGGAAAAAGGACCCACAACAAGAACTGATGAGTTGCTCTACCATATTCAATATAGGGGTATATTGGTGATTAATAGTTTATATGTACTAGCTGTGCCGGCGAATTTCGTTATGTTATTTAGTTTCACTGTTATAAAAATGTTAGTATTACTTCGAAGGCGTTAGGAAATTTCTCGAATTCGAGACGAACAAAAAAAGTTCATCAAAATTAGTCAAAAGTTTTACGTTTTTTAATCGTTATTCTGCTATTCAACATATTAAAGATCATAGAAATCGATTCATCCGTTCTTGAGTTATAAATGGTGTAACTAACCCGATTTTGTTTTGTATATGAATTTTTCTTCTTCCTGGAGTCAAATTTCTGGTATATGGTCAGTTTTTTTGGAATTTTTAAAAAGATTATTTTTCATTTATTTCTCGACGAAATATTGGAAAATTTTCAAGATATGTGTGAAGTAAACATACAATCAAATAATCGAATAATATAGCGATTTAAATTATTGTCTTGTTATATCAGATTCTCGTACACGCGTAGGAAGTATACAGGTAGTGACCGTCTCTCAGTTTGAACTTCTGGAGGCCACGGTTAATAACTTAAAGAATATTGCGGGTCCGCTGCCGACACCTGCGTTACCGGATAACCAGAAACTGAGAGATGAGCTTGTTAAGGGGACTGCTAATCTCACTGATACGATGCAAGCTATGCAGGTAAAAATTCATTAAGTTAATAGTTTAGTAAATTAACTTTAAAAAAAAAACTACATTATAACATGTAAATAGTAGAAAGTACATGATGAACTAAATCGTTTTTATGAAAGATAAATCGTATGATAGTAGATGACTATGGTCAAACATTATTTAGTCTTCACTAGACTGTGGTCTGCAGTATACAGTTAACTACTTGTGAAAGCCTGTCTCTATTCTCAATATTCTAAATCGTTCTTATTATTGAATGTTAACAACATGTGATGTTATAATCAAACATTAACTTATAGCACAAAAGCACATTTTAGTTGTCATATTTGATAAATCTACTATTTGGTATTTACAGACGGAATTCTTTGTATGCTATTCGCTTATTAAAAGGTTCTATTTTCTTGATGATTACAAGTAAAAATGCGAGTTTTAAAGTACTATAATTGTAATATATTTTGTATGGATGAAGTTGAGGGTAAACGCTTAAACGCAAATAGTGAAGATAAAAAGCACAATTTATTTTGAAATTTGTAGTTAACTGCAAGAATCCAGGCGGCAGAGCAGGCTATAAGCTGCTTGGCTGACTTGATCACTCAACTGGCAGCTTCTGGAGCCATTCCCGAGTCGTTGGTCGACATTGTTGAGGAAGTGAAGGCTGGTGTGGAGGGAACTGTTGCAGCGGCAGCAGCCGCAGGAGTTACGGTTCTGACATATACGCTTATATTTTTTTTATGCATCATAGTAATAATACTGAGTAATGCTAATTTGTATAATTATGAGGAATATGATAGTAATATAAACATTACATTTTTCTAATTTTATTCTGATAATTCTCCCGCGTAACCAAGGTATGAAGGAGTGAGACAAGTAACAAATAAAAAAGTAGCAAAGATGAGTACATAACAAAAGATATGTAAATATAATTATTACTCTTTTCATTACAGATCAAATCAATTACAAATCCTTTATTCGTCCTATTTATGAAGAACTTATCTGAATGATTGATGCAAGTTACTCATATCTTCGTCTGTTATAGGAAATGGTACCGCAACCGTCTATTGCCGCTCGCAAATCTGTTGCAATTGATTCAAAAGGCAATACAATCATCTCAGACGCGCTTGGTGGATACAACATCTCGCAAATCAGCAGTTTCCCGATTGTCAACACTCCCTGGTATGCAGGGTCGGCCTTCAAGTATAACTGCTAGTCGTTCTATGATGTCTGCCAGATCATCCATGGTGTCTGAGCAGTTGACGACTGTGTCTCACAATGAAATGGAGTGAGTCTGATTTGGTTTTTCTTTATGTCATTACTAATCGACATAAAGTTGTAGTTACCTACTACTTTTAGGAGCACACAACATTTTTGTGTGAATTGTAAATAAAAAAGTATGTTGTATAAAATTTCTAAATTTAAAGTGTTTTAATTCGACCTAGTTAGGCTTCCAGTGGAGAATCACCAGGATCATAATATACAGTTTTTGTCCTCAGTGTGTAAATAATCAAATTACAGTAGCAGTGTGAAGTTAAAAGAGAGAAGTTAAAATATTTGTTTATATGAATAGGGTAGCCTTGCAGTCTTTGAGAGAGGACATAACCAAGAAAATGGACATAATGACTGCTAAAGCTGTTGCAGCAGCTGAAACAGCCGTGTATACTGCTAAATCTGCCTGTAAGATACAATTTTTTTTGAGCTTGATTTTAATATATTTATTCAAAAATAATGTACCTCGACTATTTAGTAATCGACGTGTCTACATTATACTATTATTTTAAACTTTGTGACATGGGTGTTTCATCCCATTAGTTTTGTCTCTATAATAATCTTAATAGCCTTAACTTTTTCTTTAACTGTGCGTTACAATGTTTCTATGCTATAACAAAGTTACAATTTATTAATATTTATTTTCAAAATTCTAAAGACATCTTGGACGTCCTGAAGATCCTTTAAAATTATAACACTTATTAGTAGGCATTATTCAGTCACTATACATTTTTAGCAAATAAGTCGGATATCGCTACGAAACTGGATAACCGGATCACAACACTAAACTCTCTGGTGTCCGATTATGCAGAACAGTTGAGTGGGTTTGATTCTGGACTGACGACACAGGTAAATTTTTATGTATCAAAAGTAGTGTGTTAATTAATAATTATTATGATGTTGAAATTATCTATGAATGGTTCGTCCAGCGAGTTTGTTAAAAGAATGTTAAATATAGAGTCTTCATGCTATGCTTCTTTGCAGATGCAAAGTTTTCAAGAGCAGATGGTACAGATGAGAAGTGATCTTAAAGGAGGTTTGACAGTATTAGAGCAAGCGAATAACAACGCGGAAACAGCTGGTAATTTATTACTTATAACAACTTTTAATATTTTAGCTTTGAAGATGGTAAAAATCCAGGCTTTACTAGTTAAAGCATGAAGATATGTCTATAATCCTGTGTAGAGTCCGATGAGACACTGGTATTAAAAGCATAACTATTTAATAAAACTGCTTTAAATACTATTTCACTGTTAAATGAGTTTTAGAGTTTTAAAACATAGATTTACAAACTATTCTCTTATTTCCATAGCCGTTATGGAATTAAAAGAACGTTATGAAGGTTTGGTAACTGAGTTAGACGTTACACTACACACTCATCAGGGATTGACCGCTCTCCAGAAAGAGCTAGAGGATCAGTTACGTGTAAGTTTTGATTGTACCTTCTATGTTTGTCTACATTGTAACTTTTGCTGTGATCGTTCTTTTGGAAAAAAATGCTGTAAATTAAGCAATTTTTGTTACTTTTGATCATAATTTTGGATGTCTTTCATGCGAGCTAGAAGTGCTTAGAACAATTAGAATATAAAAGCTTAGAATATAAAAATTAAATTTGGTTAAAGTATATTCCAATGCATTGGCTTTTTAACAAAACTTGTAATTAAATATTTCATATATAAGTATGTTTTAAAAAAAAAACTAGTAGTCAGCTCAAATTCGTTACGGCATTAACAGAAAATAAATAGGAAAACAAAGGGATATTGTGTGTATAGGAAATTAGTGGCTCATAAGTTTTAAGTGTGTAACAGAGTATTGTGGAACGCGTGGAGGCGCTCCAAGAAGAGAAAGCCGACCGTGATGAAGTATTGGATGGTCTAAGAGACAAGGTAATTAGTTTTGTATAATCCATTATTATTTATGGAAAACGAAATAACTTGTTGTTTAATGTGAAACACGACCTCGATAATCATTGATTGATAAAACAACATTATTGGCACTTCTATGTTCCATCCGAAGACTGATGTTACTAGTGTATACCCACTGACACTGACAATCAGAAGAATCTTGTGCACAGGCTCCAGAGAAATCTTAACAAAACAACGTTATCGACTTGAATGTTATCGAACTTTCATATGTTGGATTGTAATTTAATTTCCGTTTTATATCTGTAGGCGGACAGGTCCCGTCTAGCAGGTCTACTAACAGAATCGGATTTCGCAGCAGCACGTGCAGAGTTACAAAGACGTTTGGAGCTCTGTTATGATAAGTTCAAGAAGCAGGAGATGGTTTGGCTGGTAGATTTCATTTATTTTACAAAAAAGTAATTGTTTTTATTTACTATTCGCTAGGTCTAGGTGGCAATTCGAGTCCGACTTTGCTGAAGTATTTCAACACCATGCGGATGTTACTATGTTAAAAGGAATTCGTCTTGTAAACAATTGAAAAAAAAAACCTAGTGTGCCTCTATTGTATCACAAACTGACCTCCTCATCTCTCTAATGTCATAAATGTCACAAAAATATAAAGCAAGCACCATGATCAGAGCCAGTTCATTGTATTGAGTTTAGGTCCGTCGGAACAAATGTTTACTAAATTATTGAGACGTATCCAAATCCATGGTGATTTACAAACGGTTTTTATATCAGCGTTTTTATAAAAATTGTTAAAAAATAATCAGTATTATCTACAGGGCGCTATAAAAGAGCTGACTCAAATAACCGAGAGTAAAGCGGAGATCATGCAGCTGCTGGCGATGAGAGACTACGCACAGCAGCAACTCAGAGAAATTCACGAGAAAATTCATAAACTTTCAGACATATTAGGAGAGCCTAAGGTTTTTGAAACTTCTTCAATACAAAATTGAGATTGGGACACGAGTATTAATTGAAAATATAGAAGGACTGTTATAAGTTTAAAAGTATATATTTTAATAACCTTTCTTGGTCTTAAAATTACTGAGCTCACTCCATTGAATCTTTTATTCGCCTTAGTATAATCCAAACAAATTTAAATACTGACTTAATTTACTATTAAACGACGATCTGTTTTATTAACGTTACCTTAGGTAAATGTATCATGAAAAGGATCCGTAATTATATTCGAAGTTCTTTTGAAATTGACGTGAATTGGAAATTATACAGAAATGGTGGTCACCTGATAATATTTTAAAGCCTTTTGAAAAAGGTGCTTTATAGATTCTTCTCAACAGCTATAATATTCTTTATGACTATCCAGGCTGCGATAATAACAAGATTATTATCACGAGATGCGACATGTGGAGCCTGTATGATACCAGCACTAATGGAACAAACTGACATTAATTTTGGTGCTCCGCCCCCCCACTGCCAGCGCTCCGTCCACGGCCTACTGGAGCATCTTCACAACCCGAAGAACTCGAAGACTGGAAGTTGCCCAAGCTCCCTGATCCTAAGTATATCCAAATAAGTATGGTACTATTTTTTCTTTTCCGAAATGTCTGTTGAATATTATTAAAATACATTAAATTACATTACATAATAATCTATACTAATAAAAAAATTGAATTGTCTGTTTGTAATGTCGAAATAGAATTTTCTTTACTAAATTAAATAGTAAATTTTTAAAATTTTTGTCTGTCTATTTGTTCCGGGTAATCCCCGGAACGGCTGAACGGATTTTGACAGGACTTTTTTTTGGTAGATACCTGAAGTTACTCCGGGTAACTTAGGGTACTTATAATATTCGAAAATAATTTGTGTTCCGTAGAAAAAAAATGAAAACTCATAAAAAAATGAATAAAATCCGATTTAATGCATAGTTTTACGGGCAGGTGCTTGAATTTTTGAGAAATATTTTTTCTTTATCTTATTACAAGAAAAAAATAGGGGTTCGCATAAAAAAACTCAAACGCAGTGAAGAATATATGAAACGCGGGTGCAGCCGCGGGTACACAGCTACTTGGTAAATAATATTGATTACACTATATAATAATATACATACGATACAGATTCATATTTCAATAAGAGTGATTAAGTACTTTTTCCATATTTAATGATTCCCTGTTGTGTTCCTATTTTGATTTTCACGATTCAAAAGATCGTTCCTGTATCCTGTACAAAGGGAATAAAATTTAATTTCAAATTACAGTGAGGGTAAAGAGTCGACTTTTACTATTAATTATTTCCGCATAATAATAGGGATTTGTCCATCTTTAAACTTTATTGATCAAAGATCACTAGGAAATACGTTTGCAGTCATATATATGGAGACGAGAAAACGCTAAGTCTAGAATGAGAAGTGGCTTTTTAATTCAACTTAAACTCTCTCTTTGTATATTGGCTGAAATTTACCTGATGCTATGTAAAGTACAATCCAAAAACATCAGTAACTAATAAAAGACCGACAGAGTCAAATTATACGAGTAGATTTAAAACGGTGTAATTATTCCTATGGTTTGCGATAATTTGATAATTTACTATAGGCATGCAAATATTATGAGGATGCTTGTATAAAGTATTGTAATTTAAAATTACGTTTAAAGTATTGATTTTATGTTGAGGATGCATACTTGTCACCGGTGGGTGGGCCGGCTCCCACACGCTGCTGTCAGATGCTGTGACAAGGGAGCACGCTGAACCGATGAAGCTTCAGACACGACCAACGAAGCGGTTTACTGGTTACGGTACCGACGGACGGGTATGTCATTACTTCTTGTCTACATACATACATACATATCATCACGCCTTTCTCCCGTGGGGGTAGGCAGAGATTACGTCCTTCCACTTGCTACGATCTTGGCATACCTCTTTCGCTTCCTCTACTTTCATGAGCGCTTTCATACATGCTCGTCGGTTATGGGTACTTTTTACCTGGCCTTTATTTAAGACATGATTGATTTGGTCTAGATACATTCGCCTAGGTCGACCCTTACTGACTTGCCCATTCACCCTCGCCTTATAAATTAATTTCGTTAATCTTCTCTCATCCATCCTCTCTACATGCCCAAACCAACTAAGCATACCTTTCTCTATTTCGGCCAGCACATCCTCTACCACGCCACAGCGTTCCCTTGTCATACTATTCTTGACTTTGTCAATCGTCTTCACTCCAGCTATACTTCTCAGACTTCTCATTTCCACCGCGTTAACCTTACTTTAATGCTTCTTCTGGCAAACCCAGCATTCACTACCATACCTAAGTGTAGGGACCAGGACTCCTCGATGCACATGAAGTTACGCAGGGCCCCATTCACTCTATTCTATTTACTTCTTGTCTTCACTATACAAATTGACGTGTAAAATAGTTCTCTATCGAGTAAGTTTTTACGTGTTATAATCGACTACTTGTTGAATATTGGACCTTATTTAGTGAAATGATTTTGAGTACAGGCTCCAAAGAATCCTATCATTTATATTCGATTTTGGTTGTTTATCAAACCAGCTCTTTTATTTGATAAATGGTGAGACATCATCACGATCTTTTCTTTCATAAAGCATCGTACATTACAATTAAGATATGGAGTTAAAAATGAAGTTGTTGATTACATAGTAATGTTTATGGTGTGTGTGCCGTGTGGTGCCAGCCAAGAATAGTATCACCCTATATCTTCCCGCGGGTGTGGTAAAAGGCGACTAAGGGATAAAAACCAGCCCGCCAAGCGTGGCGGGTATGGCTATGCTCCCCTCATTGGGGGAGACCTATGTCCAACAGTGGACGTGTTATGGTTGAATGGAGTAGTGGGTTTATGGTTCTATGTACTAAATTCAAATTAACTAAAAAATTGCTACTGGGCAATGGAAATTCACTCACCTTGCATCTGAAGTGTCCAACTTCCCTTTTGTGGTCTCGCAAATGTGTTAGTTCTGTCCCCAATGCTTCCTTAACTTAAGAAATGTTGTTTAAATCCAAGATGTTCAAATATTTTGTCGCGGAATCACCGGTACCACTGACCGTTCAGCGCTAAATATACGCGTTTAGTCACAAACCCCATAAACGCTTATATATCCAGTTGTACATGATGGAAGAGGAACTGAAGCCTTGCTTAGAGTGTAACGTGACCAGCACAGAGAAAAATAACGATGAACCAACTGAAGGTGCTCAAGGCGCTGGAGACGGTGATCAAGGTACATTTTTAATAGAAACAGATTGTAATTTCTTGTAATTGTTATAAATTAGTTTTGTAGCCCACCCTGTGGGATTGTAATTGTGATCGTATAATACTTGTCGCACGACAAGTTTAGACAATAATTAATGTTCATTGCTTCGGTATGTAGTGTACAGAGATTAGTCCTTCTGTATCTAGCTGTCAGAAGGATTTGTAGGCCGTCATGATAACGGTGGCTGAGGATACCAACTTTAAAAATATTCTCATGATATTAAAGATATTTTTAATGGCTTGCTGGCTCATTTCCAATAACACTGACGATTCTGTGTCGACTAGCTACTCAGGTCTATTTTGATGATATAGACTATAATTTTTTATTTAATGTTTACTTACTATTTAGTTAGACTTTTGGGATGAGGGTCTGACTCTAAATTGCTCAAAAACGGTTTGTGACGTATCCTCAATTTGACGCTATTAGCTAATTTGAAACAAATTGGGTGCGGGTGGCGCAAGCCAGGTCTTTTTTGGGGTAGGGTAGGTCTATCTGGGGGTTTATCCCGTATCGTCCCATTATGGCGGTAAAGTAGGGGATAGTTGTAGAGGGTAGTGTGCGGCGATCGACCGCAGTGTGAGTCCCACACACCCTCCGTGCTCCCGCACCGAACGCATTACATTTCTATAATATGGTTGTTCGCTTTAATATAATAATTTAATAATAATAATCATTCCATCAGGTTTTTGGTGAAAGCATTATATTTAATGTTCCAGTAGCAAAAAGAGGCTTTCAAGAATCAATTATGAATATATATTTTGTTATATTTCATTATAAATAAACATTTGTTTATCTGTGGATTATTATTTACTTTTATATGGTGATTGCAACATAGATATGGTTTGTATATTTCATAACATTCGTTTGAATTAAAAGTAAACTGTCTTCATATTTTTTATGTAATCGTATTGTTAATGTTTAAACCCGAATAAAAAAAATAATTATGTGTATAATAAAACACTGTAGTAATAATCAAAAAATCTACTGGACGGATATTTCTTATTAATTAGTAGCAACTGTGTGGCAATCATACACAATGGCGGATAATCTGATAGAAAAATCCAAGGATTTTTTGTGGCGTCTCCGAACTAATATTCCGAGTTATTTTTTGCAAAACAGTTCACTAATGAAACTCACTGACTTAAAATAAAACAATGCACGTTAAATAATAAGAACTCCCTACTCTATATGAGAATGAGTTTTCCAAGGTTTTTTTTGCGATTGTTTTTGCCAAAGTTTGTTCATACTGGATTAGTACAAAGGCTGATTTAAATGCCAGACGCTGGTTAAAAAGTAAAACAAATAAACATTATTAAACATAGTTTTATTTGTAAGAATAAATAAATAATTTACATTATACTCAGGAAGCGTATATACAGCGCTTACGATAAAATTTATATTAAACTTAAAGCTAATAATAAATTATGCATATGATTTGATAATTTGTCATTATTAACTAAAAGGCAGTAAGTACAGCCAGTTATTAGATTGCTTTTAAAAAAACAATAGATTCAGTTAGAACATCGACGGTGACGTGTGAAATAATTTAGGTGAAAATATATATGTTTGTGAAAATACACATTAAGATTGATAAAATACATAGATATATAAAATATTTGAAACTTGCTTCAAAATCTTCAAATAACTATAAACAAATTAATATATATTTACCGGACTATTTTATTAATTAATGTGATATAAAATTACATTATTTTCACTGGCATAGCTAGGTAACCAAGGGCCCTGGTGCAAAAGAAATTAAGGCATTTTTTTGGCTTTTCTATGTATGTTTTGTTAGTAACAAACTATTTATTAACATAAGTATGGCAAGATTTTTCACATAATTTTTTCGTTTTTTTTTTTCAAGAAGTAATAGAAAAATCAAAGTAATATATATTGTTTAGTAAGTAAATTTGGCAAAACTATAAAAACTACATAAAAAGAATTTAGGGAATTCCCTTTAAGTTCAACTGAGTTGCCATGATTATAGTTTTGTTGCAAATTTATGTCTTAAAGTGAGAGTAATTATCGTAAATTCGTCTAGCTTGATGATCAAGGCCCTAGGGCCCCTGGGCCTTTAAAAGCTACGCCACTGACTATTCTCTGATAAAACATTGGTAACAAAATTATATGATATCTTTTCACGAAACGATTTGCAAACGAAGGATTAATGAACTAAATTACGTATTTTAATTGAGTGCGTATATAGCATAAAAATATAATATTATTAGATTTAAAATTAAAGTGTAAATACATTATTAAATATAAAAGTATAAAATACAAATATAAATTAATTATTTGGTAACAATAAATACTTGAACAAAATACGTGATGATGATGAGAGGTTAAATAGATTGTGATGTTCGTACTAATTTTTGATTGTATGAATGCTTTTTGTATATTATACAATTCCATTAATTTCTCAAGAACTTGAATTTTATTTAAAATCAATCTGACAATATAATTATTATTATAATATTATGCAATGTTTTAATATATAAAATAATCATCAAGTTTTAAATATTAAATACCTCTTTACTTTTTAGTAGTAAACTAATAACTTAAAAATAGATAATAAATAGTAATAAATATAGGTTATCTTCTTTTACATTTTTCTCGGATATGTTTACAAGACATTTTAAGTTCGTTCTTAAATGATTTAACGCTAAATTGAAACATGCATATAAGAACTAAATAAATGTATAATTGTGTTGCATAAAACTAGAAATTATATATGTATGTATGTGAATTGGCAACCGATGATTTATAAGTTTTTTTTTCGACTTGCCTTATCTGTGTTATTGTTAAGATTTTTCTTTACCGTTTATAATTATCGGCTCTTTTTCTTGATAATAAATGAATGTGAAAACATTTATTGCTTGAAAAATATTAACGTTACAACGTTAGTTGATTTCAATACAATACATTGGTTCTTGTTGGTTTTTCTAGATTTAACCTAGAATAAATTTAAGAACAATAATATAGGTAATCAGTTAATAAGTATTTTTCCTCTAACAATATCTAACATATTTTTCTGTCTCAAACACTAAAGCAATTGAGAAAAAACTTCTCATTTCCATCATCCTTCAGAAACATATTCTGGGTAAATTTAAATGAAATCATTTCATGAAATTATTAAATCATTTGTACATAATTTCACATCGACAAAAAGATTTTAAAAAAAATTTATTCTACGTGATATGAAACATATTTCATTGTTTTTTTTCTTGTTTCAAACACTTTCAAAGTTCTGTGTAAGAAGTACTCATTTTTATCACGCACTAGATGTTACTAAATATTTTCGACATAATAACTTACAGCAAAAATAAACATTAGATTTTAGAAAGTTCGAGATTCTAATGCGTTTCATTATTTATATTACAAATTAAAGTAATTGTGTACACGTAGACATTATTACTGTTTATTATACCTCTTAATGTGTCGAGTACCCATAGAAATAAGACAAAGCTGGCGTAAACGCCAGGTAAGTGCTCAAGGGGTTAAACTTTTAAAATTATTACTCTTCTGGATATAAATTTCAGTTCACGTTTCAGTAATTGATTTTGTATAAAACTTTGTGTTAAAATAATAATATTTTAACTGTTTATAGTTATGACGTTCATTAGGTTTGCTGTTTTTTTTAAAAATCACTAAATAAGAAAGTGGAACGTAATAATATAAACAATGTAATTGTGAATTTGCATAATATGACTCAAATTATTAACGCTGATTTTTCGTTTGGTCAATTTTCTGAAATCAGATTTCATTCATTTTCTATAGAAACGACTACATTTATTATTGTAAACAAATATAAATTATTTATTTTATTTTTGCTGTAATTACTTGACATACAAGAGACGTTCGGTTGCCTTTACAAATTATTTACATATTTTACTTGAATTGCTTCTATTATAATGGGATGATATGAAACTATCTCCACGAGGTTGGAATGATGGAATATTTTAGAAAAATCTCTAATTGAAAAACGTTTTCCATAAATTTCATCTCTTCACATATTTTGGGGTAATTTTTTGTGTTATTCTAACATTTTTTCAATCCATACTGTATTCGAATTATTTATTTACCGTAAATGTTAATTGTAAAGTTGGCAACCCGAGTTCCACTCAGCTCTTATTACACTTCGCAGGTAATTAATTACCTTAAGTAATTAATCACTGTTATAAGTCGTAAATAATTATTATGTTAATTAAATCTAAATTAAATACACTGTGTGATCACTTTTCTTTTTTGTTATATTAATGTCTCTGTGAGATGACTTTGTAATTTATCTATTTTTATTGAAAACACGTAACCTGAATATCGGAAGATATTTTTATTTAAGATTTTATTACAATAGTGGTTTGCAGTAACAAGTAGGTAATTCAGTTGATTATCAATTATAAAAACCAAAACGTTTTATGCATCTACGATATTAATGCATGGTTCACTTTTTCTAATTGAACCTCACATTTTTAGCCAATCATGAAGCACCTTCGTTTGACACAGTTGAAATTCGATGTAATCTGCACTCCGATTGGTTTATAATGGATATTTGAAAATTGGTTGTTGGTTTTCATTTGCCCTATTATTACAGATTTTTATTTCATTGGTGATTATTGTTATTTTGAAAGCGACGATTATTGTAGATTGTTTTTAATTTATTTGTATTTGTGTTTTCTACTTACTACAACGAACTTTTTTTTTTCCAGTCAAATCGTTTTTGTATGACGTTTGTTTATAAATTCCGTATTGTAAAGTCATTGCACGAAAATGGTATTGTTTAATACCTATCGCATTGGAAACGGCCGCAGTCGTGATCTCGACTTGCCGCCATAACGTCGCTCAGCTGATGCGCCACTGATGATTCACTGGATTCGTTTCCGAATGATATCCTGTAAATATAACGGTACCTGTATTACGGTGCTTAATCTATAATAAAATAACTCTCGTCTAAAATCAAACGTCATCACATGTAATTCAGATATTAGCGGAGAATTAATTAATTAACCTATTAATTTGTTTAAAATGTAGTCCTGAGCAAACGTCAATCATAGAAATCAGTTTTTTCAAAAAGTGGTTGTGACAGCGTTTATTTTTAGACGATTCAAATAACTGATAGTTATATTGAAAAAGGTTGAATTAAAATAGATATTACAATTTTTAGAGAAATGTAACTGAAGTGTAGACTTGTTTATGGCTTTTAATGTTTTAGCAAAAGATGGTAACAGATTAAGGTTAGAGGGACTGACTTCCGTTTGTTACTGCAAAATACGTATTACATATACGTACGTACAATTAGTAAATGACTCATCATGGTATTTTTCTTCGTAGGTATAGGATAATTACTATTATAACATCCACTAAATTATTTAATATTTTAACGTAATACAGAAAATTAATTGATAACGATCTCAAACTTATAAATTTTATTATGTAATATTGAAAGACCATCAAGTATTCTTTTTATTGCATTTTGTATTTTCTTTCATATACGATTAGATATATAATTTAATTTTATTTTAGTTGTAAGTAACCCTTGTGTTGATAAATCTAATAGTTTTTATTAAAATTATATCCGGCCATACAAATATTCATTATCCGAAAATTTGTACCATCGAATTCCCATAGGGAATCGGTTCATTAACTTCTCATCTGAACAAGAGGGTTATCATATACTATAATGAATAATAATACTGATAATAGGTATCTGTGTTACGTTATCATCATTACAAAAGTGGAAGTTCCGTACGTAACCTGCGTCGCATTTGTAATGCTGGTCGGTTTGCTTTCACCACGTTGAGCGAGATGCTTCCAAACAAGAATTATGTAATCGACCATGAGCAAAGACGTTTAAACTACCATAGAAGATATTTATAGCCATAAAAAACGTGAGGTTTTGAATTGTAGATATTAAATAATACAAAGACGGAAATCTTTTTAATATCTTCTATACATTTTAACCTCTGTGGTCTTAAAATTCGTTACGACATACATGTGTGAGTTTATAGGCGACATAGTCATAGGCTTTTAATGTTTAGCTCTAGCTAACTTATTTAATAAATAATTTACATTCTAGTTTCGATAAACAAGACTTTCGAAATAAGCTTATCTATCGCTCAGCGGAGTGCAAGAGCTCGCTGGTTACCGGATGATTTGAAAATGTATGTGGGGATTGCATCTCAGCCAACCATGAGCTCTGCCAGAATTCTAATTCCTATGCTATAAAACGTAATAATGAGTTTAAAGTTTCCATTCGAATTAGATGACATTTTATATGTGTAAATAAATGCAAGGTGTCGGTGCAACGCGAGAGTGACATGTGACGTAGGGAAGTGAAAGTGAAGTGTTACCGGATACCGCATCGACATTGCGAATATCAATGCGGGATTGTTACGTATGGATGTGTTTCATGTGCAGTTGTTATCACTTACACTTAACGGTAAATTATGTGAAGTATAGAATGACAGTCAACAGATTGTTTTTAAATAATGTTTAGAAGAAAGTGTGACAGAATGTGCAGTTTTGATTCAAGGAGAAAGAGTGGAAAAAGTGAAAAGTTTGTGTACCTGGGGTCAAAGGTTTCGATTGATGACCTGCGTAACTTCATGAGCAGCCATGTATTCAAAAAGGCACGTTTCACTATGCATTGAGGTATGCTAGTCTCTACAATGATGTATGATAGTGAGTGCTGGGTCTAGCAGTCTAAGAAGTATAGTCACGTGAGAATGATGGATAAAGATAAGAATAGTGTCATAAAGAAACGTTGTGGTATGATGGAGAATGTGGGAGACAAAGACAGAGAAAGGAATGCTTAATTGGTTGGGGCAGGTGAAGAGACTGGATGAAACAGATTTAGAAAGCGATAATGAGAATCCACTCACATAATAATACTTTTATTATCAGCAATAATCACAAATTATCCGTCGCGTGTTTTGGACTCATTAAGACTAAAAGAAGCTTATAGGTAATAACGCTAGGTTATACAATAAGTTTCCAAAGAACATTACTGATTACCTGACAATAAGTACAAACAAGTTTTCATCTCAAAAAGTTATTACAGGATGGATTATAACGTGAACGATAGTGGTGTCTGGAAGTGACACCCCTCTCTGTGCGCTCCCGCTAAAACCTACTATGAACTATAATAGTTTTGACGTTCATAAGTGCTTTCTCAGGGGCTACATAAAATGAAAGTATTTTTGATTTTGATAGTTATTGCGGTGATGCCAGGTTGCAAGACACGTCAAGACACCCAAGTCAGGGGATCTACAGAATAAAAGGGAATGGAAACAGCACAGAAGCTCATCATTAAGACCAAATATAAATACATCTTAGATATTTTTGTGTGCCTTTCGAAATCAATTGATGTTAATTCGCTTTGTATAATTATTTTATAGATTAGTAATAAGTGAAGCCCTTTCAATTATATCTTATGATAAAAAAAGTATAATTGCTTGGATTATAAGGGAAACTAATCTTCGAAAATTCAGGAATCCTACTCTAGACTTTCGTAAAAGTTATAAATTAAACTGACTGAGTTGTAGAAATGCTTACGAGAATGAATTACATAAAAAAAAACATATATTAATTAAAAATGATATACATGTAACAAAACACAAATTCAACAAGCGAAGAGATATAAATCTAAAAAGGAGAAGGTGCATACTTTCTATTTGTAATCTTTTAATTAAAAAGGTTAGTGTTACAGAAGAGTCAGATACATTAAACGATTGTCTTATAATATAATAATATACCACTTAGAGCATGTCTACTATAATTATTTATATTTGGTTAGTATTCTTCGAAATATGTATTCAATTGTTTATATTTATTTTATCAAAATCCACATCGGGTATGTGTTGAACATAGCCTCATATCGACAGCGGCTGTTGTCAATAAATGAGGATCCCTTGATATAGTGACCGTCGTTCACTGTAAACCAATTAAATTACCACGAGAAAAACTAGATGTGGAAAGACGAGAAAGAAATTTGACAAGGTAAATATTTCTTTTCAACGTTCTAATAGCCCTTGTAATAGTTGGCTTGACGGATTCAAAAACACCTGTGACACGGTTCCTATCAACATATAGCTTCTCTCTTTTCAGAGGCTTAGCTGTGCTGTAATCTAAAATTATTGCCTCATTTTCAATCAAAAAATCAAAAAAATCAAAATTTATTTATTCAATTTAGGCCCTAAGAAGGCGCTTATGAACGTCTAAAACACTACCTCCGGTTCGGAAAACAACCCAGTCGAGAAGAGCGCAGGCGAGAAACTCGATCTGGTTCTTTTTTTTTTTTTCATAAATATAATATATATAATTTTTTTATGTCATAAAAAACTATACAAATCGTAGTTTTTAGTGGAAGCACAGAGATGTGGGTTAATTCCAGACATCACTATCGTTCACGTAATGATCCACCCTGTTTTCTTCAGCATCATCACAAGATATTATAAATTTTTAACCACTGATATGCAGGACGAAATTAAATAGTCATAAACAGAAGCTTCATCAAATAATTTGGTCAAGTTATTTCATGGAAATTTTTGCCATAAACTAGAAAAACTAAATGAAGGGCTATTATTTATTGCTTGATGATTCTATTGTTTGTCCTGTTCTAGATTCAACCACTTGCCTTTATCTAGACTTGCGAATTACATTCTTGACCCTAAAAAATTTACAACCATTGTTAGTGTTCAGATTTCTTAAAAATTAAATCAAATGAGAATATTGTTTTACTTGTCATTAAAATAATTATTCTAACCTCTCAACTAATTCTGTTTTATTTCCACATTGAATACGTCCATAACACTACAACCATCTTCTTAATGAATACAATTATGAGCTTCTACCGTAGAATGCACTTATGCACAATTTTTTTTTATCTATTTGTGGTGATACTGAGGTGATAATGCTTGTCGCCCGGCCATCATCGTAAAAATTGCACGAAACTTTAATATTGCCACCTTTCAAACATGACAGACGCGCGTGCGCTCAGCAAACCATTAAAAGGGCTATTGGCAAATAATATCTTACCCTTACACTGAGAATTATTTCATATTCGAGTAACGTCATCAAATAACCTGTAATATTAATCGCATAAATTATTCTTAATCTTTAAGTAATTTAAGTGATACTGGCTCAGTGGGTGATATGCTCGGACACAGCGCGAGTTGAAACGGGTTTAAATCGTATGAAAGGAAACAATGCGGTGTAACCATCACATGTTTGTAGAGTATTTTGTAGTCTTCGCTGTGGAGTCCAGTTTTACAAGGCCCTGGACTATGCAGCGGACTGGTCGAAATGCGTATTGTGCGCGGATATAGGAAGGGACGACCGGCAGCATATCGGAGATCTGTTATGCTGGCCCCCTGTTAAAACGATGGCATCTTTCTCAAGGGAAGTCGCTCCCAGGCCGCAAGGCTTGGTTGGGAACGAATAAGTAAGCGGCATATAGCCGGCGAGGACGGGAGAGGGGCGGCAGAAGGTCGCCGAAATGAGAGGAGGATACACGGGAGGAGGTTTCCAGCCGTCCGGGTGACACGGGGTATGCCAGACTAATCCCGTATCGCTCCATGAAGGTGGCGGATGGTACCGTGGGGCTTCTTCAATGGATGTTCCCGGCATGATTTGAGAACCAGTACCTCTACAGTCTAAGCTTTAACAGTGGCCATGCTCACATGCACATTTAACGTCAGCTGAAACTAATTTACTAACTCAAAAGTTAAATTACATATATATTTATGAAATAAAAATAAAACACTGTTTATTAAATAAAATGAAAGCGAATGTTGTTGACGGACGGACGGACGGTCAGACGGTGAAATTGAAAACATCTCTATCCTACATAATTATGTTTACGACTTCACAAGAACTTCGTAACGTGTTCTCACAAATATATTTATATAATCCATTCTAGTACACATAGGAAAGTAGGAGATTCATTTATGAACCAGAATTATCACTAATAATTATTCATAAATAACTGTCTATCCGTTATTGGACTTCGAGAACAACTAAATAAATTTAGATGACTCTTTTATGAAATCATAGATGTATTTTTTGACCGAGCTTTAGTAAATATATATGTCGCAAGGAAATGATAACAATAGAGATATTATGAAATACCTAAGGTAGATAACCAAGTACGTAAGCAGGTCCTTGAATGCAATAGATCGAGACGCTGTCATTTTCTTTATTTATTTATCACAAATCAAATCTAACCTAACGATCAAATCTCTGTTTTATCATCCCCTTGAAACATATGTATTGTTACATTACGTAAATATATGAAACAACCATGTATCTGAGCTGAGCTATCGCTTCACGAGGTGAAGCGTGATCAAATATTCAAATTCAAACATTCTTTATTCAATTTAAGTCCTGATAAGGCGCTTTCGGTTCAGAAAACACCTCAGATACCGAGAAGAACCAGCAAGAAACTCGATCTGGTTTTTTATATGTTTTTATAGAACTATACAACTCATTGTTATAAATTTTATTCGTAGATACACTGAGAAGGGTGTAATTTCCTGACATCGTTCACATAATGATCCAATCTATAATAACCTTGTTCAATTAAAACTTACTTAACATGGTACCTGAACTTATTGTCCGGTTGATCAATAATGTGCTTTGGGACTTTATTGTAAAACCTAACACTATTACCTAAAAAACTTATTACTTTTACTAATTCTGAAAACTGAACTATTCATTTATGTTTATTCCTTCTATTTAAATAATGCTGGTCATTTACAAGGTTAAGCTTGTCTAAATGCTTGCGGACATAGAATAAGTTATCGAGAATATAATGGGAAATTGATTGAAACAGGTGAAGCGATTTTGTATACTCGAGATGAAAGCGGATTGCTTCCGGCCGTGTCGGTTCCATAAATAAGACTATAATTGCCGGGGTTGCTGATGTGTACGTGAGTGAATTTTCTGGGCTTGACCACATTGCGAGAGGAATACCATGTTTTTAGCATTAGCATGTAGTTAGCATTTAGTAATATTTTCACACAACCCTTTCGACCTGGGCTACCAAACTCAAGTTGAATACATTGTTTAATAACTATTAATGCGTTTAAGAAATGTCTTTTTTTAATTTAAACATGTATCAAACTTTTAGATCCATCAATAATAATATCAGTTGAGATTTTGACCAATTGCTGGCTTATAATATCTCTATAAAAATAGTAAATAAATAACAATTAAATTTTAAACAATGGTCTGATATTATAATGTGGAATAGCAAATAAAATGCAGTTTAGGCACGTTAAGAGGTAATTGCAACACATAACTAGGATTAAAAAGGACCGCATTCGTGTTAAAGGTCAGCCAATAATGCCAGTAAAGCACTGATGCTTCGTACTAGAAGAAGACTTATCTAAATAGTTTACATTTAAACTTTGCCAAATAAATGGCACTTTTACTTTACGAGTAATATAACAGCTTGATGCAATCCACATCACTATAAGCAACTATATCTATAACTATTTATTGATCAATTACGAGATCGTTTCATTGAAATAATCGCCAAGTGAATCGATTATTTCTCTGTTATAATAACATTTAATGTTCGTCTATTTGTCTGGTCGTTTATTACACAACTTGTTGAATAGATTTCGTAAAAATTCAATGTCAATTATCTAACATTATTGTAATATTTTATTTTTTAAAGTAACAAAGGTCAGTCCATTCGATGCTAAGTGACTATGGGTATCTGTATAATAAAATATTTAAATGAGCATGAAGAAAGATTTTTGTCAGTAAAATCAATTACTTGGTAGGTGTATTCCCAAAAGTCAGCGTGTACTTAACTTATCCTACGGTCTATCTAGTTACGGTCGCACATATAAAACCTACCTGGATTCTATCTAAAGACTGCAAGTAAGAATTTTAAAATTAATAATTCCACAAAGCGTCAAATCTCAACTCACGGATGAAAACACACTTTTTAAATATTGTCAAACGCTTCCTATTTACGACAAAGTTAAATTTAGTCTTTTAAAGGAACAATTTTTTAACACAAGCTTACAGAAGAAAATAGACCACCCTATATACACACGTAAGATCGCAAAAAATATGTTAACTACCTACTCAGCCAATAATTGTTACGGCGAACGGACAACTACTTACTTAATTCCTAGACTCTTAAATTTTTTACCTACATCCTTACGCAACAATATTAATATAAAAAATTGCAAATTTTGTTTAAAAAATTTTTACTTATCCTGTTTGTAAAAAACCCTAACTACATTATATATTTGTAATCGATTTTTTTTTAAATTTTAATAAGTGCTACAGACAAACCTTAAAGGTTTAAGTGGCGCTTTATAGATGTATGTTTTTTGTAATATGTTTTATTGATAATTGAATAATAATAAAAAATAAAATAATAAGAGGTAAGATGTTTTTACTGGCATCGCTTTGATCACAGACTCGCCTAATGTTAAGTGATGATGTAGTCCAAACTAAATACACAAACAACACGCTACATGTAAAAGTTAAACTGGTAGATGACGATTTTCAAATATTACGATGGAGGAGTTTTTTTTTTTTTTTTTTTTTTTTTTTTTTTTTTTTTTTTTTTTTTTTTACGTGGGGAAATGCATGACGCACTACCCTTATCTATATTGATGACACCTAACCTTATTTTCTATGGACGTATAAGAAAATGTTTCAGTATCATGTTATAGTTTCATTACGACAGTTAGAGTAGGTGGATTCTAACATACTTTGATTGAAGCGGAATTCCAGTCAGTCAACACTAATAAGCCATTACCGCTTCAAACTGAGCGACTTAAATTTGGTAAAACGTAGGCATAAATCCAGAAAATTCATTTGTACACCTTTTAGCTATAGACCAGCGGATAAAGGATTGTTTTACCAGTACTAGGTATTCAGATAAATTTTATCAACAGGTATGTTTCCTGCTAAATGTATAACTGGAGAACATTATTTACGGCAATGCACATTGACCTCTAGAAAGCTAGGTCGCCGCACCCGGAATTCTTCATCGGAGTTGTATTACGACGTTGCGTGTTGCCGTTTGTGAAATAAATTTAATATGAGTGTAGTAAATGAAAGAGCCGTAAATTTAGATGCTTTGACTTCAAGTCCAAGTTATATATATATAAATAAAATTGAAGTGGCTGTTTGTAATATAAAAAAAAAACATTTTTTTACTAAATACATATGAATGTATATATACGGTAAAAACAATTTTTAAAATTGTTTGTTCCGGGTAATCTCCAGGACGGCTGAACTGATTTTGGCTATTTCTCGAGTTAACTACGGATTAATAAATCGGGCCTTTAACATAATGAAATCAAGTACTTCTTTATAATGCTTTGGTTCGTTCTCTATTAGAATATGGTTCAATAATATGGAATCCACAATATTACAAATACATTAACCTTATTGAAAGTGTACAGAATCGATTTAAGAGGCACTTAACTTTTAAATGTAAATTGTCAAATAAACCTTTGCCACATCTGCCTTCACTTACTAATCGTCGAATAGTGAGAGATCAAATTTATTTATTTAAACTTCTTAGAAATTTTATTGATTCTCCGTTTCTTGTTAGTGAAATTAATTTTAGGGTTCCTCGACCAAATGCCAGAAACCACTTACTTTTTAAAATCCCTGTTGCGCGAACAAGGTATGTGAAGAACACATATTGATTCCGTTCGTGCGATATGTATAATAAGATGTTTACTAAAATTGATATATTTGCATGCCCCATCAGTTCCTTTAAAAAATTGCTGAAAATAGTTTTAAATTTATAGTGTTTGCCATAATATTTTTTATAGCTTGTAATGATGGAGGTATTAGTGTTGTTATATTTACTTTCATTAATTATAATTTTAGTGTAAACTTGACTGGTTTATGTATTATTGTTATGTAATTTCATATGTGTATATTATTAACTGTGTGTTTCCCAAATAAATAAATAAATAAGTACCATAACTTCAATTAGGGGTGTTTGAATAATAAGAGCATATACAATAGAAAGGCGTTGTGTTTTATATGATTAGATACAAAGGAGAAAAGGACAGAAAAAGAAGAATTTCGACGACTAAGCAAAAACTTGGAAATATTATCTAGGAATGAGCATTCTTTTCATTACTATACTTGTACTTACATTCTTAGTAGAGACGCCATCTTTTTCTCCATACCAAATAATGCGTCGTCAGGCTGCGAAGTCAACACTTTACAAAATGTAAACTTTGCGCACTGTGAATCCCTCCAGTTGGTTTGTTTTACCATGTCCATGGCAGCTGACGTTAACGATGGTGTAACGCTTCCACCTTCCAAGCTCTGCAAATCTTCAGGTACGTTATCATTTAATGATCGAACGCGTCGCCTTTTTACTCTTCTGAGTGCCTCCCCTTGGTAAGTAGGTTCCCCGAAGAAGCTCAGTATATCTCTTTTGGCCCTGGTTCCCTCGCTTCCATCAGGAGACATTACCACATAAATATTTTCACTCGGCATCTTATAATTGTCATCATATATTTTTTCTGACTGCTTAATATCTGCCTGTCGATATCGTAAGCTTCCAAAGATCTTTTGTGTTCTTTTTCTAATTCGTCTTGTATATCATCTTCGCTCATTCCAGAACTACGCATTAGGTTGACATCTAGAAGCCTGCCCATGGCTACAGCTCCGAGACCTAAAGCCGCCCCACCAGCCATCAAACCGAGTGCTGGTAGCATAGCTGGTCCACCTGAAGCTACAGCAGCAACTCCAATTTTATCTTGAGCATATCTTTGGCTTTGAATAGGATTCGACGGGTACAAACCAAGATTACTGGAAATCTTATGAGTTGCTTCGACAATCGGTTCCAGCACAGGTTGAGTTACCTTAGCAATTGGGTCTATTATTGGTCTAGCTAATTGGTGAACTGTCTGACTGGCACTGTTAAATGTATCTTTCATTGAGTCGGTAAATCTTTGCCATAAAGTTGGTTCTGGTGCTCTCTTAATATAACCATAGTTATTGTAAGGATATCTTGATGTTTGGCTTGGATTGTAACTATTCTCGTAATAAGAGAATTTCTTATATTCATCTTCGTAGTACCGGTTAGCATTTATGTTTTTTTGGGAGCGCTGCTGTCCGTAGCCATTGATAGGTTCCATTGGGTAAGGGTGAGCACTTTTTGGTACGTTTATTGTATAGTATTTTATTTTACGTTCTTTATTATCAAAGTTTTCAACATTATCTCGTGTCGCTTTCGCTGGCTGAACCCCGAGATCAGGGTGAGCGTATTGGAGAACAGGATTTCTAACGCTTTCATCAAAACCTGGTTTAGCATTTTTTGGCGTATACATTACTGAGTTTGGAAAGCTAACTTCACCTGGATGGTGAAGCATGCGTCTCTGTATATGACTTTCGGCATATTCTAAATCTCCGTTATGAGACCGGGAACTTCTTCCACTAAAGTAGTCACGTTTGATTCTTGTGGATTCTTGTTCATTTATTTGTTTAATATACTCGATGAGTTTAGAATTGGCTACTTTAGAGTTGTCTGCTTTGGTGAAAGGACCGTACCCAGATTTCAGATAGTGATTTTCTTTTTTTGGTTTATAGAAAAATGTGGGATTATCACTAGTCATATATGGGCCAATGTTGTCTGAAAGGTCGAATTTTAAGTTATCGAATTTAGTGAAAGGACCATCTTTAGGTTCAAAGTTGTCTTCCTTAGTAAATGGACCGAAGCTTTGAGCAGGGTCAGCTGCTGCCAAATCTGGATAAACATCTGCTTCTGGCACAGCTTTAGGAGGCGTGTATCCTTCTGGGTAGGGTAGCAGTTCGCCGTTAACTACTCTTGCATTACGCCATGTTTTCTTATCAGATTCATCATCCGGCATTCTAATTCCCTGAATTTCAGGTATTCCGTCGTCACCAAGGGTTAAAATTGACCTTCCACGTTTATTATTGTACTTTTCAATAGCTTTCTTAATGTACATCGATTCAGAATTAATAACAACAGGATCGGGTATATTAAAAGCCTTTTCTTCGCCATCAGAAACTTTAGTACTTACAACTTCGATGTAGACCGGATTTCTGTCATTCTTTATTACTGGATTATGCGGATCAAATCTAAAACTTTTGATAGGAGCTCCGTAATCCGTAAAACTCGCAGAAGTGATGTAAACTTTTTTGTTTTCCGTCTTTTTATTGTTGTCGTAAGTTGGATAGTAGTTAGAAGTCTCTGGATCTGAGTCAGGTTTTCCACCGTTTTCTTGTATATGGGATTCAGGATATGCCGAGACTGGCGACCAATTTCCGTATTCAGCTTTAATATCATTTGGCTCATCGGAACCTTTGTTTCGATTAAGATAATAATCGTATCCTGCTAAATCACTGTTAACAGTTCCAACGAAATTGAGTTTTCTTTGATCCCTTATGTCTGTTTTGTTTTTAAGATCTTCGGCCGTCGTATTTATAGATACTGTAGTTCTGATGGAAACAGTTGTTGGTGCCAATGTGCTACTTTCATGATGCGTTGTAGATTTATCCTTCTTCTTCACAATCAATTGTGTTAGATGACCCGATTTGCTCCGGACGTTTAATGTCTGCGTGTCGAGAGGGTTTAGGCTTCTCGAAACTTTGAGTTCCGTCCTTGTAGTTCTTGACGGAAGTATCGTAGTGCGTACTGTTTTCGTTGTTGTTGTGTTCTGGTCGTGTGTGTCTGCTGTTGCGCTTATAATACACATAAGCCAGAGTATGGCGCCAACTTTTGTTACGGGATTCATCTGTAACAAAAATAAATTGTTGCGTTATTATAATTATACCAACCAATAAATTACAAATGAGTATACATAAATAAATAATTAGCATTAATAATAATAATAATAATATATATTTATTTCAGACAAAAGCCCATTTGGTTAGTGTACATAGAACTTAGAAACTAGTGTTAGTACTTACATCTAAATTTCCATGAAATAATATTTTTTTTCTTTTAATCCAAAGGATCGTAATTTTATAAGCTTTGAAGTATATGTTCCTTAATGCAAATTACTGTTATTTGGATTCAACCCCAATCACTCAATCAGACAGATTACTGACTTCCATATTCAACTGATCCATATTTAATAAATAAATAATATTTCCATACAAACTTTCATCCCTTATTCCCTATTGTTATTTTACACCCTTGACGGTAACAAACTTTGAATGTCATATTTAATCGAATCGAATCATATCGAATCAACAGCCTAAAAAATCAGTTTCAAGCTTGGAACTCTCAAAATGACGATACTTCCATCAACTTTTCATTCTCCCTTTCAACCCTTACAACCATTTATTTACATTAAAAAGATGTCTTTTCTCAGGCTTTAGACTATATGTGTACCAAATTTCATTTAAATCGGTTTAGTAGTTTTTTGACGTGAAAACGTGACAGAAAGACAGTGTTACTTTAGCATTTATGATATTAGTAAGGATTAACAACTAAATGAGTCATGTGGTAAAAGCGATTTAATACTAATATGGAAATTGACGTCACAAAAATAAACCTTTCAGTAATCGAGTGATAATCAACTTGTGAAACTATACGATAAATAGATTCGTATTATTGATTGTCGAGAGAAAGTGTTCCAAGTAAAATTATATAGCAGGTAGGTATATTATAATAACTGAATCATACAATTTGTTGTGTGAATGCTTGTTATGTTTGCTATGAAATGTTTTATTGATTTTTGATTCTGTAACGGGCATTTGAAGATTACAGTTATTTATAGAGAAATGTATGGGCACTTTTCTATTCTATGAATTGTATTGTATCGAATTATTTTTTACTTCTTTACAGATTACCGTGTGCATGCGATTTCGTTTAAGCAATGAAGAAGCGTAATCTTACTAGGCCTTAAAACATCTCGAAAGTTGCTAGAATGTATATTAGTTTATGGTACGTTTTTATTTTGGGTTTAACCAGACGATAATTAATATACTGGATTATCATAATGCATCATAATATTTGACTTTATTAGCTTATACTTTTTGATATCTTAAAAACACGCATATCACTGAGCTTCCTTAGATTAAATAAAAGGCAAGATAAGTCTGATAGTAGGCTTATAACGTGAGAAACACTTAACCGATTATATGATTATTATTATATTATATGATTTCTATAATAATTTGTATGATCTTTGGGGGAGACCTATGCCCACCAGTGGACCGCTTTCGGTTGAATAAATAGATAGATAGATAGGTATGATTTGTATGATGTTCCATATATTACATACATATTTTGTCATGTTAAATAACATGTATGAGTATTGTAGTGATTGGTTTTAGTTCAATTCATATTTATAATATTATTATTTTTTATAAATCATAATATTTATTTATTAAATTCATGAAGAAAACCTGAAGGTTACGTACATCTTAACCTTGCACTCTGCTAATGTAACATAAGTTTTTATTGGATCATTGAGGAGGCCGTTTAAGAAAGAACATTTAAAATTTGAATATTCGGAACGTCGAGAAACAATAGAATTTAGATTCATCAAGGGAACAGGATCGAGAGTGAGAGGCCGTAAATAAATATAAAATCGGTCCTCAACCAATTTTTGAGAATATTAAATACTGTGGGTGATGAAGATTAAGCGGCACTCGACGTGAAATTCATTGGATACAGTAATGGACAGGAGAGATCCGGTAACGCTATACTATACATTACATTACACCGTTCAGACTTTTGGATGAGGCAAGGAAGGTCTTCTTCTGTTACCGATACTGGCATACTGTTCAAATTCTGGTAAACGGACTCCAGTGCTATATTAAACGGATTTCTTTGCTGGCCTTTTTATATGATTCGTGGTCAGTCCACGTCTGGAGTCGGCCAGAGCTCACTGCCGTGTCCTTCGGACTATAAAATATTTGAACCGTTACCCGCTAATTATCTAATCCGCAAAAGGTGTTTCGCCTATAAATTAATATAGAAGAAATCACCACCGCAGCAGCGCTGGTAATACAACCATAGCCACCGGACCCACTCCGGCGCCCGCGCATCATTTGCCGCCAAGTTAGTGTGCATGTTTTCTTTCCTTACAGCTCAACTGATTCCATATATTCTCTTCCCGCGGTTGAGCAGATCCGTATACCGTTGCCCTCGCATTTAAACCAGCATACAGTCCACTTTTCTACGTTTTTATAACCCGCTGACAATGGAGGTGAAGAAGCCATAAGCTTCGAGCCGGTCACCACTATTTGTGGTTCTTCGAGCCGGACACCACCAGACATGACAAATTTATTTCCAGATAATAAAGGCTTCATACACGTATTTCACGATGTTGCAACGCGTCGAAGATAGAGAATCAAAACAAAATGTTTAAAATGTTCTGTGAAAGTCAAAAAATAAAGAGAAAAAAATAAATGTTATTTAAATACACAAAGATAGTTAAAACACTTTTAATGAAAAATGATATGAATAAATGTTTTTTTTTTATAATTTCGATCCGTTTTTTATTTTAAATGCTTTATCACCATAATATAGTTTCATCTTATTTTCCTTCACCGAACTTTCAGGCTTATTTTTAGATTCGAATTCACGTCGACTGGCGATGCTTGTGACATGGTGACTCAATATAAATTTTATAATATAACAGACAATAATTGTTACTCTTTGATAGTCGTAAATAATTAAAAAGGATTAATTTGTACACGGAATGTAATTCCTAAGGTCTGTTATAAATTATAGTTCTTGAAGTTAGGCTTTAACTTACATTTTCAAAGCGTAGTAATTAAATAAGTTAGCCTCCTTATTAATTGTTAAATATTTAATTAATAAATGTTAAGTGGTGCATTTAATTTCCTTGTAAGTATTATAGTATTGTAGGTAGGTAGATTGCGATTATCTCTGTAAAACAGCAGCAATTCTAGCTGGTGTATATTTTAATATATTTTTATAAATCCATTAGCTGTGAGCCCACGGCTGGGCCCGCGTTTCTTATGTTATTCACTAAGTTTTAATTTTTATATACGGAACCCTAATCACTTTCCTAAAAATTAGTATTAAGATAAACTAAATAATTCTCATAAATTCAAGTACTTGCCCGAAAAACTGTGCAATGAATAGGATTTTATTCTATTTTTTTATGAGTTTTAATTTTTTTACGCGGAACCATAATTATCTATGAAAATTAAAAGTACCCTAAGTTACCCGGAGTATCTTCAGCTATCTACCAAAAAAGTCATGTCAAAGTCCATCAAGCCGTGCTTAAGATTACTCGGAACAAACAGACAAAAATTAAAAAAAATATGTTTTTGGTATAGGTATCGTATATATTATTTACTATACACTATTTAGTAAAACTGCCTAATCATATGATATTTCTGGTAATTTGTTCCATATTAAAGCTGTTGATATGAGAATAGAAGCTACCTGATTTTTTTTTTCAAAAATAAAGTTCATGATCATCTTACTCTTTTTAATGGTAGATTTATCTGGTTTAGGTTATATAGAATAGAAAAACAATATTTCATAACTCGACATGCCTTTGATTGTCTTGTATCGAGAGGCGACTGACGCAGGGGTGTTGTATCCGCATGAGCTAAGTAAGGTACAAATTTCCATTTACCGATCAATAAACTCTAAAAATTTGGTTTTAAAGTGAATTGATTCGGAGCCCAATTTACTACGAGAGAATCTTGTTACCGTAAAGCATCAATTTTTCTAATTTTATAAGTGCCATCTAGCAGTAAAACTTTAAACTACATCGTATTATATTTTTACTGAAAAGTAGCCACTAATGTACAAATACAAAAAAAAAATATTATCTCAAACAATCATTTACAAAATTAGCATTAACTAAGGCCTGTAATTTGGAGGCCAAGGGTAACACAATATATTATAACCTGCAATTATTGGTGGCGCAAATATTACTTTAAAAAATGAAGTACGACATACAACAATTTAAATTAATTAATTGTAACTATGTGTTACAGTGAAAGAATAACTTAATTTTGTTTGTATATATGTGTGCGTGTGTAGGGGTGGTTGATCTGGAATAGCTCATTAGCCGCAAACAATTTTTTTACCACTGACCTCAAATGAGATTACTTAACCTTAAGCTGGCTGCTTTACTGTTTCTATCTTATATTATAAAGAAAAATTCTTTAGAACTTTGAAGTAGCTTTAATAATTACCTTGTAATTAGGCATACTTTTTAACTAGAAGGCTGAATGCGATTTTAATTATTCGTAGTGTATTTGTTCGGTAAAACACAGCTATAATTTACGACATCACCGTTCTAGTTGAATATAATGTGAGACTCAACCTCATTTCAAACATGTTGTGATTATGCACGCTCTACTAACAACGATTATTGTTATCATGTACATCTATGTCATTCATTAAACAGCAGCCATACGAGTAATGCGGGTATGCCGATTGTTCACCTTGTAAATTGTTTGCTCTTTTTACTGTGCAAATGTTTAGCGTTTAAGCTTAATCTTTAATGATACTACATCGAGCATAGACTGAGTGACTTGGAACACACCAATAAATCTTCGAAGACAAATTTTCAACTAAGTGGTGGCAGTTAAGCAAGGTACCAAGGAGTTTTAGTGGTTGTTCCCGGTGTGTCACGCCGGGTGAGTCCTACATACCTCTCCCGGATTAGAGCTGGTAGGAGAACGCGTAAATGTAAATTAGATCTTGATAATTTGGAGAAAGAAATAGCCGAACAACTTAAGGACTTAAGGAAAGATAAAAAAGTTAAGTAAATAAATCATTTAAAATTAATTTTGACTAATAACAGTGGGTAGTTTACTGAATGGAAACTACGTGCAGGAATGTCGTCTGAAGTATTTATTTAAAGTTATCGAAGACACGACGTATAAACACCCGCTATTATGCCACAATTATGAAACCATTTTTGAAAAATTTCCTGATAGTGCCGACTTGTTTAGTAAAGACGTTCCAGTAATCAGTGTTTGAAAAGTAGATTTCAACATACTCGGCACCAGCTTTCCGAAACTAGATCCGGTTACAAACAATCCTGTGAGCATGTAAAAAGAATAACTAATTGTGATCTATAAGAATTTTCGAATAAACGAATTCCTAATCGATGCTCAACGAGTCATATTACTGACTCATTTAAAAAAGAAAGTAATGAACAAATATAGAAAACTGCTGTTGCACCTGATATCATAGTTATAACAAAAACTAAATCTTGAGATTTATTAAAAGTAACTGCCGAATTCACCCTCGAATCGTAGCGGTCATTAAGCAACTAAAAAGAAAACAAACGACCACTAAAGAAACCACACATGGGAAAAAAGCTATTACTGAAGTTGGAAATTATCTTCATAAGAACAAAGAAAGCGTTTAGGGCGTATAGGTCATAGTAAAAATACAGATATAAAAAACACTGCGATAACTTAGACGCAGACCATGTCTCTGATGTAGAATCTACTTTTCAGAACCTTGTTGCACATTCCCCAGTGGATATTCTAAAACCAGACATCAGTTTGTAGGAATATTAATTCACAGACTATGGAAGTTTCGTGGTATTCCTCCATGCAACCTCAAAACTAGACACGACAAGTCAGTTTTCCATTTGATACTACACTAAGATTCAGCTCGTCCAGACATAATCTCGAATGGAAAGTCGGGAAAACGGCCACAAGGGAGAGGTTGGCTTCCCTGCTGGAGGGTCGTGACACTTGTCAGGATTTACTAGATGTGGACGAGATAGTGGTCATAAAAAAATATAGAAGTGTAAAAGAGATTAAAAAATTGGTTAAAAGTCTGCCGTGTGGTGCCGGTCAAGAATAGTACCACCCCATATCGTCCCGTGGGCTTTATAAAAGGTGACTAAGGGCTAAACCAGGGAATGGGAGCAGCATTACAAACATCACTGCGATCGCCAACCGGCCTGCCAAGCGTGGCGATTATGGCAATCTCCCTCCTTATTGGGGGAGACCTATGTCCGACAGTAGACGTCTTATGGTTGCATGGACGGATGGTTAAACATTTAATTTATCTAAGAATAATTATGTTAAATAATTATTATAAACTTGTTACCCCTTTTTTTTTTTTTTTTTGACGGGGGGAAATGCATTTACGCACTACCCTTATCTATATAAGGGTGTACAATAGAAACTTGTTACCCCTGGGATAATTATTAATGTATTAGAATAAATATTATTATTACATTTGTCACTGCTACAACAAATAAAAAAAGGAAATATAATGATAATGGATAAACTCGGAAATATACTTTATAACAGTTATAGTATAAAACTGTACAATTAGAAAATATTCAATTATAAAAAAAAGAAATGTATATCGAAAAATTGTGTAATAAAGAATTCTGGAGGGTCGTTACTAATTATCGTGAAGGAAAGCAAGAAATTGATAGCAGTTTAACAATGTCTGGAATTTTGTTCGAGAGAACAGGGAAAATAAAATGTGTGGAGTGGTGTGGTACGAGTTTTTGTATCTATTATATTACAATCGATCGATCATTTAGTAAGAATTTAGCCCAAAAAGAAATTTAGCATTAAGTCGCCGATTTAAAAATATGTACAACAGTGAATAATTCCGAGAAATAGAAGATATCCGCGAGTGGAAACGGAGTGAATTTCTTTTTTTCGAAAGCCTTAATAGTTGAATGTAAAATTGACAGCGGTTTTCGAAAAATAATTTCAAAAAATGCTTTTAGAAACGCATACATGAATACAATATACTTTTCACAGTTACAATATAAAATATAAGTAATCGGATGTACAGATATCTTTGGCGGGAACTGCGACCCACTTTCGACGGTGCGATAAAAGAAAAGTGCACTTAATAAGCGAGTAATTACATTTCTGATTTCCCAGCGTTTTCACCGTGCGTCGTTGTCGGACAATACTGTGACCGTTGTAGGGTTATTTTATTTCACAGCCATTGTCCAACTGCCAACTTTGAAGATTTTATTAAAATTTAAAGCCTTATTTGGTGAGGTAGCCTGCTACACCACACATGTAGGTGTTAGATTAACTTGTGACTGGTAAATTGCAAAATGTACATTCGAATATAATTAAACCTCTAAATTCCCAATTGAGGATGCTCTCTTATACTCACTGATGTAGACTTCATGCGACACGTACAATAAACTTTTCTTGCTTTATCCGGCATAAAACTGTCAAGGCGTCAATAGCGTTAAGCAAATCGTTAAAAAATATCCTACCAACTTGCTATGACTTCATTGTTGTCATTTTTTACACAAAGCTCAGGTTTATTATGAGTTTGGGCCATTGCACGACGAGGCCCGGCGGGTTCGCTGCAGGGGGCGACGCGGTGCTTGCGAAAGCCACCCCGTGTCGCCCCCATCCCAAATGCAGCGGACGGCCCCGGGGGGTTTTAGTGGGTATTTCCGGGCGACTCTCGCCCGGGTGAGTCCCACACTGCACGGAGCTCGTCACTCCGTGCCCCTTATCTAGTGTACTGGGGGACTCTGATCCCCTAAGTACAATAGATAAGGGTAGTGCGTAAATGCATTTCCCCCCGTCAAAAAAAAAAAAAAAAGGTTTATTATGAGTTTAGCATAGGAACCCACGTCAACAGACACGATCATACTATCACTAAGCCATTACATTTTTTTTTCTAGAAAATACAAGAACCTATCCACAATGGTTAATGCCTTATCGTATTAAAACTAGGTCAAAATGATCGTTGCGTTTATTTTCTATTTCACAACAAGTTTTCCATACTACCTATTGTGTAAGCGTGTATTGAATTATTTCACAGAGTATAGAAATGATCGTAGTTTACATTCACCTAAGGCACTGTATCGCATTTGTTTCATGTGAATGACAGAATTACTCAGTAGTGGTATGTTTTGAGATTACATCGAAAAAGGAAGATGGAGGTTCGGAGTTTAAACTTTTTATAGTGTGAGTTCTAGTACTCGATTGGTTAAACAAAATGCTAGTTGAAGATCTGTTGTTGTTTGCGATGCTCAGCCGTTAAACTAGAAAGCCACGTTCTAGACTTAGCGTGTTATAATGAAACTCATTACTAGATTAATGAGAGTGAGAGTTGTACTGTTTGTATGTAGTTATCAAACAGGAAGTCTGAAGAAAGATCTAGGTCTCTAATTATATCGATTTCCCGTAGGGACTAAAAATAACAAATCTCTTGACAATTAGACCGAATGAAACGGCATTTAATTTGACTAAGTTACATAGTTTCTGAGGAACGTTAGACCATTTTCACCTAAATGAGCACGAGCATCGGCGAGTATCAAATATGTTAAATAAGTGATTATAAATAACTTAGTGATATCATTTATTTGTAATGCAAAAATTAGGACACTTTAGGACGAGAAGTCATAATGCAGAGTTCGGGTAAAAAGATAAATAAACATAATCCATTCATTATATTTACTGGGGGTAAAATAGAATATACTAAATATAATATTTATAGGGCGAAAGACGAGGTGCTAATTTACGAGTAACAACGTAAAAGATAAAATAGTGTGACAAGCTTCATGGTTTCGCTTTCAATCTCGCGTGGTTACTGTCGCGACAGGTCATCGACCTTAAATGAATTAATCATCCTTCTTAACGACGGACATAGACGGTTGACTAACTTTACGTATGGTCGATACTAAAAATTTTAGATAAATAATCTCTTTATTTATGATTATCCGACTAAAAAAAAGATAAAACTATGTAAATTGTTTACAATTTTTTTTTAAATATTAATGAAAATGGGGATAGCAAACAAGTGATTCTTTTTATGTGCAACTTCATTCTCATTGTGAAAATATAAAACTACATATTGTTTCAGGTTATTTCTAATACGTACTTATAACACTTAGCTCACGAACTCGTTGAAGTCTTTTATAGGGCTGGTATATATAACATTACCAATTCACTCATTTATACCAACTCATAATTATACATATTAAAATGTGTTAATTTTATAATAAAAGTAACAAATGTAACTCTCTAATAATATATCATTGTCGCAGACTATGTTAGTTGGCAATCGCGCGATAGCTAATTACCCGGTAGTTGGTATTTACGCATGCTTGGTTACGCACGTATAGATTATTGTATTGTTAAATCGGCACATAGATTGTCAGATTATACAAAACAATATGCTTTTTAAGAGTTCATTAATAAAAAAAATATATTTTCAAATGTGGACGTATTGATGAAAACCGAGAGCAATCTTATGTCATCAAAAAATTACTAATGCCACCAAGAATTATATTAGAAAATAAAAACACAGAAAAATGTATGAGACTAAATAATAGTAATTTATCAAATATTTGTAATTTCGTATCCATGTCGACCGGAATTTTAGCGCACGCGCTTTACTCTACTTAAGATATTATAAAAAACGCGAACAAAAACGGAAGTATTATGATGCACGATCGTCACTTATTACATAACAGCGAGGAAGCCGAATGAGATAAAAAAAAATAAATAAGAAAGTATCGCATTCCAGTATAATTATAAAGTCGGTTTCGATCGTGTTTCGGGGCAGGTGAAAGCAGTTGCGTCACGTTACGCTCATTGGTCGAGTCCCGGGCACGAGCCATTGCAATTTAACACGACAATAGCCGAAGATTACCGAAGAGAGCCGACGAGATGTTCCCACGAGTGTGCCCACACAGAGTGTCAAGTGTACACGCGGTCAATTGTCTTCATCACATCATTATGGAGAATAAGCGTGGTTCTTAATTAATATATTTCACAAAGTATCATTTGTATAATTATTTTTTATAATAACACTGATTTATACATTCGTTAAAATAATGATTATAAAGTTGAATGTTAAGTATTGCTTTGAGAATTGTGTAGAAAAATGGAAGTAACGTTATTATTACGTAAGGAATATGAACTCTGTAACAGGACGTTTAGGATAATGAAAAGACAAAGAGAAATGGATACTGAAACTCATACAAATAGGTTTTTTTTAATTCTTTAAGGGTTTTTTTAGATTAAGATTTTCCTCATTATAATAGCATCTAAATTGTTTATTTTTAATTATCTATTTTATAAAAGTTGCTTAATTTCAACGTTTACTGATGTAGTATTAGTATCTTTATTCGGTTTCACTCCTGTTCTAATTTTGTAAACTACATTAAAATCAGTTTAATCTGTGTGTCAGAAAATGACATTTTTTCATCTTTGTTCATTATAATTCTTTTGTTTAAATATATTACATAATATAATAAAATATATAGTAAAATCTTACAGAACAATGTATCTATGAGTAAAAAAAAAATCATTTACAGAAGTTAAGTGGCTTATGTATTATAAGTTAACTGAATAATTTTGGTAATGTTTTCCAAAAACGCCTATAATTCTTTTAACCCCTTGATGTTCCAACTCCAGGTTAGTGACCTGGCGTTTATGCCTACTTTCCACTGTTTTCCTATTGTCTCATTTTTATATCGACATATTAAGAGACATAATGTAGGTGATCAAACACCAATTAGGGGGAGGGAGATAGACTATTGATAATTTGGAATCTTTTTCAATAGTTTTTTTTCTAACCTAGCTAATGCTGTTGACCGGAAGGGCCTTTACAGCTTCACCGATCTTTATGGGCGAGTGCCGAAGGTACGCAGCTGCAATACGTTACTAGCACAAGGACACCAAAGTGGTATGAACCTCTGCTTAGCTGTTACCTGTGTGTATAAATTCCGCGGAGTTTTAATCCTAGCTTATCTCTACATATATTTTTGTTTACTACTCCGGTGGCGACACAAGACGTGTCTTTTTCTCCAACTGGGAAGGCTCTTGACATTGCCACTAGCACGATACACTGACACTGACCATGCACTGAGCATCCAACACATAACACGCAGGTATATAGGTTCTTTCCTGTTTATGGGGGGCAGGAAGTACGTTCTGTCCCCCCGGTTTGATGACCTGACCAGCAGGTCATGCCTCCCTTCGGGGAGGCGGGCGAAGAGGTGGGGTTGAGAAATATTCTCCCCCATCCCCATTGGGCCGTTGCACGACGAAGCCCGGTGGGTTCGCTGCAGGGGGCGACGCGGCGGCATGCAGTGCAATCCCGTATCGCCCCCATCCCAAATGCAGCGGACGGCCTCGGGGGGTTTTAGTGGGTATTTCCGGGCGCTTAGCGCCCGGGCGTGTCCCACACTGGCACGAAACTCGTCACTCCTTGCCCCCTTACCCATTGCATTAGGGGACCTCGGTCTCACTAATGCAATGGGTAAGGGTAGTGCGTAAATGCATTTCCCCCCGACAAAAAAAAAAAAGTATATAGGTTCTGTAAGGTAAACCTTTTTGATTTACATAAAAAAAAATCATTAGAGATTACTATCATTGCACTACATAATTGAATAGAAAGTCTAAAAACGTTATGGCGCCATCTTTTGACGGATTATGTAAACTTTATAAAATTTTGAACATTGATTGATTCCTAAACACTAACCAACAGATATACAAAGGGACGTCGCCTTTATAATGTGTACAAATAATATAAATGTCTTAAATCAGATAAGTTGCAAGTAGATCTTAAAAACAAAAAACTAGTGTACAGTATGACTGATATATAATTAATTATGTAAGCTAATAATAGGGTCAAACGTGATTTCGCGTGAATCGCGCTACCTTTTGCGTGTTCGATCGCGTTCCCATACGTTTTTGTTCGTGTAACATTATAATGTTACTGACTATAGATTATCATGAGTCGATCGTGTTACGCAATTGATTTATATCGTATGGGAATTTGTTAGTACTTCAGTCGACAAATTCATTCGCTTGCCACACAAGCCTTTGCGTTTGGCTAGTAGCTACCAGTCAGTTCTTATAATTTAAAATGATGCAGTAAAAATTAGCTAGAATAAATCCTGTTAAATGCATGCAAAGCCACGGGTAAAGCTATCTTTAGCTTAAAGACGTAAATGGGTGAACCGTGTGTTCCAAACGAATGCATTTTATAAAGTTTAAATTTGTTTTAATTTTCAGTATGACGAAATAGCTATATAATGTAAATACTCTGTAGTTGATGAGTTTATTAGAACACCGTACACCTGTACACGACTTGCAATACTATTCTATAAATTCTTCTATTTATTAAACCGGTAATTCAAAGAGGGGGAGGTTCTCAATTCGTTTGTTTTTTTCGTATGTTAGTTACGCGATTTCTCCATGAATTGTAGACGAATTTGCAAAATTAAATATCGTTAATAAGTTGGGAGTCGGTGCCAGCTAGATTTAACTAATGTACTCATTTATAAATGGAAATAACTGCTTAAAATTTATCACCATTAAATATAAGCTAAATAAAGGACTGGTGATTTTAAGGAACAATTAATCTAAATGGAATACAATTAGTACATTTACACCATTTTGTTATCCGTGAGCTGGCACCGATTTCAAAATTAACGAACCAGATTAATAAAGTAATTATTTATTGACTTTTTAATGCATTTTTATAGTTTATTCTTTTGAAGTCGGTTTTGTCTTTAGTTAAAAAAGTTTTTAGCCTGATTAAGCTTTCGTAAACCGTTCTCTAAACGGTCTGGGATCTAAGCTATAATGGTGGGATTTATTAGTACTTCTTTGTTTAAAACTTAACTATAGAGTAATATTCGATATTAGTTTTTAGAATACGTTTTCTTGTGCCATTCGTGAGTCGATATAGTTGCGCCATAAGTTTAGTTCTCATGGGAACTGCGTGGTTCTTATAAATCTTACGCAATCTAAGACAAAACAATTGTTTGCATAAATGTATATCGATTCTATTTAAGTAGTAACTAAACAGGGCCGGGCAAGTGTTTAGATAAATTTTGCATTATTTATACATTGTTCTGAGAATCGTGATTTGTATAACTACATTGATATAAAACATATTTTTGAAATTAATAAGAAGTAGCGATCAGACATGAGTCAGTTTATTTTAAGTGGTAATTGTTCCCTGTAGCTATTTGTGATCTATCTGAAACATGATTTCATTACTAAGGTCAATCATTACTAGGTTGCTTACTGGAGAACAAGTTCTAAAGACTCATACGATTGTATACATTATCAACTAAGACCTTTAAATCAAAATAGCACAGAAATTTGAGACTACAAGTTATATCCTACTTTAAGATTTATTTGAATGAGTATGATGTTCGTACTCTTTACTGTAACATATCGTTACCATGTTATTTTACAATATTTATATAAATTCTTTATTAAAAATGCATCTTTAAATCATACTAGGGATTAGATAAAATAACTTTTATAACGCCGGTGCACGACTGGGTTAGCAACGAAAGGTCGGCAACCTGCGGTTCCTCTGGTGTTGTGGGTGACCATGGGCAGTGCTGATCACTTACCCTCACGAGAGCCGTTTGTTCGTTTGCCCTATACCATAAAAAAAACGCTCTTGTAGCCGCCGCTAGCGTGATACAGCAGTAAAGTATGCATTAGCAACGCACTTTCAACTGTGTACAATTATGATAATAGTATTCATGAAAGTCTATAAAGCCATCTACGTAGCGATAAGTTAAAGTATTCAAGGAAATTTTGTAATGATTTCCAAATGAACATACTGCTATTAGCACTATATACTTTAATATAAAGTTTTTAAACGTGACAGCGCCATCTATTAGCACACAAACACACTACAGATCACATACTAGATCCTACACGCATGGTAGATGAGCTCTGTAAGGAATCTTTTTTTAATATTTACCCTTGCTTAGATCGGCTGGCTATGATGAATTTCACGTGGACAGCCGAACCCAATACTCCTGTGATAGTTGCCATTTTTCGAACCTCCTAAGCGCTTACTAGAAATAACCTTTTTTTGTTTTTTTTCGAGGGGAATGCATTTACGCACTAGTTGTCCAGCCAGATCTGATAGGGACCCCCCCCTTTCAGATCTGGTTGAAACACGTCTGAAGATGTGTGACAGTCTCTCGCACGAAAGCACGAGAGGCTGTCACACAGGATTAGTGTGGGACTCGCGGCGAGAAGCGCCGTTGACCACTACCCACTAAACCCCCCCCCCCGGTACCTCCCGCCACCTGGTTGGAGCAAACACGGGATCGCTATGCATGCACCTGAAATAACCTATATACTAATTAAAATTCTATATACCAAAATTCTGTTGAAGCTGTCAACAGTGTTAGTAAGTTCGGGAATTTTAACCTATGTCTTAGAGCTTGTATTCTGTTTAGCTGTGTACTCGAAGACAGACACAGACAGTGCTTTTATATAATGTAAGATATAATCATTTCACATGCTTAAACACTGCTTTATAATGAGAGAAACAACTTTTTTCCAACTTGGTGGGGAACTCTTACTAGATTGGACATTCACATGGATAATCACGCGTTGAAAAACATGACATATTAACTCGTTTATGTCGCGCGTTCAGGGTTCAGTGCAATATGGTTTTCTTTTACCGCGATAAAAAGTAGATAATCTAGTGATAGGCTGTGAGACAGCGCTGTGAGTTACCGCTAGCAGAGTAACAAGGTACATACAATTTAAATGATAGAAGTAAAATCACTTTACTTTTATTACGTTACGAATTTTGAAAACATATCTATTATCAAGAAGATAAATATAATTCTAGAGGTTTAGACATAATTTGTTAGTTAATTCCTTGTTATTTTAAAAACTCGAGTATGTTAGATTTTATAGTTTTACTTTATTGTGCTATCACATTATTATTAGTTTAATATTTATTTATTTATTTTTATTTACTAATCACAATTTATGTACAGTCGTGTTTACTAAGTTTAAAATACAAGACACAAAAAAGTTACAAAAAATACATATAAAAAAAAAAAACAACCGTTTACAAAAAAATAAACTATAAAAATCACTAAAAAGTCAATAAATAATTACTTTATTAATCTGGTTCGTTAATTTTGAAATCGGTCCCAGGTTACGGATAACACTGTGGTGTAAATGTACGCTAAATATATTAAATTATGATTAATTGTTCTTTAAAAACACCCTAGTCCTTTATTTAGCTTTTGTGTAATTGTGATAAAGTTTAGGCAGTTATTTCCATTTTTAAATGACTACATTGGCTAACTCTAGCTGACACCGATTTCAAAATTAAAGAAACGGATTAATAAAGTAATTATTTATTGACTTTTTAGTGCATTTTTATTGTTTGTTCTTTTGAAGTCGGTTTTATTTTTAATTAAATAAGGTTTTTTTCTACTTTTTGTTTTAAGTATGTACTTTTAGGTATAGCTCTGAAGCCCACTTCATAGCTTTGTGAAACTTTATGAAACACGTGTGTCTATAATATTCGAGATTTTTTTCTCAATTTCACTGATCAGAACCAGATCTGATGGAAATCAGTCCAGAACGGGGGTGTACTCCTTCGATTTAACAAAAAAATTGCAAATCGGTCCACAAATGTCAAAAAAAAACCGCGTAACAAACATACAGAAGAATTGATAATCTCCTCCTTATTTAAGGTGGGTAATATAAATAAGTCGTTTTTAAAATAAAATACAGTTAGTATGTATTTGTAGTTAAGACGAGTTAACACAAAAAAACCTACGCAAAAAATTCAAGTTATTTATTACCTACACATTAATTGTATGAAACATGACGGAGAAAAGATTTTGACGAATGATAAAGATATTCGAGTAAAGAACCGTTGTAATGGATATTTAGAGAGATTAATGAATGAGGAAAATGATTGGAGGAAGAAAAGATCATGTTAAAAAATATATGTGTGGTGCAAGAAATAAATGAAGACGTAGTAAGAAAAGCTGCCCAAGATATAGAATGAAATAGCTGTAAGATCAGATGGTAAAACCTTTTGAAGTATGGAATTTTGAAATTAGGCTGACCTCATTTTTTAATAAGTTGTTGCAAGAGGAAGTTTGTTGCAAAACTGTAATAGTGCCCGTTTTTTTAATAAGGGTGATGTACAGGACTGTAACAACTATCGATGAATTAAAAAGCATGAAAGAAGGTGAAAACGAGAGGAATGCGAAGTGATCCAGAACGAATTCGGGTTGTCAATGCCTGAACAAGCGACAACGGATGCCATATTTGGACTCCGCCAACTATGTGACAAAATACAGATGTGAGCACAAGAAGTTACTCATAGTGTTCGCTGACCTTAGAAGGCATACGAGCGAGCTCCCGTGAGGTTCTGAAGTAGGCTTTGAAAGAGGATTTAAGCGGTCGGTTATCAAAATGTCGTAAAGGTTGGTAATATACAGATATTTCTATTTTATTAAATAGGATATTCTGTAATAAATTGTGTCAGATAAGTTTTATGAAATCGACCTTTAATTAAAAATTTCATAGAAGGTTTGTCCGTAGGCAATTAAGTTATGGAGGATGTCCGGAACTCATTATTTGTAATTAGATTTTTTTATAAGTAAATGTAGTGTGTACTTTTGAATATATTATAATTTATGTAATTGGACGCCTCTGAGTTTCGAGGAGAGGAACAGAATATCACATACTGAGGTCAGTTTTCATTACTCGTATCATATTTTTTACTGAATAACAAATAAGAAAAACTTTATCAACTCCGATATTAGGGTGATAGAAAATCCGTTGCAGTGACTAGAATCACTGACTCGTACTTTGTTAAAATGTATTTATTACATCTGTATATATAAATGGTTTTGTACATACAACAAAACTTGAAATAAATAAAATAATAAATCGTCTGGGATCATACGACTTGTTCACATGTCTGATGTCAGGGTCTTCATGTAGTCTTCCCTCTCTTCATTTGTGATACGTAAGAAAGAGATAAGAATAACTTAGGACAAGTTTGACATACTAAAGGTTAGGTAGATAGGTATTTAATGTATGTAAACAGTTGTAATTTTATGTGACATGCATAGATTGTACCACTGGCATTGAATCGAAGGGAGTATTGCTTAACATAATAAGTCTGAGTTATTAAATAATGTTAGATATTTACTAATCCTATTTATACCAATAACCAATAACACTTTCACAACGATTAAAATGAAAGAAAACAAAAAATCATTCTTACAATATACAGCCTTGAATTAAAAAAGGCACATTTTCAAAATAGCGAGGATACTTATGTGCAGTAATTTTGATTTGTCAAAATACAGCGGTTTCCGAACCTTTACACTTCTAGATCCGTTTAGTTTTTTTCTCTTTTTTACGTCTCTATCTCTTTAAATAAATAAATACACGTAATAAATAATATCATGATCACACAAATTATCGTTTCGTGGTCGCTATTTTTCCTTACGTTATCGCATCAGAAAGTAATAAATCCGAAGAAGAACCAAAGTCACCAACAGAGGGCTAATAATTGCTAAACTTAAGTTGTTTTAGAACATTTCAAAGAGCTGATGGAAGACGGAACCAATTCCCGAGAGTCTACTGCGTGCTAGAATACCCAACGTGGGTAAACTTGCCACTCACTGGATAGATCCATTGATGTACATATATTGCTGGAAATCATTGGATGTGATTTTTGTGGGAAAGAATATCAGATATGAAACGCTTATGGTTTACTCGTTGTTTATGAAATTTATAATTATGCTTCAAATATTCTAAAGTTTTTAATAAAGGAAATCTTAGAGATAATATCAAGGTATATTGGTAGGAAATTATTAATGGTTTTGTAGCCACCTTCGAGTTAGAGATCAGTAGCCCGATAGACTTTAGGTCACTTCTTTTCTAATCTTTCTATCGAATAGAGTGAAATACTAAAATATAACTTAATATTTACTTAATGATTAAGCTGAATAGACATAAAAATAATATGATAATAATAAAATAAATGTAATAAATTATAGAAAACTTTAAAAATAGAATAGGTAAAAAGTCATTATTAAATGATTCTTTAAATGTTGGATCTTCAATGATTTGTATCGATTTCTTAAATACGTTGTGCCTACTCGAAAACCATTATTAGATTTCATTGAATTTATTATTTTTTAAATTATATATTTTATTTGGGCAAGTTTTTGGTGTGTATATGTTATATATAAACGATTAAAGACATAATATAAGGCAGTAAAACTGAGAATATATTTTAATATATAATATATACTGAAAAAATATACGGTAGCGGAGTAGCGGGAACAATATTAGTACCTACATGAATAAATTTAACGGAAGAGAGGGTCACATAATACTACATCTTAACAGCATGATGCACGTTCTAGTTAATGGGGTTATTAATAATAAAATATCCTACTATACAAGCTCGACGAACTTCAATAAATATTTATTACGTAACAAGGTCGTTTTCTTTATACAAATAAAATAAGTAAAAGTGACAAGTTAAAACTTGTTACATAACTCGTAACTCACCGCTGAGTGTGTCCCGTCACGTAGAAAGTGAAAATCAACACGAGCGCATACTCCGGGGCTACCTCGCTTTCCTCAACCACAATCTCACTGCGAACTAAACGTTACAACACAACTATACCGTTCTATAATACTAGGTAAATAAATAAATTAATTAAAAATAATACACAACGAATACGCAGTTTGAAATTTCAAAAAATTCGAACGCGTTTCGGATTCGCTCAGCACTTGTTCTTAATTCGAACGCGGTGTTGCGATTGGTTGATCGTGCTTGGTCGGGTGTCGTCGTCGGTGCGTCAGGTGCGACTGCGGCTGCGGACGGCGAGAGCGTCGCACGCGCTGCTCCGTTCTTGTGCAACACCAGCGGAGTGGGTGGCGTGAAAAGGATCCTTGTTTGTATCCCCTAAGACTGTAAACATCCGACTGAAGGCTGCTCGGTGACCTCGTTTCACATTCTCAATTACCCCCTTACATCACATTGACAACTTATTATAAAGAAAGTTTTCACAAATTTAATCAAAACGTTTCGAGTATGGTTTTTTGATTAAAATGATATCTACTTTTTAATTTTACAAATTTTCTATCTAGTTAATTAGATGTTTACAGTCAAGTTTAACTGGGTAGGCAGAAACAATGATGTATCTCTTATAATGTAATGTACTTTGACTTTCTGCAATTTTGTTTCACAGGAGGATTTTCATTTCATACTAGTTATTTTTTTGTTCAGAACAAAATAGATTTAAATAGGTGACAGTTGAATTATTATTTTTTTTGTAAAATTTTAGGTATTTTACTAACTACTATAAATAGTTACAAATGTTTGATGCTACACCAACATTATCGTAAATTGTTATAGCTTATCCACGCAAAAAATTATTATAAGCATTGTCTATGCCTATAAAACACGCGGTTCATCAAAACAAAAACATATCTGAAGTCAGTAGTACAGGAGTATAAAATGTTATTTTTCTGTACAAACCATTAAACACGTCAGATAATCACGGTATAATATCGCTGCAAATATATACTTTTTAACTTAGGTACAGAACAATTATTATATTAACCCATGTATTTGGGATACATTCTTCATCCACAATAGGGTTATGTATTTTTTATTCATTAAATCCGATATAAGACAAGTAGATATTGAGCGAAGAGTTTTGTTAGGGAATAGAGTGAATGGGGCCCTGCGTAACTTCATGTGCAGCCAGAAAGTGACTGAAAAGGCGCGTTTGGCTGTGCATCGAGGAGTCCTGGTCCCTACACTTAGGTATGGTAGTGAATGCTGGGTTTGGCAGAAGAAGCATGAAAGTAAGATTAACGCAGTGGAAATGAGAAGTCTGAGAAGTATAGGTGGAGTGAAGACGATTGACAAAGTCAGGAATAGTATGATAAGGGAACGCTGTGCTGTGGTAAAGGATGTGGTGACCAAAATAGAGAAAGGTATGCTTAGTTGGTTTGGGCATGTAGAGAGGATGGATGAGAGAAGATTAACGAAATTAATTTATAAGGCGAGGGTGAATGGGCAAGTCGGTAAGTGTCGACTTAGGCGAATGTATCTAGACCAAATCAATCATGTCTTAAATAAAGGCCAGGTAAAAAGTACCCATAACCGACGAGCATGTATGAAAGCGCTCATGAAAGTAGAGGAAGCGAAAGGGGTATGCCAAGATCGTAGCAAGTGGAAGGATGTAATCTCTGCCTACCCCCACGGGAGAAAGGCGTGATGATATGTATATGTATGTATGTATGTATAAGACAAGTTGAAAAATATAGAGTAAGTATTTAGATCCTGTCCAGACGCAGTATCTTTCATCTAAGAATAATTTTGCAACTTCTTGTACGCCACATTAATCTCACGATCTCTGTGCTTAAATGATAGAGAATCATCCTGGAACTAATATAGAAATAAATTTGTAATTTTTCAACGACTTTACATTGTTTTTTTAAACCCTTAACCGTATTCTAGACCACGTTAGAAATATTGAAACTCCTCTATATCACTGCAATATTTGTCCAGCTTAGACCTACCTTTTTTAGTGCAGATAATGTTTCTGTTACTTTTACTTTCAATAAATTTGATAGTATAGGATTTAATCTAAATTTACCAAGTGCTGGTCTTCTCTCAACAACTGTTTTGTCAAAAATGATTGTCAATAGATTTTATGCTTAAAGTAATTATTAGGATTACTATCAATTTGAACAAATTGAGGTATTTAGTTTAACAGTTGCTGGAATTTGAGTAAAAGGGAACTATTTTTTATTCATAATGCATTTTAGAAACGTGGATAAAATTCAAAAATATAAAAAAATAAAACTCATAAACAAGTGTTAACAATATCAACACGAGGGACACTCGGCGGAAGTGACATACATTATACAAGTGATGGGATCATTCTATAACATTACGATGCAACTCTGGTCAACTATACTAAAGCGCATTGATCAATCGTGCGTAATACGAATGTAACGGAATATACAAGGAATAAATCAAAAGCTATAATAATATTTTCATGAGACATGCAAACCTCGGTAATAAGTGTAAATAATCAATATTTATTCAGTATTGAATTTCTTTTAACACTTCAAACAACGTTCTATTTGTACGGATAACGCGTCACGCGTCGCACCTCGCGTGTCGTAATTGCTATTTCACTACTTCCACTGTTATATACTATTTTGAAGTAATTTAAATAAATAAATAAATAAAAAGCCTTTATTGCTGTACAGAAATTTCATATGCTATAAATTAAGAAATTAAAGTGCGCGTAAATTTATTCTTACGGTTATCGTTTAATAATTTATAATATATCGGCAAACGGTCATTATTCTGAAGCAGCTTGTCTTCCGACAAAGGCCTCCTCTAAAGACTTCCACTCTGTCTTGTCCTTTGCTGTACGAGTCCATAATGGACCAGCTATTTTCTTGATTTCATCCTCCCATCTTTTGATTTGTCTACCTCTGTTTCTTTTGCTATCTCGTGGGAACCATTCTGTTATTAGTCTTGTCCATTTTTCCTTCTCCTCTCTTATCATATGGCCTGTCCATCTCCATTTTAGTTGTTTGTAAGTTATGTATGCGTTTTTAAATTTGGTTCTACACTTTATGTCTTTTAATTTTACTCGGTCTTTCCTTTTAACTCCTATTGTGCTTCTCTCTATTCCGTTGTGACAAATCTTTATGAAGTAATTTAATCAGCTTTTATTATTAGCGAAGCAATGATGGCACAGTGGATAGTGCGGCCGGTTCACGCGTTAATCGACGCGGGTTCGAACCTACCTATCCAACTATAATATCAGCCTGAGCTTTCGGTGAAGGAAACCATAGCATAGTGGTAGTGGTAGTTTCTAATATTTTCCGTCTGGGTAGCTACCACTCTCAAGTTTGAAAATCTTTCGTGAAAGAATGAAAGTGTTCCAGTAACATCACTTGAGACCCATCACCATTTAACATCAGGTGAGATTTTGGTTAAAGCACTGGAAATAAAGGAATAAAGTACTTGACTGTTGCGGTTAAGTCTGTAAAGTGTTTTGTTATGAATAATTGTTATAGTCTGAGGGAGAGTGCGTGAAATTACATGTACTGGTTATACATAGAAACAAAGACTTTAGCCGAGTATCTTTAACGTCTGAATAAATTAATCTATAATTATTTTATGCAAGTGGGTTGAACACTTATTTTCAACTGGTCGGTGATCACCGCACAATGATAATCTTGTAATAGCTACGAATTTTTTGACACATCGTTCTGAACTACGTTCACATCTTAGTTCTTTCAAAAAGTCGTTTAATTTTTCCTTTTCATATATGTACTTTATGTTCTTAGATTGTTTAATTCCTTAAAATCCCTTGCCCCTGGATTGTTGACCATGGGTCATTACTTCTCCTGTGAGAAGTGGGCTAAGAGGTGGGGGGCATTCTCCCCCCCATCCCCATTGGGCCATTGAACGGACGAGGCCTGGTGGACTTGCTGCAGGGGGCGTCGAGGTGTATGCAATCGCAAACCCGTATCGCCCCCACTCCAAATGCGGCGGGGGGCTCCGGGGGGTTTAGTGGGTATTTCCAGACGCTTCACGTCCGGGCGAGTCCCACACTGGTGTGGAGACGTCCCTCCACACCCCCTTACCCATTGCATTGGGGGACTTCGGTCTCACTAATGCAATGGGTAAGGGTAGTGCGTAAATACATTCCCCTCGTCAAAAAAAAAAAAGGTTGTTAAATTCCTTGAGCACTAACCTGGCGTTTACGCCATCTTTCCATTGTTTTCCTATTGTCTCATTTTTATGGGTAATCAACATAAGGTTTTAAAGCAAAGAATACTACCGATTTTCTGGGCAATAATCCCATGTAGACTATAGTACAGTGATAAAAGGTTAATGTGGGTGATAGACATTTTAGAGTTTATGAAGAAACTACAATTTATTTTCTATTGTTGAATGACATCGCAGTGATTATTTTGTTAATATAAGCGGTAATAGTCAATCCTGCTCGAAATGGGGAGCGACCTTTATTTTAATTTACGAAAAATTGCTATATCCACTAAACGAGGGTCTAGTGAGAGTATTGTCACAAATGAAGTGATCACCTATCTTCACCACCGCTACGAGATCGATGACATAAACCATAAAACGAAGCGTATGTCCAACAATATCTATCCACGTGTCACTCCGATGCAACGTTTTCGCACGAAAGTCCATCGATCTATGTATAAATGCACGGCTTCCACAGGTAATATTCATTTTTATTTTTCATTCTTTATGTTTTATTCAGGTTATTAGTGATTTACATTGGATTTATGTATGCTTAGGAAACTAAAGGAATCCATCCCGTCAGTGCGTTATCTGTCCAAAGCTGATGTAGTCAGTCGTGCATCTTCTAAAGTTTCTAGACAAACTTTCTCAACGTCCGCACTTTGTTTTTTTTTTTACACATAATCGCATTCTTATGCAATTCGCAGTATCTTAATCTTTTCACTGTATCATCTTGTTTCTTTCTTATTTATGTAATGAATTTTTACGTTATATATTTTGAAACTAATGTAAACTAAATCTAAAAAAAACACTAGTTTATCCTAGAAATAGACGCTTTTAATTTGAAGAGAAGAGGTTTTGGAAAGATTTTGTTGGAACAGTGCAACCTCAAATTTAGGTAAATTATAAAGTTGAGGAACTTATATTCATGGCCGAAATAATCTTCCGCTATATTATTCCGTACAAAGCTGAAGTTTTGTCTCTTATATATAGAGACTATATTTTTATTATTTTTTTTTGGAATTTGTTAGAGTGTATTAGCACAACCATGTTCAAGTGAGGTAAAGAAATTATTTCATGTAGTAATGTTAACCCGCCAGTAACTTATGTAGAACGGGGTACAATGGAACTAATATGTTCCCTTGAATACAATCTCCCAAACAAAATAAAATAAAAAAGTGGTCCCTCTTCAAGAAAAGGTTGGGAATCACTGGTCTATATAAATAAATGAAAGACGCTTTTTTGTATTATTACATAGTGACTCTTTGTGCGAAACTATTTTTTTTTTTAATTTTGTGACAGATATTACAGCTGTTATTCATCTTAATATGTCGATTACCCATAAAAATAATACAATAGGAAAACAATGGAAGCTGGCGTAAACGCCAGGTTAGTGCTCAAGGGGTTAAAATTCTATTTGTTTTTTTGTCTGTCCGATTTTCACTTAAAAACTGACCGATTTTGATAAATTTGTGTCAAGTCAATGTCAAGGAGCTGTTGATAGGCTATATGGATTTTCTAAATTACTTTAGAATTTGTAAACAAAAAAACTTCCATGCGGCTTTAACTCAAAAACATGTTTTTGATTTTATGTGCTTGATGTTTATGTTAATTAATGATTGATTGAAAGTTTCATTTCTAGAAATTATAAAAACAAGTTACTAAAAACTCAAATAAACTAAACACATATGTGTATATAATGATACCTACACTAAAACACAATTTTTATTATTTTAGTCTGTTCTATCTATTTGTTCCGGTTAATCTCTGAAACGACCAAACTTATTTTGACAGGACTTTTGTTAGATAGCTAAAGTTATTCCGCGTAACTTAGCGTACTTTTGTTTTTTTCGCGTAACATAATTACAACTCAGGAAATTTCGAATAATAGTTTTACTTTATCTTAGTACCGAAAAAAAAAAATCGGAAAAATAATTAGGTCTCTCAAAAAAGAAAAACGCAGTAAACAACATATGAAACTTAACGACTATATTATTATAACTTTTCTAACGTAAACTCTTTGGCGTTCGACATAACCGTCAGTTGTTTGACAGTTAGCGTGATTGACAAAATGCGCGCTGCAAATATCGTTTAAAACAGATGCGTTGAAATTGATCGGTTGGAATTATATAAATAATTAATTTATCATTTCTTGGTGCACATATTTTAGAATAATATTTTTTTAATGAATTATACAATTCGTATTCAATGTCCATAGTTAAAAGACAAGACAAATGCTTTCGGGTCTGCTAGTAAGTAATAATTGGAAGTTTGTTCTATGTGAGTGAGCAAATAAACAAAATGCCTCAACGAACCGTAGTTTCTTCGCGGGTGATAGTGCTCGAACAGTTCGCTTCGAAAGTTTCTGCAGATCTCCGTTATGTATCAATTACATGACGATGGGATTTTCAGTGTGGAATATATAATTTTATAATCGCACCACCTCAATTAAGACGTAGGTAGAAATTGTTATTATTGTGTTGAAAATTGGAATATTTGAACGCAGCGGTAAATTATTTTATTCATTAAAATTAATTACTGAAAAAGGGTGAGTGTGTGTTTTTTGTTAAATCAAATTTTCCATACTTCCTTATTTATTCAAATATATTCATAACTCGATCGAAGGAAGTTTTACTTTTATTTGGAATAAATTAAATATTACAACTGTATATATTATCATTTATTAATAATATCACCTAATTAATAAACACTGAATGGAAAGTGATAACCCTGGCGGGGTGCGGGACGCTGTGCCAAGATTCAACAGCTGATTAATATTTATGTCAACGAATAATCACGTATTTATTATAAATAGATTTTTTATTCATTTGATAATTCAATGAATATGAGTTGAAGAATCTTTAGCTACTTTCAAATGTCATAAGTTTATTGATATTAATTATAACTTTCGTTTATATTTCAAGCGTTGAAGTCGATGGGTTGTTAGATGTTATCCGTGTATGATTAATTGCATATATCAGACTTCTTTATTTATTTTGACAGCTGTATGTTAGTCATATGTCGGCAGATATCATTTTCCCTAATATTTCTATCATCTACTTTAACAGTGATAATAACCACTCAAAATATTTTTTTTATTCAAGAGAAGATGAAGTATTTTGAAATGTAAATAATAAAAAGTATATAAATATATTTTAAAAGAATTTCTATTTTAACCTTACGTATTGTAAAAAATGACAGCGCCGTCTGTGCGTTAGTTCCTTACGAATTAAGTTTAATGGCGATATTTTACATAAACAGTGATATTATTTAAGAGACATTGCAACGAACAATGTTGAATGCTAAACATTGTTATAGAAATAGATTATTGCTATTAGAGAGACGAGACAAACTTCTTAGCATTCCATGGATTCACCGTGCGGGTGCCGGGTCCATCGTGTGGCGGAGGGAGAAACTCAGAGCAGTTCCCAGGACTTGCGACCTAGGTGTAGGTTTAAGGAGGCCCCCTTTGAGATGCGCATCAACGCTCACCTTCAGTTTCCCGCCCTGTCTAGCCAAATTTGGTAGGAACCTGTTAGTGCAGCCTTTGACACTCGTTCTAAAATAGAACTTACTGCAGTTCTCCACAGGCCAAGGTCCTTCAGAAGGTTATAGAGAGATTTTGCTGGTAAACCTCTCGCTCCTACTTCTACCGAGTATAAATTAACCACATAGCCATTTTTATTGAGTTCATTAGTTAGACCGTAATATTTATTTAATTTGATTGTGTGGTCTTTAGGAATGTTGGTTTCCCACGGTACAGTAAGCTCTACTAGTATTATATGTTTGATATGTCTAGAAAAGAGGAATGTGTCCGGTCTGGATGACGAAACACCAACATCCTCTGGGATTTTATAGTGCTTGTCGTATGAAGAATAGTTTTTTTTCGAATTGATTGGCCTTGAACAGCTTTATCAAATTTTCGGAATGAGTATGGAATGTATACATAAAATGATAAATTCTGTATACACAATCAATTTTTATCTTTTAACTTTAATAGAAAACTAACTAAAATATCTTCCTCTCTCATCTTTACTTTCAGGTTGATGATAGGTTAGGAGCCAGTGCAGCAACCTCCACACTGCTTGAGGATCGTCGCACTGGATCTTGTAACAGAGTGTACCTTTACGACGCTCTGACTGCGATCTGGAAATAATGGAATCTCTATAAAATCTATATAACTGTAGTTTTATATATAACTGGTACAGGTTGAGGTATTTCGTCTCGATTATAATTTCATTTTGTTTATTTTTTCTCACCCTGTGATGGGCCTAAACTTATCATTTATACTCCAATATTTTGATTCTTCTTTGCTAATTGTAGGATTTGAATTGATTTCTTTTGGAACATTATTCGAGCCTATAACAGTTGTACATAACTGATTTTCAGTTGAAATTAATTTATTAAGAGTCGCTTCCGCAAAACATCGCAAGGCTTTAGGTACTTATGAGGTACAAGTGTTAGAAATTAACTCATTTTTAAAGTAACAAAAACGTAAATACGTTTTTAAGAACATGAATTCGGCTTTTTGAAATCGTTATGTCTGATGATAGCCTCAGGTTGTGAAGATCGAGTCTTAACGTAGCGGAAGATTCGCAGTAAGTGAAAGGTAAAGAAATGTGTACTTTCTGTAATTAACTTCAGAATGCAACTCGCAGAGAAGTCTCCGTCGGCATTGTTCGTTTATCGCTGGCAACTCAAACTCGCTGGCGTACGAGCGACGGACGAACCGAGATCGGTGCCTAAAATTACATTTTATTTAGTATAGGTGTATGGTAAACAACGGCAGAATTAAAAACCTTGCAAGACAACAAATGAGTTACAATTCTCCATTCAATAATAATAAATCAATAATAAATAATCAATTAGAACATTTTAAAACGTAAAGAACATTTTATAAACGCACTCTTATAAATATTTAATTAATTTATGTTAAAATTATTTAATTTCTATAGTAAAATATATATTTATGTGAAAACAGGAAACTTTGTTCGGAAGTAGACTATGTTATTCGGTGATTACAGCTTACTCACGTTTCTTATATATATAACTGCACTGTAAGAGGAATAAAGTGGAGCGCGACTAATGTATTTTCAATCAGTGCCTTCACGATAAGCGCTCGCGATCATTTGAGAACATGTTTTTTAATACAACAATACAATTTTTTTTTTTTTGCTATATTTTGTGGTCAATAGTTGCAAACAGATATGCAGCCTAGATAGATTTCTGCTCCTTATTTTTTTTTTTTTGTCGGGGGGAAATGCATTTACGCACTACCCTTACCCATTGCATTAGTGAGACCGAAGTCCCCCAATGCAATGGGTAAGGGGGCAGCACGTAGGGACGAACTCCGTGCCAGTGTGGGACTCACCCGCGCGAGAGTCGCCCGGAAATATCCACTAAAACTCACCGGGGCCGTCTGCCGCATTTGGGATGGGGGCGATACGGGATTGCAACGCATGCCACCGCGTCGCCCCCTGCGGCAAACCCACCGGGCCTCGTTCGTGCAATGGCCCAATGGGGATGGGAGAGGAATACTTCCCCTCCCAACTCTTCGCCCACCCCCTCAAAGGGAGGCATAACATACTGGTCAACAATCCGGGGGGGGGGGGGCAGGATGTACTTCCTGCCCCCCATAAACAGGAAGGAAGAAAAGACAGAGCGGAGGCGGTAGATTTCTGCTCCTAAGAACTATGTTGGAATTCCTCTTATATGGTAGTCTATTGCCAAACTCTACCTTCAGATACAGGAGCCTAGATACCTATATTGGTCTGCCCTCTGACAGGAGTGCCTTTTTGGTTGTACATTACACAGGCTTTACCATACTTAAATAATTTAATAATGTACATGATTGTCAACGATTTAGTGTTTGAATTTTGCGGGGAGGTAGTTCCAGACCGAGTCGTTACTACCTTGCACATGGTGAAAAACCCACTATAATGGCATATTTAGACTGTACTGTATTTAACATCAGATGAAGTACAACCATTTCACCTAACTCGAATAAAAAAAAACAGTTTAATTTGTCACCTTCATTTTGAAATACCTCGGTATATTCTGGCAGCTATTACTTGAAAGTCAACTAGAACTGTCACATGACGTCATCTGTCACATGACGGTGACGGTCTGCCTGTCCGTTTATTTTGTGAATGGATGTTTTTGATAAAAATCTAGTTTTGGACGATTCACCTAGCTTCCGGTCCAGTGCTGTGGATGTTGATAACGCTCGGCGTTAGTGCTGAAACGATGAGTCCAGCTGGGACTAACGCTGTCATTAGGCGAAGCACATTCCTCCATGGATCCACTCTGCAAGCAATTATAGTCACAGTTGTCAAGAAAAATTAATTAAAAAAAATTAAGTATTTATTGTCTGAACCTTAACATTTTGCATCATCTTTTTGACAGAAATTGTCTTTACTTCATCCAGCAGGATTACGTGTTTGCTCAAAATATGTTTGCATTTTGCTATTAATAGATTTCAAATAAATTATAGATATGTGTGGTATTTTCAAAGTGAAATTCGTTTATAATAGATTTATGGCTTATTAGTACATTTCAAAACAAATTACTACTATTTCAGGTTGATACTGAGGAAAACTTTGATTTTTACGATTTTTTTGATAATTTCGCCGCCTAGCGAGAAAAGTATAAAATTATTTATATAAAAGTATTTCCAATAAGGAAAAACATTGAAAAACAATAAATGTGAAAACAAAGTCGTATCGAATGCTTCCTTAATTATAGGAAATCACTGCGTGTATGTTCATCCAAATTACAATACATAAAGTATGTATACTAAAATAAGGAAATTAAAATTATAACTAATATTATCAATTAAAAATAATTCTGGTTAAATTTTCAATAAAAAAAATCTTTTTACTTTACATTTTATACTACTATATTAAATTGAAGTAAGAATGACAATTTATTATATTATTAATATTTTTCAATTCTTCGTTTGTAAGTTATCAGCTGATTTAGATGTAGTAATTAAAGAGTTCGTGCTTTCTTCGTCAAGTGGCGTATGTTCAGCAGTGAGTAATTTACAGACTGGAATTTCCACACCACATTTCAAAAGTAATTAACCTGTATGCAAAGTTTTAAGATTTAGCGGTAACTTATCCAAAAGTACTATGATATAACATTTCTATGAAATAATTTAATTTAATAAAGTTTAAAGAGGCGCATATTTCATCAAAATTTATAATACTAGTTATAAATGAACCTCTTACTGAAATATATTGTTTCTGATTGTAATATTAGTCAAAGGAAAAAAATCTCTGTTAGGCTTCTTTCGGAAGCAAATAAGGAAGTTACTATAACGATCGATTCTTAATCTGAACGTTTAATAGTATTTGGTAACGATCAAAACAATTATGTACGGAACTTATCGTGTGAAGTACGACCACACTTTACTAATGTTAAGAACCTACTAAAATATTATATCCGGTTAAGAGTGAAAGGAAGTTTGTGTGGTTCTGGTGTTATATAATCAAGTCTGTGATTAGTGATTTACAGTACAAAAAACATTTACCACTTGTTCTATCGTATAAAAGTGCACCCTTATTTACAGCGATAAGGCAAAATGCGAAGACTTAGATATTATACGTTGATGTTATTAAACGGATGATATGTAGAAAATATTTAATTGAGAACTTATGAGGTGAGTGAAGATTCGTTGATGTCAATCAAGAGAAAGAGACATAACTGTATTTTCTAGAATAATTCCACACATGCAAAGCTCTGGTGGAGGCATAAAATACGGCGCGTAAATGTCGTCGATGTATTAACGTGTGTTCACGACATTTAATAGCAGATGATTGAATTGAGATTCTCCTATATCGCGATGATATTAATGATAATGGTGTCAGATAATAGAATTCACAGCGAATCTATAAAAATGTTCACTAGGTAGCGATCTTCAAATAAAAATAGACAAAAATCTAAAATTAATTCATTTGTTACACGTCTATCGCATACAATTTAAAATAACTGTCTAAAACCTTTATAATTCACGCAAGCAGAAAAACGAGTTTTTCATAGAATACAGTTTAAAAACACATTTACATTGAGTAATTTTAAACTGAAAGGTTCATTTGCTATTTTAGTTATATTATACAAAGATTCTTGTAGATAATACTTCTGAACAGTATGTCCTTACTTGCACTAACAAAACTGTTCTGGATTTACATTTTTTAGGTAGATCAAGTACAAATAATTTTAAGTTAAATGTATAATCTCAATCATAAACTTATTAACACTTATTCAAATCAAAAAGTACATTAACGTAAATAATAATTTATAATTAAATAAAAAAAACTATAAATAATGATTGCCGTCCAGCTCGCCGCCTGACGGGAAGGTTCCCACAAGGCTAGCCATATTGTCACGTTGGATGGCAATGCTAATTCGCTGTGCCAAATATTGGCCGGAACTCTGGTCGCGAGACGTGTCCACTAGACGACTTGCGAGCTCCTTAAAAAGGCTATGAGCACTCGGATCCCATTTTATGTTTAGTTGGCGGTTATAATTATTTAATGTTTATAAAAAACGTCAAAACTATGAAATTACAAAAAACAAAAAGCTTACCGTTTCTTAATGTAGTTTCCTTTCAAATTATCTTTGATTTTATGTGTGAAATCTTCATTAGAGTCAGAATGTAATATACTAGGATGAACACCAAAAGGGTCTTCAAGTTTATATAGTCCTCCTGCTGGTACATGCACTGGTATTTCAACAGTAGGTATTGGCTCCAAGACATCTGGTTTCCATATATCTTTTGTCCTATATAAAGTGTTATCAAACTTGTATGGGACGTCTTTGGGGATTTGGATGCTTTCTGGCGATGGTTTAAAAGGTGAATTGTATCCGTTTTCGTGTAAACTAAAACAGAAGATAGACTTACAATACTTGAGATAAACTACAATAATGTTTGAAACTATAACGCCTTCATTATTATTCAAGGAATATGCTGGTACCTAAATTTGCCAATGTTATGAGGAAATCCGTATCCACTGTTCAATCGGCAAAATGGCACGATTGCAATTATACAAGGATTTGTAACAAATTCAGTCAAATATAATATGTAATGAGTACTTTCATATGATATGAATATGTAAGTAAATACATTAGAATATGGCTATGTATTTTTGTATGAAGCCCAAAACATAGTAGGATTGTTTTTTGTTCTACTTACCTCACAAATTGAAAACCAGGTTCTTCACCATTACTTGGAGCTCCATAAGCTTCTGGCAATTCTTCACCATCAAGAAAACTTCCTAAATGTTGACTTGGCTTGAAGTCTTTACACTCATTTATTCCTCTCGCTTCTTCCTCAATAATTGGTATGTTATTATTATACTCTCTCAATTCCTCCTCATTAATTGTTCCATTATTTATAACCTCGCTTACTACTCCTTCATTAATAGTTATATTATTATTAATCTTTTTTTCTTCTTCATCAGTAATTCCAATATTATCGTTTTAACTTGCATCACTCCCTCCTCAGTGGTTGGTTTAATGTTATCTTTTTCTTCTGGTATAACAACTGGTTTCTTTTCTAAATTTGTTTCCGCATAAGATGCTTCTAATTTCCATGTTGTTCTTCCATCTAAAATTTTACTTGTATTGTTTGAAGGATTTCTAATCTTTTTTGAGACTGGATAGAGTAGTGTAACATTGAGAGTTCGGGGAGCTTCTTCATCATCTGTTCTGTTTGCCTCTTGACCTTGGATATTCGTGATAAGCAATAGCCATATTATTATCTGAAACGAAATCATTCATGTTACGACATGTAGATATTTAATATATTCAGGCCTTTTGTACGAGCACAAATGATAAAGCGTGTATCTTATTTAGATTTGTTCAGTTAAGAGTTATTTTTCTGCTAAATTCTGTCAGCATTAAAACCCATATTATTTGGAAGTATTTGATTATAAAGTTGTTTTCGTATGATTCAATTTATACTTTCGGTAAAAACTACATATTACCGCAAAAAAATTATGTGTAACACATTTGTATAAAAATCGACAACAATATAAAGGTGGTATTTTATAAGTTGATGATTATCAACGTATAAAAAGGAAAAGATAAAATATTTTAAGTATTGAGTATATAGAGCAGACTCTATTTATCAATTGATTTTATTTATTTGTTTATTTAGTAGCTAATAAGTTTAGTACTTTATTTTAATTGTTATTTGTTCATTCGTTCAATACTGATTATCGTTCAATTACGACTACACCACCGTGAATATTGATATTTTTTAATTTGTAGTATTAGTTATTACATATATCAGTCAGACAATCAAAAGTAAATCAATCATACTATCAGATTTAAACCTAATTAAACTTTATATATCTATTGTTTAGACTAAATATACCCGTTAAAGATACTACGGGAAATACATTTATTACATGTTTTGTTTGTAAAGTGATATTACCTTGATACTATTTCACGCAACGGCAAAACGAATAAAACCGATGGCGAAGGCTAGTTAATGCAATATACGGCAAATGAAAGTCGAAGAAGAAACAAAAGGGTGTCGTAACAAACAGAACGAGTTCTCGTGAAAGTACTTCAAAAGGTATGAGAGAGTTGTACGTAGACCAGGGGTCAAACCTTAAACATCTCGCATTCTCTATCCCTTTCGGACTTTATTTATTAGACGCTTCTAAAAAACGTAATAAAGGAGTTTTTTTAATATCAATGATGACGAACAGGCAGACGATACATCTAATGGTGAATAGTTATCATCACCTATTGACCTATCGACCTTTGAGAGCGAAAATATATTAAATATTACTACATTTTAATACTGCAGCAATGGTTTGAAAGTAGCAACATTATTAAGAAATTACTGACGTGTTGTTAGTGCTGAAGTATAAGCTATATGCCAGAATTTGAAAAAACTACGCACAAATTTGTTTTTCTATTTATAAATACGGAGAGAAATAACAGTTTAAAATATCTTTGTACTCTTTTCACAAGCCGTTTTTTTTATCTAGTAGTTAATTATGATATCATGAAAAAAAAAAACAACTTTTTACTAAAAAAATTCTATAGTGATTGTACGGTCATTATTTTTTATAAAACAGATAGTATATAATATATATTTGACTATCAAAATATAATAAATATCCAATATAAAAGGAAACGCCGTTCTGTTAATGAAATAAAACTAGCGACCTTTCATCTCAATACTGTGCTACTATAACTGTACCACAAAGCCTGTTTCTCTCTCATTACAATAAGTTATGATAATCTCTACACACCTCTTTAGGTAAGTGTGTGATTAACATCCATTAAGAAGCTGTAGGCGTGGTAGCGACAACACACTCGGAGATGACACACTGATAACATTTCATGTTTTAACAGCTGATCGTGCGCACTCAATACTCGACACGTAATAAATGAATATATCTCGTCCTATTGTCTCGCCCCTATACGTTTGCCCCTTAATTCGTTTTTAATTGACCTAATGAAATCTAAAATGATTAAATATTAGTCTTTATTTACCTAAATATATGTAGTTGTTTGATTTGCATCTGTAGTTCGTTTACAACAACTCAATTTTGTTCTTTTACTAAACGTCTTTTTTATAAAGTCACTCATAATTTCAAAATAATATATAATAGCAATTGCAATAAAACGTATTAATTTAAACAACAATCATCAATAACAATAATTGTAGTTAGTAAATTTATTTATAAGCTGGAGGTTGATTTAGATGACAATACGCATAAGAAAGGAGCTGTGGGTGTCCAATGAGTCGCAGGTTTGGGTCGCTCATGGCAGGAGCGTCAGTGCGTAGACGAGGGAAATGTGCACGATACGCATGCACCTTCCCATAAGTAGGTAAAGAGGGATCCAATCCGATCTGACCTCTCGACGAATTGACGGGGTACCTCTTTTTGAGGGGCCAACACTGGCCGGGTTGAGCAGTAGAAATACAGGTTGCATTTCCCGCTCCCCGGACACAAGGTGTGAGAAGCCACCAAGGAGTTTTAGTGGGTATTCCTGGCGCTTCACTCTGGGCGAGTCCCACATAGTCCCCTCCATTTAAGTTAGAGAGAGCGGATGAGCAAATGCATTCCCCTTGTAAAAAAAGATGACAATACACGCCTCTTTTTATAATAAGAAAAACCAGAACTGGACAGCAACCATCTTTTATTGTGTAAAGGGCAGAGATCATAAAGACATCATAGAACATAGACAATCAAAATGTATTTCTATCTCGGATACACAACACCTCTAATGGGATCTCGATGCCAAATGCAAGTAATTGGTACGGACTAATACAAAGACGTAGTTAACAAAGTGATTATTAAGAAAGAAATCCCAATCTTCAGCAATAATGCATTGATAAAATCACGCCTAAGCGATCAATTATGACAGCATTAAGATTCATTGTAGTCAATGTAGACTAGCTGTCTGACCGCAGCTCCGCCTGATGTTTATTTTATTTATTAGTATAGATATATGATATTCAATTTCTAAAAGATTTTGTGGGAAATGGACTTTTTCATTCGATATTGTTCATATAGACGAACGCAGATATATTTCGCAACGTCTATCGGTGGGACTTAAAGATAATTAATTTACTTCTAAAATCTATGGCAAATATTTTTTTATGTAATTTTAATTTAGTTTTGATCCTGATTTCTAGTCAATGTATCTTGTTATGATTTTCGTATACTTCAGTAATTAAATGCAAAGAGTTTTACTTTACATTCAAACATTACGTTTTATGGTCTCGCCACACAGCGGGCGAGTATGGACGCCAGCACCATGTTACTATAGATGACATCACGGCAACACGAGTCAACAGTTATATAACGACGTGTTTATTTAAATTTAACAAAATAAAAGCCACTGGTAGCCCCTAAATTGTAGTAAAAAGTAACAAGGGGCGACGTAGAAGGGGCGAGCGCTCGACACTCTCGGTCAGTGACTTACTGTTTAGGGTGAAAGTGAGTGGACCGCTTACGCAATACGATAGTCCGGCTGCGTCGCGGACTCGACAGACCAGTTGGCTGTATCCAAGGAAAATGTTTCGTTTCAACGTATTATTATGAGATTCATTTCTAACTGAATTTTATCCATTATCCACTGTAGATTATTACAGACATTATTTAACTCTGACCAGACTTGACCAATTAAATATAATTAAAAAAAATATAGACAATTAGTGTTTTTTTTTATAACTGGTTAGATATGTTACGTCATGCCTTGATATTTCTTCTTTTGTATGCAACCAAAAGTCTACTGCATTATATTTAAGATTATGGCAATTTTAAACTGAGGGCGAAGAAGAAAGAGCAAAGTTTGGATATTCCATGTTAAGTAGAGCTAGGTATTCTAGAAGAGATCTAGGTCTAGCAGTGGATTATAACTAGCTGATGAGTAAAATTAATATTTAAATAAACTTTCTTTTAATTATTATAATCGAGTTCAACATTATATTTTCACTTCAGCTAGCAATATAAATAGGTCAAAATAACTTCCCTCGCATCGGCATATAAGCCTAAAAAACTAAAGCCTAAAGCCACCTGGTTGATGTTCTGGTCGCCCCGACGCATTAGATGTTAAAGTGATATGATCAAATGATCATAGTCATTGGACCACTATGTGTTAGCTGTCATTGTTTTCTCGTTGCTTGTTGTAGGGATCTCCTCACTCTCAATTACATTATGTAATGTATTAAAAATAAACATGTTTGTTCGTCCGTCCATTGCAAGAGTATATTCAAACTCTTAATATGATCTTGCATAAGGGCTGGTGTAATATTTGATGGTGAGCATCGGTGAGCGAACAGGTGCGGTTGACATACTGGTGAAAGCGACAATCAGCGGCAAAAGGTGGATACGGATCTCGTGGGAATATGCAATGCTTTTTACGTACTATCGCTAATTTGAAAGTTACTGGCGATTAAAATTATTTCGTACTATTTAAAAATATCTGCTGCAGAATATTTGATATTTTGTTTGAATAGTCTATATTATTTTAAAACTCACAGTCTCACAATGACACTTAAAAAGGGATAGGTGTAGTAAATTTCAAAGATTATCGAAGACAATTAAGAAAAATGTGGCTAAACTTATTAAAAACTATGGTTAATCAAATTGCTATTATTAAATTTGATTTTATAAAATGATAGTACGACAATGTTATCTGAGAGTTTATTGTAGAATTACTTTAAATAACTAAGCAGTCGTCCTGTTATGTGCTTCATTTCACATTTACTTATAACATTAATATTATGTAAAGGTAATGTATGCGCCACAAATTAAACAGCCAGCGGTTTCAATTAAATAGAATAATTGTTTCAAATAAGATATTTGTTGCTTAATATGTAGACGAAGATGTTTTTAGCATTCATTTTTTAAGCATCATTGCAAATCGTACAAGGGCGTTCAACATTCAAATGGTAAATGTTTTGAATCGTAATTTGCATATTATTAGATTTATATTTGTTTTTATAGCAAGTCAGGTTGGATGCTGTATACCTGCCTAACATATACAATGTATTATATATATTTTTATGTTGTAATAACAGGAGAAATGTTGGATGGTATAGTAGAATTCCACAACTATCAACGGTGAGTAAGCTGTTGGCAGGTCAGTTATAAGGTGAATCTTGGTTGAATATATAGCAATTACTTTAACTGACCCTGAACTTTTGGTGAAGGAAAACATCGTGAGGAAGCCTTAACATGGCGGTGGGGTAACCTAATAATGCACGCTCGAGTAGTTACCACCTACAAGTTTGTAAACCTGTCGCCAAGCACCACTAGGTGTGTTCCGGCAGGATCGCTCGAAGGTCAGTAGCTCTAGGCTTAGTGTGTTTACTTTTGTATTAAAAAAAAAAAAACACTTTCACTCACCATCATGTTCACTTTACCACATAATCTTACAATAACTGTTTCGTTTACATTCGTCCTATATTTATAATAACTGGGTGCTGCGCGCGCGCACTATGGTCTCATTGTTAAAACGAAGTGAAAACTACTATTCGGTCTATACTTGTGAGAAGGGTATAAATGTAAAATTATAATAATTGAACATTAAGCTATTCTGTATTAAATAGTACGGAATACGCTTTGACTTGATTGCTTGTAACATGCTTGTCATAAATATAATACATATGCTATTTCATATTGAATAAGATACTGTTTAAACAATAACGTTTGTAAAAAAGAGAAGAAATAACTCTTCTTGATGACAACATGCCATCTATAAGGATGTATAAAGAAACAGATAAACGTCAACAAATATAACATTCCGAACTGAAGCGTCGTAGCGTATATTTATAATTTAAAAAGCCAATATGGCATTAATAAATTTACTGAGTTATTTTCAATTTCTTGATCATTATAATAATAAGTTGCTGTGTAGTTTTTTTAATATTATATAGCCTCTGCGCCTTAACCATAATATCAAATCTCACCTGATATTAAGTGACAATATGGTCCATGTCAACCAAAGTCTAGAGGTAGTGGCTTTCAAGTAATTCTACCGGAGCATACCATTTGGTATTTAGCGATAAGTTTTCAAGTTTATGGGTGGTTAATGAAATTAAGTGCTCTACCAACATGCTATGCTTTCCTCACGAAGTTTTCTTTCAATAAGCAATCATCGCTTCAACTTTAAGTTGTATATGATAATCATAAGAATAGATTTAGACCATTTTCTACATCTGTGCAACAACTTTCCGCGAGATGTGATGCGTGCACGAGACATTGTTGCCGGCGCGTCGCCGTTGACTTCTGTAATTGTTTCCTCGTATGCACAACTGCTGGTGACAGTTTAATTGTCGTACCTAAGCGTAAAATGTGACTCAACAAGAAAGTGGCTCGTAAATTTTAGTAAAATTTTTTACAAAACTCTACCAACTAATATCTTAATTGACGAATAATAGATCTATCCAAATAAATCTAATAATCCCAAAACGGCTGGACTGATTTTTTTTGGGACTTTTTCTGATAGATAGTTGAAACCATAAGGCATAACATAAGCTACTTTTATTTTTTGTAAAAATATTAAGAATCCCCGCATAAATTAATTTAAACTCAAGAAATTGCAAGAACAAAAACCCGATTTAGTGGTCCTTTTATACTGGCAAGTGTTTGAATTTGTGGTAAATATATTTGCTTACTCTTAATACCAAAAATAATTTAAAGTCTGTACAAAAAAATGGGGTCTATAATTATTTAAAAAGTATATTGCGCAATGAATAATAGAAAAAAAGAGCAGAATGCGAGTGGAGCCGCGTGAACAGCTAGCAATAAATATATCTTGACGATAATATGAAACAAATATTATACTAGATTAGATACATTCGTGATTAAAGGTTCAATGCTCAAGGGTAGAATATTTTGATATCTTACATCAAAGCTAAGATCTTATTTGAGGTTATATTTATCTGTTACAGTAACCACTCAACATATAACAAGACAACTGTTTACTATTTATATCATAAACTGCATTTTATTTTACCATTTTTGACGAGTTTTTTTAAATAATTAAGACAAACTTGTTAATGTTTTTATAAGAAAATTACATCTGTATTAGTTTATTCATATAGACAGTAATACAAAAATTCGATCGGAAGTAATTAACTAACTACTACAAATAAAATTGAGATCATTCTCCTGTGATTGTGACAATTGAATATTTATGTTAAATGTAATAATTATTCTTAAATTGCTTCAGTCTCTTTGAGGAGTATGTGTACTTCTCTTGACTTATCTGCTGTCTCCTGCTGTTCACCACTGACACCAAGTAGTACAGTATTACTGGAAAATATAAATAAAAACATATATAAACTAATGTATAATGTTATATCTACAATGTAAATCTGTTTTTTTTCACACATCTGCTACGTAGTCAAAATGATATAAATTATGGGTAAATCAAAATATATTAGGAAAAAATATTGTGATTCGATTTGTAAAATACTCAAAGGTTTACTTTAAAGTATGACAAGGGTCAAGCTCGTAAACATTTCCCACTGAATCTAACAAAATATAATTTAAAATGTGTTCAGAAAATACAACTATGATTACAAAAAACAATCATGTAAATCTGTTTAGTAGTTTTTTCAGTTATGAGCGAACTAACGGAGAGACCGACATAATATTATAAAGGTTTTCTATCTATTTATACTACTATTATAAAGAGGAAAAAAATGTATTTTTGTATGTAAAGAATAAACTTAAAAATTATTGGATCGATTTGGATGATCTTTTGGTTGAATGGATGGGTCTATTATAAAGATCGAAACATTTTTTAGTTGATTTATCATTGTTTTTTGTTGATTGTATTTTGTGGTATATAGTTATAGTATACTAGGCGATAAAACGTTAATCGATTGATTGGCATATTTATTCAGAGCCGATCAATATTCCATTCTATAGAAGTATAGGGTTAAACAAAACACTTACTCGCATAAACGAAGTAGACCGCGATAACTCTACTAGTCTCTGCATTGGACTCCAAGTTCTTGTTCTGATTGAGCAGGAATGTGCCGGCCGTGGTAAGAACAACAAGTGCTATGCATTGCAACCACGCTAGTATTATCCATGGCCATGTGTATCTCGGTTTCTTCTGTAAATCATACCGTTTAAAACATTAGACGCCTTGTAAACCGTGTAAATAATCCCAATAAGAAACGAGTCAGATATACACTAGATGACCTGACACTACAATTTGATTACGTTGGAAGAATTTTAAACCAAAAGAGATATGCCTTAACCAAACAATATATTTTAACCAGGACTGTGTCAATAAGAAGAACTTACTTAATCAATGAACTCAATTTTGTGTGACCCAAACTATGATCTAAGGAACAGCTGTTCAGTAGCGATGTTGTCTTATCTATTTTCCTGACGTTAAGCTGAAAGTGATGACTGGTCCAATACCATTTACGTGTACAAATGTACTTTTAAATAATGTAATAATAGTAAAATGTGAAAATAAATTACTCAACAATTGGAATTTAGCGGTTACGTCAGCGTTTACGATAAATGCCGTTGCGGAGCGTCGGCCGCTCCCTCCGCTAACTGCGTCACTCGTTTATATCATAATTAAATAATAATCACACTCTAATCCTTAAGCTGATAACGTAAGAGGATCAATCGAAACGTGTGTCTAATAAACTCATAGTTTTGAAAGGCTACGTTATCTTTTATGTTATGCTTAGAAAAAAAGTGTCTCAAATCTATTTTATTTGTATGGCGTTTGAATAGTATAAGTAGCTAGTAATACTACAGGTCTATAACAGATTTACAATCAAACGTGTCGTTATCTGTACGGATAATTTTAGTTCTCTCCTGTTTCCACTAGAGGCGCTGTTAGTAGGTTGACTAAAGTAGTAGTTATTTTTATTTTTAGCTTATTACAAGAAATATTACATGCCACAAATTAGTACAGTAAGAAAGGTCGCGACAACAGAATCTGTAGGTATATAAATGCATCGAAACGTAAAGAAAATACAAACAAAGTAAGAGCGCGTTTTACACACGAAACATTAATAAAATATATAAATGCAGGCTAAACAGATGTTTATGTAATAACATACACATGTGAATATTCGTATTTTATTTTACAGCACAGGAGATATTTCTTTTATCTTATGAACATTTTGCACCTAAAACTATCACTGAATATTAAAAGAAATGATTTTATAATTCTGAACTCAAATGGGATAATTTCACGTATGTTAAAATTTTAAAAATATGCCTTGGCAACGTATTATTTTACTTTTGTTTTCCAATTTGTATCTTAATAAATACATTGTATTTTTATAATTACAGGTGGTTAAATTAATGATCGATGCTTCATCTAATATCGTACGTATAACTTCATTCAGGTTTACGGTCTCATAGTTCCATGTGAAACGCAGTGTTTTCCGATCTGTTATTACGTTAAGAAGATGGATAGCATAAAACATTATTACCTTGAAGGTTCCATGTACTAATAAACACCCGAACAAGGTCTGCAGGAGTGCAGTTGCTGCGACCACGATGTAGAATATGAGCCTGCCCTGGGGTAAGCTAGGGTAGTGGAGCATCGCCGGCGTTCCGTAAAGTACCACAATAACCATTGAGCATATCTAGAGAAAAATACATGTTTATAATAGATATCTCACCAGATATTAGGTTACGACGTGGCTAAAAATAAAAGCGGACTAAGTCTAGAGGACGTCAAATGTAAAATATACCTATAAGTTGCGAAGTTTAGGATGATAACTAGCCAGGCGGGTATTCTAAAATGTCCTACCACCACATAATGTTTTTGAAGTTATACTTCTTTAGGCGCGTTATGAAAAAATGATGAGAGTGAAATTTTAAGATGCGCGCGCATCTGTGACACAAAATTAACAGTATGAAGTTGTCTGCTTAACCGCTCATTAAGTCACGAAAAAAAAAGCTACCAACAAAATAGAAATTGAACCTCGACATTAGTCGCGCATGTTGGTACGCTCGTCCCCTCTGATCACTGTTTTCATATTTATAATATTTATCAACATGTTTCTAGTTTATACATTCACAACACGTGTTTTAGTTTCATACAAGTGCGAATTATATATGTGCTAATAAATTATATTCAGTAGTGATTTAAATTAAATATTTTAATTGATATCACTTACTATTTGTGAATATTAGTGAAAAAAATTGTGCTTATATACTTTTTCAAGTGCTCCAATATACTCGCAATTGAGGTTAACTATCCGTATGTATTATTTATTGATATAAATTAAAATACTTTTATTTAATATAATTAACACTAAATATTATTAAATTATTAATGTTAAATACTTATTATTGGTTATTTAATCTTTACAAAATAAAGAAATAAATTTGATAAAAAGTTTGTGATAAAAATTAAAATTGAACATCAAATTATAATATTAATTTTTAATATTTGCTATTAAATTGAATAAATAATAAATATTTATAAAAATAACTAAATAAATTTAATGAAAATTTTTTGATAAAAAATGAAAAGTGAATATTAAATTAAGAAATCAATAAAAATATTTAAAAAATGACCAACCTTAAATTCAATTTTTTTTCTATTATTACGTCAAAGAAATATAACTTCTTACGTGCGTACATAAGTACACACACACTTTTTTTATAGCAATATATATACAACACTTTTTTATTTTGTTTTATAACAATATATTTTTTCACCGTATTCCAGGTTCGTTTTAGACTCTTCAATAATTAATTATTGAATTGTGTGAATACAGGCTAAGAGCTATTTGTCTACTGTAAACTGATGATCGGTGGCCTGTGCCACAAGCTTTTTAGGTAATAGTGTTAGGTTCTACAACAGTGATATACCAGACAATAAGTTTAAACTTTACGTCAAACGGGTTTTAATGTCCAAAGGTTATTCAGGGTGAATCATTACTTAAACGATAGTGAGTGATGTCTGGTAATGACACCCCTCTCTGTGCTTCCGCTAAAACCGTTTATTGTTATTATTTTACAATTTAATTAATTTAATTTAATTTAATGTATTACTTAAATTAACTTTTTATTACTTAAAAAAACATGTTAATATAATAGAAAACCAGGTCGAGTTTCTTACCGGCTCTTCTCGACTGGGTTGTTATTCGAACCGATGGTAATATTTGACGCTCATAAGCGCCTTCTCAGGGCCCAAATTGAATAAAGAATTTCTGATTTTGATTATGATTTTGAAAGACTTGATAATTATTATTCACATATGTCTGTTAGCATCTTGTTCACTGTCGATTATCTTTTTGTCTGGTCCGTGATTTTTTTTTTAAAACAACTGGTTTATATATTTATGTATTGGGTTTTTCTGTGTTTGTGTTGTTTTTTTCGATGTCATGTAAACGCATTATATTATCTATAAATAGTTATTCCTACGAGTGATTTTATCTTTATTTTTAATTAAAAGATTATGAAAAAATAAATCGAAATGCACACATCCTTTGAAGTGAAAGAGGTATTTTATGAGATAACCGCGTGGTGGTGATGATAAATATTGTTTGTGAAAAATGTCTTTGCTTTTTGTCAGTACCAAAAACAATTTTACGAAAATAATGAAAGTCAAGTCATGAATTTGTAAAAATACGATTCAATGGTAAACTTTAGTGGTAAGTATTTGAATTTGTGAAAAATATCTATGCTTTCTATACCGAAATTAATATGAATTGCATATGTGTACATTCTTTGGTTTGTTATTTCACCTATTGTTTAGTACGTATTTACCTCAACTGTTGGGATCACATTATGTATTAATGTAATCATCCTTACCTCTTTCCACGTTAACTAGTGTCGGTGCATGTTTTTTTCTTCCATTCTCTTCGGTTATTTGTCTTCTTTTATACATGTATCATTTTTATCTAATCCATCCATACCTTCATACTTAAGACTCTTCTAGTTACGTGACTTTCTTCTCTCTTCATGACATATACATACAACGCTAACTTATTACTCCTTAACTTACCTATCTCCCTAACCTCTGATGTATTTCTGTATGTAATTGTATATTGTCTTTCCATACTAGTTATGCCACACATCCATCTTAATATTCGCATCTCCTCTACGTGCATTTTTCTTTCATTTCTTTAGTTTCCAAACACCCACATCCATACGACAGGACAGGTATGGTAATGGTTTTATATATTTTTCCCTTTAAAGCTTAAGGACATATGAGGGTCACGCGTAACCCCCGAGCCTTTTTTTTACGGGGGAAATGCATTTACGCACTACCCTTACCTATTGTATTAGTGAGACCGAAGTCCCCCAATGCAATAGGTAAGGGGGCACGGAGGGACGAACTCCGTGCCAGTGTGAGACTCGCCCGGGCGTGAAGCGCTCGGAAATACCCACTAAAACCCCCCGGGGCCGTCCGCTGCATTTGGGATGGGGGCGACACGGGGTGGCTTTCGCAAGCACCGCGCCGCCCCCTGCAGCGAACCCACCGGGCCTCGTCCGTGCAATGGTCCAGTGGGGATGGGGGAGAATACTTCTCCACCCCACCTCTTCGCAACCCCCGAGCCCTGACACCATTCATTCACCCTGCAATTATTCTGTTCTTTGTGTCCCGGCCAATATCGCCATCGTATGGAATCATTGAACCGAGGTACCGAAAATCCGAACTGGTTTATACTACCTATAGGAGAAAAACTAGATAGACCAGCGAAGTCGCAGAACAAGTGCTCAGTTTTTGTTCTGCTAATTTACGTATCGAAGATATAATAAGTTTTATTCTTTATGTACCTATATACCTGCGCATTGTTATTCTTGTCAATATCATTGTTATATATACTTTATTAGTAAATACATCTTATAATAGTAAAATTATATTGATTTATTTTCACTCCATTTAACGACAACTTTCAATAACGCCATAATGTGCGCAATCCCTTAAGTGTCGCTATAGAGAATTTACTCTGTAAATGATTTTATTCTGTAGCTGCCAAATAAAGCAGCCTTGATGCTCAACTCACTATCACATAACCATACACGTTTCTTTGGTTGCTGTTATATTATGTACAAGTGACCGTCGTGTCACCGTCGAACGATCGTCTTAATATCTTATTAATAACTCTATTAAATCCTATCCTAATTCAGCGATTTATAAAGTCTCGAATGGTATTTGGTGAATAGGTAATGAACGATTTAAAAACGAAAGTGACCATCAAAAAATATGTAATCGACGGCTGTCACCATTCTTATATCTTATTTATATATCTACCTATATATAAAAGGAAAATGACACACCTTCACCTCAAAATTACTAAACATATCGGGATGTGACTAGCATTCTTACATATTCAATACATCTTCGATAACTTAATGCACATTCGTAAAAATTTAGACAAGCTCGATCTAGTGAATGATCGTCATAATTTTAATACTAGAAGTAAAGACAAGTTGACCGGAACCACGCTTTAGGTTAAGTAAGTGTAATAAAAGCTTTATAGGTAATAGTATTCGGTTTTAGATCCCAAGTAACATTACCCGATTTACCTGACAATAAGTTCAAGTATTATGTCAAGCAAGTTGTAATCTCAAAAGGTTATTACAGGGTGGATCATTACGTGAACGATAGTGATGTCTGGAATTAACCCACATTTCTGTGCTTCCACTAACATTATTAAAACTACGATTTGTATAGTTTTTTATATGGCAAAAAAATGATATATATTATATTTATGAAAAAAAAGAACCAGATCGAGTTTCTTGCCTGCGCTCTTCTCGACTGGGTTGTTTTCCGAACCGGTGGTAGTGTTTTAGACGTTCATAAGCGCCTTCTTAGGGCCTAAATTGAATAAATAAATTTTGATTTTGATTTTGATTCGACACGGAATAGATGGTTATTTCGTAGACTGTTATAAGCTATTTATATTTTGGATTCCATCGATCCTCTCTAAATTTTTTTAGAGTACTCACATATAAAGAACACATAAAACGCGGGTGGAGCCGCGAGCACCAACTAGTATTTAGCACTATGTTCATCGAAACATGAGTTTACAATTAAAGAAAATAGTGTTATGAAATCACAGTATGGTGGTAGGTAAGTTCATAATGCTCATCTGGTTCGTTACCACTAATGACTCTCGCATGGACATGTCTGTTCCAATAACATCACTTGTAAGGTAGTTTCTATAGGCTTGTGTTATTTATTATCTATGCACATATCGTTACTTAAAATCGGGTGAGATTGTGGTCAACGATAAAACAAACCAAAGTTTGATCCAAAACACACCATTTAAACTCACTCACCCGTATCTTTTATACCATAAAAACTAATAACTCCACGATTATTAAATGAACATTACAAATTATAAAAAAAAAACTAAACTCACTGTAGATATGACACTGATTATCTTCGCTCCGGCGCTCAGGTTTATGCAGCAACAGAAATTGTTCAATGACATACACATTTTTTTTTGTTAATTTTTCAGTACGATATTATGAAAACGGTACGTGAGTCGTGAAGCCGTCCCGTTTACAACTGATTACATTCCGCTTTACTTATTAAATCGTACTTATCTCTAGTAATATTACACGATTAGGTACGTACAGACTACATGACTTACATAGAAGTTGGATGTCTCTCTGTTTTCCTGATATTTCCACTTGCTTATCGCGTTAGGGGATTTCATTGTTGCTGATTTATTTTCTTATATTATACTAACTTTGTTTCCGCAGCTGCGCCCGCGTTTCATATGTTTTTCTCAGCGTTTTAATTTTTTATACGGAACCGTAAATATTTTCTATGATTTTTTCGATACTAAGATAAAGTATAACTATTTCTCAAATTCGAATACTTGAAACAGTGGGTCGAATCGAATATTATTCAAAATTTCATGAATTTTAATTTATTTACGCGGAACCCTAAATATTTTCGAAAGGCCAAAGTTATGGGGAGCAGCTTCAGCTATCTAACAAAGAAAGTCCATTTAAAATCGGTTCAGCCTTTCCGGAGATTATCCCGAACAAGCAGACAGACAAAAATTTCATAAATTGAATTTTTGTATAGGTATCGTATGTACATTCATATATATATATAGAGATCATTTTAATATTGTTTCACCAATTTTGTTAAAAACTGACCTTTGTCACTCCTAGAGGGAAAGAGGCTAATGCTATTTAGCGTTTATAATAAAAAAATAATGTTGCCTGACGTATATTATATAACGTTTTCCCTTTTAATCATTAAGAACATGTTTTGCTTCCAGCATATCTCAGTATCGAAATGTGTTTTATTCATCCGATTTCTAACTAACTTTAAAAAGGAAGATGTTATCGTTTCGTCTGTATGTTTTTTTTTGTGTATTTGTTATGCGGTTTCTCCGTCAATTGTGGACCGATATGTAAAATGTTTATTCGAAGGAGTACACTCCCGAGATTGTCCCGTTGTCGCTAAGTCTGAATCTGATCAGTGGTTCTCAGGGAAATCGAGAGAAACCATCGAATTTTATATGGATTTATATACGTGTTTCATATATTTGTTGCCACAGCTATTCCAGTATTTGCGTACTCAAGTCACCATTTTATTTTGCTTATCAGATGATGGAAGGTGCAACGTTACACCTACGTGTAGAAGTTTTTTTTTGTTGTTGTGGTACTTGATTTATTTAGAGAAAATTCAAAAACTGGCTTCAAAACTATGTCTAAATGTACTTGCTTAAACTAAAAAGTAACCGACTTCAAATGAATATACATGCTATAAAATGCACTAAAAAGTAAATAAATAATTACTTTATTAATTTACTTCTGCTAGCTTCGATATATTCTTTGTATTAATACCATTCACCTCATTAGACCTCATTAGATGTGCCGTAGATCTCCACATTAGGCTCATAGGCCTGTCTTGTGGAGCTCTTACAATAAGAACCTGAGTTTAAATTAATACTTGAAATGTATAATTTCATCAACAGTGTGAAATTAGCCGAAGGTGCGTTTCGTCATGCTATATGTTTACGAGGTTTTCGTGAATTAATAATGAATGTAATACATCGAACTGTACGCAATATCTAATACGAGTGTTTACACTATTTACACGTCATATTTTGCAGAAACCTGTAAAATGATAACTCGTGACATAATCATTTATTTATAAAGATAAATCTATACTAATAAATACAATTGAAGTGTTTGTAATAACAATTTTTTTATTAAATACATATGAATGTATACATTCCGAATATGTATGCAAATATTGCCCAAAGAATTGCTAAAATTAAGCGGCGGTGGGCTGGGCACATTGCTCGTAGAACCGATGCCCGATGTCAAAGGGGTTCTCGAATGGCTACCTCGCACCGGAAGACGTAGCGTGGGTGAGCCCCCCAAAAGGTAGACCGACGACTTGGTGAAGGCCGCCGGAATCCACTGGATGCGGGTAGTGCAAAACCGTTCGTCGTGGATATCTTTGGGGGAGACCTATGTCCAGCAGTGGACGTCTTTCGGTTTAATGGATGAATCCGTACGAATAACCTATAACATTTTTTTTAAAGCTTTCTATGTATGTTTATACCGGGTAATCTCTGAAACGGCTGGACGGATTTTGACGGTACTTTTTTTGGTAGATAGCTGAAGTTACTCCGCATAACTTTTGGTTTTAAAAATTCAATAAGTAAAACTCAAAAGATTTAAATAAAATCCTATTCAATGCAGTTTTTTACGAGCAACTGTATGAATTTATGAGAAATATTTTTACTTTATCTTAGTAATATAATATTTTAAGGAAAATAATTAGTATTCCGTACATAAAAATTAAAACGCAGTAAAGAATATATGAAACGCGGACGCAACCGCGGGCACAGGGTAGAAAGTAAAAAGGTGCTGAACTATTATATTTTATGAATATTTAAATAAACAACATCGTTCAAAAAATTTCAAAAGAGATACGATTAACAATTTTATTGTTATTTATGCGGTAGCTACAGGCTGCTCCGTGCGTATTCATTATTTCCATACTTCGCAACGAAATACTTATAATAAAAGGGCAAAGGAAAGAAATTTGTTAGCCAACCACGCAATAAGTACTGAACCGAATTTGATGAAATTTTGTTTACTATCATCTAGTTTATACTGTGTAGTAACAATGTCATTGAATATGTAATTACATTTATGTTATTAATTCTTGTAAACAGTAAAGGATTCATAATGTACAATGAATATATTTGAGCAATATCACTCGGCAGAACACATTACTATGATTTTTGGAAGTTTTTGTCTGTCTGTATGTCTATAAATATTTGTGCACGCATCACACAAAATCTTCCGGATGGATTTCGATGAAATGCGCTATGGATTAAAAAAGTCGGGCTTAATTTTTTTTTACTCGGTTTAGTGCTTTGACCACAATCTCATTTGATGTTAAGTGACAATGTGGTCTAGGATGGTAAACACACTAAGCCTAGAGATATTGGTCCTCAAGTGATGCTGCTGGAACATATCTATTGGTATTCGGCGGTATAGGTTTTCTAACTTGAGGGTGGGTGATCGCTACCCAGGTGGGTGGTATTTAAAATGCGTTACCACCATGCTAGGGTTTCCTCATAATGTTTTTCTTCACCGAAAACTCAAGATGATTTTAGAGTTCAATAAGTGCGTTTAAAACCGCGTCCGTTGACGTGAAATCCGCCCGCACTACCAACTAAGGCATCATCGTGTCCCATACATCTCCTTTTTCCATAATTTTGGGGGAGAAGTTTGTATGGGAACTAAGCCAGTTTTAGAGTTATGAAACTTTGTATTTAAGGTCTCATTATATATTAGAATTATTCGGAGATTTATTTTATTCAAGGTTAACCTAAAATGAGTGAAAATGGGGTTATAAATTCCACGCAAACAGAGTCGCGGGTACAGCTACTAGTAAAATGTATACTAAAACCTGACCATAGAATATAACTCTTATATAACAAATAATTATGTTTAGTGGTAGGTACAGTGTTTTTGGAATTATAAGCGAATACCTTAAAGATGTATATGAAAAATATCTCTACGAACTGATGAGTCATTTTAGCGGTAATTTATATCAACAGTGTTGTTATCAAAAGGAAAATATCGCTATGCGGTCTCGTAAAAACATCGAGCAAGTTCATTTATAACAAGTGATAAGTTAGATTCATGAACGACTGCTGTATTATGTCCGCATATAAACCCATTTTAATTCGCATTCAATTACAATAGGATATTTCAAAGCACTAGTCAGGTTAGCAACTGGCATCTCTAACCTCTCTAGCGTCTTATTTGCGATTTTGAGGTTATTTTACTTTTAATCTCTACAAAGTTAGTAGGTAGGTAATTGTTATGTTTTTTCTTGATTTAATTCACTATCATCTATATAACTGATTACATATAACGTAATAAAATAAATACAAATATATGACCAGATAACATATCAATCTATGATATGAAAAATAATCATATGAATCCCTTCATTGGTTCTAGTAGGTATTGTATGAACAATAACAGACACAGGAAGACGGTGCCTTTGATAATGTATGTCGTATGTCAATATATATGTATACCTAATAGCGAGGATGAGTTGATGGACTCTGGTTGAAACCATCGATCAAAGGATAAGTTTTCTATGGTTAGAACTACCTCTATTTATAATAAGCTTGAGCTTTCGGTGGTGGCAAGCATAGAACGATAGAAGGGCAATGTTCTAATAATGCCCGTTTACCAGCCTTAAGTTTGTAAATATGCGCCAAGCACCAATATGTGTATTCCGACAGCTTCATTTGAGATCTTAGATAGTCACTTAACATCAAACGAGATTATGGCCAAAGCGCTGTGCTTAAGCAGTACAAAAAACAGAATATTAAAATACAATAGTTTAAAAGCTAGTAATTAATATATGAATTGAATAGGTAAATATCAGATGCAAATCATGGTAGCGTCATAATATCGTCAATAATGTCTTAGTGATAAGAGATCCTTGGTGTTATGCGAACGTGCTGCTATAATAACCGGCTAAAAATAATATCGCTCGTTTATTTTACATCACATGTGGAGTCATAGTTATTTTTAATTTAGCTGAATTATAATTAGATTGTTAGAAAGATGAGTGTTCCTATGGTGAAGAAGTGTTTGTTGTTTCTGCGCCGATCTTCATACTGGAACGTTGATTATTGGATATTTATCAACAGTAAGTTTTTGTTTTTATTTGATATACTTATTGTATTTATAATGTCGGCAATTTAGTGATGAATTTTTTATTTTGTTTATATGTACTAACAATTTTGACATTAACGTCACGTTGTAGCGACATCTGACGTTTAGTTTAGACATAACTCGCCTTGGTTATACCTTTGTCAAAGTTCAAACCATTAAACCAGTCGTTTTTTTTAATTTTTCATAAATTTATTTTTAGTTGAGATACGAATACATAGGTGTACAGATTTAAAACTTTGAAGCTGTATTATTCTGTTCAAAAAGTTCATCGGCCTTCATTAAAATAAAAGTAAATCGTAATACTTTCATTACTCTATTAAAAGTCGTAGGGACTTTTCCTCGGAATGACACATATGAAATCAACCGTGCAATATATATTATATGATCCTGACATACTTTCTCAAGTCAAGGTTTCTTATCAATTGTTGTGTTAGTCTAAATCACCTGATAGTACGGTAAATTACAACGTAACGTATATCCAGAGATAACCTAGTTGAGTATCTGCTCTCAAGTATTTACTAGTGTGATGTAAACGATGCAGTCAATAAAAGACTGTTATCTACAACTGATTGTAGTTTTTATATGTACTTTATTAACACCTTTGTAATGCAATGTGCGCCTACAGTATAAGTTAAATACATTTACCTTTATTGACAATTGCTATTACATTTTGTAAGGTGATACAGCTGATTTCTATTTTTGCTACTGAATTAGATTCCTGCAATATTGACTAACATCTATATCATTATAATAGAAGGCTAGGGGAAAGAAATTTCTTCGCCGACCTCGTAAAAACTACTGGGCCGAATTCGATGAAATTTAGTATGATATTAGTTTATTAGTTGAAAGTGAATGTTAGTAAAACGAAAGTAATGATATTTGAAAGAGAATAAAGTATGACAGATTGCGTAATTTCGATAGAAGGAGACAGAGTGGAACAAGTGAAAGAGTTTGTGTACTTGGGATCAAAGGTTACGAGAGATGGAAAGTGTGACGATGATATTGAGATAAGAGTTTTGTTAGGGAATAGAGTGAATGGGGCCCTGCGTAACTTCATGTGCAGCCAGAAAGTGACTGAAAAGGCGCGTTTGGCTATGCATCGAGGAGTCCTGGTCCCTATACTTAGGTATGGTAGTGAATGCTGGGTTTGGCAGAAGAAGCATGAAAGTAAGATTAACGCAGAGGAAATGAGAACTCTGAGAAGTATAGGTGGAGTGAAGACGATTGACAAAGTCAGGAATAGTATGATAAGGGAACGCTGTGGTGTGGTAGAGAATGTGATGACCAAAATAGAGAAAGGTATGCTTAGTTGGTTTGGGTATGTAGAGAGGATGGATGAGAGAAGATTAACGAAATTAATTTATAAGGCGAGGGTGAATGGGCAAGTCGGTAAGAGTCGACCTAGGCGAATGTATCTAGACCAAATCAATCATGTGTTAAATAAAGGCCAGGTAAAAAATACTCATAACCGACGAGCATGTATGAAAGCGCTCATGAAAGTAGAGGAAGCGAAAGAGGTATGCCAAGATCGTAGCAAGTGGAAGGACGTAATCTCTGCCTACCCCCACGGCAGAAAGGCGTGATGATATGTATGTATGTATTAGTTTATACTCTGTAGTAGTAGCTGCGCCCGCGTTTCATATATTTTTCACTGCGTTTTAATTTTTTTACACGGAACTAAAATAATTAGTACTAAAATAAAGTAAAAATATTTCTCATAAATTATGGTACTTACCCGTAAAACTGTGCATTAACTCGGATTTTATTCAAATTTTTATGAGTTTTTTATTTTTTTCCGCGATACCTTAATTATATTCGAAAATTAAAAGTACCCAAAGTTGCCCGGAGTAACTGCAGCCATCTATCAAAAAAAGGCCCGTCAAAATCGGTCCAGCCGTTCCGGAGATTACCCGATACAAAAAGACAACATATAATAATAATAATAATAATTTATTTCCCAAAAAAATTGTTTACAAATAAATATAAGGTTAGGCCCTGTCGCCTGAACTAGGCTTTGTAGCCTGTGTCTCAGGTGTCAGTGTCTTCCCAATATACAGAATTCCTTACTCTAAAATATTATTCTTATTAATACAGAAATGCTTAATTTAGCTTAAAACATATAAAAGTTATATGTTTGGTATAGGTATCGTATATACATTAATATCTATTTAGTAAAAAAAAAAATATAATTTTGATATTACAAACAGATACTTTAATTTTATTTATTAGTATATATTAGATATATTTGTAATAACATTCTAAAAATTTATTACTTTTTTTCAGATATGGGCCATATTAGAGCTTACCGTATATTGTCTTCTTGTGACACTGACGCCTTTAGGCAAGAATGGGAACATATCGATTCACAAACTAGTACTGTATATCACCGCAGCTGTAATCGCCGGAACTCATCTTGTCTCCTCTATTTTACTCATTGTTGCGGCTTACAAGGTTTGTGAAGTGTGAAGTTGAAGCACTAAGTCACAGGTTACAGGTAGATCGTTACGTGAAAGATAGATGTCTGAAAATGTCACTTCTCGACTGAGTTGTTTTCCGAACCGGTGGTAGTGTTTTGATGTTCATAAGCGCCTTCTTAGAACCTTAATTGAATAATTAATAGAATGATAGTTTTGCGAAAAATATACCTAAATTTTTAAATGCGTGTCGATCAACGGGCACAGAAAATGATGTTGTGATTACCTGTGTGAGCTCTTTCACGGTTGTCCATTCTACTCTCCATGTATAAATTATAATCGCAATTACTATGTACGTAGTGTATATTATAATATATGTGTATATTTGTTAAAATTCTAGAAACTGGCCTCCCTGACTCTACCCTGGACGATAGTGACTGGCATCATGTCAGCTATATTCTTCCTCATGTGCCTAACGGGCATCAGCCTCGTGCTCCAGGACACTGGAGAACAGCTCGCCGTGGAAGTTGTCATCATAATTGTTCACCTAATTAGGGCGTGTAAGTTATAAGCTTTACCTTTATGAAATTAAAATTCTTATTAAAAAATTTAAAGTCAATTTAAACGATATAACACATAGAATTTCCAAGTAAAGGTCAAAGTTTAATGTACTGAATACATGAGTAGGTTCCTATGAATAAAAACTTATGATTCAGTGGGCTGTCTAAGTGCTAGCATCTTCTCGCTTTATAAAGAATGGTTTTTATTGAAATTTGACACAGGTATTAATTTTTGTCATCCCTAATAAATTGAATGAATTTCTATGGATATGTTCAGTATACTTTTTCCTATAAAATGTTACATTTTTAATAATACTTGAGGAAACCCCGATATCACAACCGCAGCGGAGTTTCTAAATAAAATATACTCATTTTTGATTGAGTCTTTCTTATGTGTAAATGAAAATTGTGAAATAGATACTGCTACCTATCTATACTAATAATTAAAATTGAAATGTCTGTTTGTAATATCAAAATATTTTTTTTTTACTAAATACATATGAATGAATATCCGACTCCTACACAGAAATACAAATATAAAAATTAATCTGTCTGTCTGTTTGTTTCGAGTAATCTGAGGAATTGCGGCAACATTTATTTTTACTCGCGGGTATTTGAATATGTGAGAAATATCTTTGCTTAATTTTAGTGCAAGAATAAATTGGAAAATAATTAGGGTTCGGTATAAAAAAAAATTAAAGCTATACTAGGCAGTGAAGAATACATGAAACATGGGGCGGAATCGCGGGCACACGGTTAGTATATGATATAATCCCTAATTGTTAACTTTATTCCACAGGTATATCAGTTTATTGCATATTAGTAGTCCACAGCAGACACAAACAGATAATGTACGAGAAGGATGTACTTAGATTTCAACGTTCCGGAAGGATTTATCATCCTGTGAAGACTGAAGACCATGCGTTATAACGAATACTTTAGACAATTGAGTAATAGGTAAAAACAATATTTATTTATCTAATATCGATCAATATTAGTTTGAGATATCACAAAAGTTGTGCCAGTGAGATTAAAAACTTAAAAAATGTATTTATTTGAAATAATATTTCTTAAGGCTATTTGAGATTAAAATTACGAAAAAGACGTACAACATTGTTAAAAAGCAACAGTTAGAATTCGACCGTCTGAAATAATATGCAGATATAGCCAGATATGAAAAAAAACGGGCTGTTCATGTGTTACGTAAGCATTACTTGCTTATTTTTGTCGACATAGGGAACGGGAGGTTTGAATGTTGATTCCATCCATCCATTCAACAGTAAGACGTCCACTGCTGGACTTAGGTCTTCTCAAGGATCTTCACGACAACCGGTCTTGCGCCACCCTCATCCAGCGGACTCCCGCGACCTTACGAGGTCGTCGGGTCGGCACACCTTGAAGGCCTACCCACGGTGCGTCCTCCGGTACGTAGCAGCCATTCGAGAACCCGTTGGCCCCATCGAGCATAGGTTCTGTGAGCAATGTGCCCAGCCCATACTAATTAGTTAAACAATCCTTCGGGCAATGTCGGTTACTCTGGTTCTTCTGCGGATCTCCTCATTTCTGATTCGATCACGCAAGGAAACTCTGAACATAGCCCTCTCCATTACCCTTTGGGTGACTTTTAGCTTTCTGATTAGGGCGTTTGTAAGCGACCCCGTATCAGTGCCATAAATTATCACTGGTAACACACACTGATCGAAGACTTTTGTCTTGAGTGCATGCGGTATCTTGGACGAGAATTTTCTGCGTACCTTCCCAAACTCGGCCCAGCCGAGTTGGATTCGTCGATTAACCTCTTTCTCGAAGTTGGACCTTCCTAGCTGGATAGTTTGCCCCAGGCATATATTGAACACTGTCAACAACTTCGAGCGTTGAGTCATCCATTTTTATAGGAGTTGGCACAACATAGACATTAGACATGATTTTCGACTTGTCCATGTTCATTTTAAGACAAACTCGTTGATTACACAACTAAAATTTAGGAAGGTATTTATTTTATTGTCAAAAATGTTCAAAATTTGGCTTACATACGGCTCCTTGTAGGCCAGAGGTCAAATATCATTGATACAACAATTACTGCAGTGGCTACGTCCAACTAGAATATGATTTTAATACATATTAAGTGGGAATTTAAGCGCTTAAAGATGATATAGCACAGTTTGGGAACTCCTGCATTAAAAGATATAATAAAATCACTCGTCGGACCTGAGACTGTTAAATATGACTAGAATATTAGGATTAGTTAATTTTACGGAATTGTTAATTTACAACTGAGTTTGTTTAAAAAGAAGGTAAATGAATGAGAAAAATATTCCGTTGGTTTTAGTTTCTCTTAGATACCTGATATCTTAAGTTTTGACCTAAAACTAACTAAATACATGTACTGGCTTTTGTTTTTTAATTAGATGGAAGATATGACTCCACGTTGTCTACAAGAATAAGCGCCGTGTGTTAATATATGCGTTTGGATGATTGTTTTTAGTCTCATATTTATTTTATTTGAAGTCTGCTTCTGGTCATAAAAATATTTATAGTTCAAGGGCATTGTCCAATTTTTTATTTGTTTTTTTTTTAGATAGTATGAAATATTTTATGATAATAATTTGAACATTATATTATTTTAGAGTACGTTAATATTTTTTTAATAAAAACATTACTCATTATTTACTATGTTTCTAGCTATATGTACATTCTCTGAAAAAGAAATATCAAATAATTAAATCTGTTAATTTAATTCGTCAACGATTTGCCGCTATGACTCTTCAAGTAATAAGTACAGTGTTCTTTCTATGATGACTCGTACGTAAATCAGTGTTGTCTGTGTATTGTTCTAAATTTTTTATAGGATTTCTAAATTGTTCTAAATTTTATAGGAATAAATAGGGAAAAAGTCATCTCGGTTTCTTATAAAATAAATAAAAAAGTATGGATTTGCATCATGATGCAATTTATGAATAAGTATTATATTATTTTTCCGCAAAAAAAGGAGAAGTTGCAGCTTCTGTGTCTCAAAGAAAAGAAATACCTGTACTATGTTGTTTTTATTGATTTTTATAAGCTACAAGATTTTACCGAAAATCTATCTTACGACTGATGTATATTGTCTTGTTCACTCGATCCCGCAACATACTAAAGTTGCCAGTAGCTACGAAGTTTCTTTATGCTGTGATAGCTCAAGCTTCCAATTGTATATTCAATTAAATCAAGGCGAATAATATATATCGCATATGGTAAAACAATATTCAGAATGACAACTTAATGGCTAGAGGTAAAATAAATGTGAACGGACTATACATTCTGTAGGCAGTTTTTTTGCGGAAATACAGTTATTTTGGCATCTTAATTTGCCATGTATCAAAAAGACCTGGTTTTTAATTTAATTTATTTATAGGTTTAAAGTATATATAATATAACCCATATTTGCTTATATCATATAGCTGGCGCTTTACGTAGTATTGTCTGGATACTGCGCAGAAGTAAATTGTATTGAAAATAATGAAATGTAGTATGAAAACTGAGATGTTACAAATACTACATGAAAGCTATAAATAAAGGGTTGCCATTTTGTTAAAACATAAAATATAGAGTTCATAATGTCAGACTTGGCTGCATGCTTAAGTACCTTTGCCCTTTTTTTAGAAAATTATCTATACTACTATTTTAAAATTCTTCTTCTTCTTCTTAGATAATGGCAATTTTTGTTTAAACAATTAGTGCCAATGTCATGTAGGTAAGATGTATTTTCAATCTTGTATCAGCGTTACCAAGCTCCAGCATAACTCAAAATTCTGTTTACATTTACTATATACATCAGTTGAAAGCAGTGTTGCCAAAATAATCAGGGGTTTACAGTGAGTTGAGGATAAAATATAAAAAGTGGGTACAACAATACAGTTATTTATATATTTCAATATAGCATTTATTAAGTAAATCTAATACACATAGGTTATAAAAACAACTTATATGTATTTAATAAAAAGTGTCTTTTTTACTTTTATGCGGCTATTTGCATAAGTTTTCATATTGTTCGTTTTGCTCGAATTAAGCTAGTACAACTTAACTAGTTGAACTACGTAAAATAAAATAATACGCTAAAATACTGCCTATCCTATCTTTGTATTTTTATTGGACAGGGATAAATTATATCAAAAATATATTTTAAACCAATTTGTTATAATATCATATTTATATCCTAATAAAAATACTTTGTTTTACTCGGAAGATACTTGTTGAGGACAAATTAACCTCTTGCATCTAATACATTAAATTACGAGAATAACATCGCGATTCACAAGCCTTATAACACATACACCTAGAAATACGAGAGAGATATAAGATATGTACCTCATGTGAGTAAAAGAAATAGATAATAAGTTTTGTGGACTAAGATTAACTATATGCTAGTTGTAAGGATTAAAAATGTATAAAAACCCGTGCCGACCGCCAGCAATGTTGTACCGGTAAAATATAGTTTCCAAATCCGTGTAATTCCAAGATAAATAAATACAGTCCACATTATGTAGAGAAGTTGGAGTTTCATTGCCGAAGAAAGGCGTCCCCTTCAATACTTAAGTTTTAACATTCATTACAGTAATTTTCATGCCCTACATTTTTGTAATACAGTAGACGCAATAAAATTATATTAAATCTGCTGTAATTACAGTGCAGTTGGCATCACTAGTGAAGTGAAGTGTTTGTCAATAGGGAAGCGCAAATGTAAAAAATATATCAACGTATATAGTATCGATATATTAAAACAATATCAAGTTTAATTGAGTAAAAATTTCGACTATCGATATTTTACGTTAAGACGCGATTACCTGAAAATAGTCGAAATATTCGAATGTGAAAAAATTTAGATATACACTGGACTGGAAAGAAAAAGAGTCGGTTAGAAAATCTTTAATATTTTCAAAAGCACCTGACCTAACTTAAAGACTAAATTAACGAATATTTTAATGTGTTTAAATAAAAAGAGAATTCAAGCTTTTTATTTTGAATAAATGTAAAATTAATAAAAATGAGTAGTTTTTTTTTCGCAAATGTAGATTGGTTGCAGATGTACCGTTTTCAAGCATTTTAGTACTTTGAGATGCCTACGCGAGCTCGCAATACTGCTGTTATGTGATTTGGCATACTTTTTACTAAATTTTGAGGCGATGCTGTGGAATATTCTGTCATTCCTCTAGTAGAGCTTCTTTCAGTTAATGTGGTGTGATTGGCGGTGAATTCCGCTGCTGTACACGTCGTGCATGGTCAATGGGAGTTAAGTCGAGGCTACGTGCTGGCCATTCCATGCATGTGATACCAAATCCTTGAAAATAGGCAAACCCTATCGGAGCTGTATACGGGCAGCCATTGTCTTGCATAAGAATGACATTCTGGCCCATTTCCCCTAAAAATTGAAGTCATTCAGAATTTCAGTGACATATCTTTCTGCAGTTAAATTTCCATTTTCTATCACCACTAGCTCAGTGCGGCTTTCGGAAAAAAATATCAGCCCACACGTAAACAGAAATTTCGCCGTACGGTACTTTTTCTTCTAAACAGGCTTGGTTATAGCACTCTCCCGGTCTTCTGTGCATTCTTTTCGTCCTGTTGTGTTGGTATAAAAAGAATGTAGCCTCGTCTGAGAACATAACGCTTGACCAGTCATGACATTGACGAGTCCTATTTTCGTGTTCTATACCATAACTCAACCTTAAGTTTCTGTGGTGTCTTTAAAATTGTTTCAGCCAGACGCCTTCTTCCTGTATCCGTACTAAGATTGCTTCCTCCAGCTCGTAAATGATGATTCTTTGCTTCAACAGCCGTACGATAGTGATTTCTCAAAATTATTGATACCATAAAGTGATCCTCCTGCGCCCTCGTTGCTTGGCCTGTGCATGGTCTTCGAAGATTGGATCTAGTTTCATGGAAACGCTGGAGTACTCGCTGAACAGTAGAATGAGTTACAATAACAGTTCTAGCTGTATTTCACTAACTGTGCCCATCTTCAAGCATTGTCAGGATCCTTATACATTCTTTAGGGTTTAACGGCATTATGACTTTAGACACTAATAAACTTTATAAGGCACAGAAACCATACTTATAACTTTTTAAAAGTTATTTTCATGTTTTAAAATTACGTAATTATTTTCAAAAACAATACGTTACACCAAAAAGCTCTGATATATCTTAGTTATCTTAATTAGTTCTCAATCCTTAATAAATTAAAACGGAAAACAGCAAGTGTCTACATAAAACCAATAATAGCGCACTCCCTTTTCTATATTACAAAATAATGTAAATACATACATACATATCATTACGCTTTTCTCCCGTGGGGGTAGGCAGAGACTACGTCCATCTACTTAGTACGATCTTGACACACACCTCTTTAGCTTCTTTTACTTTCATGAGCGCTTTCATACATACTCGTTGGTTATGAGTACTTTTCACCTCGACTTTATTTAAGACGTGTTCGATTTGGTCGAGATACGTTCGCGTAGGTCGACCCTTAACGACGTGCCCATTCACCCTCGCCTTATAAATTCGTTTCGTTAATCTTCTGTCATCCATACTCTCTACAGGCCCGAACCAACTAAGCATACCTTTCTCCATTTTAGTCACCACGTCTTCTACTACAGCACAGCATTCTCACAGTGTAATGTAAATAAAGCATAGACTATATAATAAATGAATCTAATACTAATTATAAACCATAAATCACAATTTGTGCATTTATGTGCATATATAAGAAATTTTACAATAGGAAGTTACTGAAGTTATTTTGATTTGAATATTAATTTTTCAAACAAATGAATTTCACAAGATTCTATTCGAAATAAATTATAAAAAAAATATCGTAATTTATGTCTCCAGATTTATAAACAAAAATTAACAAAAAATAACTTTAGCTTTTTGAAAGAAGATGGCGCTATTTGGTTAAAAGACATGTATAGCACCCACAGATACTACGCATATTTACGTTCAGAACGATTCCATTTAATGAAAGAGGCAGCATTTGCTTTAGTTCATTTGCTCACGTGCTTTAGTTTATATTTTTGTTATAAAACGAGCCAGCGGATCACCTGATGGTAAATGATCACCGCCGCCCATGGAGACAAACAACACCAGAGAAATCGCAGGTGCGTTGCCAGACTTTAAGGTATGTGTAGGCTCTCGTCTTGAAGGTTCCTAAGTCGTACCAGTCCGGAAATACCGCCGACGCAAATTATCTCCACAATATGGTTGTGCGAAGCAAAAAATTTCGCGCGAAACGCACCGTCGTGGATCGCTATTCATCCAAAATTAATTTATACTTACATGAAAAGAACAAAAATATTACAATCATAAGTGAGGTTCATGATAATTATTATAAAATATAATAAATCAATTAAAAAAATATCGAATTCGAATTCTATATTTGGGAATCAAAATGGAATATCGATGTTTCAAAATTAAAAATATCTTTGATTTTTATCAGTCCATAACTGAAAAGATATCCATTTAATGATAAATCGATAGTTGGTGCTCTACCCTATTTATCAATGAAATGATTAAATGAAACAGTTTGGCGGGATCTCAGTCTGACATGTAGCAATTATTTTCTTTAATTCATTAAACTTGTGTACTTGACTCTATATCATGTAATCTTGGTGGCGTTTTGTGTGAAATAGTTTAGTTATTGTGTTCAAGTTAAGTTTATTATAGAAGACAACACGTAGCATACATTCTGAGGTGCCGACAAAGCTCCGTGGAAAGTTCGAGCAGGATGGGCCACCGTTTTGTTGGAACTTGGTAACGCTGATACAAGATTGAAAATCTTACCCACATGACATTGGCACAAATTGTGTGTACACACAGATTGCCATTAACTAAGAAGAAGAAGAAATGAAACAGTTACCTTTCTCTTTCGCTCAAAGTGGCCTTTACTATTAATCTGGGAGTTCATGTTTTATATCTATCTTCTTCTGAATTATATTTGTTATTAAAACTTTATTGACGTTGAGGCAAGGGGCCAGCGAGGTTGAGGTTGTGTTCACGAGTGATAGTGTCTGGACTTCCTGTTAGAGTTTTGCGTGCACTTAACAACGAATACGTTTCTTTACATATAAATTTATAACAGTGTGTGGATATTATCTCAAGATTTCGTCATTCATTATTGTCCTTGATCTATATTAAGGTAAATCTTTATTAATTTTGACTTATGACCATAGATTTTTAAATGGTGTATCTAAGATTTATTTTAGTAGTTTTCTCTGCTTATTTTATTTCTTGTTTGCTTTGTACAGCTTTGTTTAAGAATAGTTTAGGTTTTATTTAATTAATCAAAAAAATGCATTTTCTGAGTCCCATCAGCAAACAGTTTTACATAGCTAATAAATTATTTTTTAACCAAAATCTACAATGTTTGTTTAGATAATCCTGGAAGGTTAAAGGGATTATTTAACAAAATAAGTTATGTTTTAGGGCTATTTATATAGTAATGTTTGTGATTTCTCTATTTACAGACAAAAATAATAAATATTGTTTAAATTGTAAAACTAAAAAACAAATTATCTTTAAATTGTTTTCTGTAAAAGAATGATTTATTTAGTAAATACACAATATACTGGAATACTGTATATTTTATTTTAAATTATTTGTACCCTTTGTTTAAACACCCTATGTTAAAAAGTAAAATATTTTAATAACTCCTTACATTCTCAATTGTTAATTGAGATGTACAATTAGAATATTTTATTATTAGATAGAAAATTTGAAATAAGAATTACTGACAGTTAATTTTTATAATTATTATTTTTTGAAAAACTATGCTTCATTCATAAATCCTTTGATTCATTATTATCGGATATACAATGGAATGAAAAGCCTAACCATATTTTTATTTCATAATGCAGTATTTATGATAACACACTCATGTATAACTATCTATGCCTATGTTAATCAATACTAATAAATCAAAATTGAGGTGTCTGTTTCTAATATCAAAATAACAATTTTTTATTGAAAACTTAAGAATTGGGCAGACTGGTTAACCATATTTACTGATGCTTCAAAATTCTCAGATAACAGCTGTTCAGATTCAGCTGTTTGGGCACCTAAGTTCAGCATTATACTAAATTTTGATTGTCTTCCTTTTTTTCTCTGTTTTCACAAGTGAGTCTATTACTATTTTTTACGTAAAATCCCACAGTTTAGATAAACCTATTATTTTTACAGACTCTAAAAGTTGCCTTCAAACCATTTTATCTAACCCGTTCTGTTTAAAATTTAGGTTCCTTATAATTCTAAAAATAAGGCAGGCACTGTATATAGTTTGAATATAGTTTTATCTTGGATTCCTGGACACTCTAGTATTGCAGGTAATGAGACTGCAGATTTCTGTGCCAAAGTAGCCATTAGTACAGGTTCCCTAGCATATAATAAAACTCTCATCACCTCTGTTCTCAAGCTAAACCAAACATGTTTAAAACTTGAATAAGATTATGGCAAATATCTAGAAATAAGAAGGGTAAATACTGCCTTGATGGTGCAGTTGTGTTTGTTTCTATTACAGCATGACTGTCATTCTGAGGTCTCGAGTTCGATCCCCGGGTTGGGTCAAGTGATATTGGGTTTTTCTACTTAGTATCATCCCAGAGTCTGGAATTTGTGCCCGATATAGTGATAGGCTTGCCCCCTGTCACATCTGGGACAGAACTAAGCTCGGCGAAATGAGGGTGGTGTAGTTCACTATTTCTCCTCTGCCTAACCCTTCGGGGATAACAAGCGTAAGCTTATGTTATGTTTAAATACTATGGTGAAATCCAACCTGAAATCCCATCAAAACCTTGGTTCTTTAAATTTAGGTATCCCAGTAAGTTTGTTTGCTCTACCATTTGCCATCTACGGTTGGGTCATGCATGTATGTATACCGGTTCACTTAGCCAAAATAAGGATAAGGGATCACTCTATATGTGAATGTAGATTGGATGAAGGCACTCCAGACCATATCTTTTTTAACTGCCCAAATCTACGTAAATCTTTATACAATATTTACTTTCCAATATTCCTCATCCTACTAGCATTTAAAAGGTTTGTTGTCATTAGTAAATACCCCCTTTATTAAAATACTATGTAAATTTATAGAAATTAACAAAATGAAACTGGCTTTTAATACTACCTTTAATTATTACATGTGTTCTTGTTATTGTTTGGTATGCCTGATGGTGGCGTTACTCCACATGTTGTGTGTGAACATACCAGTATTTGTAACCGGCCAATCTCCTTAGTTTAAATTTTAACCACTTGACACTGGCGGAATCGTGTATCTCACACATGCCACTATTTTTATCAGAAACAAAACAGAGCTTCTCATCGGCTAATTTCATTCGTTCCAAAATCGAATTGCCTAATTGGCGGAATTGTGTATATTACGCATGTCGCCATTCTCATAAGAAGTGAAGTGAGAATACGTATACCATAAAATACAATTTTTAAAATTTTTGTCTGTCAGTTAGTTTTTGATAGATAGCTAAAGTTACTCTGTGTGGGGTACTTTGGTTTCTCAAAATTAAAACTAATGAAATTGTGAACACAATATAATTTAAGGGACATTATTTTCAAATGATTATTTGAAAACTATATTACACAGTCAAGACAATATACACAGCTATTAGTGAATATAAATATATTCTTATCTCCACATTAACATCTGATCTAATCAGAATGCATATTGTCATCATGCAATAGGAACGTGAAGTAAGCAGAAAGGTTACAACACTACTATTCTTTATTCTTACAAACTTCAAATTGATTAAATCTGTACTGATTCATTTATATCTATAACATTATACCGTTCAGACTTTTAGATGAGGCAAGCGAAAATCATAGATGATCGGAAAATTACTATGATGATACAGGCGTACTGTTCAACAAATTTTGGTCAAAAGTATGTCAGTGCTACATGAGGCAAGTTTCTTTTCTGGTCAGGGAGGATCTTCCCGCACCATGATTAAAATAGCAGGTTTTTCTAAATGATTATTGTTGTAATTTTTATATACATTGAATGTAAGGGAAAACCTTCAGTGTTATATATGTTGTGGCGTTCCGCCTTTCTTGTATTAATATTATTAAGTTTCATATTTTAACTCTTTAACTTTAATAGTGTATTAGATACTCTTTGCTGCAGGACGCTATGATAGACGCCGAAAAAACATTAAGCTTATGACGTTACGTCTTGTCATTACATTATAAACTATTTGTATACTCATTCTGTATTTTTGGTATTAATTAAAACACACACGGTACTTCCGGGTAATAAATCGCCAAAATGTCATATTATTTTCATTTTCATATTTCCATTTCGTTTTTATTTATTAGTCTAAATTTAACTCTATTGTCCTCGCGACAGGGTGCTCTGGTCTTGCTGGGGTGACCTTCCCAGCGGGTAGGGGCCTGGACAGGACGGGTCGGGATATATATATGAATATATTGATAATGAGATTGCATCTATGGGGAAAATATAGGCTGTCTATTAGAATATAATTATCTGAATTCCACACGAGCGAAGTGGCGGGCACAGCTAGTAATAAATAATTTAGATTATTTAGTTAGATGATGGAACAGAATTCGTTTATTAGTGTCTTATTTAATTATTTTGTGCATTAATTAAAAGTTCCTTTTGTTTTCCACATACAAAACAAGATGGCAGAAAAGCTGGTTGTTGAAGTAATAATAAATATCTTTTATACTTTAAATTCTCCTTTAATCCTCATTTATTTTTGTCGTTGTCAGTATTTACTTTTTTAAACGACACGGCTACAGTTTTAAAATACACACAAGTGCAATAAAAGACGAAACAACGAAGGATGAATGTTCAAGGTTAAGAAATGAAAATTAAATCCATGAATGGGACAAAAACAAAAATGAGTTATGATTAATCTGCGTTCATATTTTGTGGGTGACCTTATGTATATAACCTTTGTAAGTAAATATTGGTCGGTGGTTCAATATGCATTAGTTTACTGTGAATGTGTGTGTAAACGAAATAATATGTTTTGGATTAGCGCCAAAACGTCGACTGTTAGCTTGAATTAAAACACTCTCATAATTACTTCAATCAGTCTTATTCTAATTGAGTTTTATTATAGTATTTAAGAACTTGTTTAGTTTAATTTAACTGACGCTTAGTTGTATTGCTATACTGAGACAAGTTTGATCCTAAATATCTTAATATTTAGCCTACATTTTTTTGGTACTAACCAAACTAAAATCAAATACCTGCCCGTAAAACTGCATTGAATCGGATCACAATTTTATGAGTTTTAATTTTTTAAGGCGGGAACCCAATTATTTTCGAAAAATAACTACTGCTAGCTACCGAAAAAGTCAAGTCCAAATCGGTCCAGCAGTTCCGGAGATAAGGCGGGACAAACGGAGACAGACAAAAATATATTTTTAGTATAGCTATTAGCTATCGCATATACATTCATATGTATTTAGTAAAAAACTTGTATCATGAAATTACAAACAGAAATTTTGTTTGTGAATTTTTATTGATTACTATAGATAGATGAAATTATTATAAAATAGTCATTAGTTTCGGTCAAATAAACCATAAAGTTATTTTCATTGGCATGGATAGGTAGGTACTCACGAGAGTCGTCCTTGGCGAGTTCACTATAACAGCTAACGGGACTATTCGTGGTGGTTCAAAGTACAAACTGTTTGTTGCGATTCAAGTAAAATTGAATTAGCCTTTGTTCAGAAAATGGAATTCTTCATCCGAGTGGAGAGAGAAAAGTCCTAGCATACACAGCGCGTAGCGTATTTTCTGACTAGATTTTTGTATGTATTTAACTATTTAGTTACATTAGTGTAAGTTATAATAATAATAGCATTTTTTTTTATTTATTTAACACATTTTGCACACATTTATGTACAAAGGTGGACTTAATGCCTCAGGCATTTTCTCCCAGTCGACCTTACAGTAGTGAAGAAAATAACAAAGGTAGAGGTATAAATGAATTCGACAACAAAAATACTTTAACTAATCCATAGAATTTTTAGAAATATGATGAAGTAAATAATTATAAAGTGAAGGGGACGCTTTCTTCACCAGCAATGAAACCCCAACTTCACTATATAATGTGGACTGTATTTATTAATCTTCTAATTACATGTGTTTAGAAACTATATTTTGCCAGTACAACTTTACCTTTTTTTTTTTTTATTTTTTTTTATTTTTTTTTTTGACCTAGCTAATGCTGTCGACCGGAAGGGCCTTTACAGCTTCACCGAACTTTGGGGGCGAGTGCTGAAGGCACTCAGCCGCAAAAAGGTGACTAGCTCAAGGGCTACCAAAGTGGTACGAACCTCGGCTTGGCCGTCACCTGAGTTATTCAAAAACTCACTCGCGAGTTGTATCCTAGCTATCCCTACATTTTTTATATTATAAAAAAAAAAAGGTTCCTTACAGGACCTATGTACCTTGCATGTCATGCATGAGTGTGTATGGAGTGTTGTGCGTGTAATTGCTCAATGCGTGGGCAGTGTTACTGTACCGCGCTGGCGGCGACGTCAAGAGCCTCCCCAGTTGGGGAACGAGACACGTCTTGGGTCGCCGCCTGAGGGGGACCCGGAGTGTGTGCTACAACTTTGCCGGCGGTCGGCGCGAATTCTAATACATTTTTAATACTTACAACTAGCACATAGTTACTCTTAGTCTACAATCTTATCATTTATCTCATTTACACATATGAGGTACATATGATATATCTCTCTCTCTCTCTCTTTCGTGTTTCCAGTTAGTGTGTGTGTGTGTGTGTTGTGATTCGCGATGTAATTCTCGTAATTGTTGAATGTTAATGTTAAAGATTTAAGGAAAGATTCATTTGTCCTCAACATAAAGAATATAAATAGTCATCTATAAGTGGAACAACTGTGCTAGCAAAGTTCTATTAGCAAATCTGTTAACTTTTTTAGTTAACGTTGTATATATCCCACTGCTGAACAAATTATTGTACCTATTCTTTACTGTTGAGAATCTAGACTGCATCGTTCATCACAAACTAAATTCATGTTTTGTTTATTTATTCCTATGGTTGACATTCTATGTCCTCTATAAAATCGCTTTATGTTCGTAAGTTACGACATCCCAGAGCCCATAATCGCGACCTGTATTATCAATATAGCAAAAGTTTACTTGCAAAAACACCGGCGGATCTTGTTTTAAAGACTTCAACACAATGTAAACCCTATTCGATCATTGGTTGCGTCTTGCGACAGTCTCGCTTCGACCATGGAATACAATAACGGACGGTGAGTGCTTTGCATTCAAATATATCATCACTCTTTGTGCTTTTTTTTTTTTTTTTTTTTTTTTTGTTTTTTTTTGTTTTTTTTTTTTCCTACCTAGCTAATGCTGTTGACCGGAAGGGCCTTTACAGCTTCACCGAACTTTGTGGGCGAGTGCTGAAGGCACTCAGCCGCATAAGGTAGCTAGCTCAAGGGTTCGAACCTCGGCTTGGCCGCTACCTGAGTATGAAAACTCCCGCGGAATTTTTATCCTGGCTAAACCCTACATTTTTTCTTTATTCTTTATTTACATAAAAAAAAAAAGGTTCCTTACAGGACCTATGTACCTGCATGTTATGCATGAGTGTGTATGGAGTGTTGTGCGTGTAATTGCTCAATGCGTGGGCAGTTTCGCTGAAACCGATTATAACAAGGAAGTGTATAATTTTGCATAAAAACATTGAAAGAGTTTATTATTTTGTTGTTTTCCGAACCGGTGCTAATTTTATGACGTTTATAAGCGCCGTATCAGGGATCAAAATCTATTAATTTCAATTTCCTGAATACAAAAAAGAGATATTTCTATTCTAATCTCCGTCATGAAATACTTTGTCCTAGTTTATACTTCATTTGGATCATAAATTTAGAGTAGATGTACCCATTATAGTTGAAAGAATAATTTCGTTTGGATTTATATGGTATACACATGCTCATTTATGTGTAACGAGGAAGGGCGGGGCGGGCTGCATGCCGTGTTTGTCTGAATTCCGAATAGATTTTTTGTTCAATGAGTAGTCACATCACGTAGATATCTACTGCGATCAAAATACTTGGTGCCTAACTGGTGTGTAGTTTTTAAAATAATTATCTGCGACAACGTCTTATTTCTATTCTATTTAGCGAATCTTTCATTGCTTGAAGTTAAGATTTGTGGTTCTCTGTGGTGTAATTTTTTTCTGAATTTAGTTTTTTAAAATATGTATATAGGTCACAGTGGCGTGGCGTAAAAAAAAATCGTTGGTCTTTATCAAAGCCAAAGCCGGAGCACAAAAAAAAATCTACTTGGTCCATCATTATCACAAAAATTAATTTCACACGTAGTAAATATAAGTATAGATAATTATAATTATGTAATAAATCGTGAAATGGGTTAGTTTTCGTGATCGTAGATTTTAATCATTTCAACAGAACGATGCGAGATTACAAATGGCGCTTCACGCGAAACGAATATTAACGATTCATTGTATGATTTTGGTTTTTTCATACTTTAATACAAAGTTAAAAGTGTCTGTACTTGTTTTATAAATCAAAATCAAAATTTATTTATTCAATTTAGGCCCTAAGAAGGCGCTTATGAACGTCTAAAATACTACCACCGGTTCGGAAATCAACCCACTCGAGAAGAGCCAGCAAGAAACTCGATCTGGTTCTTTTTTTTTTATAAATATAATACATATAAAAAAAATTTTGTCATATAAAAAACTATACAAGTCGTAGTCTTAATAATGTTAGTGGAAGCACAGAGATGTGGGTTAATTCCAGACATCACTATCGTTCACGTAACGATCCACCCTGTAATAACCTTTTGAGATTAAAACTTGCTTGACATAATACTTGAACTTATTGTCAGGTAAATTGGTATAGAATTCTATGAAAAGGTTAATTTTTAAATACGAATATTTAGAAAAAACCGGGTTATAAAAATAAACAGCAACCAAGTTTTAACCAATTAAATATTTAAATGTTTTCGTTTATGAAACTGACACATGATCGACCAATTTACAATACTTCATATGTTTCTATTTACAAAATACTACAATTGAAAGTAATCCAAAATTTTAAGAGCATCGAAAATAAAAAATCCAAATTGTTTAAAAAGTGGCTTCTATGGAGACTAATTAGCATTGACTCTATTAGTACTTTTGTAAATTTGCTTAACGTTTGTTTCGTATGTCACTAGATGACGCTTTGTTTAAATATCTTATCTGACATCGATTAGTTAAAAAATAACAATAATTGTAAAGTAATGTATTAAACCACCATTAATTGCAGTCACATAATTATAAACATGTGTGTCAGCGCAGTCGTTGAGATAGTGACAAAATTTAGTATTTAAATGTCATTTGCAAAAAAACCGTAACCACATAACAACAAAGTTTAAAATTAAATGGAATAAACCGCGACGAAGCGACTTATTTGCTATATAAACGCGCGCTACGTTTATAGAACTGATTCGCTATAATGCTGTCTTCGTGTGCGTGTTAATTATAGTGAAATGTGGATGTATGTGTGTAAGTGTTTTAGTAATTCTAAGGAATTAGGTTATTAGAGCGCTTCGCCACTGATAGCTCAACCATAACCTCATGATTAAGTGATGAGGTGGCCCCATGTTTATATATTCACTTTATATTGTACAAGTGATTGATGACAAATTTTTAACTTCTAGATTTTAGCTTCAATAAGTTGTGTTATGTTTTAATCTTGTTCGAAGTAATGAATACCGAATCTAATCTCACCTCATCAACTTTGTCTTAATATGTATGTATTTCTAATGTTAATCCATTTCCACTTTAAAGGAGTTTTTCGAAAGAAAAAACTGTCAACATTTCGGCTTAAGTTCAGCGTTGCGATAGTATATCATAGAGTAACCAGTTACTATCAGGCGGCTCGTCCGTTTGTTTGTTACTCTTTATTGTTCGTGCATAGTATGTATAAATTAAAGCCACTTTCTGGTCCTACCTATCATCTATTTATCGGATAACTCCTAAACCATGCAGTTTCACCCTCATATACATTTTTAATAACTAGAAAAGATCTTGTAACTATGTCATCGAAAGATTAATTTGCACGGTTTGAATCTTAAGAAATATATCTATTTTCAACGATTGACTGATAAAACTCTCTGAAACTACTTACTTAATAACTCCTCGCAGTCAATTATACTATGAACCAACTGATAACGTAAGATTTTAAACTGTTTCAGAGCAATAGCTGAGGAGAAAGCACTGGAGATGGGAGTCCCGCACGTGACCTCGTTCTGCTGCTGTATGAGCATCGAGAGAGGCTCGATGCTAATTGGAATTCTGCATCTAGTGAGTTTTGTTCTATATTTACACACAATGTGGCCCACTCTTAAGGGGGCCGCCCAAAAGTTATGCAAATATATGTAAAATTAACTACAAAAATTTTTTTCAATTAAAAACAAAACCGACTTCAACAGAATAAACTATAAAAATGCACTAAAATGTCAATAAATAATTACTTTATTAATCTGCTTTTATGTAATTTTGATAAAATTTAGTCAGTTATTTCCATTTGTAAACGAGTACATTGGTTAACTCTTTTATGTTTCTTCGTCTATAGTTTTTGTTATTATTGATTTTTACTTTTTTGTTAAAATCATTTCTTCCTTTTATCTTATTTGAAAAATATCTCTAGTACATATAAATATCGACCAATATGGTCGCTTTTTATTTAACTTAATAGCTAAACTCTTTAATTAATAGAAACATTTTTGATGTAATGCCCATTTAACCACTAAAAATAGTAGGAACTACCTAAAATGTTAATGCATAATCTTAAAATGAAAAAAGAAGATTAATATTGCTTACGTAATCAATCCCAATGCTCCTTGCCCCATGTCATTTAAAATAAACAAAACTTAAACCCCCCCCCCACTCTTGATGCTTGATGTTTAATTAGGCCCATTGTAAGCGACCACGTCTTTAATGCCGTATGTCATCACTGGCAACGCACACTGGTCAGAAAATGTAGAGTGGGTAGGCCCCCATAGGTTGTGGGAATTCGCTTGGTGCGGGTGACGCAAGACCGATCGTCGTGGAGATCTTTTGGGGAGACCTATGTCCAGCAGTGGACGTCTTTCGGTTGAACGGATGGAACTACATCTAGGTTATGGTATCGCGATGTAGATTGATAAAAGAAGTACTGTTTCGTGTTAAAGCTCGCATCTGTGACCCTCGTGATCATATGCTCGGTGTTCGCGGAGAGCACTCGCGCTTACATCGGCACCGTCGAGGATGCCGGGGACCATCTCTACACGACCTCGTATAACGTTTCAGTGGGAGTGGCCGTCCTCAGCGTGGTTCACGTAATATTGGCTGCAATGTTACTGTTTTCCGTTTATAAGGTGCGTTTTTCACAGTAACATGACCTGCTTTTTTTTATCAAATGTATAACTCCCTCCCTGTGATATGTGATAAGGTTTCAGACTATTTCCTAATCCTAGCTGAAAACACGTGCTTGTATTGTTTTTTTTTTTCAGTGTCATAAAAAATATCACGTACAAGAATATTCTAAATTAATTCTGGAAAAATATGAGAAACTGTGACTTGGTTTACGGAAAGAAAAAATAAATAGACATGATATCTGACTGCACCCCCCCCCCTCGCCCCCCTCCCATTGTGTTTATTGTCGTGTTGTTGAAATGAAAACTTCTTTAGCGGGGTTGAGCGATTCCCGGTAGAGGAAGGAAAAACTTGTAGATTCGTGTTATCAATGTTATGACGTCACTTGTCAACATACTACAATATGTCAAGTATAAGATGAAGTTTAAGTGCTGGCGCTTAACGATAATTAATAATTTATAATTACGCAGTTTATCGTTTGTTTTGATTATAAGTAAACCCTATAAATATAATATAATAAAAAGAATATAAAATAAATATAATAAATTCATAAATAAAATCTAAATAATTATTATGGAATATAAACATTAAGAAAAAGTTTCTACAAAGTTTTCACTTCCGTCAGTGGTCCAGGGTTGTTTATTTTGTTTTTTTTTTTTTCAAAATAAAGTCGATGTTTATATACATATAGTTATCGGGAGAGAACTTTGCTCAATATTGCTGACGAGGGAGAGGAGTCGTCAAAAAGCACAAATCATTGCTCACGTAATACTTACATGGTCCTTAAGATTAAATTCTATTAAGAGTTTCAAGTGTTGCATTTCTGTTAATAAATCGGATGAGTATTGTTTAATTTTTAACAGATTATGTGGAAAATTATTGTATTAGTATTGAAGCGTTTATGGCGCAGCGGGTAGCGCGGCCGGGTTCCGCGTCAATCGATGTGGTTTCGATCCCACCTATCCAACTCTAAAATTGGCCTGAGCTTACGGGGAAGGAAAACACCTTGAGGAAACCGTAGCATGGTGGTAGAGCATGCCCACCTGGGTAGCTACCACCGTCAAGTTTGAAAACCTGTCGTCAAATACCAATAGGTGTGTTCCGGCAGCGTCACTTGAGAACCAGTATCTCTAGGCTTAGTGTGATTGCCATCCTGCAGATGATGTTGTGGTCAAAGCACTAAGTTTAATACGGAATGTCCCAGAAGGTAACGTATAATTCCAGCGCTGGAGCGGCGGCTTGCGCGCCTGGGTGTACCTGATGCTGAGTCTCTGCTCCGTGAGCGTGGGCTCCATGCTGGTGAACGTCGCCATCAACGGGTTCTCCGGCACCGGGTCCGATATCTTTCTGTCGTTTCTCGAAGCTATCTTGTTCTTTGGTCAGTTCAGTCAATTACATCATATTAGTTTTGACGGAAATCTATTGCCTAGTTTTTTTAAAATACTTTTTAGGTATCCCCCACTTCCCTTGCACTTCTGTCACCTTGGCTCAGCTATTCGTCCTAAGCCTCTCGTCTGCTCTCAAACCGTACAGTCAAGTTATCATTGCATGGCACTAATCATGAGGTGGTTGTCCACAAGGAGGTGTTCTATCGCCCCTGTTGTGGACCCTAACAGTGGACCAACTCCCGCACAAGATGGAGGAACTAAGGATCGACGCCCAGGGCTACGCTGATGACCTGGTGGTAGTTGTCCGAGGTTTCTCTCAAAGTACAATTTCGTACCTTATGCAGAAAGCATTAAGTGTCGTTAACAAATGGTGCACGGACAACGAACTGAAGGTAAATTCAGACAAAACTGTCCTGGTACCATTCACCAAGAAAAGGCGTCTTGACCAATTAGTTCGACCCTCACTAAATGGCAAGACAATTAACTTCTCATCAGAGGTCAAATACCTGGCTCCGGCGACCGCCGCCTCCGCGTGACGCCTAACCCACATGATCGCATCTACAGTGGAGCGACCTCTGCGGAAACCGAACTGGTTCTCCGCTAGGTCCGGACCTACGCGCGTGAGATGGTCGACGAGGCGGTTTGCAACTACTCTTTCGAATAGCTTGCCCACCTCGTCGAGCAGCACGATGGGACGGAACGCAGACGGAGAGTCCGCTGGACGATCGGGCTTCTGGAGAAGCACGAGTTTCCCGGTTTTCCACGAGAGTGGAAACCGACCCTGCCCTACGCAAAGTCTAAAGAGTCCTAGCACCCTATCCTCTACGAACTCCGAAGACAGCGACAACACCCACGCACGGCCCGGAATGCCGTCAGGACCCGGAGCGGTGGTTTTAGACCAGAGCCTGTCCACCGCCGACCGAAACTCGTCCCGAGTGACCTCGGGGGAGACAACCTCGTCGACCAGTGAGCCACTTTCGACGGCCGGAGCCATCGTCGGCGGCATAAACGGTTCCCTAGGCGGAAACAGAATGTTGACGACCTCCTCCAGGAAACCGGGCTCGAGGCTTTCGGTCACCGGGGGTGCGATCACAATAGATCTGTGTAGATCGCAGTGACGCAGGACTGTCTTAGCATGCATAGCCCTTCTCTCGAATAATAATAATAAGCCTCTCGTCTTGAATTCTTGTTCTTATAAGAATGCAAGGAGAGTGATGGGACCTTTTTGCCGGCGGTAGGGGAGATGGGGACAGGTTATGCCTTTCGGTCGGGTTTGCCGTTGGGGCGAGGCGGGGTATGTTGCTCAGCCAAGCGGCGGATGGTGCCGTGGGGTTAGCGGGTATTCCCGGCGTTTCAAGTCTGGCGAGCCCATCTGGCATCTGGCAAGAGGCATCACTTCAGGATTAGAGGTGGCATATGTATAAATGCATTATTTTGCATAAAAAAAGAGGCCCCCGACCTGGTCCACAAGAACCAAAATTATTCGATATTTCCGGTTCTCAATTTGTTTTTTTTTTTAAAGATTCGTTTCTCAAAAATTGTAATTTCGTTACTTCTATTTCGCACGAACATGGCGCAGCGCCGCGTGTCTTAAAACGATTACAAAACGCAAGCGCCAGTTAATTACCAGCGATTATGACTCTGTTGGTAGTGCGACCGGATTCTGCGTCAATTGACGTGGGTTCAAGTCCATTTACGAATCTCTAAAATTCGTCTGCGCTTTCGGTGAAGGAAAACCATAGCATGGTAGTAAGGTACTCCCTAATAATGTTCGCCTGGGTAGCTACCTCCCTCAAGTTTGAAAACCTGTCGCCAAATACCAATAAGTATGTATGAATTGAGAACCAGTACCTCTACGCTTAGTTTGTTTATCATCCTGAAACGCATTATAACCTAACATCAGGTAAAATTCGATGAAAATCAATGTAAAACATGTTCAGAGAATTGAAATAACAAGTTAAATGTGTAGTAACAAACATACAGACAATATATTTATATTGTGTATAATGTTATCGCGGGGTCAGGCTTTGTCGCGTACTGCATCCTGACGGTCTACAGCTACTACCTGATGCTGAAGAGCAGCGAGGACATGGAGGGACCCGACAAGGCTCACTACTGAACCTACACTCTCTCTCTCTCTCTCACTCTCTCACTCACTCATAGCGTCACCAGATAACAAACTAAACGTCACAATAATAACATATAAAATGGTTTAATCAAACAATATTTAATGTCATTATTAGATCGTAAACATTTCTGATTCGGCCGGGAATCGAACCCGCGGCCGCGACGTATCGTTATCATGTCCAAGTTCACGCTATTCAGTAATACAGTTTGAAATTATTAACTGATTTCTTTATTAATAGAAATCAGCTAATAGAACCAAAAAACAATACAACATTCCATAGAATCAGCAAATAAAGAATAACACTTGACGTTTTAAAACATTGATTTCTTTGATTTCTTTTTTATATATTTATTCCCATTTTAATTAATAAATGTTATTGTTAATTTATCTTTTCACGCACACATGTAAAGATAAATTAAAAACACTATTAATTATTACAGACTATTAATTTAATGTGGGCGTTATTATAGATTTCGTGTTGGCAATATATAATTGTCTATTTACTTATCGCAGCTTTAAGTGTTAATATAACTTATGTGTCTGATCAAAAGGTATATAAAGTTATATATTAGTAAGATGGGGTAGTTTTTTTGTTATATAGGTACTGCGCTACAATACTTTCAACGTATATAAAAGTTTTGTCTGAAATTCAACCCTTAAATGATATACAGTCGACTCTCGGTATTTTGTTCTGAGAAAAATTAAAACAACCACAATTCGTTAGTGATTTATTATTTGAAACATTTGTACAATTAATCTATCGATCTCTATATATAAGCAAAGTTTGTTTCTTTGTCGGAGGTAAATTCGAAAACTACTGGACCGATCAGCGTGAAACCACAACCATTCGACGCGGAATTAATCCTAGATGGTTATAGGCTATATATTTTTCAAATTCTATGAGCCCTTTGCCATGTTTTCTCAATTTGTTTGTTTCATATTCCTTTGACGCACCATCACCTCAAAACTACTGAACATATCGGGATAGGACTAATACCTTTCAACGCAGTATTAGTAGTAGACAGGTATTTTTTGGATTCCACCGATCTTCTCACATTTTTTTTTCTATTTACTCTTGTACATTTTCCACTTCGATTTACGCTTATACACATTTTTTCCGCTAATGAAAACAAAATACTCTTACTTTTATTCATTCATTTGTTTTTTTAAATTAGCTATAAATGAAATGTCGTATACACAGAACAGACGAAACGCGGGCGGAGCCGCGGGCACCAGCTAGTTATTAATCAATGTTCATTTTGAAAAGAAGACCGTAATTTCCTGTTGAGTGGAGGGAGTTCAGTTTGTTCAGTCGGTCTAGTGAATGTTCTATAGTTGTAGATAGAGCTGGGGATAAGTCGTTATTTGTGTTGGCTCTGAGGACGTGAGGGCGATAAACTCTTCCAAGTATTGTAACTTTCAATTACCGATAAAACCAATTAACATTGATTTTATTCAATTTATCGAATATTTTTCTAAAGGCTGGGGGAAAAAAATCAGATTATCGTAAGGTTCAAATTAACGAGTGTCAAATTTGTTTATTTATTGTAACAAACGGAACTGTATCGGGTCTATTGCGCTTTATATACCACTCGCATGAACACAGTCGCGGCGCCGGCGCCGGCACGGGAGCGGCTACAAGCTACCGAGACTCGACTGTAAAATACATTCAAAATGTCCCAAAATAGACAATTATTCGTATTCATGATTACTCTCTATACGTTTCTCACTCTCCTGCGGTTTCTGATACAGTAACACTTCGGTAACCTCAAACGATCCCGCCGGTGCACGGCATTTGGTTTTTGCGATAAATTTTCAAACTAGAGGGGGGTGGTTACCCCCTGAGCATCAATAATGAATATCTACCACCATGCTGAGGGTTTCCTTCGCCGAAACCTCAGTCTCGCGGATTCGAATCTACTTTATAAGACGTCATATCCAAATACATAACCACTCTCCCCCCTCTTTTTTATAGTCTCGCGTGGTTAATGAACGATCCCTATGTGAGATCGATTTAAGCTCCATTATATTGTGTAAAAATCAATATAAGAAGTAACTGATTAATCAGGGTCATAAATAACCCTATAAATTACTAAGAAAAACTCTGCAGGAATGAACTGCATCATTGAAGGGTTAACAAGTGCCTCTAGTGCATCGAACAATAAAGGAATTTATATTTTTATTTAATTTGGGCCACGGTTTCCCAATTTCAGCAGCTATAGTCAGGGAACATATTCTTGTAAGTTTGTTTGTACTAAGTGCACATACGGAAGGATATTGTTCATTTTTTTAAATGTGTTGTAACGCACGTGCAGCTCTTTTAGAAGTAATAATATATCAGACGGTAATGTTTTCGTGTATTTTAGATTTTTTGCTACACGGCTTTTATTATATTTACAACGTATAGTAAAAATATTTCGGAAACAAAAAAAAAAAATAAAAACAAACATTAAGTACCTGGTATTTCTTTATCTTTCTGGGAATATTTGTTTTAAATTTAACTTCTTATATATATATATATATATATATATATAAAATCAAAATCAAAATCAAAATTCATTTATTCAATTTAGGCCCTAAGAAGGCGCTTATGAACGTCTAAAACACTACCACCGGTTCGGAAAACAACCCAGTCGAGAAGAGCCGGCAAGAAACTCGATCTGGTTCCTTCTTTTTTTTTTCATAAATATAATATATATAATTTTTTTATGTCATATAAAAAATTATACAAATCGTAGTTTTTAGTGGAAGCACAGAGATGTGGGTTATTTCCAGACATCACTATCGTTCACGTAATGATCCACACTGTAATAACCTTTTGAGATTAAAACTTGCTTGACATAATACTTGAACTTATTGCCAGGTAAATCGGTAATGTTACTTGGGATCTTATTGTAAAACCGAATACTATTACCTATAAAGCTTTTATTACACTTACTTAACCTAAAGCGTGGGACGGCCAACTTGTCTTTACTTCTAGTATTAAAAATTATGACGATCATTCACTAGATCTAGCTTGTCTAAATTTTTACGAATATGCATTAAGTTATCGAAGATGTATTGGGAGGGCAAAGTTAAGATATCATATTCTTGAAACTTGTTCTTTAGAGATTCGCGAGGTCCCATATTATATATTGCTCGAACAGCTCTCTTTTGTAACGTAAAAATGGTGTCTACCTCTGCTGCTGTACCCCACAGCAAAATACCGTAAGACATTAAGCTGTGAAAGTAAGCAAAGTAGACTAACCTAGCAGTAGCAATATCCGTCAACTGGCGAATTTTCCGAACCGCAAAAGCAGCGGAACTAAGCCTTCCTGCCAAAGTTTTAATATGCGGACCCCATTGTAACTTATTATCAAGTGTGATACCTAAAAACAGAGTTTTGTCAACTAAGCCTACTAAATTCCCTTCTATCTCTAACCTACAATCAATATGTTGCACATTGGGCAACATAAATTTTATGCATTTCGTTTTCTTAGTGTTAAGAAGTAAATTATTTAAGGCAAACCATTTGGAAATGTTTGCTAGTGTATTATTTAAGTGCCTAATCTCTGAATTTTTTCTTTTTACTTTAAATATAAGTGAAGTATCGTCTGCAAATAGAACCATATCAGCTGAGTTATAATGTAATCTGTGAATGACATTCGCAGTTCTGCCAGTGGATAGCGTGTAAAAACATTATAATAGAATTCAATGCTTCAACAAATATCTTGCTAGAACTTTCCGAGTAGTTTTATGACACTTTATGTGAAAACTTATGTGCAATAACTACCATCAAAAGGCATAAGCTTTAAATAACGCAAATTAATGAATTAAAAACAAAAAGTATTGTTACCTACACAGCCTGGAATCCTAACAAAAACTCCGTCTAAATTAAATATTCACCATTTTGGAATATATACAAAATATTTTTTTGATGTTTTAAACTTTACGTTTAATAACTAAGAGTTGTTCGCATTTCAAGTAATTAATCGGAATTTGTATTTGTAAGATTTATACGCTGTGCCAATTTTTTGAACATTTTACATAATACAATAGTATTTAATACTTTTTACATATGTCTAAAAAAATGTTTGAAAGCGAACAGTTACTAGAACACACTTATAAAGCGTATACGAATTAGTTCATCTTTACAGTTATAATTATGATATTATTTACAGTTGTAATGAAATATTTGAAATAAATTTTGGCAGTTTTTTTTTCCTTTATAATGTAATAATTCGATACAACTTTTAAGAGAGTTATTAAAAATAAAATAGTTCAAAGAAAAACTGAAATAAGCTTACGACTAAATATTCTTTTTCAATAAACGTGTATTTTGTTTATTTATTAGAGAATACCAAATTTAAGTAATAGTGAAGCTCTAGTAGTCAACTGGTTACAACTGAGCCAATGTTTCAACACAATATTTTTATAAACTTTACTAAAACCTCTTGTAATTAAAAACTCCTCGGTTACACAGTAATACCCCGCTTAGCGCGACCCCGTTACGCGCGGCTTCACTATAACGCGAATGTCAAATTTCGCGCTCAAATGCCTCGCATTACGCGAAAGTGTGCGTATAAACGTAATGTAAAGACAATAGATGTAATGTTCCGTAAAAAAATAAGAGCATGTATTGCATAAAGTGTTCTTAGAATTAAAGTGATTGATTAAAATGATTTGTATTTTTTTGTATTAAATTTTGACTATGTTCAATCATAAACCTCGATATACGCGAATTTCTGTTAACGCGATTTTTTTTTTCGGAACGTATCCCTCGCGTATAGCGGGGTATTACTGTATATTTGAAATTAAAAGCAAATTGTTTAAACTGTCAACTGTTGGGATCAATTGACAATAATATGTTGGTATATTAACAAGACTCATTTCAAGTTAGAAATAGTTTATTATAAGTAAAAGCTGACGATATGGATTCCATAAATAAATAACCTATAGCTTTGCATTTAATCAATGCTATGAATGTCAATCTCATGGTGTCTTATAAAACCTAGTTACTAGTTATAAGTACGAGTATATACCCACAGATTATATTTAATCGTCTTTCAATGTATAGATGTAAGTGCCTGTATTTTTTTTTAAATAAATGCCTGTTTGACTTGTTGTTTTATTGCTGTGTGTTGATTTCAAAACCCTTTTTCATTATACTCACAAGTAAACATTATCTGTTTGTCCTTTAGTTTGCTTGTAACTCGAGGATTGATTAACAGATTAATAATAATAACCTGTACCGATCGACCCGGTTGGTTTTATCGTGATACAATAAAGGAAATATATTGATTTTTAACATCTCAAAACACACCTCTATCCTTTTCTCCTAAATATTTGTGAATCTGTCAGCAATAACTTTAGCTGGTTAATAACTCTCTAGTTGTAAACCAAGGCCAAGCAATCCGTTCTGTGCGGCGTAAACGCCACGTGCGCAATATTGTTCCGATTCTCTAGTTTCCTATCACACGGTGGTGGATTAATATTCTGCGCTTTTCCTCGCCATCTTCCGAAACCCACAAAATTTGTTATTTTGAATTTGATAGGACTTTGTTTTTTTATAAATGAAAAATACCGGTGCAATAAAATAAATTTATTTTTCTGTGAAAAGTAAATCGTCTCTAATTTGCCAATAATTTTACATAAACATGATAAGAATTGTATTAGGTATTTATATTTAAATATAATGTTAATTTGTAACATATACAAAATATTTTGTTTAAAGTAGTCTTTATTGGAATGTATTCGATGTGTAATTTCGTTTTACATAACATAATTAAGAATCTTCCGCCATCTTTTGAACCGACCACCATTTTATGAAGCTTTCAATAAACTGAAGTATTAATTATATATAATATTCTTTCTGGATTTAATTAAATAGATATACATATTTAGGTGATTTTATCTCAGGTGATGTATTCAAATGATTATTCTTTTTAAAATATTTAATGTACAGTATAGTGTCCAACTTCATAAAATGGATGTTACGTCACAGGCTCTCCAAAAAAAAATTAGTACCAATTTTACATTTATTCTAATTAGATTTATTATACATAGTCTTTCTTTCTTACTCTACATTCATAATTAAATATGCTAAGAATTAATCTTATCATTAACTGTTTATACAATACGCTGTTGTAAAGAACAGCTGGAAACGATTCGCTCGTCTGCCGATAACGCGTGCGCCATCGCCGGACGCGGGCGCGGAACTGACCGCTGACCGCGTTGCAAATAGATGGCGTTCTAATACATTTTAAAATAATGATAACTCATTTCGGTAATTATACATTTCAATCACAAGCTTGATAACAGATGGCGCTGCAATTAATCTTGATATAATTTAAATCTAGAATGTGGAAGGAAAAAAGTACTTGATATTTGTAAATTTTTATTGATTTAATTTGTCATATCATAGATCATTTGTCATGCGAAGGAGGGGTGATCATGAGCTTAGAAGTTTGCGTTAATTCACATAAATAAAGTATAGAATTATTGCCAAGAGAAACGTCTCCAGAGTAAACCGAACGATCTAATTTGTTTATTACAAGTAAAACGGGCTACGTAGATAAATACTTAACTTAATTGTATTGCACGTAAATTCATTAGATAAATAGAGTACGCGTTAGAACAACAATGTACAACGTAATTACACTTGAAACTGATAGTTCTGAGAGTTGTCATTGGAGGGCGCTTATAGCCGTCAGTAGAGGTGGGGGGGCGGGTGCGAGGCGCCGGCCTCCAGGGGCGGAGGCTCTGTGCCCACGTCGATGTCGAGAGGTCCGTCCTCGTCGCCCCCCGCCCCCGGAGTGCACGCCGGGGCGCAGGCCGGGGGGCGACTCATCCCGCGGACCTGGGAACACCACTGTCACATAAATGTTCCCTGAACGAAATCCTTCATTTTACAATGGCTCCTGATACTGTTACTTAACATCTATGTAAAATACCTCACAAGAAGGTTACGATTTAAGATGCTAGCTTTTTAAAAGATGTTTACTTTTGATATTTATTATTATGCGGGGTGCTCACACCTCCCCTAGTGACACGTTAATGCGTGTTGCGTCTCCAGCATCAGCAAGTGTACCTATATCCAGAGCTACCTAGAGCCTTTACCCTCGGTAGATGTTATTCTGCATGATGTGATGTCGGGATTGTTCGATAAAACCAGTCAAATGAGCCCGAATAATAAGAAAACTTAATTTTAAATGACGATGTGACTTAAGACGGAAACATGCTAAGGAATTGACTCCCGTGTGATGTTGCCGGGTAAAACCTATATATGTTTTAACTTGAAGACTGGCCATTAGCAAAGGCAGTATTAGTTGACACCTGAGCTATCATCAAGTTATAATCTTAACATTATGTTATCCCCAATTGAAAGCTCAGGCTTATTGCAGCGGATTGTATAACAAATCGAAAGAAACCGACACTGGTCTTGGCTGAATCGCGTTCACCCAACACGCACTGGTACCGTGTAACTTCTTTCTGCATCTTCTAGCAAATCCTACTACAAAGTTACTTATCTAAATAATTTCCTCGTCCTGTTTATGGGAACACATGAAAGTAACAATAAATAGTGAACAGAAATGACTTTTTTTTTTTAGTGATGGTTATTAAATTAATGGTAATTAAATATTACATTTTCTCGAACTGACTAATAGGTGTTCATCGGAAGGGGCTTGGCAGATTTAACGAACTTTTGAGGCGAGCGCTTAGGGCGCTAAACGGAGAGTGTTGCACAAGTGCACCCAAGTGATACGGACCTCGGTTTGGGTTGCTTTTTTTTATATCACTACAATGTCAAACAGGCATACGATCCGCCTGATGGTAAGCGGTCATCGTATCCTATGGACGCCTGCAACACCAGAGGAATCACGTGCGCGTTGCCAACTCTTTTAAGAAAAATTTTCTCACGCCCCTTTTGGAGAAACACGGACGCTGCGAGCTCATTCCACATCCGGATAGTTCGCGGGAGGAAACTCTAAAACCACACTGTCCGGGCCCACTTTGGTTCCAAGATGTGAGGGTGAACTCCTTGTCGATTATATAAATTATACAAATGGTAGAACACACACAACGAGGCAAAGTCCCTTCTTAGATTTAAAGGTTCTAACCGCCTGCGAGATTGGGATCATCAACGTTGTTACCTTATATGTACATTATGTACCTTATATATGCATATAAACTACAATAAGTGGAAAAGTACAGTAAAGTTTAATAAAATAAGAATAGGTGTGTGTTACCTGTAGAAGTAAATTGTTGGAGAGTATCCTGGCCTGGTGCTCCTGCGCCTTGGCTCGTAGACACGCGATGCTGTTGTTGCGGAACGCCTCCGGGTCCTCGTACCCGTCGCGGTGCTGCTGCTGCTGGGGCTGCGGCTCCGGCGACGCGCGCCCCCTCGCCGACGAGGACGCTGTCGTGCTGCTGCCCGGGGAGCTCTCAGCCTGAAACCCAGGACCATCATCTTCATTTATATGCACTGTATCCCCGATGTGATTGTAACCACTGCTCAAGTTCTATGAAATTTTCTCAAATATGTATTTAAAAAAAACAATAAACCATAGGCATATTAAAAGAAAGTTGCAAATATTTTTATATTATTTTATTCTGCAATATATGGTGTACCTAACTGGAAAACAAGTTATATCTCACTTGTAATCTTTCCTACTCGAAAGCAATGTATTCAATCAAGATAATACAATTTTTTATTTTTATGTAAAAGGGGTCCAAACTGAGACAAAAACAAACTGCCCATTTTATGGTAAATAGTTATCGATTATCGTCACCTATGGACAAGTGCAACACCAAGGGCATTCCACAACGTTAGCGTACGCGACAAAAATATCGTAGAGTACCTTAGTGTTGTCACGTTTGGACTGGGTTTATATGTGTGGTAATGAGAAATCAACCAATACAAAGGCGTGACGTGCATATCAAAAACTATTCAACATATTCCCCGCGCGGATTCCCGATTATTTATAGCCTTAATAAAAAAAACCGCAAAACAGTTCGCACACACCAAACATATAACAACCACACACTCTTTAATGCCCAAACACGCATTATAAGAACCTGCCCATACAAGCCGGTAGAAAACATGCGAATCGAATTCAAACATCCATCCACATTTCACTATAATTAACACGCAACAACGAAAGCATTCGTGAATCTATTCTGTAAACGTAGCGCGTTTGTGGAGCAAATACAGTAATACCCCGCTTAGCGCGACCCCGTTACGCGCGGTTTCACTATAACGCGAATGTCAAATTTCGCGCTCAAATGCCTCGCATTACGCGAAAGTGTGCGTATAAACGTAATGTAAAGACAATAGATGTAATTTTCCGTAAAAAAATAAGAGCATGTATCGCATAAAGTGTTCTTAGAATTAAAGTGATTGATTAAAATGATTTGTATTTTTTTGTATTAAATTTTGACTATGTTCAATCATAAACCTCGATATACGCGAATTTCTGTTAACGCGATTTTTTTTCGGAACGTTTCCCTCGCGTAAAGCGGGGTATTACTGTAACCCACAATTGGCTCGGGTTATCCCTTTAATTTTGAACATTATTGTAATACTACTATGTGTTTTTTTTGCAAATGACATTAATTGGTTAATTTTGTCACTATCTGAACGACGGCGCTGCCTCATCTATACTAATAAATAAAATTGGAGTGTCTGTTTGTAGTGTCAATTTTTTTTACTAAACAGGGATGAATATTTATATATGATACCTATACTATAAATACAATTTTGAAAATTTTTGTCTGTCTGTCTATTTGTTTCGGGTAATCTCCGAAACAGCTGGACGAATTTTGACGGGACTTTTTTTGGTAGATAGCTGAAGTTACTCCGGATAACTTTGGGTACTTTTAATTTTCTAAAATAATTAGGGTTACGCGTAGAAAAATAAAACTCATAACAAATTTAATGCACAGGTTTACGGTCAAGTGCTTGAATTTATGAGAAATATGTTTAATTATCTTAGTACTAAAAACTGTTCATTAAGAAAATAATTGGGGTTCCGTATAAAAAAATTAAAACGCAGTGAAGAAGATATCAAACGCGGGCGTAGCCGCGTTCACATACCCAGTATGTATATAAATTTGTTTTTTTTTTCCTAGATACTTTCACGATCAATTACGTGATTTTTTACACAATTATTAAAAATATATCACATATATACATTTAAAGATGAATTAGTACAGACGCTCCTAACTTAGTATTAAAGTATGAAAAAATCTTAATCAATATTATTTTACATATTATCATACAATTAACCTTTTTTTGTTTCGCGTAACTCGCTATTTGTTATCTCGCGTCGTTCTGTTGAAATTAAATAATTAAAATACCCGATCACGAAAATGAATCCATTTCACGATTTATTCGATTGTTATAATTACCTATGGCAACATTTATTACGTGTCAAATGAATTTGGCATTTCGTATTCGGCGTGCCAAATAAATTTAGCAATAATTCTCATATTTAAACGCAGTGGAAGCACCTTTTTTTCAAAGCCACTTTTCAAGTATGTTGAAAATGGTTAACATTGACTGGAACTAGTGAGCTTCGCTCAGCAGCATACACATCCATCATTAATTACTGTACCTACTAATTTCCAAGAGGAAGAAGTATGGACAAGCAAGTACATTTTTTTAGCTCCGGCTTTATCGAGGATTTTTTCACGCTACGCCATTGCTCCTCATAGTACCTACATGCGGTAGAATACACATCAATTTCTACGAGAGAAGTAAGCGGGAGCACCGGCCCAAATGTGTAAACAGTATTCCATGTGAGATCGAACTTGTGCTTTGAAAAGCACAAATCGTTGTTTTGGTGTGAAGTACTGCTTACGCCGGGTAATAATACCGAGCTTTTTAGCCATCAATTTAGCTTTACTTTCCAAAGTATTCCGAAATGTACGTCGCTGAAAAATTTTGGACATCAAACCCCCTATAACTATTTGAATTATTGAGAGGAATGCCTTGGTATTTAGGTCTATTACGAGTAGGTTTTTTTCGCGGTAAAGGGAACTTCTGTCTTTGAGGGATACTATTGAACTAGGTTTGCCTGTCCTCAATCGTAGACCTATCCAAGCATTTGATTAGAAGACTAGATATGTGTACGGACCAAATTTACGACAATAACAGAGCTGTTATTCGCATAACAATGTATATTAGAGATCATTGATCTGCAGGGTGAACCACGCCAGAGATAACACGAGTCTTGTGGGACTCCGGCATTTATCGAATAACATTAGGAGTACAACCGTCAACTGGACCTTCAAAACTTCGACAAAGATCCTTAGGGATACGAGGGTAGACTTGTGCTGAATTCTATCAAAAGCCTTTCCGATGTTTGGCTGACTGCCAAAGCTTCCCCCTTACTTTCTATGGTTTCCGTCTATCTCTGAGTGAGGTTAACCAGAAAATTACGAGCAGAGTGAACATGACAAAAGCCTCAACATACCTCTGTAATTGTATACCGATAGCTCGCTTCGTCACGTTAGAATGTAGTTAGACGGACTTGTTAGATCACCCTTTTTGTGTGATTAAACAAAATAATAAGCTATTTTAAAAAAAAATCCTTATTAATTACAATACACCCAATTATAAGCATGTAAATAAAGTTAGGCCCCACACGGTGGACCGAAGACCTGGTGAATGTCGCGGGATTTCGCTGGATGCGGGTGCCGCAAGCAGTGGCGGGGCAAGACAATAATTTGAAGTGGGCGAAGAAAATTTCAAACAAGAAAAATTTAGTGGAGTGCTTTACACTGTTTGAATTTTTTTTTAAATGTCTTTGCTATTTGTTAGTTCCAAAAATAATGTAGGGTCAAAAATTAGTACCCATAAAAACATTATTTTCCAATGGTTATTTAAAAACTACATTAAAAAATATACGAAGTAAAGAATTCTACGAAATAGAAAATACGATACACGGGCGGAGCCGCGAGGACAAAGCTAGTAAAATTGTCATTATTGTTGACAGTTGTTCCATGACATGATTAATATACTTAGTAAGAGCTCACTAATAGGTAATTTTTAGAATGAAAACCTGAACTTACATGGTTATCATGATGGTGAGGCGAGGCGGAGGTGGCCCGGTCGGGCTCCGCCTCTGAACCCTCGCGTTCCGACCCTGAACCATCTTTAAGGTGCCGCGCTGCTTCTATCGATTTGCGATGCATTCCTGTTGACAAATTAATTCAATTTTCATAAACAGTATTCCTCATATAAATACTATATAATTTGTAAGTAAATGAGATCTTGGAATCGATGATGATGAGTGGAAGCACGCTTTAACGTCACATGTCCAGCTTCAAAATAATTCTGAATTGAGTTTTAATTAACACGCAAAGCATGCTAGTTAGGTTATTATATGATAGGTACTCTCGAGCTATCTATACCATTTAAGAGAAAACAAGTTTCTAGAACTAATCTTTGGATCGGTAGATATATAATTAGTTAGTTGAAGACACTTCTTCGTTTGAGATTATTTTACTGGTTCGTCAAAGTAACTACACTTTATCTGATGTTAAATAAACATACAGTCTGATGACGATGAGGACATGAGAATGTATTTATCGAATGAGTGCATCACTAATAAACGTTGTTATTATTAGTTGTAAAGTTCCAAAAAAACATGCAGAAAAAAACCAGATCGAGATTGTTGCCGGTCCTTCTCGATGAGTGGATTATTTTCCGAATCGGTGGTAGTATTTTCCTGTTCATAAGCGCCTTATCAGGGCCGAAATTAGACGCATGTTTGAATTGGATTTTGAAACCCCTATTATCATGTCATGCTGCATTTACTAATAAGCCTCTAGGTCAGTGATTCTCAACCTTTTTTTTGTTTCGACACATTTCAAAATTTGGCGGCACACAAAGAAAAAAATAAAAATTATTTACTTACTAAAAATAAAAATATTTTTAATGCGAAATTTGAGCTTGTTGTTTTTTGATAGTTTTTTGAAAATATTTGGTCGTAAAAATGACAATGCTACTCTAATATCGTCTTCTACATTTAACAATCTTGATATTTTTTTTTAGTTTTAATTTTGGCTAATGCTGAAAATCCGAATTCACACAAATAAGCTGTGGAAAATTGTAATAATATGTTTAAAGCTTTTTTGGCTATCATTAAATAATCGCATCTGATGTTAATCCCAAATGAATTAATTGATTCTTCTGAATGTTTTAAAATTAAATCTGGATTATTGGAAAGCAAAATGAGTTCTTCCTCTTCATTCAAAGTTAAGTCAAATACAGAAGTATCCGTTATGAGAAATGGATTACGAACCCAATCAAATTTCTTAATATCTAATTTTGGGAAATAATGAATAATTGTCTCCTCTAATGTTGTCAAATGATCAACAAAAATTAATTTAATAGTATAATTTATAACTGTCTTTAGAGACTGACTCAAACTTTTCTAAATTGCCATCCGGAGCTATATTTTTCCATAGTTATTTGTTTTTTGAATACCACCAGCTTATCGGTTGAGTTTAAGATATTTTCATTGGGCTCTTGCATACTTGAATTATTATTGTTAAAAATATTTTTCTTTTTAAATGATATAATTGAATAATATTAACATTATTATATATTTGCAAAATTTGGCGGCACACTTTTGAAATTTGGCGGCACACAAAAGTGCCGCGGCACAGTGGTTGAGAATCACTGCTCTAGGTAGATCTACGCCTAAGTACAATAGATAAGGGTAGTGCGTAAATGCATTTCCCCCCGTCAAAAAAAAAAAAAAAAAGGTAGATCTACGCCTTCTACCAACATTCCAAAAATTGTTCTTATCGTGGTTAACAATGTACCTAAATGTAGGTAATGGCGACCATCAATCGACAATCTTTATTAACAAGATTATAGTAAATCCTTCTAGGTGACTTATAATATACTATAAGTTCATTACAGCGACAGATAGTTAATTACAGTGTAAGTTATAAAATTATACATTTAGTAAAAATAATTAAGATATTGAATACGGAGGGATTTATAGAAACATAGATATAGATTGGTTTTTTTTTAAATTACAATCAATGCAATAACTGCATATCAAATATTAAATCAGTGGTGAAAAAATCTACAAGTATTTAGATACATTACATCTTCAGGCGTAAACGCGTAAATAAGTAAATTCATCGAGATAACTATTTCCTAAATATATAAAGATATTTTCAGGCAAAGGAGTGGATAAAGAATAAATGATGAACGAAGACATTCTCGCGTGTCAGTAATAAATAAGTGAGTTGATTAGGTATTCAGGGCGGTCCGCAGTGAGATTGCAAAAGAGTCGTAAAACCACAACTCTGATATTAACCCCAAAGGGTTCGGATGCCGCCATCGACGTGTATATATGCAAATCATAAATTTATGGCATACTGAAGGATTTAAGTACATTTCTTTCTAGTCGATAACGTGCCTTATCCGTAACATGTAAAAGCAATACAGTCTACCGATGTATGTAGGTTTGTTAGTTAGAGAAAAAACGTTTATTCATGGGGAACCAGTTTATTTTTCTTGATTAGGTAGGTACATAATAATTTAATTTAATCATGTCTATTCTATTAAATATTAAATATAAATCAATGTGAGTGATATAAGAGAGGTCTCAGAGCTACCTACATGTGACTCACAAATGATTGTAAAGCTTAAAGGAAAAAACTATAAACCTGTCATAATTTATGAATCTGAGTCTGAATTTGAGTCTAAAGAGACGGAAGAAATAAGAGTGCATGTGGTAGAGATGGGAATGTTAAGATGGGAGTGTTACAACTAGAACGGATGATATTAGAAATGAGTAGGTACATCAGAGTAAGCTTGAAACTAGGAATGAGTAACAAAGAAGTCAAAGAGTATTTAATAGGTTGACGTGGTATGGACATGCCATGAGGAAAGATGAAAGTCACGTAACTATAATAGTGTTAAATAGAGATAAACTGATATGGTAATAGTAAAGAAAGACCGAAGAAAATATGAAAGAATTTTGAGAAGAATGTCATGTGTATGGTAAATGTTGAGCTGATAACTGACAGAAATTTCAATTGTTCATGATCTTCAAGAGATACATGTCATTCAATTAGAGATCCGAACTAAGAATAAATGGGTTCCTAACAATACGAGAACTAGACAACATAACAACGCTTACTATCCGTGTAAGATCAGGCTTATCATAAACTATAAGCTGTGGTAATCAGGCGTTGTTAGAGGTATTACGAAAAAAGGTCTAAACGTTGAACTCTCCAAAATACGTGGTCCTGTCTAATTTAGACCGGAGTACCATACAAACAGTTGTGAGCAGAAACCTATCATTATGTGAAAAGGGTTTAAAGTTAACTGGTCATTAAGACCGCGGTCAGTCGGCCATCGTCCCGGCAAACGGTTTGATTTGTTCCCCGCATTAGTACCTACCCTCGTGCGGAGAATTACAACAACTTTCTCCATTAACACACGCTCCGCTCTAGCTCTGTTGTTATAAATCGTGTTGATTTACAGCTCTGAATAGGTCTTTTTGCGAATAATTTCTGTCTAATTATCCCAAGAACTGCTAGGGTTTATACATAAGTTTACCTATTTGTCGGTCAGTCGGATTAACCGCTACAGGACTGTATTGGAACAGCGACTGACGAAAGATCAAGACTACTTTTCGGCTTTACTTCACTTAATTATCTTGTTACGGTTCGATAATTGAAAAAATTTGAAACCTTCTCTATGCGCGCTCACAACGCTTTATACGCTGGTAGGTATATGTTTTAGCTCCAAAGGTTACTATTTACATATTATGATAGTATATATCATGTACCCGTTCATTTTCATTATAATATGTCCCTGTGATGGAGACGTAACCACATATCTCCTTCATTATCATTATCCTTTCGCTTCTTTTAGGTTGATTAATTCCATAATGCAGCCGTGCTGGTTTTTATTTACTCTCACTTTTACTACAACATAGGTAATTTCTCTATTTCATCAATATAAGTCCTGTTAGTAAAATTGCCAGTACTTCAAATTTTCAGTTGACTTGTAATGGATATTTTACGTTTTCAGATCCCTTGTATGATGGCGTTGAATACTTCCATATTAGATCGAAATCGCATGAATTTGGTTTAGTTCTTAAATGTTTTTAAATTCTCTAAAAAATTTAATATTTATCCCTCTGCTAATATCGTTTAAAATGTCATGCCTGAGTCTTTGTTTCCATTTTACACTTGTATCTAATCACAGTAAAAGATGAAATGATCAAAGGGTTTTCTGTTCGAGTCGCGTTTGCCTCATACTTTAAAACTATAAAGAGTTACATTATAATAGCCCTACTGAATGTAAGATGTCACCGAGATATTAATTCTTAGTACATTAGTGAGGAGTCTCACCAGTATATTTTAAAATAGTGATGTCGTCGCGAGCGGAGTCTACGCGATGCGCTTTTGTCCTAGCCGAGTTACGTTCGCATTTTTCACTTTAGATAATGGCAGAAGTGGTGAGATGAAAGCGAAACGCACAAAGCGAGTGGATAATAGGCAGATAATTCCGTAAGGTGCACTACTGGAACATTAGAATCCATTTGCTGATGCGACCTCGAGAGCTCGCCGCGTGTGTCGCTCCAACTAATGTCTTCTAGATAAAGCGCTATTAAATACTCAATGTTAAATTGTGATTCCTTTTAGGAATTACTTTATAAATGCCTCTATAAATAATTGATTGTGTTTGCAAATGAGTAACTTGAAATGTATAGAAACTAGCTATCGATGTGTCAAGTGTCGAGTAGATACCAAATTTTGTTACAATTTTTTCTAAAGTGAATTAATTTATAAACATCTACCTAATTATTAGTCATTAAATTAGGTATTCAGAAATAATTATTGTGGTAATATTCTACGTGTAAAATAATTGAAGTAATTTGAATATTTTTAATACAAATATAAATGCAAACTTGATAAATTAGATAAATGTATGAAACAAACATTAGTTTAGTTAATTATAAACAAAATATTATTTATAATTTAATTAGGTATATTTATGTATAAGTATTCACAACGCATTACTTAATTATTATTATTGATTCAATTATTCAATACTTTGTAAGGTGAATATACTTTTAGATAGTATCTATATGTATATATATATCTATTATATATTTTAGACATTACATAAACCTTAATTGGAGAATTATTTTAAAGCTATAAAAATCAATCGACGAGAAGGTTTTAACGCAGGATGTGAAATCATTTTACATATTGGCAGACGATTATTTTTGGGGCAAATATCAAAAAGTTTTATATAAATAAGTATAAAATATTTACTAACGAAACACAATAGAATTGCATATTAAAAAGAAACACTAAACACGTCTGTAGGCATCTAGTATTTATTTCATTTTGATATCTACTTGTGTTATTAGTTATAATTGATTTTAAAATGTGATCGAATATGTTCTACAATGTTTTAAAATATGATTATTGTAGAAAAAATCATAAATCATTTAATAAAATGCCTTATATACCTATTACCTTTATATATATAAATCTTCTGTCCGTGTGTATGTGACTAAACTCCTCCTAAACGGCTGACCCGATTGTAATTAAATTTTCTGTGTATATTCCTGAGGATTCGAGATTGGTTTAGATTCACAATTTGGTCCGAGTTAATTTTTTATATGTGAAACACGAACGAAGTCGCGGCGACAGCTAGTACTACCTATGAGAATTAGGTAGGTACTTTTATGGATTATCGTGCCATCATTTGCTTATTTTTTTTAATGTCTTGTTACATGTTGTTTTTTTAATAATAATTTAAGTAGATATAGTTTCTTTTTTAATAATAATTGTCCTTTAACTCTTAATATTTCCATCTTGTATACCTACTTAACTAAAACAAGGTGAACATTTTAATGTTGATATTAATAAAGATAACCTTCCAGCACCTTACAGCCTTTAAATTAACAACATTAAACTAAGTGATAGTTAACTTAATCAAGTAGTTTTAAGATCTTCTTCAGTATTTAGGTAATAGATTTTCAACACTATGTACATAGGGTCAACATTTTGTTTAATAAAAATGAAAAAAAAAAACATTCTGGTAATTCAAATCAAATTTAAATTAATACAATAAGTATCCTTTTTTAAATTGACAAAAAAATTTTAAATTATTATTCGCTTTTTTTGCCTTATTTACGTATTTAATATAACTCCGTCCATTAGAAGACGTAGAATTTAATAAAATACTCGTGAAGAATATATAAATTTTGTTAAAAATATCTTCCAACAAGAAAAATGTAAATGTATGCAAATATAATGTACTATCCAAATACTTAGTACATTATATATTATTTACAAAAGTCCCCGGCACTCGGCTGAACTCCCTCTTAAAACGTAATCATAATAAATGTGTAGGTATGTAGAAGTACCTCGGCCGCCGTACATAAATACACTCGAGTGAAAAAACCTCGAGTTAAGCATATAATTAATATGTACCGCAAACCCCTTAAATCCGCGGTAATCAAGCCTTAGACAATGCGGCCGCCATCTTGCCGCGCGTGCACCCCCTCACCGCACCGCGCCCCGCCGCACCACACCCCAGATCCCTCTCGGGACCGCGCCCCCCCCCCCCCCCCCCCCCCCCCCCCACACAGAACCTTCAGAGAAAGCTTAGGCTTTATTAATTCATATCTAGATGTCGTCGTAGCCGTGTTTTATGCCTTTGGTATTTAAATTTTTGCTCGCGAGAAGTGATTTTAGTTTTGATTGCGTTTTGTATTTCAGTTTAGGTATGGGGATCATAATTATTTGATAGTTATAATTGGTGGTAAATTAGCATAGTGGTCGCTGCCTGTAAATGGAATAAATAGGCACGACACGAATGACAATAGATATTGGGTAATTGAAAATAAGGTCTCGGATAATATTTGAGATTCGATGGTGTTGAATAATAAAAAAAAACAAACCGTTCTGACATAGTGCTTTTTACAGACGACACTTTCCTTATTTTTAAAGTGAAGAGAAAAGAATCAGAGGTTAGTTAAGTAAATCGTATCTTCATTAGTATCTCTAAATGATTACTGTCATTTGCGGCTGAGTGCCTTGAGCACTCGCCCTCAAAGTCACGGTGAAGCTATAAATGCCCTTCCGGTCAACAGCGTTAGCTAGTTAGAAATAAAAATGAACTGTCAATAATTTACTACTAAATATTAATAAATCAAAATGGCTTCCCCAACGTCCAACATGTTGATTGTAATATCAAGATTAATAGTACTTACTGTGTTCTTAGGTATTATAGTTGATGATAAATTACAATAGTGTCCACACATAAAAACTAACAGGAAGGTTCAGATCCGCTCTATTTGCATTGCGTAAGATGACGAATCTTTAACGTAATTGTATTGCTACTGCTAGATTAGTCTAGTTTGGATTAGTCTACTAAGGAATAAACATAAATTAACAGTTCCATGTTTCAGACTTAGCAAAAATAATTAGAGTTTTCTAGGTAATAGATTGTTTTAGTTAGGTTTTACAATAAAGTGCCGAAGAACATTACCGATTTACCAGACAATAAGTTTAAGCACCATGACAAGTAAGTTTTAATTTGGAAAGGTTATTTATATAAAACAACATAAAATGTGCAGATGTGTCTAGTCAATAATATATGAAGATATCATGCACATATGACATAAAGATAGGAACAGTTTTAAATTTAAATTGACATACGAATATAAATTATTGACTCTGGCAAGTAAATAAAATGAATCAATTGGTTGATTTAATTGAAAACAACCTTCAGAAAATTTGTATCAAATTTGAACATAAAGCGAAAAGTGCACAGAAAACTACTAGAGAAACAAATAAACACGCCTCATAAGCCGTCTACGAGTCTTATCTCACCATAAACAAACACGATACCACCGTGTTAACATGTATTTCGAAAGAAATAAGGTTTGAATTCCCTCCAAATGAGTAGGAAGGTAATGTTGGGGATAGCTGGAGCCTTCTCGTGAAAAATGAACATCTCTTGTTGTGGAGATTAAAAATTATACGCTTTGTTTTAAACGCGGTCGCAGCGTCGCGACGCGCCGGCCTCACGCAGCTTGATTTATATCTTCAAGTACTTGTTTGTGGTGCGGCAGAGAGCGTTTATTCGCTTTTTATTTCCTATAACCACTTATTAAGTAATTTACCAATAAACGTAGGGTATTTTTACCTTGTCTAAATTTAAATAAAGTGGTTTATTACATCGAGTTTTTGTTATTATGTAACCTAATAGGTATTCATTGCTAGATTGTAGGGATCTCTACTAGTTTACAACAAATATGGTTCATGGTGAAAACTCCTTGCTTGTCGTGTTTTGAGATTGTTTAGGTGGCGTGACACCGCTGCCTAGCAATGGATCTCTTGCTGTGCTGTCGAACTATACCTAGTATGTTTCTAACGTTACGGGTATTTTGTTACGCATTTTGCTATCTCATAGCTAATTCTTAAAACATTGGGTTGTATATTGTACCACATAAATGCGTCATTTGTAATATCTGCCGTGATGCTTTGTTATTTGTTAAAGATCCGTCTGTGGAATGTCATCTAAAAATATTAGACCTGCTTTTATTTTACTATTATATTGTGTTCTGGCAACACCATTTGATCTGTTTGATTTTTTGATTTGATTTATTTTTGACCATTTGATTATTTTTCGTATAAGCGACACGGTCTCCACGGAACATTTTTTATTTAATCGACTCCGTCTATTAGTTCGGCTTATTTTAAACCTAAAACGTGTTAAACGTATGTGTGTGCTTGCATATTCAAAGTAGCGATAGTGAAATCGGTTACGGAAAAGAGCGGCCGCTCAACAGCAAGAAGACGCAGCAGACGGAGCCATACATCGCAGCAAGGCGCATCGGCACACCAGGTAAGTCGACACTATTACTACTGGGTGCGGTTATTTGGTGAGCCTGAACAGTTGATAAGGAGTTGGAAGTCCCTAGGATCGGCGATAAAGCTATCGGTTTAAATTAATGGTCCTTCGATTCGGTCATCACACCTCCACATTGATTAATTTGAGGTTGTCGATATGATGAATTTATTAAGGAATCCCATAAGGGTATTTTAGTTAAGGCACGGTATTTTAAATGTAATAAATTCTACATAACAATAAATTTAAAAAGTATCTGTACCTAATTTAAATTAAAACTATTAAATTGGTAGATAACTGAAATTGCGATCTGACATTCAGTTGATGGGAGAAAAAGTATATTTGGTAATTACTCCGTGCTTGCTATCACTAGTACCTAAATCGTACGTGGGTGTGACGATTTAGCATGTGCTTACATTAGTAAAGAGATCTATCAAAACCCAGCAGTAGAACTGCACTGTCTAGAACAAGCTAGGAGCTGTTAAGGTCAGCCAATTATATAACGGGTGCAGTGACAGGGTTTGTAAAGTCAGTATAATGGTAGATATGTGTTGACTCACCAGAGCGCGGTGGTCGGTTCGAGGGTGGCCGCTAGGGCTGCACCCCGCCTGTCACTGCTCCCGTCTCTTAAACAAAATTATTTACGTCACAATTGTGTTTACTTCATAATAAGCCCGTCACTTTGCTCTCTCTCTAAGCGGGCGATTGGCAGTATTAACGAGTTTTAAAACCGATTAGGACAAACATACTGCAGTAAGACTTAAAGTGCAAATACGAGGCTAAGCATGAGCTTTCATTAAAGGTACGTACTACCTACGTACTGTGATACGTCATGAATTAATAGGTAAATTTCATAGTAACCATCAATTTCATAGACTTTGTGGTGACAAATAATACTTGTTGACTTAAGTGAGTGTTTATTATTACACTGGCTTATTGAAAGCCATCACAACCATTTCATTCAGTCCACATAGATTATACAATTTGTAGATAATATATAATGTGCTTTCAAGTATGTAGTTATACGGTTAGTGTCTGGGCTTCCCTTTGCATGAGTGCACTAGAATAACTGCCGATCGGGACGGATGGCGAAATATTATAAGATAAATAGTAATGTAAAACATTAACAATATTTAGCATATCAGTAGAAGTTTAGAGATAGGCAGGTTTATCGCAGAATCCTTTCCTTGTAAGCCAGGATGTCTGGAAAACTGTTGGAGGTTTGTCAAAAAACTGATGCTCCAAGATAAATATCATGAACTGCATTGTTTCAGACTTTATGTTGACTTGTAACAAGACAATATATACATGAAGATTCAAAGGAAGAAGAAATAATTCTATAGTTTCTTTATTGGCACATGAGAATTTAATATTTCTCAAAAATCAAGGCTCCCGACTGAAAAGTAATCGAGTAAAAAGCAGAGGTTCCAGTCTCTTCGCATTTACCTATGTGAGAGTTAATGTGCTGAACCGTGAGCATAGTGTGATAGTAGTAGAAGAGTCTTTGCTAACCGTTAGTGATAAGAGCAGCAGATGGAGACTCACCGAGCAGCCAGGGCGCGACCGAGTCATTCTCCTTCGCGCTGTTAAGGATAGTCTCCGGCAGCGGGAGAGAGTGCCTCACCATCGCACCATAGAGACCGTACTCCGCCATTATAGTAGATCGACCCCAACATTTTTCTGTTTTCCGCCATTTCGCGCGACGGTTCTGGAACCAGACCTGTTCAAAAATATATATAAAGTAAAAAAAAAAATCCGTGGTTAAGTACATCATAGCATACACATACTTGACTCTCTTTGAGTTGTGGGATTACTGAATCAAACTTCGTAGGCAGACTTAATAGTAGCAAACGGATTGTCAACTTTTTAATAGTTATTTCTTTGTATACTACCTATATTGTATTTACGATCAACCACTTTGTGGAAATCTAATAAAGATATCTATTTTTAAGCCTTAATTTGGATTACCACTAGCATCGTTGTCAAGTAATATGCAAGGTAATGTAATATAATGTGATGTAATAAGTAACTTAATGTGTCATTTTCATGGTGAATTGTTTGCTGGTAATATGAGGTTTAGGGGGTTTTTGATTAAAAACAATATTTGGCGTATTCAAGAATTATCAAGTTTTCGATTAAACACATACAATTTGATCCCAATAATCGAAACCATGCTAACTAATTACTGGGTTGTGGGTAATATCTTCGTTTTTATAGTGTTGTAACCTTATTTAACTACAATTTCATCTGATATTAAGTTTATGGCCGAAGATACTAACAAAACATACGTTGAGGATGGTAGATAGTCGATAAGGTAGGTTATAGTCAATTTCCTTTCACAATGATCTTGTAGGATAATGTGGACCGGACTGAATTAGATTAAATTTCATATACGTATTAAGGTTTTTGTAAATTAAGTTTATGATTTCTAACCACTGGCTAGTTATTCGGAACATTAATTAAACGTAATAATGTACATAAAATCACAGTAACATTTATATGTGGAGGGAACAGAAGCTAAGCAAAGAAAACAAACCAATTAGCGAGAACAAAAAAACTTAACTAAATTACATTTTCAAATTCACCGCTAGAGCGCGCTCGCTGTTTACAAACCTAGTGGTGTGCTGGTAGGGCTGCCTCCTCACTTCTTATTATTTTTTACTAGCTGTGCCTGCGACTTCGCTCGCATGTAAATCGGATAATTATATTCTAATAGACTGCTTATATTCTCCTTCTAGATTCAATCTATCTCATTACCAATATATTCATATATATCTATCTGTGTCCCATCTAGTCCCGTCCCGTCGAGGCACTACCCGCGGAGAAGGTCACCTAGACCAGACCAGGCCACCTTCCCAATGCAATAGAAGGTCTAGGCCCCGCCCTTCCCCTTTAGTTTGGCAATATAACAGAATCCAGACCCCGCCGAAATTTTGCACCCAGCTACTCTTGCTAAATATGCCTAAATGCCTGCCTCGACAGCATACTACTCATGTGGTGATGAGTGTCACCTCCCGCCTCAGCCCTACAATCAACGGCGCTATAGCTCTGCCCACATCCGGTATACCCCCGAAGGGGAGACTGGGCGAGTGTGACCGAGGCCCAAACATCGGAAGCAACGTAGGGGCATAGATCAAACCGCTCAGACAGCGCACGCCATATTATAGAATTTTTGCCGATTTCAATTACATTTATTGTGATTAATTATTGAAAATGTATATTTGCCAAAATAAAAAGTAGCCTATGTATAATATACCTTTGTAACAGTAAAAATAAATTCAAAATCGGATCTGTAATACCGGAGATTATACCGAACATCCAAACTCACAAACTTTACATCTTTACAATATTAGTATAGATGTTAGTATGGTTTTTTTAATACTCTAGATACGCTATTCATACATTATTCATACCATAGAATATAAAACTACTATCATAACAAATTTCATCGAAATCGGTTTAGTAGTTTTCGAAAAAAATTAATAAACAGACAGACAAATATTTTTAGGCTATTATTATTATAGTATTATTATCTATATAATATACATTATCTATATTCATGTAATGTTTCAAAACAGTCTAAATAAGTCAATCTACATTTTTTTTAAATTGAATCTTAATAAATTATGTTGATTTAATTTAGTTTTATTTCTGCTTATTTTACTTTTCATTTATAATACTATTAAGCAAACACATACATTTTATTATGTTTTAATTTAGGCGATTTAGGCATTAAATAAATACATGTTGCGCCGACCCCAAATAAAAATGGGAAAAGGGTAGGGAGGTGATGATGATGATGATGATATATCTATAAAAAGTACGATTTCGATCTAGTGAATGATCGTCATAATTTAAATATTAGACAGACAAGTTCGCCATCCCACGCTTTAGGCTAAGTAAGTGTAATAAGAGCTTTATAGGTAATAGTATTCGGTTTTACAATAAGATCCCAAGTAACATTACCGATTTACCTGACAATAAGTTCAAGTATTATGTCAAGCAAGTTTTAATCTCAAAAGGTTATTACAGGGTGGATCATTAAGTGAACGATACTGATGTCTGGAATTAACCCACATCTCTTTGCTTCCGCTAACATTAGTTAAGACTATGATTTGCATAGTTTTTTATATGAAATAAAAAAAAACCAGATCAAGTTTCTTGTCGGCTTTTCTCGACTGGGTTGTTTTCCGAACCGATAATAGTGTTTTAGACGTTCATAAGCGCCTTCTTAGGGCTTAAATTTAATAAAGATTTTTTTATTTTTCAAAATGTATTCTAAATGTTACTACAGAGTATGTACTATAATCATACCAAATTTCACCTAATTCGGTCCAGTAGTTTTTGCGTGATTGTCGAACAAATTAATATACAGACAGACAGACAGACCAACAGACAGACAGACAAAAATTTTAAAAACCATCGAAATGTGTTCTGTTGTCTATTCTGAACCTCATGGTATTTTTCTGAAATATCTTCAATGTATAGATTTCGTCCCTCTAGCCTTTTATTATAGATTATTAATATTCAATTGTATGACTGTATAGTTACTAATACCAGTTGATATGGTGGGATTCTCATAACGTGTATGTTCAGTGTTAAGGTTAATGCCTTAATTGCATTTCAGAGCACTCTCATCTGATGTTATTAAAATGAAACGACTTTTCTTATGCAGTTGGAAGCAGACAGTTAGTATATTTTCTAGAACATAATGACACGTACATAGACAATGTTAATAATGGTATGTAAGGTAAGATCATTACTGAACAATCTAGATGTCACTAGTTGAATCATATACAAGATTATTTTGATATTTATAACAGTTATTAAGTGACGTTGTTCTAAGATAACACTGCCGGAATACGCTAAAAGGTAGGTACTTGACGACAGATTTTCAGTTTCATCCTATACAGAGATATTATATCAATAGGTTTATATGTACCGCGGTTTGGCAGAAAAACGACAACTGAGAATGACGAAATTTCCTGTTGTAATGATAAATAACGAAAGTTAGGGCTAAATTATCTGATCAACATTTCATCGTCAAGCTTTATAGATAAGAATTTCAAAAATGAATAATTATTTATTTCAAAGCGATAACCCTAAAGCGGGCAGTCGAGCGCGCGCCGCGTCGCTCCCTCTCTCCGTCCTTCTCTTTCTACAAAACAGTTAATTTCTAATTAAATCCGTTAATTAAACTCTATTCCTGAGCTCTATGCAAACGAAAACTCTACCTTTATTATACTCATAATATACAATTACTTACTTATAATTATAAGTACATATTGTATAAACAACCTTAAACTTAATTATCTTTCGAATACTTATGTTAATAAGTAACTAGAACAGAGTAATTGAAACTATCGGAATATTACTTTGATATTGCAGGTTCGCATATTTCAACATCTCTTTAGGGATTCTCTTATGTTTATTAATTTTTCCTTAGAAAAGTTGTCAGCTGGAGGTGAAGCGAAACATCACGACGAAATGGACACTGGTAAGCAATACAGTGTCAACCCACGCCATTACTATTTTCAGAAATTGCCATTTAGCATTTAGTACATCTTTTTAAATAAAAGGTATCTATAGAGAATTATAATTTACTATAGACTTTTAAATGGTTTTGATTTTTTTGATGATAGTTATTAATATTTAAAAGTTTGTTATTAGTAGTTAGTTATTAGTTAAAGTGTTGATGTAATGAAATAAAGATGTTAAGGGAACTATGTAAAAAGATATTAGTACAAAATGTTTTTCATGGAAAACTGTTTCGTTTTAAGCTTCTTTTTTTTGGTTGTTTTTAATAGAAATATAGAATTACTATTTTGTAATATGTACGTTATTATGTGAATTTGCATTTGACATCAAAATCTGTTTTTTATTTTTATACCACTAAAATGGCAAACAGGCATACGATCCGCCTGATGGTAAGCGGTCATCGTATGTTATGGACGTCTGCAACACGTGCGTGTTGCCAACTCTTTTAAGAAAAGTTTTCTCACGCTCCTTTTGAAGAACCCTATACAGTATTCCCTCAGAAACAAGGCCGCTACGAGCTCATTCCACATCCGGATAGTTCGCGGGAGGAAACACCTCTGAAACCACAATGTCCGGGTCCACTTTGGCTGCCTAATGTGAAGGTGAAATGCCTGTCAGTAGCGAGCCGCACGATGGTAGAAATTAGGTGTCTGCATTATGTTGAACAATTCATCAGAACACAAACCATTATACAAACGGTAGAACACACACAACGAGGCAAAGTCCCTCCTTAGATTTAAAGGTTCTAAACTGCTTGCGAGGTTGGGATCGTCAACAATTCTCACAGCACGTCTTTGAACCGAGTCAAGTAGCTCGAGCTGATATCTAGAAGCTCCCGCCCAGAGGTGACAGCAGTACTCCATATGGGGCCGGACTTGAGACTTGTACCGTTGCAGTCTTTGCTCCGATGTGAAGTTCTGCTTCGCTCTATTCAGCACACCTAGCTTTTTGGATACCAGCTTGATCTTGTCTTCTAAGTGACTACGGAACTGAACAACGCTGGAGATGTCGATACCAAGGAACCCAATGTTCTTCGTGATAGTAAGGGGTGTATCCTTGTGGGGCCACAGTAAATAGGGTTTTTTAGCGGTGAATGCGCAAACTTGTGTTTTAGTCGGGTTAAATTGGACTAAATTATCCCGACTCCATTGAAATACTCCTGACAGTGTTCTCAATTTCCAACACAAGTTGTTCGCGATTTCTTTCCACAACAGAGCGAGGGATGTTTACTTGGCCTGTGTATAAAGCATCTCCGGAATTGTCGTCTGCATAGCAATGAATGTCTTTGATGGATAACATATCATTAACTTGCAGCTAATACGGACTACCTACAGGGTTGGGTGAGCACAGTACCATATTCCAATGTGAATGTGTCGCTATCATCCAAACAGCAAACGCAGTCTTCAAAAGGGAGATAAGGGACTTTGGCATCCGAATTCTCTCTGATAGTAAGGCCGTACTCCAAGCGCTTGAGAATATTTCCATTACCTCAGGCCTCATATACGAATGTCACCTTGCACTGCAACGCATAGCGGCAGTCAACAGGGTCATCCTACAATGGATAAAGGGTCACAGCGAATCAAGGGTAACGACGCAGCAGATGAACTGGCAAGAAGAGGATCGACAACAACAGTGGCAGGCCCTGTGCCTTATCTTCCTCTTGCTTACAGTACTTTTAGATCATGGTTGCTTCAATACACCCACAGCACTCACAGTGAGAGATGGGCTAACACTCCTGGCTGTAGACAGTCTAAACAAGCTGTTCCGGTAATATCACGGAGCTTGGCCCGGAGACTGCTCAGCTTATCTCGCACTGATCTTCGTCTAGTGGTGGGTGTAATGACGGGACATTGCTCACTTAATAAACATTTATTCACCATAGGTCTGACAGATAGCCCCATGTGTAGGGGATGTCTGGAAAAAGAAGAGACTGCTGCCCACGTGATCCTGGAATGCACGGGAGTAGTCAACCAACGGGCAAAAACCCTCAAGCAAATGAGGTCGCTCCAGGAAGCCTGTGATCGCCCCAGGAGGCTTCTGCGCTTCTGGAAGGAGCTGGGCTGGCTCGAGTAGCTGGCTGATCCTGCACGCACAATGGACCGCCAATGTGTCTAAGTGCGGAAACAGGAGCCCACCAACAAGTAACAAGTAAGTAAGCTAATACGGAGATTGTACAGAGACTTGCGAAACGCTAGCGTTTATACCCACGCTATCGGAGCAGCTGCCGTCTACTACAAGCCTTTTTATGCGTCTGCCTGATAGAAAGCTAGCAATCCATTTTCAGAAAACCTCGGCTTGTCCGTAAGGTGGTAACTTCGATGAATGACCCCGATGGCAAACCCGAATGAACGGCTTCACTATATCTAAGCTAACTGCTAATGCCTCACCTTGACTCTCAATGGCTCAAGCCCATCGGTGTGTGAGATAAACTAGAAGATTACCGGTTGAGCGTCCGTGGCGAAAGACATATTGATGGTTAGTTAGCAAAATCGTGTTCTTCTAGGCATCTAAGGAGTTTAGAATTGATCACCCCCGCTCCATCATCTTAGAGAGAAGGGAAGTTATAGGCCTGTAATTCGATGGATCTAAACGATCACCCTTTTTAGGCACTGGATGCACATGGACAGTCTTCCACGAAGACGGAACTTGCCTTCTACAGTAGGAAAGCGCGAAAAGACGCGTTGGCATAGAGTACAACTCAGGAGCATACTGCCTAAGCAGCACTGCTGGTATGCCATCGGGCCTACTCGACTTATTAAATTTTAGACATCCCTGCTCCCGCCGCACATCCTTTTGTGAAATCTTCACATCTGGCATGGAGTATTCGCACCACGGAATGTTAAATGGTGCTGTGATTCCATCATCGTTCATAGTCGAGTTCAAGACAAAGAACTCACCTAATAGGTAGGCTTTTTTCTTAGCCATATGGACCAGATTACCGTCGAAATACCGCAGCGGTTGCAAGGACGACTGGCAGAAGTTTCCTTATGCAGCTTTTGTCAGTGACTAGAAAGCACGACTACCAGACGAGTAGCTTGCTAGTCGAGTACCAATTCTGCCAAGGAAATCGAATTTAACTTTGCTAATTTGTGGTTTACTGGACCTTGAAGCAGTGTTACGTACGTTTCACATCAGATATATTTGGGTCCTTATTGGTTCGAGCCGTGGTCCAAACCTCGTACAAAAATTGCTTGAGGATTCTAGCCTCTTTGTAAGGCTGAATGAACCATGATCGTTTTTTGTACCACTACCACTACTGTATTGGGAATATAATTCTATATTATATATAATATGCGTTCATATGTGTTTCTGTGAGTGATTATACGTGTTCCTTCTCACGCATATTGTCCACTATATATTTACAATATGTTACCGATTCAAACAATGTATATATTTGTTATAGCAGCTAGTAATCGTAGCACCTAGCTAGGTATAGAATCACCCGGAGTGTATCCGATCAATTAACGAACAATACGAGCCGAGTGCACACATTGTTCGTCCACCTGACAAGCACACACACACACACTGTAGGCACAATTGTCGAGCGAAATGTTTTTGTTATTTTTGTTCAATTATGTCCACAGAGAGCAACCTATAATTTTTACAACTATCTGACCTACTATTAGAAACAGTTATTTATACTTGAAATAATTGTATGTATTTTTTGTCAAATATATTACATTCCTCATTGATGTTTGATCATAAAGTTGCTTGGAGTAAATGAAGTTTTTTGTATTGAGAATTAAGATTATAAAATAAGAAACTTATTTATAAAAAAAACAACATCCAGTGGTTGAACATTGAATTTTTTTATAAGAATTGAACGTAAATTTTGGATGATAAATGACGATATGGTTGGCGATAACAATACACTGTGACGAGGAACTGGCTATCTAGTGATGCTTCCAGAATACGCCAATACATGCTTGTCGACACATATTATACTTGTCCATATTAATAACCCAGACAATCGTTAGAAAATGTTCATAGAAAAATTATGGTTACTTCTCTATAGATATAGCATAAAGAATGCATTGTAAATTAAGTTATAGTTGGTATAGTGCAGTCGGATTTCGCGTCGATGGACGCAGGTGCGAACCCACATATCCAACTCTATACAATAAGCCTAAACTTTCAGAGAAAGAAAACATCGTGAGGAACCACTATGCTGGTATACATTTTCTAATAATGCCCATCTGAGTAGCTACCGCCTCAAAGTTTAAAAATCTTTCGTGAAATAATGACAGTGTTCCAGTAACAACACTTGAGACCGTCACCTCTAGGGTTAGTATCTTTACCTTCCTGGATCGTATAGTCACTTAACATCAGAAGAGATCGTGATACAGTATAAAAAAAGTAATTGTATAAATATTTATGTTTAACAGAATGTGATTGTTTATAAAACGCTGTGTTGCTGTTGTTCGTGAGAAGACGGAGGCCCGCCGGCGGTCGCACCGGCATTATTGATTGGAGGCCGGTACCCTGTGACAGTATAATTGTGCTTAGTAGATTAGGTGACGATTATTACGGCTTACAAACCACCGGCACACTAATTGTTCACAGGAATTACGGAGGGGATTGTTCGAGTAATGCTCGCACACCGACATTGGATTAGTTTATCAGGTCATATCAAGCGATTTCAATAGAATGATTTGCCAAAAACACGTGTTAATTACTCGTAATACTATGATGACAAGGTTTCTTTTTTTATATCCGTCATAGTGACTCGCTCCTGGTTATCGCGTTTCTGGATCATCTACCAAATAACCAGTTACTCAGTAGATGACACTACTGGCGACATATTAGCGATGTCACCTCAGTGACCGTCACCATTTCTCTTAACATTTCTTAACTGTTCTTAACTGCACAGTGTCATATAAAATTCTACTGTCGAACTTACATAATTATTGTAAAACAAAGAGAATCAACGCTAGTATTAATATAATTTCAAATATATTGAAAGCAAACTCTATACGGATGACAATGCCAAAGAACTTTCTTTGTATAAAAATCCACCTGAACATTACGAAATGGAAAAGCAATCAAAATCAAAATCAAAAATTTATTTATTCAATTTATGCCCTAAGAAGGCGCTTATGAACGTCTAAAACACTACCGCCGGTTCGGAAAACAACCCAGTCGAGAAGAGCGCAGGCGAGAAACTCGATCTGGTTCTTTTTTTTTATCATTAATATAATATATATCATTTTTAGTGCCATATAAAAAACTATACAAATCGTAGTTTTTAGTGGAAGCACAGAGATGTGGGTTAATTCCAGACATCACTATCGTTCACGTAATGATCCACCCTGTAATAACCTTTTGAGATTAAAACTTGCTTGACATAATACTTGAACGTTATTGTCAGGTAAATCGGTAATGTTACTTGGGATCTTATTGTAAAACCGAATACTATTACCTATAAAGCTTTTATTACACTTACTTAACCTAAAGCGTGGTTCCGGACAACTTGTCTTTACTTCTAGTATTAAAATTATGACGATCATTCACTAGATCTAGCTTGTCTAAATTTTTCTAAATTTTTACGAATATATAATATATAATAAGTTTAATAGTAAGCTAACAGATATTTACAGCCAATTTTTTTTCAATTTTGTTTCATTTGCGACACGTAGGTAAATACTGCTTTTAATAATAGCTGATAATTAATAGACATCGGTGTCATTTCATATCGATATCTGAACACAGAGAAGCAGCTATTATTATTAAGTAGGTGTATATAGAGGTACAGAAGGCAACGGCTGTAGTAACGTGAAGGCCGTGAGCCGACGTCTATGCATACCTATGAATTTCCTAATTAACATAAAGCCGGCAGGGTTCAGTGTAATTGTTAATTTGGGAGCACATTCTGCTTTGTTAATGATGCGTGGCGTTCCTCGGAGGGAATTGCTTCCTCCGCAATTTATTACTCGTATGTGACAAAGGCCACTTTAACCTGACCCGCTTCGATTCCCACGTAACGTTGGAATCGAGACCACAAACGGGGGACGAAGGTGGAACCTGGTGCCTAACGACATTTGTCGCATTAGTTTAAGGGCATTAGTGATGTTGCTTGTAAAACAATTCCCCCCAGAGTGCGGGATTGCGTCGTGTCCCTTTGGTAAGGCTTTACAACTTTGTTCATATTAAATTTTCGCACAGTTCCAATTTTAAATAATTAGCTTTTACATTGGAAATTATGAAATGTGTTTTTATAATATTGCGAGATATATCCATTAGTTATTCCCAAGATCTCAAGTAACATTACCGATTTACCTGACAATAAGTTCAAGTATTATGTCGAGCAAGTTTGAATCTCAAAACGTTATTACAGGGTGGATCATTACGTGAACGATAGTGATGTCTGGAATTAACCCACATCTTTGTGCTTCCGCTAACATTATTAAGACTATGATTTGTATAGTTTTTTATATGACAAAAAAAAAAAATGTAGTGTTTTAGACGTTCATAAGCGCCTTCTTAGGGCCTAAATTGAATAAATTAATTTTGATTTAGATTTTGATTTCAGTGGTCTGTAAGTTGATTGGTATATGTTTGAATATTAGAATACGTCTAAAACTGTAGGCCCTAAATCCCTGTAGTCAATAGGGATATGAACCAGAAATTAGACCCCGGGACCCCTCTAGCAGGGGCCTAAGACGTGCTCCGATCCATAACCGAGGAAGTTACAAACTTTGTACCACTGCCAGCGTGAGACAGTAACGCATTAAACTGCAGTCTACACCTCTGCACACTACACACAAAAGCACATGAGTTCTGTAAAAAAGTCCTAGAGTTTAGCAAGGACTCATTCCGCAGATTTGTTTACCCAGGCAGTAGTGCAAGACAAGTTTCGTACCACTTAGGTGCATTTACGCTCTGGCTACCTTTTTTGGCAGTGGACCCTAAGCTACTCAGTGAAGCTGTCAAGGCCCCTCAACAACATTTAGCCAGTTCTGTTTATTTTTCAACACATAATTTTACAAGGATATTAATCAAGCGATCAGGTGTATCCATACTGATAATCTATTGTTTTTACAATTTCATACTGATACAAACATTGTGTTAATTTATCACACCTCCGGCGTGGCACTACGAGTTATAATCCAGTGTAGCGAATCAGAAAGGGGATAATGTTCCGTCCATAGTATCTGGAGGGTGGATTGTGTCCTGCAGGACGCAAACACTCATCCGCTAAACAAACACAACTCTCTGGAGAACCGAGCCGAGCCCGGGGACCGTTTAATTCATTGTCATATTCATTTATTTTATTATCTGTACTGCTTACTTATAAACATTAATATCTAACCGTCCAACGATGGCGTAGAATATTTGTGTTTTTTTTTAACTTATTCTCACAAAGTTATTCAGAAAGAGTAAAATCACACGACCTCACTACCTACTTGTTCCGACATAGTTCAATATTTGTCGTAATTTGAATATTGAATAAAGTATCGCCATTTTTATAGATGTTGTTGAAAATGGACATTATTCATTAATCAGTTCAGTTCAGTAATCAATTAATTTATTCACAAGTGAAACTTAAGCTATTATTAACATTCATACATACATACATAAATATCATAACGCCTTTCTCCCGTGGGGGTAGGCAGAGATTACGTCCTTCCACTTGCTACGATCTTGACACACCTCTTTCGCTTCCTCTACTTTCATGAGCGCTTTCATACATGCTCGTCGGTTATGAGTACTTTTCACCTGGCCTTTATTTAACACATGATTGATTTGGTCTAGATACGTTCGCCTAGGTCGACCCTTACCGACTTGCCCATTCACCCTCGCCTTATAAATTAATTTCGTTAATCTTCTCTCATCCATCCTCTCTACATGTCCAAACCAACTAAGCATACCTTTCTCTATTTTGGTCACCACATCCTCTACCACACCACAGCGTTCCATTATTATACTATTCCTGACTTTGTCAATCGTCATTAACATTCAACTCGCAGTTTTAGCGACGGAGTGTTTTTTTTTCTAACTAGCTAACGCTGTTCGCCCTAGTAAACTTCATTTATAGGTTATTATTGTTATGAAGTAGTAAAATAAAATTAATTGAATAGTTGTACCGCGAGAGAGCTATTCTGTCTACCGTACTACCGTGTTCAGATACTCGAAATATTTATCTCTTTACTTCAAGGCTATCCCTATTGAACATCGAACAGAAGTAAGATTTTGTTTAAAATAAATTACAGATATAACAGACATTAATTACTAATTTTGATAATTAATATAAAAATTTAAACGATATGTAACATAGGTGTTTTTAGGCGCCGTTAACAGTTCTATACTAGTAACATTCGTGATTCTGTATCGTATACGACGATATAGGTCTCGTCCCTAGTATTGCAAGTGCACCTTGTAAATCCACCGTGACGAGTTCATAAAGGGGATTGATGTCAGTAAAGTCCGGGACGAGACAATCACACGCCAAGCGTACCAGCCGGGCGTAGTCCCGCGGGCATTCACGCTGCCCAGGGGAATTACCAGGGTTAATACATACAAAAAATTGTCAACACGTTAAGTCATTTTGTTGATTAACTTGATAAGAAACATATGTTTATTTGTCTCTAATATAATCTATCTATTATTAGTATTAAATACGCAGGTAAACTATAGGTCGAATTAAGTATATCCCAATAAAAGAATTCAAAGTTAAAAAAGAAAATTAATATGTTTAGATGAAAGTTATGCCGAGACAAAGATGCGCGGGATTCTTCGACCCCAGTTAATTATCATTTAATGTTATTTATATCTTGAAGGAAATATTCATTTCATATTCTATGCATTTAGTCAAATCACGCAAGTAAGTCTGCTGTGTTTCTTGTGTCATGTAAGGTTATTTAATTTATTTCACAATTATACAACTGCATAGTTAAAGTACGCGCTAGTGTTCAATTTATCGACTTTATTCACTACTAGCTGTATGCGCGGCTTCGCCCGCGTATTATATTTTGTGTGCGTAATATAGATTTTAAATAATCGTTGTAAAAATAATGTTTCGATGGTCACTATTTTTTGGCCCTAAATTGTTTTTGCTAAATACGTATAGAAAGCAAAGATATTTCTCACAAATTTTCACCTTTCAGTAAAACTGTGCATTGAATCGTATTTTATTCACAATTTCATGAGTTTTAATTTTTTACGCGGGGCCCTAATTATTTTCCTAAAATAAAAGTACGGAGAGTAACTTCATCTACCTGCCAGAAAAAATCCTATCAAAATCGGTCCAGCCGTGCCTGAAATTAGCCGGAGCAACCAAAAAGACAAAAATTAAAAATTGTGTTTTTGTTATTGATAGTAAGTACGTTGTTATGTATTTACATAAAGTGATTATTTTGATATTACAGACACTTCAATTTTATTTATTAGTCTAGATTATCATCATTATTTGGTTTGTAAAATAACAAAGACAAATGTAAATCAGTTCCTTATAAGGCCATTACTGGAATTGTACTGATCCATTCTAATTCTTATAGTTATTAGTGGTATAAAATCAGTGGCCATTAAAATAAATAAATGTAAACCTAAAATTACGTTATTTTTCACTTCAGATCAAGTTGGATAAACTAATTTATTGGTACCTATGTAAATCTCCTCACGTTTTTATGAAATGCCTACATTAAGAATAGAACAACTCAAAGGCACAATGAACATAACAACGAACGATGAAAATGATTTGCAAACCCTCACTGGCCACTTTCAATTCATCACCTGTCATCGAGACCACTCTTTGCAAAATGTCGCAAGTCACTGCCTTCAAACATCGTAATTCATGAAGCAAAAATACATTCGGATACCTGACAGTTAAATAAGGCGCACTGGTAAACTGTACAAAGGCGTTCGTATTTATTTTACGTAGTGCATAATTTCATTTCTTTTTCGTTTAAATGGTGTATCCGAACGGAACGCGCGGGTCGGGGGCGTGTCGACCAATCAGGTGCAGGCGCGCGCTAAATGGAGTTGCGACTGTGAGTCTGTTCCCAATTTGGCGGCAATTTGCGGGACAATGACGTCACTTGGCGGCGTGTCGCCGTTTCGCCTTAACACTTTATTATTCAATTTCAGGGTGTGTCGGACACATTTTGATTAGTCAATAAGTTAATGCGCGGTTAGCTGACAGTTCCTGTTTTCATGGATAATTGGGTTATATCTGACGTCAGTCTGGAATTATCTGTCTATTTTGCTAGGCATTTGGGTCTATAATCATTTACAGTAGCTTTTTAATATTTCCGTTTGCTTACAAAATTGTTTGTATCTCCTAAAAACTATATCTAAGTATATTATTACAATACCGTAATTATTCATACTGTCTACTTTTTGCTTTGTGAGCATTATTACAGTAACTTATTCATAATTAAACTAGTTTGATTCTCAAAGCCAAAATTATTAGGTACTAGCTGAGTGCCCGTGGCTGCGCCCGCGTTTTATATGAATTCTTATTGCGTGATATAGTTTTTAATTTTTTATACGGAAGACAAATTATTTTCCAAACTTTTTTACTACAAACATTAAACAAAGATATTTCTCACAAATTCAAATACCTGCCTATAAAATTGTACATTGAATCAGATTATATTCAATTTTTAATGAGTATTATTTTTTTTACACGGTACCCTAATTATTTTCGAAAATCAAAAGTAGGTACTCTAAGTTACACGCAGTAACTTTAGCTATCTACCGAAAAAAAAAAAAACCCCGTTAAAATCAGTCTGGCCGTTTCGGAGATTACCCGGAACAAACAGACAGACAGAGGGACAAAAATTTTAAAAACTCCATTTTTGGTTTAAATATCTTGTATTACAATCATATGTATTTAGTGAAAAGTTGTTATTTTGACATTACAGACACTTCAGTTTTATTTATTTGTATAGAATATAGATAAAGAATAACTCCAACACGGGTTAAAGTGAGATAACAACACGAAGATAGAGTTAGAGAGAGAGAGCGCAAAACAATTATGAAACATGAAATCACGACCGCTATTGATTTTATACCTGGAGGTTATCCTAGCTAGTTCTTTAACACTGAAATGTTCTAGATTTGATCTATAAAGCTAGGTTTACCTTAAACCAATTTCAATATATATTATATCTTAGAATATAAAGATGATTTATTTCTAAACTCTCAATAACCACATTCAACTATTTTTTGTGTCAATAGAACTCTACTTGAATGTATTTGAATACTAAGCAGAATTAAAAAAAAACCATTAGAAGGTACATATCGTATGTACAGGCTGATTCAATCCGAATCTATTCGCAGATATACCTATGCTTGAAGGCATTGTTTAGAATAAATATTTTAAAAGAACATTGTGCTGGTATTTTTTATACCTACTTAATATTCAATACCTATTAGAATTCTTAAAACCTTTATCAATATATTGACTAGCAAAGCTTCCTCAAGTGGATAAGCTATATAGAGACACTTACGCGCAAGCAACAAACTGCAGATCCACGCAGTAGGAGTCTACACACAAGGCGCTTTTAACTGAACCGTTTTATCACAACCAATTCCGCGGAATGTATACTCCGATGACAGTTTAATTTGAGGTACGTGCCATCCTGTTACCCTTGTGATTGTTACCCTCCCCACACACAATACCTTAAGTACTCGTCATAAACCCTGGCGAAGCTGTCAGTTGTAATTTCAGATCAACATCTTTAGTCGGTAAGATAACTATCACATGATTCACGTTAATTATATAGAATCTAGTTTAATGGTTCTAGAGTTATAAACTAACGGAGAGACAATATCTGTGCGATGACAGTATTAAATAATTAACTAATCGCTGTTGAGAATTGAACCCGTTACGTTTACAATTAACATATGTACAACTTTAGTGTTTATGCAGCAATTTTGCCGTAGAAGCCACAAAGGACACGAGAACCATAATTTTATTGAACAATGCCCATCATCCGTTGAACATTGACAACCGGACAGAGCGCGAGGGGCTCTGCTCAACAGGGCCCGTTTATAAATACAGCAAGTCACCTCATTAACAACTCTGCACTCTAATAACCAAATGAAAATATAATGTTAACGAAAAAATAAGGCGACTTCCGACAACCGCGGTGTAAAATAAACACTACGGGCCATGTCGCGGGCAAATTATACATGTTGCGTTCTCAGTACAACGCCGTGGACCGAGTCACGCGAGGAAGCGATCTGTATTTATATTTGCTCGAATTTATTCTCCGGTTATAGAAAACAATCTTTTTGGTGACAGGCTTAATGTTTATATAATATGCTCATAGCTTATACATGATACAGTTCGCATTTTTAAGTAATCACAAAGGTTACAATAATGTTATTCTTTATTTGTAGTGTAAAGTGTCTTCGTTAATTTGCAATTAATCTTTATATCTAAAGCACTTGTAACATTACGGTTTTGTAAGCAAGCGAGCGAGTTGTAGGATTTCACTGTTGGAACTATTATACATTATACCAGACTAGAATACATTATAGAACTAGTTTCGAACTTGAATGTTTTAGAATTTATCAAGTAAATCCAGTTATCTGGAAATTTATAGCATCTTAACCTAATGTTTGATGACGGTTACATAAAACAAAAAAGAATAATATTATTTATAAAGATTATTTTATAAAAAGAAAAATACGTTTTTATTGTTAACATTTAGTATAATACAATGTCAATAGACAGTGGTGGTTTGTATGAAACTCTCTGAGCGCTGGTAACTTGTGCCGCGCACAACAGCTGCGCTAACCGGGCAACTAGCGACAGTGAATAAGCGGTTTCGGTCAATCGGCGCAATGGCCGACCGACATCGGTCGCGCTCGAGCAATTTGCTCGATACCGACATAATTGCTGTTACATCAGCGGACACGCTGACAGGACTCGCTGACGCCTAATCACTTCAACTGTTTGTTTGACGAATTTAAACGGGATCGCTCGTAATTGGTTCCCTCTCTGTTATACTCGCTGTAGCGTTGTTATTAATGTAGAAATTAATTTGATACCTTAGTAAATTCACGTGATTATGCCGTTTACAAAAAAATCCATACGAGTACTTGTAAGCTTTTCTAGTAAGGTAAACAGAACTAAGCGCCGCACAGCGCATATTTCTTCAAATATTTAATAAATAATAATAACTAATAAAATAGTTTCTTAACAATAAATTTGGTTCGTTGAAGTAAATTATAGGCAGTATTTACGTGGGATTCCACTCCTACTTTCTATGATTTAGAATGAGATATTTTTATTTGAAACGCATATTATTTATAACTATGTGAGTATATATACGGGCATTAATTTTAATGAAAGACTCTTTCTGGATTGTGTTCCTAATAATTTGTTTTTTTTTACAGTAATTTTTGTTTGTGGCTCCTTTACGTCATCAGCTGTATAAAAATAGCTTATTCCTTTTATGACACATATATAAGGCACGTAAACGTAATATGCGTATGTAACTATATTTATGTACAGAGTTAACTTATTTACTGAATTTCTAGAATATTGTTACAACTTTTATTTTAACCAAAATGTAATTGCTTTTGCTTTAAAACAAAAAAGTGTTTTTTTTCATACTAAGAATACGTGTTAAAGTTAATAGAGTCACGATCTTAAGAATTCTACTTGACGCGGATATCCATCTAAGTCATTTTAAGCTTTAAATATAATAGATTATCGAAATTAAACTTTTGTTGTCGCAGTACAGAAAAAACATATAACAGAAGTTACAATACTATACAGGATTTGCATTAATTATCTAAAACGGATAAAAACTACAATGGTTAATCCTAAAGTAAAGAAGGTGTACTTCAATCCCGTTTACCTAAACTTTGCAGATGTATATTTTTCTCATAAACCAACCCCCGTGAATGTCTAGTATGTAAATTAAACACATTGATAAAATTCAATAGAATGTAATATCTAAACAGCAGAGCTAGCAAAACGCAATTTAACCATAATCTTATTTTAAAAAGGCAGTTGAAACCGTCGGCGCGTCCGTCGCCCGTGTGCTGATGCAATCGGATTACCCGGGGCAAGCCATCCCCGGTCCCTGCCGGCCCCTCGCAGGGCCGATATGTCTCTAATATGTTTTTTAATTAATCATGTCGATGCAAAGACCGGCATTTATACCGGACCGGCACCGCGGTGCAGTATCGGTTCATACATCCGATTATGATAACCGGGGATTCGGTTTATTTCGAATTGGTTTCAATAGTTCGGCTAGGTCCTACACTCTGTCCACATTTCAATTTCATATCGGAATTAATACAGATTACTATGATGAGTTATTTCGTAATTCCGATTTGGCAATCAGTTTACGTTTTAAATTCCCTAAATTGGATTATTCACTGCGACGTTATTATTTTCTTTTTATTTTCATAATATTATATTTATGGGTTTGATAAATGAGGTTACATGAGTATTCTGTATATCTAATGAAATAAGATTCTCTGCGGTTTAGATTTTTACCTGTGTTGAACTTCTAGTTATTTCAAAGAACAAATAACGCTTTTCTACTACTGTGAACTTCTTAAATCATGATACACCATAAACGAATCATGGATATATTCTCTGGTCAGGTTTTAGTGTACGTACATTTTACTTAGGACAAAAAATTATACGTACACTACTCAGTATTTACACATAAATGTTTAAGAGATATAATGCAGTATAAAAACGAACATATTATTTGCGAGCGGAGGCATTGGTATAACCTTTTATAAGATCTAACATTTATGTTTTTGCATTATTATGTTTTATTATTGTTTTTTTAACTAAATAATATTAGTATAAACGAAATACTACTTGAAGTTTAGTATATACATATGTTAGCGCGACATGGTGACACAGTCGCCTGCTACACTCATAACGATAACCAAACAATCCCGTATAATTTGACAAAGGAGCAGACAATCATTGTGCCGAACAAACAAACAGACAGACAGAGAACGAACGCAACGGAACGGAATGTTGGACGCAAACATAAATTGTCACGGCCAACACTTGTACCAACATAATCAGGCTCATTATTTGTATACCAGTTTAAAAATGTAATGAATTCTGTTTAGGAATTTGTTATTGTAATACTAGTCAGCATCTGGTCGAGAGATATACGTGTCAAGTACTTATTTAGTTATTTACATTTAGCTAATTATATCATATGGAAAGTACTTCGGGATTCTAATAGAACTTGTATTGACTATGGCCTGCATCCCAATGATAATTATCATGCACACAAACATAATATCTCAATTGAAACGAAGATAATTGTAAGTCGATCGAGACTTTTCAAGGTGTACAATTAAGTATGACGCATTATAAACACCTATTAAATTGATATGTTTAATCACTCGCTTATCACATTTAAAAAACTAATTCGAACTAAGAGTGATAATTTTAAGATTGGATTGGAAAAGTAATTATTTATTATTTGACTGGTTCGCTATTTGTAATTTGATTGTCGCACTATATTTTCATTTTAATGCTTGTGCCTTTTGTGTGTTTGTTTGAAACTTATTTTTATCTTAAACAATTTTTATTGTCAAATTAATATGTACACGTTGGCTTGTATGTTTTAGTAATACGTGGAAACTTTGTTGGAATATGAAATTTTAATATATGATGTATTTAGTTTTAAGCGTAATGTACTGTTTGTTTCCCAAACAAATAAATAAATAAGTAATTAAATATCAATAAAAAATAGTGTTAATGTTCCTACAAAAAAAAATGTTTTTTTAAACTTTAACGCGCCTTCGATTATTCTCACATGAATTCTCTAAAAGCAACATTGAATTCATTGTTAATTAGCTTAAACTAAATATTTATTTACATTAATCGTTGTGTCATAAGATAAATCCGATATGTATTTATGAAATAACACAATTTACTTAAGTATCGGTTGAAAAAGCTCGTACAAAAGGTGTTAAGTGCCGGTCTCGTTTAACCAAAGGGTACCTGTTCCGCTGACAGAGGACCCTATTAACAACGATTATTCCAACATTACCACTCTGACAACATACATTCTTATTTATGTTACACTAATGAGCGTGTAGGCTTCGATAAACTTATCAATGTATTTGGATCAATCGATTTTGAACTTTATCTGTTGCCGGTTTGTGGAATCGGGATGTTTTTCGTTAGTGTTATCGTTTACGAAGAGCAGCGAGGATGCGTCTCGAACTGACAGCGAAGGTTTTAAAGAAAATAATCGTGTAATTATTATTAGTGGAGTATTGTCGAGTGGACGAGGTTCGCGGAAGGGACGCAGCGCCGTCCCGCGTCGACTGTGTGACGGCATGGTGTGACGGTGTGTGGCCGACTTAACTGCTTCAAAACTCTAGTGTTATTTTATTAGTTTATGTTATAATATTTATGCTGCATACCATATTTAAATAAGTATATAGTATATCGTAAAACGATTCCGTTTACAAATAAAGACAGGCTCGTTAAGCACAACGACCCGAATAAATCGACAAATACGCAATTATAAGCTGATATCAATTAAATTACCTACTCAACGAAATCTCCGTAAAAAATATTCGAACCTACGTCCATCGAGGCAGCAGTAACAGTAAATTAGTCCGTCATCATCTTGTATATTGAATTAAATTTTGTAAAAAAGTTTTGTTACAAATAAGTTTAAAAAAAGTACCTAATGACTAGACAAGCCTAGCTGGGAACCGCACACTTGGCTTTTTTGACTACCACTTATATATTTTAAGATTTCCTCTCTAATCTTTCTTTTAACCATTACTATATTAAAACTTGTGTGTAAAAAGTTTTGAGTCTGAGTTTTAGACAAAGGTAACTTGGTTGTCGGGCAACTTATAATAATACCCGCCTGATTACCTATCACATCCACTTACAATTTAGCTAGAATACAAGTAATAGTTATGAGGTAAAAGTAATAATTCAAAATAAATTAAATTTCCAATGAATGAAACAAGTTTTTAACGATATAAGGGTGCAAATTTTCTTCAGAATATAAGTAATTAAAAATAAAGTTTAACATACTTTGTATCTATTGGGATGTATAAACTGATTTTTTTTTGTAAGTAATCTAAATGTGTTCGGGCAGCATCAATTGCAAACCAGTATCTCTAAGCTTATTGTGTTTACCATCCTGATCCACACCGTCACTTAACATAAAGTGAGACTGTGTATACTGTCAAAACGATGAGACTATATAATGTCCAAAAAAAACCCTTTACTTCTTTTTGAAAGTCAATACATTTTTTGTTTAATCACTATCTAAATTATCATAGGTAATTTTACCTATTATAATAACTACTACATTATTTTTGATCTATTTTTTCAAGCTTTACTTCTTGTACTACAGTTGCTTAGGTTTTAACAACGTAAACGAAGTCGCGGGTACCAGCTAGTAATCAATAAATTCATAAAGTATTTAATTTAAAAATAACTACAGTTCCGTATGCGGGTACAGCTTGTAGAAATCACATGAGAAATATTGTAATAGATTATAGATGTAGTTAGATCATTCCCACTCAGTCACACGAGTGCCACGGTCGTGGAAAACTCGAATTTTCACGTGAAGTAGACACGTGAACATCTCAAGTGATGAGAAAATAGAATAATATCAATTGTATAAAGGTGTGAAAAGGGTTGGATAGTTTTGTGGGTCCACAGGGCTGGAGGTGCGACCAAACAATACTTCAGCTCGAGGGTCGTCCGATCCCACTTCTGGACCGTACTATCAACAAATTGGACGGACTTTTTGTGTGAATATTTCAAAGGTGAACCCGAGGTAATAGCGTCCCTGCTCACTTCTCACTTCAGCTCTGATAACTGCTATCGTTTCTGCGCCTTCGTTATTCACTTAGGGAGTAAGTTATTCAATAAAACTGATTAAGTTCATTCATTATCATTTTTAAATCAGTACTAACGTAAGAAGAACGATTAACGTAACTCGACAAAACTATGTGAAGTTATAAAAACACTTTCCTTCCAATTTCCTTCCCTAAACGTTTCAAAGAGTCTTCACAACCAACACACAAACATTGTCATTAATATGATTAGGTATAGCAATTTATTTGATAAAATAAAATCTTAATATTTGATAAAATATTTGATAAATTTAATTGAAAAATAATAATGATAGAAGAAAGAAATAAAAAAAATGACAGAAATATTAAAAATTGAAAGTTAATAAAATAAGCTCGAATTGAAAGTAGAATTAAAATTTAAAAAAAATTGCTAACAGAAAACAGTTTTGATATATAACAGAGGTAAAGTCTCTCTTAGTTTGATTCTAAGCTAAAATATTATAACTGTTGGAAGCCAGAAGTAAAGCGTAAAAATCGTTTCAGTAATTTCGAGCCTTTTAAAATTCACGATTTAATTATAAACTAGACCCACGGTTCAATTCCTCTAATGTAGTAAATCTCTGGAATATCCAACAGCTTCGTAAATTAAACTATCTCTTACGTTGGTATCATGGATCATAGGTAGTATCATTAAAACATGGAAAACTATCATAATTACTATAGATGAATGGATTACGAAGGCGTTTGTCACTTTTATTTTGTTAAAAATACGTAAACATCCTTGAATATAAATAACGTTAATCTTGTTACTGTAATAATAGTCGAGAACGCATCACGTAACAAACATGTTATAGCAATAAACAAAACGGCGGCGGACACAAATCTCGCCGCTGGAGCTCCGCCCCGCGCGGTTCCGACCATAAAACACTATAACTCGATTACAGAAATACTCTTACAACGTACGACACGATATACCTATTGCCAACAAATACACGCATGTCATTTTATAATGTCAATAGTTTATTGGGCGTTTTTAAATGCTCTTAGATCGTACGAGCCTGATTTTTTAGGTTAAAAAAACAAGGTTTTTCTAATGCCCACCGTTGGAGCTTGAAGTTGAAAATCTGTCTTCAACAATCAATTATTGTATTGTGACAGTATTATTTGAGAGCCAGTTTGTCTAAACTTCGCACGCTTACTGGAGACGCCTCGAGTCGGCGCGGTAGGCCAAAATGGCAAGGGAAGCGTGGTGGATGCGGAAACAAGGAAGTCGTGCTCTGACCTGTTCCTCAGCAGCAGCAAGCGCCTTCGACGTGTAGATCCGCTCGCAGCCGCCCTAAAGCTCTCAACACACAAGGGCTTCCGACACCTTACACACTTGCCAACACACGACGTCACCACAATATGCGGTATAGTTTATTTTATTTGCGGAAAACTAATATAACCACCGATTTAGTGGCGCGGGCGCGGTTAGGAACACAAGTAGGTATAGCGGGCTTGCGAAATATAGTATCTGTATGCGATGTATGCGCGGGCGCGGTTGACACAGAAGTAGTGCACGACAGGGAAAGGGGTGGGGGTTTTAAGAAGCCACACTAGGTGGCGTTACCACTTACCATTTTCGGGTACGGAAACGTTAATCTAATAAGTAAAGAAATTGTTTTCAAATTATCTATCTTGACATGCGTGTAAAGTACTAGCCGAGATCACGAACTATAACCATACAAAAATCTCTTTCAAAATAACTCGATGTGCTACACGAATGTAAATAAGAGTAATCGTGCCATAATAACAAAGTATTACCTCATATTACCTCGTGACGTATTCATATTATAAGGATTAAAACAGGGGATTTGAAAATTTATCCTTTTTAAAACAATTTCTTGTTTATCTTGTGTGTAATGTAATGTTAAATCTTTAAAACAATATATTTAGGTCTTTATCCCACATAAAGGCACAATGTAATATTTAGTATCTCGGTACAAATATCTATTTGCTTGACAATGAGTCATTTGTTCACTAAATTAACACCACAAACAAATGCAATTATCGCAACGCCCGATACGTTCCGACGACATGTCGTGGCGTCATCGTGTATTGTAAATGCGGTCGGATAGGTTAGCTCGGATGGCCGGACGTTATTTACCGGTAGTCGGCGTCGGATCGAATTGGCACGGTCTATTTGCGAGATATTATCCGGATTTGGCGAGTGCCGCAGCCGGTTACCGCCTCACGAGAACCGATTCAACGTGTTTCTTTACTTATTCTTATCTAGCTACTACAGACGTTTTGCTTCATCTCTATTCCGTTATAATACTTTATATTAAGTATTTAATGTTATTATATATTAACTGAGCAACTACGGTTGTTATTTTCGGCCGGTTTTCATTGTGTGGTCACATTCTGTTTTATCTAAATCATCAGATTAGTATTATTCGTCAAGTCAGTCAATTTGTTTTTGGCTTTATCTCAGTCTAAAAGTTAAGATTTGATATTGAAGCCGGCCGATAGTCACCATGTCTGTTAATCCCTCAAAAAGAGTACACCGTGATGAAAGATAATTTATTATTAAATAAACATGAATCGTCTAAGAAACAGGTAGGTACAGGTGTGTTTACGATGCATTATAAATGGTGTAACTCTAAACAACTGTGCAAACAACGAACAAGCATAATTACAAGCGACACACACTGACACACACAATCAAAGAATTAATTAATTATAATTGTTTTATATGACGTTTTTATAATTATATTTGTTTGAATATGTCGTTCGAATGGCATTGAAAGTTATTTTACTTTGTATATTATTATATTATTTCTTTCGTTGATTAAACGATTGAAAGCATTTAGACACGTAAAACTGAGCATGAAGGCTTTATTTGCTGATTATATATCTATCGAAGTGTAATTGAAGGTAGATCGGTGATGAGTTCTCAGAACAGAACTAAAGTAATTGCCAGAGACGCGGAGAGTAAACACATAAAACAGTGTACTGTAATTAATGATGTGTGTAAATATGATTGGCTTGTTGACTCAATTGGGTGATAATCGATTTCATGGACGGAGGTTTTCACGTTCGGTCAGTGACACTCCGGCACGAACCGACAAAGCTTTTCTGTAAACAAGACTTGTTTTCGGTTTGTCGGTAGCCTCTCTTACTACCTTATCATTTACTCAATATCACAGTGTAAGTATTTATTAATATTAATGACTCGAAATCATGAAGAACTATTTATATATTTTATTGCGATGTAATTTGAACTTTTTAAAGGCGAATCAGATACCTATCCTATATCTAATAGTCTTCCAATAGTTCTTCTAGTAGTCCAATAAGTCTTCGCTCATTTAAGTTAGCATAAATCTTCTAACAAGGAAATAAATGTCAATCCAAGTTACTGCTCTTCAGTTAATACTTTAGTTCAGTTTATATCACGTGTAAATTGGGGAAATTAGTATTTAGAAACTGTTAGAACAGCGCACATATATAATATATTACCTCCATAATAACATACACTGATTTATTTAGTACATTTAAATTAGCTAAAGTAACTTTTCTAATAATTATAATGACTTAAATAATGTTTAAGACTTATCTAATTATATGTTAATTTTGCTTAGTGACGTCATACATTTTATATTAACCTCTGTGTGTTTGTCTGGTTGTGTGATGCACTTGTGGTTGTTATGGCCTTTGGCTTCATTAAATAGGTATATAGCCTATTAAATATCATGTTTCTCTTTCATACTTCCTATGACTAATTCTAAACATTTCTGTATTTTTTCTAATCAATCAATACATCAGTTTTCGTTTGTGTTAGGTAACTAATTTAATTACATCACGAATGCAAGGCGCTATCACTCACAATTAAAATGATTAAAGCCATTAGTAATACAATGGAAGGTGCGTGAGAGTCATCCGACGGCGACCGTTCGCGCGACCATTGTTCGACTGTCTACGAATATAACTGATCGTCTATGTAATAATGATAATGGAGTCGTCACAAAGCGATCGTTTGTCGACTAGGTAAATCTTCAAATGTGAAATCGTAAAATACCAGCCTTTAGTACAGAGGAATAAAACATAGTCATTTCAATGTTATAAACTTGTTAAAAACTAGATTTGCTACTTTAAACAGTGTTATTAATACCAAAGGAAACTCGAGAATGAATTGACCCCATTATCTATATAATATATTCTATCTTTTTTCGAGCCTTATACTTTGTGAGTCCTACATCACACTCCGCAACACGTTGCGGGTCCATGTTTGATTATCGGCGAGGATAAGTAAATTAAGGATACAGGTATATGAAGAGAATAATATACGTTGAAATTATTAATATTGAGCGGAGCCGCGGGCACAGCTTGTATTTAATATAGTACTGTACATTATTATTTTATGTTATATCCTAAAGATTTGACCATAAATATACAATCAATCTTGATATATTATATCTACAAAGTCGGGTTACTTCCATGATTTATAACTCAAGGATAATTACAATCTTCGATTTGTTGGAAATTACTTCAGATAGCAGAATAAGTATTAAAACAAAGCAAATTATACGAATTATTTAATGAACAAAATTCAGTTTGTATGGAACCATTTTCTGATACCTCGAGAATGGATTCACTGACTTCGATGACTACATTTAATTCGGCTAATAACTTGACATTTATTGACCAGGACAGGTAGTTCTAAATAAAAGTGAAATGTGCCTTTTAGGTTGATTTGTAATTTTTATTTATATTCTCTTCAGTAACATTTAATAATTACCTCACACGAAGCTAAATAATGATCTGGCCCTGCACGCTGAGCCTAGAGGAACTGTTTCTCTAAAGTTGTCATATTACACATAACAAATATAAAAATAAACTCTATGATAAAATGTTATGTTATAATTTCTTGACCGTTGCTTTAAATCGAACGATGAAAATGTTTTCTTGTTATAGATACTATTCTAAATAAATAGACTAGTAAAAATTTTAAATATAAGCAAAGGAAAGAGAAATAAATTTTCTTTTAAAGGTTATTAAAACTTGTTCCTGAAGCTGAATACCCGACCGTAGTTGTTAGCAACGTAACCTGCGCCTGCATAAACTATCAACTTATTTCTTTATATATACCTGATATAAAACTCTTGTTCACTTTATATAATTAATGAAGGAATCTAAGAGCTAGCTAGAAAATAAATATAAGTGTATATTTATATTAGCAATAATTAATGTCACTTAAACGATCAACAACTATTGGAACATTCATATAACTTTGAATCACAAGAAGGCCCTTACAACATGTTTTTGCCCACTAGTACATTGACAATCTTGTCAATCGCCAGTAATATTAATAGAATGTTTACCCGAACTTAATAATGTATTTCAATTGAGTTCATGACACCGCACTATCAACCTAACTTGTAGTTCAAGATTTAGGACTTAAATTACGGAGGTAACTTGAACGTATTAACTAGTAAGATGGGTAAATAAATTTTGATTTTTTCATTATTAATATGTCGACTACCCATAAAAATGAGACAATAGGAAAACAATGGAAACATAAACGCCAGGTTAGTGGTTAATTCATTTCATTAATTTAAGTCTGTACATACCTCAAGCTCAATTTCCGGCAATGTGAGAAAACGATGTTTCAAAACACTAGGAGTTAGTCATGATTGAGCTCCAATGGGAGTTGTGGGTTCTAGTGAAATGCAATTAAATAAAAAACGGTTTCTAGACTTTCAATGTAAAAAGGGATTTACACAAGACCGCGGGAAAACCAAAATAAAGAGCAAAGATTGGAGAATTTCGTGAAAATAAAAGAAACAAAAACACTCGCTCTTTAGTACATATTAACAAGTTATAATTGTAAAATTAGTAAGCAGTTCTCTGCTTAGAATCATGAACCTTATTTATAAAATACCTACTGAAAAAATATTTGACAGCCGTGGGGACTGGCGGGAGAAGTGTGAGCACTCAAAATTGTTTTTTAATGTTTAAATTATATTTAGTTTTAATTAAAATTTCATAATTTTATAATCGAAATTAAAAAGCTTGTAAAACACCATTTCACGCTCGATATATTGTAGCATGTTTTCCCCCTACTGAGAATCGCTCAAGGCGGATAAAGAAATTAAAATTAAATTAAATATTAAAATTCATAAAAAAAAAAACAAACAAATTTAATTCTTAAACATAGGACCTTTCTGTATCCATGTATCTGTGTAGAGTCTGTATTCGCTTCTTTGCAAGAGTATCTTTAAACTTGCAAGTGCAGTAAGTGCAGTCCCTCAGTTTGGTTTACCTTGTTGTTGGTATTTCCAATTATCAAAATATCTAACAACAACTATTTTTTTTGTGCAAATAAATAATCGTTCAAAGTTGACGTGGTCCAACTGTTCGTACAATTTGTTGTAGTCTGTACGGAATATACCTACTGATATCGGATATATCCGCATAAGAGTGTATCGAAACGTAGTAGACGTAGAAGAACCGCGGTGTTGGCCTAGTGATGTCTAAATATTGTCGACATAGGATTTCTTGACACTATAATTTTGACTATTAAATTAAATTCAGTGACGGTATTGACATAGAGATTTAACAGGTATCCAGTAAAATAGCCATCCAGTTTATCGTTCAGATTATAACTTACGGCATTTATATACGACGGAGATTACGGCACTGAGTTTCTAATTTGCGAAGTAGGAGCGAGAGGTTTACCAGCAAAATCTCTCTATAACCTTCTGAAGGACCTTGGCCTGTGGAGAACTGCAGTAAGTTCTATTTTAGAACGAGTGTCAAAGGCTGCACTAACAGGTTCCTACCAAATTTGGCTAGGCTAGGCAGGGCGGGAAACTCGAGCAGTGAAGGTGAGCGTTGATGCGCATCTCAAAGGGGGCCTCTTTAAACCTACACCTAGGTCACAAGTCCTGGGAACTGCTCTGAGTTTCTCCCCCTGCCAAACGATGGACCCGGCACCCGCACGGTGAATCCATGGAATGATAAGAAGTTTGTCTCTCTGACGTCATTACCAGTGTAAGTAAATTGTTTATTTCTCAATGTGGCGTTACACTAATGTTATCGTTTGCAATCTGCACAACCCGTTTATTGTATCATAGCTTGTACAATAGGTATAAAAAGCAATATTCATCGATATGTTACAATATATCGATACATGTGAACGTACAGGACGTGCCTAGCTTCAACGCACAAGTTTATAATAGTGTCGCGCGGCACTCGGTTAAGATGCGCTTCAAGTTATTTACTTATATCGCTCTTTAACAAGTTCTTTACTTTATACTGTTTTGATCACCCCGGATATTCAATTTATATAGGTGTAGGTAAGTAGGAATCGTATCCAGGATGATTACAATAAACATGATTTTTATCTTTACTGTTGGTTATTCTGTTTGTCAAAATTAATAACTTTAAACATTATCTATTGACATTATCCTTACTTATGTAAAAACAAAAACGACTATGTGTTTGTATGTATATCTGTTAGTTGGTTTATATTTAAAATTGCTGAGTCAGGTTTTTTCAATGATTCATTTTTAGGGCATAATAGTATATATTATCGTACATATGTACATTGTTACATTCGATTTTAGGAGTGTGCTATATTTTACAAAAAATATTGCATATATCATATTTAAAAGACATTGTTCTGAGTAGAGCTGCGGTATCCAGTTAGTATAATATACATTTATTATTACACAATTTTTGTACTGATTAATTACATTATAGGTATGAATATACTTTGTGTTAATTCATCTTATTTGGATTTTAATTCCAATTTTTAAACGTGTCTACATTGGATGATGAGTTTCAGTTTGTTTTAAAATGTTCTATGTTGTACGAAATATTATTTGGCAGATCGTATGATACGGCGGGTACCTACCAATATGCAGCGACGTCATATAGACATGGAAAATGATCGTATAAAATAAAAAAAAACTGTGTACAATGAAATCAATCGCATTAACTGTAATGAATTGAAGATCTCACAACAGCAGAGTATATTATCCATCTCGTCGAGTCGATTAAGTGAATCGAGAGATAGCGTTCGAGTCGATCAAATCAAATGAAACGATACACAAATAAATATCCCGTGGCCATCACATTAGCGGACAATGCTACGCTTTAGCTAACCGTTCATACAGTCGAGTTAGGGTAAGCGATCGCTTGGTCCAACTCACTGGGTACAGCGTCTTACGCTGTTTATTCTGCTAGAGGGAGAGGTGGGGGAGGAGACACATTCGTGTCGTGTTGTCAAATATTCATACAAATGTTAGTGATCGTGATAAACTATATAGCAACCAACAATTATTTACTGCATCTTTATTACACAAATATACTGAAAAAAATAAAATGGCATTACTAAATGTTAATAGTAAACACACTCTTATTGATCTAGTTGTCTTATTTACCAATTATAATTATAATTACAGGTGTAAAGTGCCTAATGTCTTAAATTGAATAAGATTTGTACACACCCGAAAGAATTACTATTGCCGTGGATAGATTGTTGCCGATAAATCGAGATACAACAGAACAAGATTCATCTGTTGAAAGTAATTGTAAGAACAAGTTGTAAGACAATGATGTTTCTCTGTACCGCTTTAGTTATGATATATCGATAATGATTTAATTTGTTTGTTTTAATAAAATTATCGTTACAACATAATTCACATCTATACAAATAAAAATCAATATAAGTATTTTTATACGAATTATTACGAGTTGTTTTCTGGATGCGCCCGTGAAGTATCCTGAGCTTTCCGTGGCATCGCAACGTTTCCCGGGCACAGCTAGTCTAATATAAAAAAACGATACTCCAACATTTGTAATACAACTAAAATATTAATTTAAAAAAGGTAAAACGCTTTCTGTTATCGCTTGCATCGTATACTCTGTTCATCGAAGTAGTACAGTATTGTGGGAGGCACAAATGCAGGAAGCGACGAGACGCCGCGTCTGCATTACCACTGATTCTGATTCAATTCATTTGAACATTGTGTGCGTTGGCGTGAGCCTGAGCGTGGGCCGTGGGCCCTGGGCCAGGGCGGGCGGGATCTCAACAATCCAGTTACACGTTATAAATTCTCCTGGAGACAATTGATTAGAGAGGGAGAGGGTATACCGCATTTCAGAAAAAAAAAATCATCTGTTAGAAAATATTTATCTATGTAGAATACATTTTACACTAAAATGATTACATCTACGCCAACTTATTATCGTTGAGTTGACTTAAACTTAATATAGATAGGAGATAGTATAAAACATTTAATATTAGTTTAGTACCTTAGTTTTTAAGGATCAATAATATATAAATAAAACCAACGCATGGGCATTATCGTAAGTTTTTTTAAATTAATATTTAGGAGTCAAATAGTTGACAGTAAGCACCTGGAAAACAAAAAAGGAAAATTGGCGACGACCGCAGCATAGTGAGCGAGACCAGAGTAGAAACTTTGATTACAGCTCGACCACGCGCTGATCAAAATCAGAATGCAAAAACATGTAGCACCCTCAGGCGACGCAAGGAACGTGTGCAACATACTAACATTAAAAAATGCTCATTTGCAGTAATTGCCGAGGATGAGGCGGTGGCGGGCGGCAGCGAGCGACATGCGGCGGGCGGCGGGTTGGACGACGGACGGCGCGTGTCCGCGGCTAACGAGACCCGTTCCCGGACACCCGCTGCGATGCTTTATTAACTATTACTGCGTTTACTGTCTTGTTATTGTTGTTTAATGTGTTATACTGCGGAATCGTTGCAACCTATACCTAATAATACTGTGATATGTCATTTGAAACTTATTTTTGGATCCTTTTATTTGTTTTAAAAAAACGTTTTATAAATTATTTTCTAATTCTTAAACATTTCATATTATATCCTTGAAATTTGTGATTAGTACAGGCCATGGAGTGCAAAGAGTTGGAGGAGCGACTGCAGCTCGACCGTGGGTTCACATTGCTAATTGGGGCTAAAAACTGTTTAGTTAGGTTGAATAGCATTGAATATATGGTAAAACAGTATGGGTTTATCTAACAATGCTTTATGAATTGGGGTGTACGTCATGATCCGCCATTAGCGACCCCTACATACAGGGATTACTGACCGGTGTGTGTGGGCCGACGCACGCGCATACAAACACACGAACCGCTTTGTTGTTTAATCACTCTATGTATCATTGTTTGTGTATTTTCTTTTTTGCAATATTTGTAGACCCTGGCCTGACGTACTACTGGTTATAATGGACCATGTCATTAGGTGTCGGTGTGTGATCTACTCTTCGTGAGTTCTACTTTTATGCAATTAAGGTTAATTATAAAACGAAACCTTAGTGCATTACCATCTTCGGTTACATCGTCACTTAGTGGGTTAGTGGGTGAGATAATAGTTCAATGCCAATACGAAAGGAAATAACACTTATCATACACATGATGTTAAGCCTTCATTGGAGCCACCATGTACGCTGATAAGCAACATCTATAGGTACCAAGTGTCAACCCTTAAAATAAAAAAATGGGTGCGTGTACCTATGTACGCGCGTGAGAAGTTATACTTCTTTGGCATCATTAAAAAATAGTTTTTAATTGCATGCAAATAATTAATTACAATAAAATAATAGAAGGATTGGAAAAGGATAATCAACAAAGATCATTTTAAATTTGAAAAATTAAATAAATAAATATTTATTTTCTTACATTAAGTTTAACATAAATTGTCTTATTATTCGAATTGTATTTTTAATTAAATGATGTCCACTTCCATAGTATCTTCTTATTATTATTAAAAACCAAATTTAGAGAATAATAAATATATAAGACATAATTTGTACTAAATATTATAAAATTCTTAATTTTAAATGTTTATTATTGATTATTTAATATTTTAAAAATAAATTTAATAATAAATTCAAAAATTGAATTTAAGGTTGGTCATTTTTTAAATATTTTTATTGATTTCTTAATTTAATATTCACTTTTCATTTTTATCAAACAATTTTCATTAAATTTATTTAGTTTTTTTATAAATGTTTATTATTTATTCAATTTAATAGCGAATATTAAAAATTAATATTATAATTTGATGTTAAAAAAAAAAAAATGAAAACAGTGATCAGAGGTGACGAGCGTACCAACATGCGCGACTTATATCGAGGTTCAATTTCTATTTTGTTGGTAGCTTTTTTTTTCGAGACTTAATGAGCGGTTAAGCAGACAACTTCATACTGTTCATTTCGTGTCACAGATGCGCGCGCATCTTCAAATTTCACTCTCATCATTTTTTCATAACGCGCCTAAAGAAGTATAACTTCAAAAATCGAGATATTGGTGTCAAACGAAACCAGTTTCCAATCAAAGATATTTCGCACGAACAAGTAAAATTCCTTAACATTTTTATTTCATTCATTTAAGTAAAATGATACGTCAATGACTGGTATAAAATATTATGGTATTAATCAGTTAAAATTTCTATAGAAAAGTATATACTTCTCTAAAAAGTTTTTGTAAATGTTTAACTGTCATTTTCTCAAAATGGTGGTCACGTAGGATGACACTATGTTACTTATCAGCGTATATATCTGTATCTAGAACTAACCTCAAACAGGTATATCATTGTACCATATAACAAATGAGGATTCAGATGGGAAGGCACACTGCTGTAAAAGTAAGTAAAATTGCCACAAAATTCAACAGTTTTTAAATAAACAATGACATTATAAAAAACAGATATAATTAAATAAAGACAACCCTCAGAATGGTAAGCGGTGTGTTCGCACATGAATATTTAGTGATGTTACACAATCACTGTCTCATACGAAACATTAAACAAGGCGTCGGGTCGGGGCCCAGCGCTGGGCGTTGGGGGACACGGCTTACACATACATAATGTTCGCGCTATTGAACCGCGGGGCACAACCAACATCATTCTATGTCATATTTAATCTAATTAACTATAAAAAAAATACAGTTTACAACGAGTGTTCATAATTATCGCGGTCCATTAATATCGCAAGGGAGGTCGGCAATGGAAACTTATTCTGTTTCATTCTCTAAAGCTCGTGATTTGTCCTTAAACGAAATCATATTTTATACGTATACTTTCCAATACCTGACATTTCAAACTAAGAATATCTGTATGTATGTATACCCAAATGAGACAGGTACCAAAAGAGCATGTTTAATTGAATCCCGACTACCATATACATTGTAAAACACGTCAAATAACTCATTTAAATGCTTCGCGTCGCAACATTCGTCATTTCATATGGTAGGTAGCATTAGGTAGTCTGTATTTCGAAAAATTAGTATCAACTTGTTCAAGGAACAGCGATAAAACTGCATTATTAGTAGAAACATGCCATTTCTATAGAATAAGTTTTTTTTTGTTTTTTTTTCTTTTATAAGCCTTTTGTAGGAAGAATTTCAATGATTCGATCTTTACATGTTATAAAAAGTAACGGTTCTCTATCTGTCTGTTAGTTTATTTGCTTATATACCTCCAGAAAAAACTCTATCGATTTACGTCACTTTTTGATATTTGATAATATGTATTTTGAAAAAATATAAAGTAAATAATGAATTCATCCAACAATAAAATATCCACCAGTAGGTTCTCGTACAATAACTTAAAGCGTTGTATATTTAACTGATATAATATTAGCCCTTAAACTTTGAACACCGTCCAGCAAGCAAAAATACGCAATCGTTTCTAGCCATCAGCACGATTTAGTTTCAAATAAATATAAACAGAAATCGTAGTCACGATAATAATCCATTAGTACACATTACACATTTTTAAGTCACTAGACCAGTTCATTATTAGAAATTAGGGGACAAGAGAGACCCCTAGAGTTCATCCCGCAGTCGCCGTCGCCGAAGCTTGCGCGCGCGAGGGAGGGCGTGCACAAACAAACATAACACAACTTGACATCAAGCGATAATACACCTTTTCATGACGCAATAAGACACAAGAGTTACGCAAATATAATCTTGTTAGAATATAATTTATAGTTCGGCTCGTAAATTGATTATTACACATGGAGTACGTGTATAAATCTCCACTAATCGGATCACAACAATGTTGCACTCACTCCGGTGCAGTTTGCGGTGCTTATTCAATTATTTGTCTTTATACGTTTTTATAACGAGATCTCTTTCATCTTGTAATCATTTATATTCATTATAAATAACAAATTGATACATGTGTCTCAGCGGTACGGTCACTAACTTATTTAGTCTGTATCAGACAGTTACTACAATGTTACACGCTTGAATGTTAAGATTAACGCTTCCTGCCTGACCAGCTGTACCTTCTTTATAAGGCCCAGGTTTCGGCCGTGCATGGAATACTGCTCGCACCTCTGGGATGGATCCGCTAAATATCTCATCGATGCCTTAGACAGGTTGCAGAGGCGGGCTGTCCGCATTGTGAATGATACAGACATCACCAACTCCATAGAACCGCTTCAATTGCGCAGGGACATAGCCTCTCTAAGCGTATTTTGCCGCTTGTATCATGGCGAGTGTTCTGAAGAGCTCTTCGACCTGATCCGCTCCTCTCCATTCTATAACAGAACCACGCGGGCGGGACTTCGGTGTCACGGTTTCACGGTGACACCCATAACTTCAAGAACCAAAAAGTTTGCTGACTCTTACTTTTGTCGCACTGTGAGGTTATGGAACCGACTTCCTGTCAGCGTGTTCCCTCCTTCATACGATATTCGGTCCTTCGAAAGAGGCGTGAAGAGGTACTTAAGCAGGCCAGCATGACAGCGGTGACTGGCATTGAATTCTGTTCAGTGTCAGTCGCCGCTGTTTTGGATCGTACTGTACTTACCATCAGGTCCAGTACAGTCACTGTGCTGTGCATTATATAAAAAAAAAAGTTTTTATTTTGTAAACATATAGTCTAATACCATCATCAACTGTAAGATGCCCACTGCTGGGCATAGATCTCCCACAAAAAATTCCACAACGACCGGTCTTGCGCCACTCACGTGCAGTGGATTTCCGCGGTCTTCACCAGGTAATCAGTCCATCTTGTTAACCAATTAATTTTAATAATAAAATTGAAAAAAAAAATACCCAATAAGTTCACACACTGGTATAATTCATTAAAAAAAAAATACTATTTATATATTGTTGTTGCATTTTTTTTGTTAAACGTTTTGTCATAATACTTCTTGCTCCACATTGCGATACTTTATACGTTCGGTTATGCAGTGATCTGTATGCAATGCTTCTTGCACTACGCGGTTTAGAAACATTGTTTGTTAGGTAAACAATCTAATTCGGTATAGTCGAAGTGCGACATACGGCATTTTAATCAACTCCGGGCACTTGTCGACGAGTCGGTATAAGGCCTGGGGTCCGCAAGCTCCGCTCCGTGAGGGATTACGCAGTCGAAGCTGTCGCTTGCCGGCTTACTCTGACTGCCACACCGCACCGCTCGTCCCCTCCGCTCAGATCGCTGACCGAACTGTCTTTTTTGTAATCGACTACCTACAAATTGGTCCGGGAATTTTCACTTCGTTCCATTCCAAACTAGCTGTTCTCGTGGCTCCGTCTGCGTATAATTGCTATTACTATTCCGCACGACCATGCACAGGTAATATTGTTTATAATTTATTTAACTATTTAACCAGTGGGAAAGAATATACCCTATTTTTCATTCATTCAGTCAACCGAAAGATGTTTACTGCTGGGCATAGGTCTCCCAAACAAGGGGGGAATGGCCGTAATCGCCACGCTTGACAGGTAGATTGGAGATCACAGTAGGTGTTAGTGGTACTCAAAGGATGCTGCTGCCCATCTCCTGGTTAATATCCCTTAGTCGCCTTCTACGACACCCACGGGAAGACATGGGGTGATAGTATTCTTAGCCGGTACCACACGACTCTATCTTTTAAGGCAAGCCTTAAGTTATAGCATGGTTCTAGGTAACAGAAAACAAATATATTTCTCATAAATTCAAACACTTAGGTTCCAGCAAAACTATTATCTACATTGAATTGGATTTTGTGCTCAATTTTTTTACGCGCCACCCTAATTATTAACACATTATAACTTCAGGTATCTACCAAAAAAATCCCGTTAAAATCAATCCGGTAGTGCGGTTGAATTTCACGATAATGGACGGGGGTTCAAATAGGGATGGCGATTTTTTTTTTTCCGAAAAAGATCGACATTTGAATCGATTCACAAAAAAAAAAATTATAAAAGCTCACGCCTGTTATCCCCGAAGGGTTAGGCAGAGGTGAAATAGCGAACTACACCACTCACATTTCGCCGAGCTCAGTTCAGTCCCAGACGTGACAGGGGGCAAGCCTGATCGCTGTCTAGAAAATCGATCTTTTTAGACTTGTTGTTTTATTCGTAGCTAGTATTCTTTTACTGGTCAAAATTATACCATAATCATCACATATAGTGAACATTTTAGGTAAAAATTGTTTCCCAAATTATTTTATTAATAACACTAAAGCTCGTCAATAGAAATTAAACAACAAAAGACAAACAACAGTCTAAGGAGGAAAATTTACAAAAACTCTTTTATGTTTGCATATTTGTAGGTAAATCTATTTCAGACAAAATAAAAGAGACACTATAATAATCAATACTTTTAAAATAATTAGAGTAGTTTTTACAGGCATAAGGTATAAGGTGATTTTACTGTTGGCAGTCGCTCGAAATACTCTTGATGTGGTAAGCGTCCAACAAATACTGTAAGTGTTTACTGCCATCTTAATGGTATACAAAAAGACATTTTTAATCTCAAAAAGAAACGAAAGAAATTGTTTATAAAGCCATCTCTTGAGTTATTAGATAATTAAGTGAAAATCTTTCATACATATATTTGTGTTTGGGTTCATTCTTAATTGTAATTAACTTATGGTTCTTAAACAAACAGAAAAAATAAATCTCGATTTCCTGGGTTTCAAGATCGATTCACTGGATAAATTCGGTGCTTGATATCGATTATAAATAATCGATATTTTTATTGTTAAATTTCGATTCTTTTTTTTTTTTAAAGCTCTGGCATCTCCCCTGGCGTGACCAGGGACCTTGTTACTGCAAATAAGTTTTCAGTATGTTGTGCTCTTTTTTATTATTTATTAGCATGTTCTTTTGCTTTATATCTTAATGTTTCATTTTGAGTGCTCTTTTATTATTTCTTTAGCTACGTTCTTTTAGATTTCTTATATTAATACAATTTATTATACATACATCCGTCTATTTCAATTTATACAGTAATATAAAAGATCATCGTTAAAAAATTTTAAAAAACTATTTCAAGACTATGTTAAAAACTATGTTAAAACTATAAGACCATAATTCGTGTCACAAATCGTCAATAATTCAGTTTAAAACTTAAGATAAAACAGCTGGTCAAAAAACCAGTTGAGTCAAAATGTAATAAAAATTGATAAAAATTGATAACATTTGATAAAATTTGATAAAATTGATAATTAATAATTGAAAAATAAGCTTGAGTTAAAAAACTTAGATTTAAATAAATGATTTTTATAACAACAGACAGTAAAATAATAACAATAACAATAAAGACAATAAATTAAGAAATAATCCATAATTTAAAAATTTGAAAATAATAAATTAAAAATTAAATTGAAAAATAAAATTAAAAATTTTTAAAATTAAAAATTAAAAAACGACGTCCAATTAACTGCAGTCATGGCCGCCTCCTATTTGTGCCTTTGTCCAGCTCTCCTTGCAATCTCGCCTATGAACTGCAGGAAAGCTGGACGGTGGTCACCGTCCAACAATATCGATTCTTCAATTAATCGATCTCAGATCGCATCCCTAGGTTTCAATTCTACCTATCCAACTCTAAAATCAGCCTGAGCTTCCGGTGCAGGAAAGCGTCGTGAGGGAAACCATAACATGGTGGTGTAGGGCATGCTCGCCTGGGTAGCTACCGCCATCAAGTTTGAAAACCTGTTGCCAAATACCAATAGGTTTGTTCCGGCAGCATCATTTGGGAACCAGTACTAGAAGTACTGTACTGTAGCTTAGTGTGTTTACCATCCTGGACCACATCGTCACTTAACAACAGGTGAGGCGGTGGTCAAAGGAAACCTATATAGGTATATTGTCTAAAAAAATGTATATTACAAACAGACACATCAATTTTATTTATTTGTATTTACAATTACTTTCTTAGATACTTAATTTATATAATTTTATAGGTAGGTAGATAAAAATACTTCAAAACAAACATACAGTGTCTAACAAAAGGGTGATAAAAGAAATTTCAAAGGATCAACAACGCGCAGATGTCACTCGCGTCACTGGTGTTTGTAGGTTACGGTGAACGCTTACCATCAGACGGATTGTACACTGGTTATCATTGAATAAGGAACACATCTACAAGTAAGTGTTAGTTCTTCAATGTATGAAATCTATAGTGCACCATGAATATGTCGAACTCAATGGTTAAATATGATATTTAATACGATTAATAGATGATGGATTCTTTATTTCGTAATAATAAAAACCGATACTAATACCCACACGTATGAAAGATAATGAACAGCACTGGAAAACTTCATAGGTTTTCAGAAAGCACAATTCCAGTTTACAAGGTTACACGGTAAAATCGATAGACGGATGCGAGCGCCGGATACCGGCCGGAAACCGGTTATTCCGGATGAGAGGTCGGCGGTGCCGGCAGTATCGCGTTACCCGGCAATTAGTCACGGCCCGGTTCTACACCTGAACCCGGGACCGGACTGCTATCGCCCGGTAACGGAACGGATTTATTTCATAACACAAATATATTCGCATCCGAGACACTTGTATTTTATATATAACTCATTTATAATTTTTTACTCAAACGTGGATTAGCTAGCTATATTCTGCCTAGTATTCTCCAATTAATAAGCAAATACTCCTCGGTTGCGTGTTGCCATTAACTATCTTATTAATACTAAATGTTTTTTTCTACATCAAAAACGAATCGAATATGTCTAATTGTATTGAGTTTATTAAATAATATATTCCGATTACTAAACAATATGTTAATGAAGATGCTCAGACAGGTAAAAACTTCCAGGCGGGATTGTTGTTCACATACCTACCTATATAGAATAAAGTCTGCATTGCATGATCGTTGATTTAATATGTACTAACTAATTCATTAATATTCTATTGGCCTATAAGTTCGCGGTATTATATCTAATATAAAATAAATATAATAAAATAACACAATAGTACGTGAATAAGTTAAACGTAATGAATTGCTCGGTCACGATTCACATTCAACGGTAGGTAATTTATTGAAAAACAAACTACAAATTCCAGTTTGATAATATAATAAATGGAAACTAAATCTACATAAATATGAATTAGAGTAAAACGTGACATTCTTTATTATAGGCTTGTTCGCAAAAACGACTATGTCGCCATTGTAATGTTATATTTACGCACGTCTTACATATAACTCCAAATACAGCTTAAATTTCATTAAATTATTCACTAAACTTAATATTGTATAGGCCTTTACAAAAAAAAAAAGACATAGGGTCAGCTAACATAGAATTAATTAAACCAATCTTAAACTGTCCAGATGCATTAAGTTCGAACATATTCCACCAAAATGTGGTGCACGTCGTCGATGTGACCTTAGTGAATGTGTCCTTAGCGTAGTCTCATACCAGTCATAGCTTCTTGCCGATTAATGAAAGTGTTATCTAACCAGGCTGATTTTAAGGGATGTGGTTGAAAAATATTCCTTCCAGTGGGAATAGCAGTCATTCCTTTAATCGCGACATAAATCAAAGTGTGTTGGTAATATCTTCATTGGAACACCGTCAATAGATCCTTGGTTACTCTTTCAATTCCAGCTATATTTATGTGTGATAGTATCCACTGCAAAACGATTATTTCGTTTTTCTATTCCACTTCAACTATTTGCTTTAATATAACGTGACAATTAGGTATTACAATATTCGACTTATTAAATAATATGACGTTCATTGATTAAGTTTGATGTGATAATTCAATTATATAAAAATATAGATATAACGTAATCTACAAACATACTTCTTATAGGTAGGTACCTAGATGTATTCAGGTATCACACAAACACCAGCTCAAAAGGCAAACTGAGCCAAGACAAAGCCGTCCGCCATGCCGTCGAGTAGGGCGGAGCTAATCACACATCTTTATTACAGGAAAACATTTTAAATACGTCAAGTATTTAATTAAAAACGACCCTAAATCGTTGTGCTACGTTCGAACGTTGAGTGGCTTTTAGTGGCGGTTGCTACGTTCCGCTATGACAGAGTTTCGACGAAGTGGCCAATCAGCGCGCCGTTGCCATAGCTACGTCTGTTTCCGTTCGGCACTCATAGATGGCTCTGTTTGACGAAGGTGTGCCGATAAACGGGGAGATGAAGTTTGCGTTGAAATTGATTTTCTTTCAACTTGTTATTAATGCTGGCGTGTGTGTAAAGTATTTAAAATATCTGTTACTCTGTAGCTCGTGAGTTCTTTATTCAAACCCAATATGTGCTAAAAAGTGGCTTTTGAGTTAATCCATGTCAAAAGTTTCAATATAAACACAACGAATTACTTTCACTTCTGATTAATTCACGGATCCTTCGGTATGATATTTTTATGAATATAACGGGCTTTTGTGTCAATCTACTGTTGGTAATAATACAAATTATGTTATAAATATAGGTACTGTAGTTATTTTAAATGAAAGCTTTAATATAGTTGATGCTACAGCCATTATAGACAGGTTTCCGTTCATAGTCTCATCACTTATCTAGAGCAAACTTGAACAAAGATTTAGGACTATTTCACGGTACAAATTGATGAAGTGTCGTTATATTTAAGTTTTATTTTATTCGTTACTTATTTTGAATTATTCGCATAGTCGTGTTTTACTATGTATCAAATTATTTTCACACTCGCTGTGTGCCCGCGGCTCCGTCCGCGTTTCATATCTTCTCCACTGCATTATATAGGTTTCAAATAATGTTCGGAGAATAATGTTTTCATGGCGCCGTCCAATGAATCGTATTTAGTTCACTATTTCGTGAGTTCTAATATTTCTACAAGGAACTCTAATTATGTTTACAAATAAAAGTAAGTTATGCGGAGTAGTTTCAGCTATCTGCCTAAATGATTCAGTAAAAATCATTCCATCCCTTTCGAACATTAACCGGAACAAACAGACAGATATACAAAATGTTTAGAAATTGAATTTTTAGTATAGGTACCTATCGGATATACATTCATATGTATTTATGTAATAAGTTGTTAACTTGTTTAGATCGTTACCGTTATAAATATATAAAAACAGAAGTTAACTTACATTGCATTCTTTCACATCTGTGTGGTGTAGTGTACCTACCTACATGGGATGGGTATCATAGGATTTAGAGGAATGTCATATGAATAGTGGTAACGCCACCTAGTGTGGCTTCCTAAAACCCCCACCCCCTTTCCCTGTCGTGCACTTCTGTGTTAACCGCGCACGCGCATACATCGCATACAGATACTATATTTCGCAACCCCGCTATACCTACTCGTGTTCCTAACCGCGCCCGCGCCACTAAATCGGTGGTTATATTAGTTTTCAGCAAATAAAATAAACTATACCGCATATTGTGGTGACGTCGTGTGTGAGGTGTCGGAAGCCCTTGTGTGTTGAGAGCTTTCGGGAGGCTGCGAGCGGATCTACACGTCGAAGGCGCTTGCTGCTGCTGAGGAACAGGTCAGTGCACGACTTCCTTGTTCCCGCATCCACCACGCTTCCCTTGCCACTTTGGCCTACCGCGCCAGCTCTATGCGTCTCCAAATAGTATGTTAATATGTCGATTAACCATAAAAATGAGACAATAGGAAATCAATGGAAAGCTGGCGTAAACGTCAGCTTAGTGCTCAAGGGGTTAATTTGATATTACAAACAGACACTTCAATTTTATTTACTAGTAGGTATACTTAGATGATCGACAAGTACGTTAGTAATTACCTTGCTACGTCTTGTTTCAGGGTTAAACTAAATATCTATTTGTTACATATTTATAGAAAGTACGTAGGTGTACCTATATTGAACTAAATAAAAACAACACGTGTGTCTATAGTACTCGAGGGTGTTTCTTAATTTCCCTGAGTTCCACTGATCACATCCTGATCTGGTGGAAATGGGACCACAAAAACCATTAAATTTGTAAATCGGTCCACAAATGACGGAGAAATCGAGTAACAAACATACAAAAAAAAAAACATACAGGCGAATTAATAACCTCCTCCTTTTTAAAGTCGGGTACAAAAAACGAGTCCGTTTCATTAAATCTACATACATATGTCCCGCATTATGTTTATGAGTGCATAATTAGAATACGTTTATATAAATTATTGTTTTATTAACTTACTACGATACGTTGTCGGTTCTAATCTTATGGTATAATGAACCAAAAGTCGTGATATAACAGTTTGACTGGCTACCTACCTACTCCTAACTTGAAGGTCTCTCTCCAAGCTTTTAGGTATAGTAGTTCCTTAAGAGACAGTTCCTTTAGTCATGTATAAATACATATGTTACTTAATAAACATAACATAACATAAGCTCACGCCTGTTATCCCCGAAGGGTTAGGCAGAGGTGAAATAGCGAACTACACCTCCCACATTTCGCCGAGCTTAGTTCCGTCCCAGGTGTGACAGGGAGCGAGCCTGTCGCCATATCGGGCACAAATTCCAGACAGATGATACTGAGTAGAAAAACCCAATATCACTTGATCCGACTCGGGGATCGAACCCGAGACATCAGAACGACAGTCGTACCGTAATAAAACTGCGCCACTTACTTAATATCAGGGAAGAATATGTTTAAAAAAATTGATTTCTTAAGTATAACGTAAGCAGATATAACGTAAGCAGGTTCAGAGTGTTGAGCATAGACTCTGTAACCGACGTGACGTGACACGGCGCGTGCCCGTGTAACACAGACCGATTAGGTATAGACGTGGGATTATCAAATTAACCAATACAAGTTTCTATAGCAAACAATGAGAGATAAAGTTTTTCGACATATTAACGTTTAGGGACCATTCCAGTAAGCAAAGTGTTGGTAGTTTTTGAGCCTCTCTTCCTCTTGTCAGCTATGATAAGCAAAGCTCAGATATTTAACTATTTCTGCGTAATCGATCTTCAGACTCCAGCCCCTTCCCCTCCCTCCAGACTCCCTTATCAAATATAAGCACCTCCCGCCTCCTAAGGATTATTTATTGTAGATCACTATTTTCTAGTTTTACGTAACTAAACCAACCGCATAATAACAGATAAAGATGTGATTTTTGAACTGAACCGTAAATCAAAGTGGCGACCCTCCGGCCCCAAACCAGTTTCGTTTTCATGAAACGTTTGATTCCATAAATCCGTTTACGTACTTGCGTAGTGTAGAGCGGCGCGGCGCGGCTCAGCGCGGCGCGGAGCCCTCGCGCGGACGGAAAATTGGGAAAACTTAATCTTCTGTAAGCCATACGAACACAAGCATCCATCATAACCAGACTCGACAACGAATAAAGAACTCTAACGCAAACAAAGTACAATGTAATTCACATCGTCGCCAAAATAATATCCTACTTTGTACTGAAAATTAATTGGTCTCTAAGACAGCAAGGTAGAGTCTAAATTAGAGTGAGTTATGTTTTGAATTGAGATTTTCATAAATGCGCTGCGGTGTGCAGGGTGTAGGCGGGTGGTTCCGAGGGTCGTATTTATGTTTTCCCCAGTTTCCCGGGGCAGGGAGCGTGATATTCGCCGGAGAGAACTATCACATATTTAATCATTATTGCTCCACCAATTACCATATTACGAATTAAGACACTTTTACACTTATAACATTAAATATTCATTTTTTGTATGAATTTGACAAAACAATTTTAATGCATGTGACGCTTTAATAAGCCAACTAGATACTCAAAGAATACGTTAAAATATTTGTCTGTAAACAAACCTTATTTTCGTATTAAATAAAAATGTAGGGACAGTTAGGATCAAAATTCGGTGGGAATTTTTCTACACAGGTTCAAGCCGAGGTTCGAACCGCTTTGATGCCCTTGTGCTAGTTACCTTTTGCCCCCAAAGTTACGTTGAAGCTGCAAAGGCCCTCCGGTCAACAGCATTAGCTAGGTTAAATAATAAAAACTACGCTACAAAAGCACTTAGAATTTTTGAAAATATTTGAATAAATATTGATACAAATATATGCAAATGAGGATCATTTTGAAGACGAATTTAATGTTAACAATTTCTACTATAAACTTTAATGAATTTTTAATTCAACGTGTGGTGTAACGTTATGTCAAGGTTAGAGCCACGAAATTTTTATGTAACAAATCAAATGTAGTTAACATTTTGAAAATAGCTCTTTTCAGAGTTCCTCTTACATATAAGAATAGGTACGTTTTGTTCAAATTTAATTTGGTGCAATATTTTATCTGAAACATTTCAAGGAAACGTACGTTTTTGGAGAACGTAATTAATTATTATATTCAAAATCTGTTTCATATATGTATTATATATAGTTATAAAATATATGTAAAGAAAACCATTGTAATCTAGTTTCTATTATTATCTATGTTTTTCTTTATTTTTGTCTATGCCTTGTCATCAGTAAAGGTGACATTTAAATGACACATTTAAAATAGATATAAGAGTGAGTTGTGAAAGAAAATACAACTGAAAATAAAGGGCTTTAAATGTTGTTTCTTTCGTCTTACAGAGAAACCCAATTAAGTCGTTTTATTTTTGCCCAAAGTTACACTAAGAGTAAAACCTTATTATATATATATTAAAACTGGATGAGATAAAACATATATGATTTGAATAAAGACTCATGTAAATAAGTTCATTTGCTTTTTGAGTTATAGGTGTGCTCTATCTCTCTCTCTCTCTCTCTTTACTTGAGACAAACAGTCTGCGAATTCTTTTATCATATTAGAATTAATTAATGCTTTACAAAGCATTCATTTCTAATGTTTGTTTATAAGGCAAAATAAGCTTTAAAAAGATTAATTGCACGGTGAATTATCGAGGGTAAAGATTTCTAAAACTCCTATTCTTATAAATTGCAAAAAAACTTCCTTCCGCGAATTATTTAATTGTTTGCGTAAAATATCGTATTGCCCGAGCCGGGTGTCGAATTCACTACAACATTGATTTGATTTGACGTGACGTGTACTGCACAGTACGTAGGGCGACCAAACCTTTCTTCAACTATAACGTTAATTTATGAAATACGTTTATGTAATTGATTGTCATTCCATTAAAGGGAAACCTATACCTACCTACACCTGGTCTATGCATTTTAACCAAATAAAACAGTTATGTGTTCAAATGGTGTTTTTTGTTAAAACGTTTAGGATTTGTATTTACTCCAAAAACTGATACGTGAAAAGCTTATTTTTTATTTATTTTCAGTTACCATTGATTATTATGCACCGTAGTTAATTTTTCTATAATAATAAATACATAAATCAGCCAGTGTCACGAGAAAGACATTTTTCCAATTTTTAACAATACTAACAAAACGGTGGCCATCTTTCTATGGCACGGAAACATATCAGTATGGCGGATTTTCCCCGTCTGCATGAAGGTCGCGCTACAGCCGGTCACACGAAATCTCATTACTACCCAGATTACTCTCAGTATAATTATATTTAATTCGTAATGGAAATACGGAATCATGGTCTCCCTAAACTTTGTAACAGGACGCCTTTTGCGAATGACTCGCGATGGGCAGAACGTTTTGCGCTAAACACAAGTAAGTGTCGCGTTACAGGAACACCAGGATCGTAATCGTCGTATAATAAAAGATACCAAATGTTACCTCCTGGTTTATGAGGAAGATTCTGTGTTTACAAGAAATCAAACAAACAAATACTCACAAGAAAAACACTTTTTAGATTTTTAGTTAAATTTATTGCACACTGTGGCTATTTATAGGTAATTAGTTGTACTTACTGGTTGTACATTTATGATAAAAATTATGATGAATTGATAATAAATAATATTACTGTACGGCTGTTGATTGTCCTTAAATAATAACTTTTCTCTCATAAAACCGAAAACATTTACAGGTTTTAGTTAGAATCCAAAATCGATACCCCCCTAATAACATCTGCTCTGAGCCCCGTATTACCTTAATCCGCCTCTGGGGGACACTGACACCAATCGATGGCAATTGACGAACTAATACGGGGACAATGCGGTTTCTTGCTTACACCAATATTGAAAGGCCTTTTTTTGTGATGTATTGTGTCGACGAAACGATAGAAAAAAGGTTAACGAGATTGAATTTAACGGCCTATTAGATTTGCACAAATTATCTCGTTTTGGTTTAAGGCAATATAAAGTTTCTGGTTTGGTTGTATTAAAAATAGGTATATTATGTCTTGTTTCGTCCTCGCGGTACAATAAAGCCAGTCCAGAAGTAAGACACTTAAAAGTCTACATTATATAGCTTCGTTCCACTAAAAATTAATATAACTACGACAGGTATGTACTAGACTCACACGTATAACCCCTTATTGTGGTAATCTGCATGTATAAATATGAAATTGTAAATTTAGATAAGACAAGGGTTTAGAGTCACACTTCACATGATCACGTGATTGATGTTCGACAATCGTTTTTAAAATCAATAACCAAAACTTTTTATTCAGTTTAAGACAATTTAAAACTACCACCGGCTCGAAACAACTCGAGCGAAGATACATTGAGATTAAGGCAAGAACTAGTATTTAGAACGCAATATTGACCACTAACCTGGATCCTATCTTCAGGCAGGTCTGTCTTCAGTGAGAGCATCTCTCGCGCGCGTACACGTCCGGGTAGTGCGCGTCCTTGAACGCCTTCTCCAGCTCGTCCAGCTGGTACGACGTGAAGATTGTCCTGCTGCATGGGGGACAAGCAAAACGGGTAGTTTTGAATAAACGTAAACAATAAATGAAATCTGAATAAATATTTTTCAAATAGGATAAATACAATTTGATTGAATATAGAAAATCAGCATAATATTATTAAACTGCACATGTACAACGCTTTAAACACAATCTCACCTGATCTTAAGTGACGATGATGAAAATACTAAGCCTAGAGGTATTGGTTCTCAAGTGATGCTACGGAAACACACATACACACACACACACATTTGGTGACATTTATTATAAAATATCTTACTACCATGATATGGTTCTCTCACAGTGTTTTCCTTCACTGAAAGCTCAGCCTCACTTTAAAGTTGGAATAGTTCGAACCTGCGTCCATTGACGCGGACTGTGACCGCGCAACCAATTGCTTCATATCATAATTATAGTATCAATATTTGAAAACATAAGTAGTTCTGCTAAACATATCTCTGGCCTAGAGTAAAATTCTAAAACTATTAATTAGGCAGATTATTTATTGTCACCATATCTATATTTAATTTAGTTGACTGCTTCCCAAACAGTGATCCGCATGAGCCAAAATATGGTTCGCAAACAGTTTCAAATCTCGCAGAAGGTGTATCGCCGCGCACCCAAGTAACGAGCTCGGTAGGTTAGAAGGACATAGCAGGACGTGGTTTCATTATGAACAATAATATAACTAACCAGGATTACCTAACTTATGAAGAAGTAGCTAGATGAACAATCCAATGTCTCGGGGACCACTGATTTATTTACTTGGATCTAGAAAGTAGAGCTCTAATACAAAACGATGCCTTTAAACTAATCACAAGTTTTCTTCACTTGAATGACAGTACATAGAACTTTAGAAGGAGGATACTAGAAGTAGTATAGAATAGATAGGATATAGCATGTCGCATGTAGATACCTGTGCCTGCGTTTTTTCTTCTTCTTCTTCCCGTTGTAGCCGGTGAGACCGTCTACTGTGAAGTCCTTTGCAGCTTCCAATGATGACACTCCTGCATACAAACACAAAACTATGTTATCTTTAAATAGACGTACCCGCGCCCCCCCACTTCATTATTTCCTCATATACTTATGCCACTTTCGCTGAATTCGGAAAACGTCGTCTTCCCCGTGTATTCTTTTAATATATAAAGTAAAACATTATAACAACACAGCAACGGTTACCATAGCAACCGACACAATAGCAACGGTTACTTAACGTAGACATGGGTGGGAATTAGTTGTATATGAAATAATAGTTGTGCCTGCGACATCGCTCGCGTGGAATTCAGATAATTATATTCCAATAGACAGCCTATAATTTCCTTCTAGGTGCCCGTCCCGGTGTCAAGAAGGTCATCCCGACCAGATCAGGCCACCTCCCAGACAATATTTCCAGTGATTACTTCCATTAGGAAGGTCTAGGCTACTGCCCCTTTCCCCCTTGGTTTGGCAAGAAGGCAGAGTCCAGACCCCATCGAACTATGCACCCAGGCATTCTTGACCTAATAGGCCTGAATGGCGGCCTGCACAGCATACTAGCCACGTGGTGATGAATATGAGGGTGATGGGGATCGGTGGTAGCGAAGATTACCTCGAACTCACAAATTTTACATCTTTATCATATTAGTATGTAGTTGTACGCACTTCATTATTGTTGTTTTTTAATGAATCTAGATAAAAACTATTCATACATTATATAAATACATAAATGTTACAAGAGAGTATAAACTATTACCATGCCAAGTTTCATCGAAATCGGTTCAGTGGTTTGAACAAATGAATGAACAGACAGACAGACAAATTTTTTTTAGCCTCTTATTATTATAGTATTATTTTGTATAGATTATCTGTGTCCGTTTAATTTTTCAAAACAGTATAAATGATTAAAAATTAAGTATAGCGCCATCTATGAATACATATATATTTAAATATATATATAGAAATACATACATATATTTATTTTTTAAATTAATGTAAGTAAATTATATTAATTTAATTTTGCTTTATTTGGTCATTTTAATATTAATTTAGATAAATACTATTTACGCATTATATAAGTGTATATATGTATAAAAATGTATTCTAAATGTTATTACAAAGTATATACTACAATCAAACCAAATTTAATCCAATTTGGTTCAGTAGTTTTTGTGTATTAGCGAACAAATTAATAAACAGATAAACCGACAGACAGACTGACAAAAATTAAAATAAACAACGAAATATATTCTGTTGTCTATTCTGAACCCCTCATGGTATTTTTTCACAAATATATTCAATGTATTTCGTCCCTTTAGTCTTTTATTATTAACATAGATTATAGAAAAATCAGCACCGGATAAGATTTGTGTAAAATCCGTTCATATCGAGCTTCTAAATCATGAAAATATGAACTATGGCAGATTTCAGGTGAATCGAGGGTATACGTATCTGTTGAAGAGAGAGGGGAAGCCTTCTATGCGTGCATGCATACCTAGACACATATTGCATATTATAAAAAAATATAGTCAACCCTAGACAGCGCATAAACATATGCTTACAAAAGTTTCTCATCTTATAAATCAACGATACAAGCACACACATAATAGTTTTTTTTTACACGGTATAGCCTCAGTGCTTTCACCACAATCTCACCTGATGTTAAGTGACGATGTGGTTTAGGATGGTAAACACACCAAGAATAGAGGTACTGGTTCTCAAATGATGCTGCCGAAACATAGTTATTGGTATTTAGGGCCAGGTTTTATAACTTTAGGGGCATTATTTTAAAATGCGCTACCACTATGCTATGGTTTTTCCTCACGATGTTTTTCCTCACCGAAAGCTTAGGCTGATTTTAGAGTTAGATAAGTGGATTGGATCGGATTAGGTACGTGCTATGTTAATAAGATAAATTTGGTAACTTATGTTATTACGTGTCATGGAATTTTCTATGTACTGTTTACACAGTGCAAAGTGTTTAATGTTTTATTTGGAATAGGCGATCGTATGCGTTGTTCCCTCACATGTAATCAATAATAAAAATATTCCCTAAATAAAGGATATCAATAAATTACTCCACATAGAAATAGCTAGTTCTCCATAAATTCTGATGTTAACTGGGGAGTCCAATACTACAATAAATTATTTTATTATTGTATTTACAACTATTTGTTTTAAATTACATACATGATATACCTAGGTAAAACTTAAGATTTACCTTTCAATTATAAAAATGCTAATCATGTGCTTTTAAACTTCATCAAAACGAAAACTATGGGCAGAGAAAGACAAAGATTTACAAATGGTCACCGTCAAGTGGTCACCACCATGTAAGAAACTCAGTCTGTAACGTTACTACACTGTTTGATTTAGAATACAAGGCAATGTAATTGGTTTTCTCCAAGTCTAATTAACCTATGTTATTAGTAAAAAATATGTGATCTTTTAAGTCGACGGGTTTGTGAAATGAGTATAACCCGTCCGCAAATCGTCGAGTTCCCCCAAAATCCACTTAACAAGTCGGAGGGCGACAACTGCGGGGGATTTGTCACATAATTACCGAATGTGATCGCCAAATGAATTAGTAAACACGCATTGGCGGGTTAATAGAATAGATCGAGCGCGACCCGAGAGACCGTGCCGGTGTTGCCATCAACAGTTTCATCAATTCACGGGACCTCTTATTATTTGTAAAAAATATTGTTACGTAATGTATTTTCTTTTTATAATAAATGCAAAATCCACGAAACAAGATTACTTTTTTCTACACAAACTACGAATATAATGTTACTGTAACTATCAATTTACGTTGAAATTTAATTGATTATCTACATAAAATGAATACCCTAATTAAATATTACCGTCTCAGTGTTAAACTTTCTACAATTTTCATTTAAGATTCAATTTTCCATAAACTTTCGCTGAGTAAATATGTAATAACACTGAGAGCCACAGAACCACCGTAGTCGTTTTAATGTAAAATATTTGACAAGGTTCTTTTTAGTAGCGTATAGTTTCAGTTAGTGCTTTGTCCACAATAGCACCTGATAACAACTGATGATGCGGTTTAGAATCATATTATACCTAACCTGAACACTAAACCTACAAGTTTTAGCCTACAGGGTTTAAAATTATATTATCGCGATACATTTATCGTTGCTTGTAAATTGGTTTTCGAACTCGAAGGTGGTAGCTACCCAGGCGAACATTAGGTATTCAAAAATGCCCTACCATCATGCCACAGTTTCCTTGAATATTTTCCTTTACCAAAAGCTCAAGCTCGTTATAGAACCGTAGCAAATTAAAGTTATCTTGGTATAATTCGTTTAATAAATATTATGGTAATTAATAGTAGCACATGAATATTAATTAATGTAAACAGCAAACAGTATGAGAATGAACGGTGTATGTAAGTTATTATTAAGGAATAAAGCTCATGCCAAAATACGAGCTCTAAAATCTTATAATTCGAGACTAATCAGAATTTCTGGCAACCCAACCTAAGGGTGTGTGGACTGCTTCGTCGCAGGGCGGCAGGGGGCAGTGCGGTGCAGTGGGAGGGCGAGGAACAAACCCTCGGGACGCTCGGGTAATTGAATTTGGCGCCAATGAAATACTACAATGAATTATTAAATTTAGAACTGTTACCGAACTCATCAGGTTTTACGGCGTACATTACACGTTTACAGAACGCTAACAGAATGTTTCCCTGTTGTATAAGAGTATTGGACGCTACATGTGTACGTTTCATCGGTTGTATATTTATTCATTGCATGCAGCGTGACGAAACGGTACCGGTGTTTCGGGGGTGACATTTTGTCGGTTAAGTTGTTAGGGGCTATGATAATTATGGGAATTTGTATTAACTGTTTCCTGTATAGCTTTAATAAATAATTACAATCATCGTGAGTGGTGGGTACGTACTAGGTGTCTGACCGTGACAGTGTTCTGACAGAAAGAAAACATGACTTAACAGCTATTTCTAGAGTTTTTATTAATATTAAAAATATGATAAATGATTATTCAGAGAATGAAAACTGAAAGTTACGCGTCTACATCCGTCGCATTGTGTCATGCCTCTTATGCTTTTTTTAAAGCTTACTTTAAGGGTTGTGAATACTCATTGTAAAATGAGTATCCTATTATAAATATATAATTTAAAGGTTACCAATCAAGATGGTCATTAAACGAGAATCAACGGTACTCTCGTCCTGATAGGAATTCAGTCTCAATGTACTTGTTTAATGAACAATATTTACAGGAAAAATCTCAATTGCACGATGCAGGTGCTGGTAATCACCTTACGTATCGCAGGGAGAGTGCGTGACCAATCGCGACTGGTCCGGCAATCGATTGGTCGCGGGCTCAGCCCCCGGGGCATGCGGCCACGTGCTGCCACCTGGATACACTCACTTTACCGAAGTAAATATTAAGATTTAACCTACTTATATTCATAATTCCCATTGTTACCTATTTATGAATTAATTCTTCTTGGAGTGGAGCAGTTTGATTTCACACATGAAGAATCACATCAATTAGATACGAGCCTTAATTTACACAAATGACACTTCTTCTGTTTGATGAAACAATAGGCAAGGACCTCATGTATATTTCTATCATAATAATTAATACAGATTCGAATTCAGATATTATACCTAATGACTCGATATCTGATGATGTTGCCAGCAAACTCCCTCGATTTAAATTTTATATTTATTAATGCGGATTTCTATTAGTATTGGATGTTAGAATTTTTTTGCTCTTCAAATTGAATTTAATCTCTACTTACTAGTATAATACGTTTTAAATGCGAAAGTAACGTGTGTCTGTCTGTTATGCTTTCATACCTAAACCACTGATCTGATTTGGATGAAATTTCGTACAGAGATAGACTGGAGCTTGGGAAAGGAAGGACATAAACTACTTTCTATCGTGAAAATAGGCTTCAAGGGATTGAAATAGGAGAAGAAATTTTGTATGAAAGTGCATTATTATCGAAAATAAAACCGTGCAATTATGTATTTAGGCGCTTGGTAAGAAATAAATAAATATTTGTTATATGCGTGTATTTATTGGATACATGTAACTTATTAGTAAAAAAGTGGTTTTAATATATAGGTCACGCGAGCGCGGGACTCGCACACAATGAGAGATGCGCCGGAGCGGTGCGCCATAGTGGGGGGTCATATCGCTAGGTGTGGGTAGCTGGGTCCCCGAGTCCTGAACGGGTAGACGTCTGTATCGGACGTATAATAAAATAAAATGTTTCGGCTGCATTTTTGGTTTCGTTGGGTCGTTTTTACTTTATTTCATTCGATAAAATTAGTTTATTTTTGAATTTAATTAGATGTTTACGTCATTAGTATTTGTTTTCATTTGGATTGTTAGGTAGGTATCTAATAACGGGTTATTAGACCTTTATAACTTTATAACCTTTTATTTGTCTATTTTTACTAAATACATATGAATCTGCATATGTATATAGGTACAGTAACTACCTATACCAAAAACACAATTTTTATAATATTTGTCTGTCTGTCTGTTCCGGATAATCTCCGATAAAGCTGGGCCGAATTTGACGGAACCTTTTTGGTAGATGACTGTTACTCCGCTACTTTTATTTTTTGAAATAATTAGGGTTCCGCGTAAAAGAAATAATACTCATGAAATTGTGAATACATTCACATACTGGCAGGTGTTTGATTTTGGGAAAAGTATCTTTGCTTTCTATTAGTACCAAAAATAATTTTTAGGACAATTATAAGGGTTCTGCATAAAAAAACACATGAAATTATAAAAAAACGAGTAACTGCTCAGTTTTTTTTGGCAAGTGCTTGAATTTATGAGAAATATTTTTGCTTTCAATAATTTTAAAACCAATTTAGAAAAATAGGGTTCCGTATAAACAAAATTAAACTCAAGTAATTGTGAACAAAATACGTTTCATTGGGCAACGTCATCAAAGCATCATTTTACAATGATTATTTAAAACTATATTACGCAGTGAAGAATATATGAAACGCGAGCGGAGCCGCGGGCACAGAGTTAGTGTATACAATAATAGTTAGAAAAGGGATGGGGATTGGATTATCACTAATATAAACACTCAAGATACAAGTATCCTTGGAATGATTTGTAAACGAGTGGGAGATAGTCTAAGATGAGTACCTAATTAAAAGCAGACGCTACGCCGTAAAAAAAAACATTAACATCTTATCGTAATACAAATGTGTGTGAGAGTGACGTCAGGCAGCCGGTCGGTCGTACAGCACGAAGCAATATAGAAACATGTTAAATTTAAAGAACCCCATAGTGAATAATACCATTAGTTGTAAGGAAACAATATTTTATTCGGCAGAGAAATTCTGAGATATAAACGTGCCTATTAATTTGGTTATAGAATTGTCCACAAACGAGTGTTAGTATAGAACTTGTATGATGCTTGTTCGGTAAAGCGTGATCTTAGTACCTGTGGTGTGACGTCCTTACTTATTCTTGATAAGGTTTTAGTTTTGTTTTCAGTATTCAGCCTCATTTGTAGTCATCAGACATTTATTTAAAGACAATAAAATATAATAACTCGACATCCCTACTATTCAAGAATCCTTATCGTTTAGAGTTCTATAGACTAAAACGTCTATAGGTATAGTAAATAGAGTGCAAAGTGATCAATGAATACCTATTGGGTATAGTTATATATATATAGGTTATCAGTTTCATTGTTAGCTATGGTGTTTAATTTCGTTGTATGTATATAGATATAAGTATATATAACATTGTAATATAAAAAACATTACTCCCGATTTTGTTTCGTAAAGTGGCAGTGTTCTTACCTCGAGTAGCTTTCCTTCCTCGAGATTCGTATTTCCCTTCCGCTTTCCCCTGACCCTCCCCCCGGCCCCCTCGCCCACCCTCATCCGTATTCGTACACCCGGGGGAGGGTCGAGGCATTTAGAATAAACTCCGCGGCGGTCAGTACACGATTTTACACTCTAATTACGTGACATAAAGTATGAAGTTACAGACCGCTGTGTATCGTGTTGACGCATAAATTATAAGACGGATCGAGTATAAATACGTTACACGTAAATGAGATTGTATTTTATTATAATACTGTTTAATTATTTTACGAATAATTTCATTTATAATATTATTTACAACATTAATCTAGGTAGTGTCTGTCATTAGATTTGAATGTCGATATTCAGTCGATAATTAGTGTCAACGTAGACGTTGAGCGCGTCAACTGAATTGAAATCACTACTGTATACGAAGCTGTCAACAAAGCCGACACTAACAGCCAAACTGGTGAAAATAAACACGAAATCAAATAACGAGACATCGCATTGAACCCGCAAATGAAATATATCGAGCGGCGCGTGTTGGCTCGGCACGGCGCGGCGCGGCGGTCGCGTTTGTACGTTATTTCATATATATTATTGAGCCAATTCGCGTTCGACTCCTCTCGATCTCAAATTGGCAATCGTCGCGAGCCAATTTCCATGAGATCAGCTCGCGATTAGATTTACCTGCGCCGGCGGAACAACGCGCCGGGTTCAAATCTCGACGGGCCGGTATTCTCACACCGTTATACGTCGAGATGTCGTATACACTTGTGATACTCCAAGACGAGTTGTAAAATAAATTAATGAGTACAATTTCATACAAGTATAATGTATTTATAAGCAAATATTACTGAATTATGTCCATCAATTACATTATCGGTAAAGTAATAATTAAAGAGCCAGGCTCGTAATTAGGTTAAGCAAACTACCATTTTCTAAATGAAACGAAAGACCGACGTAGATAGGTATACGAGAGCCAATCCTGGTTGAAACTTTCTTTCGAGTTATCAGATTGTAAGACGATTATATTCGGAATGCTGGTGGCATTGGAGGCAGACAGGTGGAGCGTGCGTGAACACTGATGAGACGCGCAATTAAATGAGGAGACGGGAAGGAATTGCCAATTTAACGGCAAACAAGGCAATCCCTGAACGTTCCCTCAGAATATTTGATTTGTGCGTGAAGGGAGTTCGGCTACGTGCTACTGGCTACCGGCTGGAGACACCTATTACCTACCTATAATATCATTATTCACATTTCCTTTTCTTATCATTATAAGTACTACTAAATAAAATTGAAGTGTCTGTTTGTAATGACAAAACTATTTTTTTTTTACTAAATAGATATTAATGTATATACGATACCTATGTATATCAAAAATACAATTTTTAATAATGTTTGTTTGTCTGTCTGTCAGTTTGTTTGTAATGGATAATCTCCAGAACGGCTGGACCGATTTGACGGGCCTTTTTTTGGTAGATAGCTGAAGTTACTCCAGGTAATTTAGGATACTTTTCATTTTGGAAAACAATTAGGGTTCCGCATAAAAAATCAAAACACATTGAAGAATATATGAAACGCGGACACACAGCTATATATTTAATATCATTAAATTCAGTGGTGCTCTCCTGATTATCTTTTTGTCCGGTAAAAAATCTACTTTATTTTTGAATAGGTACCTATGTAAATAAGTTCTCCGGTTACGAGTTACTAGGTACCTATATATATATTATAATAACTTAGTGGGATAAATGTACAGTGAAGTTAATAGTAAACGGGGGTGTGTAACATTGTCGAGTGCTCGCTCGCTCGCTGCCAACAGGTAACTAAAGGAAATCGTTGAAGATCTATACAATATTGAATTTCGATGGAATTTTTACTATTACATAAGAGCATAAATAATAGTTTTGGCATTTCAGTAGTAAGCTACTATGTATATATAGGTAGGTATGTATATATGTTTTTAGTTATAATTGCTAACTAACTATTACGAGTAAAATTTCCACCTTGTATCAACCAAACAATAATAAACTCCATTTGATTATGACTTTTTAAATTATATGTATGTATATTTAATAAATAAAAAAAAATATAATAAAAATTATTACCTGAATAAAATTGTCGAACCGCTACACAGTTACATGAAACAATAAAAACATATATATAATTAAAGAAATCATAAATGTAATATTAAAAAATAATAATCAAAATTACGTTGTCATGATAATAATTTCCAAAAGCATCGACTGGTATTGTATTATTAAAATATTCACATGCAGTTATTAAATTAAAAAATAATATTAAAAATATTATTAAACTTACAAACTCTTTAAGCCACAATTTCCAGGGACGGAATAAATACATCTTTACATGTTATTTTGGATTATCTTTAAATGCATTTTTATGTTATTGTCATACATTACACCTCTACGGTAATTAGATTTTTTATACGTTCTATTTTGAACTAATCTACCTCTAGTCGTCGTCGTAGAATTATCTCGTTTAAGAAACCTAAAAATGACTATAAAACAGTGATTACACCTGTTTCCTATTGTTATTATTTAATTGTGTTTGTATGTTTCTTAATAAATACCTACTTTATATCACTAAGTGTGATATTCTTCAAATTACAACGTAAATTATACACCATAGAATGTTATTTTCATTGAAAGTACCGTTAAGAACGTCCTCACTCAAGCATAAGATGATATTAAGCACGAAGGAACAGAATCTAATGATATAAAGCAATATAATCGAGCTAGAAATTGTCACGAAACAAAAGCCCAATTACGTACATGTCAAAGCTTCATATTCAACTGTGGGACGTAAAAGAGAACTTGAGATAATAAACGTCTTCGCTTAGAACATTCAATAGTTTAATAATAGATCAATTAACATTAAAAACCAGTGAGAAGAGGTCGCGGTATCGCGTTACGGCGGTTTGTTCCCAACAGCGCAGGTGTTAATAAAAATGGACCAAGACGACACTACCGACCTGCTGAGACAAAGAGTGCCTCATTGTGGACGACTGTAGAGACCACGGCGGAGACCACAGCCCTTTGTGCACAGATATTATGATCTTGGATGATTTTTTTTTTTTAATTTTTTAACTCGTTTCTTTTCCCGCGAAGTATTTTGGTCAATGGTTAAAAACGCGATTGCAAACGGAATAGATAAAGTAAACGATTTAAATATTATGTTAATATATTTAAAGATTTGTTAATATGAAAATAAATCAACAAGTTATGAAATTTGAATTTTAAGTCTGATGAACTGAACATTTTTTTCCTTAAAGATTCTGAATTATATGTAAAGTAAATACTGTATTGTGAATTTATTATAATATTTTAACACGTAGGTATGTACGAATGCATTAAACCCCACTGAAATATAATTATAAAATCCAACATGGCGTTTATAACACAAAAAGGTGTTAATTCAAATGACTTGCCCCTTTTATGATAGTTAAATGGCATAAAATATAAAATATAAAACAACAAAATTATATTATTTTATAAAGAGTGAAAATAAATAATAATATCAGTAAAATTTTATTATGATTAACCACGAACAAATGTAATTAATAAGTGTATTGTTGTAGAATACAGTACGAGGGACAGCCGGCAGGGGGTCACAGGTGACATAACTTGTATTTAATTTAAAAATAAAACAATGTCGTAATAAAACATAATTACAACAATACATAGCAAATGGAATTTTGATTAAGAATTAATTGTTAGTTGTTTTTGAGATGTGACAAATAGAGGTAAGAAATAACAAGTGACATTGTGGCCATGTTTGTTTACATGTTGCTTTGTGCAAACACAACTGCCTGAATGGATTAATTAATATAACCAATAACTTATGTCTTAAACAATATAACTCGTTAGATCATTTACAGGGTTGCTACCTAAACTGAATTATGGAAAATATTGATTAAATTATTCAAATGTAGTGAATTAAAAAAAAACTATTTCTCTCTTTTGATTTAATTTATTTATTATTTTAGGCATAATATTTCTATTTTAACTCTTTTAACATGACGCGCGATGAAATACAACAATGTTGTTCAAACGACAAGTTTTAATCTCAAAAGGTTATTACAGGGTGGATCATTACGTGAACGATAGTGATCCACATCTCTGTGCGCACCCGCTAACATTATTAAGACTACGATTTGTATAGTTTTTTTTTATGACAAAAAAAATTATATATATTCTATTTATGAAAAAAAAAGAACCAGGTCGAGTTTCTCGCCTGCGCTCTTCTCGACTGGGTTGTTTTCCGAACCGGTGGTAGTGTTTTAGACGTTCATAAGCGCCTTCTTAGGGCCTAAATTGAATAAATAAATTTTGATTTTGATTTTGACACGTCTACTGATTCTCTCGTTAGTTTAGACTTTGCTTCTAATATTAAAGATAAAAAAACGGAATTTATAAAACACTGATAGAGCCTATGTATTTAACGTGAAGTGAAGTTGTGTGTAACAACTAGACTTCGTCTAAAAAAATAGATTATGTTACTCACTAATGAAGTTTTTTTTTTTTTTTGAAATCGGTCAAGTAGTTTTTGAGTTTATCAATACGAAACGAAAAATAAATTTTACCTCTATATATCATAATATAGAAAACTAGTTTAAAATTGTACCCTCCGATTGTTAGTGTGTATACGTGTGTTGTTAGCTCGAACGCAACCCGCACACCCTCTATATAATTACACCCATTGTTTTACTCATTACGATAATTGAAATTATGTTTGCACTTTCGTTTCATTGTGAAATGTTTTGTTCGAAAATAATTGGCAGATTACGAAAGCGATATGTGAGGTGACGCGACCGCGTCACGCGCCACTCTTGATATCGGCTACCATATACATAGTGTCCCATTTCCCCTGTCTGTTGCTTATTCTGTGGACTCTAATCTGAGCTAGTGTAAGAAAATATTTGAACCATTTCAGCCGCGTGTCTTTACTCCGTCGTAACTGTGTGTTATTTGGCATGTTAGTCAATTAGAATAGAGTTATAAACAATTATAAATGACTTTGAAATCGACACGTCTTGAGAAGATATTATCTCTTGTTATAAGTAAATAAATAAAAAACTATTTCCCCTACACAAATTGTGAGAGGTATCGAAGCAGCGCGAACGTATATTTTTACCTCATTACTGTACTCCCCACTCGGAGGGCTTCACAACAATATCGTTTTCAAAAAAAATTGCGGAAAGTGCCGTCCCTCGCCCCCCTACCCTCCCCTCAGCGTAAGTCTCCAGCCACCCGCGGCAAGTAACGAGCCCCAAGGGCTTTGCGCCCCCAAAAAATGATTTTTCCAATGCGATTCCCTTGAAACCGTGTCGTCGACTTAACGCATTATGTTATTTATCTTGTTAAAGATATTTAAGATTATGCGATATAATTTCTTCACAAGAATTACTTATGGTATATACGAGTAACAGATCCATCATGATATGCAACAATTTGTATAGTCTATGACAACAACCAGAACATGTGGACCAGCAGTGGACCAACTAACCGTTGTAGTTTACGATTAGTTTTCTGGTCGCTGCGTTAATTAGATCAGGTTAACTTTGTCATATCATAACTGAGTGTTTCATTATTTATTTATATAGTCTATGACCCTAGTAGCGATGAAATATTTAAAGTCTGTTATCATGCCAGTTGGTAAAACCTTATCGCAAATGGATTTGGGTACATTGGCTAATTTTGTAACGTGACAAGTGAGTCACTATTTCGTATTAATCACGCTACGAATCTAACTAATCCATCCAGCCATCTATTCATCGGAAACACGTCTACTGCTAGGCATAGTTCTCCCCCAAACATCTCCACGGTGACCGGACTTGCGGCACCCGCATCCAGCGGACTACCGCGACCTTCACCAGGTCGTCGGTTCACCTTATGAGGGGCCTACCCACGTTGGGTCTACGGGTACGCGGCAGCCATTCGAGACCCCATTGCGCCATCGTGCATCGGTTTTACGAGCAAATTGCCCAGCTCATTGCCACTTCAGTTTGGCAATTCTTCGGGCTAAAAATTTAACTAATATAATAGTTTAATTTCATGAATAATATTATCTAAAGAGCACCATCGGCACCTGGCAAATTGTTGAAACACATAACTGTACAGTAATTGTCGCGTCGCGCCTGGGAAGAGGCAGATTACAATTACAAGCTCATTTTATAGACATATGTTTTTAAATTTGATTTCGAAGTTTTTGCTGCGGTTGTAACGTACAAACCTCACGTTACTTTAAATCATAACATTAATAAGTTATATAAATGATGCATTGTAATAGATATATAAATTGTATTAAGGTTATACAAAAAGATTACAGCAATTAACTTAGTTCCAGAAGACTTTACAACAGCCATAAAAATAATTGTAGTGAAAGTGCATTTTTGAAGCTATGATGTCTCTATTGGTAGTGCGGTCGGATTCCACATCAATGGACGTAGATTCGAAACCACCTATAAAACTCTATAATGAGCCAGAGCTTTCGGTGAAGGAAAAATCGTGAGAAAATAATAGCATAGTGGGATTTTGTAATACCTAATGCACGCTTAATTAGCTACGACCCTCAAGTTTTTAAAACCAGTCGACAAGCACTGACAGGTGTGTTCTGGAGAGCAAGTTCCTGTGGGCTAACTGTATGTTACCATGCCGGATCACATCGTCACTTAATATCAAAAAAAAGGACACAAAGTACAGTACAGAAGTATTAAAAAGGCATTTAACACATTAGCGATTCCCTTTGAAAACATTTGTAAGAGGGCTTCTTACATAACATTGTTAAAATGAACGAGTGTACCTAACAATTATTTTCCAATGGACGGTCTTGCTCGACAAGCTCAGGTGCGACAGAGAGGAATAATTTCAAAGTTTAAGAAAAATCCGCGCATTTATTAAATGTTCGTGCTCGAATGGCGGCGCTTTCAATTACACTGCAGCCCATATTACTTCGGCCGGAGTTCGCAAACACAGTGATGCCGAACTAAAGACGATAATCGAATACCCGGCTATTTTGCTTTTATACAATAAGACATGATTTTCTGTCTATATAAAACGCTATGACTCAATTTCTAGCGTCATCTATTTTACTCTTTTCAATTACCACTTACGAGTAATAACAAAAGCTTCGACGCGATAATGTTTTCACTGGTGTTGCGGACGGTTCATTAATTATAAATTATCGATATAATCCAGTTATTTTATCTTACATTTAATGTGAATCACTGGAAGGTAAAACAAACTGCAAAACCATTTTGTGTTGGCATTTTATACCTTCGTTTACGTGTTCTACAGATTTATTTATTTACCGTTGATTATATTCTCTTTAAACAAAACATTTTATTGAACATGCTGCTAATTCATTGTGCCTTTATGTATGATAATTATGTGTGTTTTGTAAACGTAATAAGTTTTATATGTAAACACTAGAGGGACCTTCGCGAGAGCGAGAGCGTGTGTGCGAGAGTGAGGGCATGTAGCGCAGCTCGCTGGCGGAGCGGTGCGGGGTGCGGGGTGCGGGGTGACCACTGCTCAATAAATGCCACTAATATATGTACATTATAACACACACATCAAGTAGAAGATTATTTTCATTCAATCTTTTAATTATATCACTTATACACTTGTAACTAGACTGTGAAGAAAAAAAAATCTGTACCTATACATTAAAATAAATTTCAGAAAAATTTACATGATTTTCGAAAATAAGTAAAAAGGAGGATGCATACTTCTGTAAAACAAATATAAACATGTGTATTGTGGATAGTTTAATATCGAAATTGAACACAATATGTAAGTATATTTTATTGGAATCGCCGTTCTACAAACAGGAAAATACACGCGTACGTACGGAAAACTCTCACATTTATAAAGTATCCGATAATTTTATTTTAACTATATATTTAACTCCAATAGACACCCTACATTTGTGTATATTTAGGAATAAATAAAACTATTAATATTTATTTAATCACACGCCTACCGTAAACAAGTATAAATACATACTTACACTATCTATACGGGTACTAATTTGTAAAGAAGCAATATTTTACGATTAGTATCCTCTTCTAATCGCGTGCCACTGATCTTATAAAGATGAAAAAAATCCAATACCTGGTATAACAAACGAGACCTTAACGTTATGAAAATTGAGTTTCAAATGAGATGTAATTAATTTGGCAGATTCTCCAAAATATCAAAGTGAAGTGAGCGCCCATTAGCAATTATAATAGCTGTCGTCTTCGTCGGGCCTTCCGTCGGGTTGCCAGCTCAGATTACATATTTCTGGGATTGGAAAATTGGACGATTCCTTAATTTGAAAAGGAATAATTCATTATTTTATCATTTTCAATAATACTGTCTGTTTTATAAATAATAAGTTGAAAAATTAAATAGGTTATGTAATGTGACAAAAAAAAATTAGAAATATGTCTATAAGATCTTACATTGGAGTTTTGGTGGGATTTTAGTTTATTATTTAGCTGATTTAAATGTATACATTTGCGTAAATTGACCTTACATTTCGTAATACCTACCTACTGGTGACATTTTAGTTAGGCTATGCAATTTAGTTATTGCTCACAATTTAAGTGAATTATAATTATTAACAATAAACAATAATTTTTGTGTTACCTCGAAAATGATACCAATATTTTAGTGAGAGGTATTAGAAACTATAATAATCTAAATGACATCGGCAAAATTGTATATACCTCACATGTCGCCATTAATAATTCTTTAAACACCGTAATAATTTCAGTTAAAAATTACCATGACCTTACAAATTGTACAAAAACTATACTCTTTATATCACTATGAATTGCTTTACGAACAGGGACTGTGAACGATAAACCACGATATCTAAAAATGTATTTAAAAAATTGGTAAATATTTGAAACAGCTGGCAACGTTCTGTAGTAGGTAAGTGCCTGCTCATTAAGTCCTGTATTCGTCTCGAAGACGTGCCGGAGGTTCTGTGCAGCTCTGTCAGTTAATTACTCGAGCCGAGCGCTCAGCACTGAGCAGCACACTCCATTATCGATCGTCGCACACGAGAGGTTATCGAAACTATAATAGACTTGTTTTTAATAGAGACTTTTGTGCTAAAAAAACTGCTTGTGTTTAGGCTAAAATGGTTCGAATACGCAATGCGAAGCGAGAACCCGCTGACGGCTTCAATTACAAATATCTAGAAAGACATGAAGCAGTTTATATAAAGTTTTAAATTACGCCTCAACTCCAACCAACTCCGTATACTGTAGAATGGTGAGAGGAAATACAAATTTCAGGAATTAGAATTTAATACACAATACAACCAGCGAATACATTTAGATGTAAATGACGCATGTTAGCAAAAAGGTGAGAGCATATCTGATGTTACGTGTTCAAAATACATTCTATTGATAACTGAAGATATCCCTATTATTTTAGAAATAGTACAATGTTCCTCATAGGTAACCAAGACATAAAAATGACCGACCCTTTTTTCCCACCCCTACGTAAAGCTAGTCTTGGACTTAGCTCCCCTGTAGTGAGAATATGTAGAACATATAATGAGCTCAATATAACTCAAGATAATTTGGATATATTTGCGCAAAATTTCACAATTCATATAATCCAGTATAAAAATAATTACATACAAATTAATAAAGTTATTATTGTAATTAATTGTAAATTAGTTATAAGATGTCTGTCAAAGCTGTAAGCGCCTGTAATGGGTATGCATATCATAGTTAGATGCACATCATTAAGTGGCTAATATATAATATCTGTACTGTTGGAGCTGCATTTTATAATAAATAAATAAACTATCTAAAAATAACATTAACTTACTGATTTCCGTTAATAAGTAGGGCATTAGTTAGACCGGCTTGTATACTAGTATTAAAGATAATGAGATTACTGCATTTGAAAATAATTTACAAGTATCAAAGAACGTTGCGCATTCAAGTATATTTTCAATGAAAGGTTAATCATTCTGAAACAATATTTTTCCATCCATCCATCCATTCAACCGAAAGACATCCACTGCTGGACATAAGTCTACCTCAAAGATCTCCATGACGACCGGTCTTGCACCACCTGCATCCAGCGGATTCCCCCGGCTTTCACCAGGTCGGCGGCTCACCTTGTGAGAGGCCTACCCACGCTACGTCTTCCGATTTCGAGAACCGCTTCCGCCATTCGAGAACCCGTTGGCCCCATTGGGCATCGGTTCTGCGACCAATGTGCCTAGCCCACTGCCACTTAAGTTTAGCAATTCTTCAGGCAATGTCGGTTACTCTGGTTCTTCTGCGGACCTCCTCATTCCTGATTCGATCAGGCAGTGAAACTCCAAGAATAGCCTTCTCCATTGCCCTTTGCGCAACGGTGAGCTTTTTTATGAGGCCCATTGTGAGCGACCACGTTTTAGTCCCGTATGTCATTACTGGGAAGTTTCATTGGTCGAAGACTTTCGTCTTGAGTCACTGCTGTATTTTGGACGAGAAGATTCTGGGTAGCGTCCTAAACGCGACCTAGCCGAGTTAGATGAAACGACTTACCTATTTCTCGAAGTTGGATCTACCTAACTGGACGGTTTATCCCAGGTATACATAACTGTCAACAACTTTGGGCGTTACCGATTTTTATAGGAGTTGGCACAACATGGACATTAGACATAACTTTCCTCTTGTCCATATTCATTTTAAGGCCAACTCGTTCGGAGGCTCTACTGAGGTCACCGAGCATCGTACTTAGGTCTTCTGCGGTCTCAGCCATGACTACTGTATTATCAGCAAAACGGAGATGTGTTTAAACAATATTGTATGGTTTATTTCATTTCAAAAGTTTTTAGGGCTTTGAAATTGTACTCATATTTATAAATTGAAACGATTAAACGTAACCTACCTCAAACATGTATTTAAACGATTTTAAAAAGGGCTCTAGTTTCCATCGGAATCAGCATTAGAACGCCAATCTCAAGAACTAAGTTCAGACGGCTCAGGTGGCAGTACCTACATGTTGCTAAACACACGGTTCAAACAGAAAATACGTGCGGCGGTTGTGTGCGACATATTCGAAATATCTACACGTTACTAGCAATCAGTTCAATCTGGACGGCTTATTTTGTACAAAACCTGAATCAATGATCAATCAAACGAATATAAATTGTCAAGAGAACGCGAACGAACAGTGCATGTGTATAGTAACATAAGTCGGAGACAATTAGCGAGTCGGTTCGCGTGTTGACGCAACACTCACTGCCCAAACTAAATTAACAACAAGGATTTGTTACATGCGCGTCCACAAACAAGGGGTCACACATATTCACTTACGTACATCTCCACTATCTCACATCAAATTACAACTTCACTATGAACACTCAACGTCAATTTCTTTATTGTATTTTGCTATCCCTTTTCCTATAAACTGACCACAAAACATAAACAGTTTGGGTCGAGTCTACTCAATTAAATCTCTAAAAGAAAAATATTTTAATTTTATTTCAATTTCGAAACAATCATTGTACGACGCGTTGCTAAACAATTGAGTCTCTCTATATCAAATTCTTTCGCTTGAAGTCATTCCTAACATTTCCACATAAATGTGCTGTAAGTAAGTGTTTTTATGTGCAAACTTCTATATTTACCCGTCGTGTCCAAATACATGGAAAATGTAACGCGATTGCTGGAAAACAACGAACCGAGCCATTCGTGAATGATAGACGTCACGACTAGTTTTGTACGCCATTACACAGAGATATCTGTAAGACTGTATATATTACACACACAATTAGTATTCGAATTTTGATTGTGCATAACTTAAAAAATGCTAAACTAATTTAAATTTAATTTTCAGAGGTAGAAAGTAGAAACCTCAATCTCAAAGAGATTAAGTATTAATACTAAAATTGCAAAGAAAATGTATCATCAAATAACTTAGGTATTTCTAATCTACAATATAAATAGATAGTTCCTACAGAAGAACGATGAGATTCACTTAAACCAATGTGCGTACACCAGATAGTACCAGATAGTAATAAATATGATAAGCTAACAATTTTGTATTGCAAAAGTTAGTACGGACGCCTGCCGGTGCGGACAACCTTGCCGTGTTTAAAAAATAAACAATCTTCTGTTTTGGTTACAACTTTATACCACTAAACTATTAAGGTAAGTATATGCGCTTGGAAAATTAGACCAGGCCGAGTTCTTTAGTTGTATTGGTAGAACTTAGGAAACAAGATGTTATAACAGTAAGAATAAATCGAATGTTCTAGCGGACATGTTGGAACTAAGTGTTCTGAAGTTTAAAAGTGTTACATATTTTTATTTAAAAAATTCGAATTTAGTTTGGGTTTCATTAAGGTACAAATAATGTATTCATATATTTCGGAAGAGCGTTTACTTGTAGGAAAATAATACAAATACCTAGTAAAATAGTAAAAAAAATCAATCCTTAATAATAAAAAAACTATACTTTAACTATAATGTGAGTTGTGAGGTGGGACTGAGTTGCGGCCACCATGCACATCATAGCAAACAATTTCTGAATATCGTTTTCCGGGGTCAGCCAGTAACCATAATATATAGTTGTAACCCTGTCATAGTGACACATGAAGTCAGGTCGCTTGTTGGGATCAAACAATACTTATCCAGAGCTCCGCCTCCGCTTGATGATATTGGTCATCTATCGGCGGTAATTTATTTATTTTCATATAAAGGTATCAGGATATCAATATCTTTTAATTTTATTTTGAATTTATAAAAGAAGTAGAAGTAATCGCGATACACAAGTATTTACCAGTTAGTGTAACGCCATTGTTATTGTAACATTTTTTTTAGATCCTACAGTCCGGGGATTTGCGGGATCAAACGGTAGGAAAGCATACACGTCGCAGTAGTAATGAGTTAGCGGCGGAGCGGCGTCGCAACATTCTCGATTACCCGAAACATTGGTAAGGAAACATATTTTTTGTTACTCCTGTCAACTAAGACGAGGAGCGACTGTTGACTCGACGCCGTTCGACATGGTTATATTTCCGGGCGCGGCCGCCACACTGCCGACGTCACAAGGCATATATTCCTCTACCGCGAGTAACGGAGACCAGTATGTCGGTTAGGTGTCGGGTGTCACAGTCACCGCACTGTTTTGTTTAACTAAGTGCCGACAACTTTATAACAACAAGCAGTGTATGAATGTGTTACTCGCGCGAGTTGCGACACATTCTTTGTAATTATGTTGGTGTTGAGTTACCTCTTCGTTTACTAGAGATATCGTTCGTTCCGTTAAACCGCAACGAATGTTCTCTGTCAAGTTCGATTGCATCTTCACGCGTTCACCAAACAAACTAGTTGATCGATGAACACGTCTCTTACTCTACACCTTTTGTTACTTAGTGTATATTACAGCAATATCTTAATACGTTTTACGTACGTAGCTATAATAGTTAAATCTAGTCATTATTTATTTAAAATCCTGGATCAATCATATTGTTGGTGTAGTAGATTTTCTTCAAAAAATTTTCTAAAAGATTTTGATGTTTCTGATGAATTCTGAAAAGTAAATATTGTATACAAATATGAATAGCTAATAAATGTATGTACTTTATATCCAAGACAAAACCACTAAAGTTCAAGTAGGTACCTAAAAGTCGATATACTTACGGATAATTCTATAAAACTTTAATCATATGCATTATTACGATATTATTTATATATATACATACAACATCATCCCCTAACGACTCTAAAAAGCTACTTCAGTCACACTCGCCTTGTAAATTTATTCCGTCAATCTTTTTTCATTCATTCTCTCTACACGTCCAGACCAATCAAAGCAAATGTTCTGCACAAAAATAGCCGTTTCTATGTTGTTATTAAATCATAACATATTATGTATTTACTTTATAAAAAATTCCGTTCGTATTTATATAAAAAAAACGCTTGATTAAATAGATATAATACCTAAGTACAAGTGAATATGTTTGTATTATATAGGCGACTAGGAAGATCTGCCAACGAGGGTTTCGAGGCAACTTCACATTGTTTCATATAACCTATAAGGTTCCCGGCCCATTAACTTATCGACTACAACAATACATATACAAAACAATGGATACCCTAATTTTCATATTAAAAATGGCGTCCGTCTAAACAATGAAAGCCGAAACGGCCATCGCGCTTAACATTGTTTTAAAAACAATAAAAATCCGCCATGATGAAAACGTCAAATCGCGAATTCCACCCCGCGGCGTTCCAAATATGAAATTCCCGCGTAAAAATGGCGGCGAAGGCAATTTTTACAAATGGCTGCCGGCCGGGGAGCCAGTCAGGTGGTTTGTTTTCTGTGCGCTTTTCATACCGCGAGAACGCGCCGCAACTCGCGGCCTCGAAACAACGCACCTTAGGGCCCGTTTACATATTACCTATACTTTATTCCTGCGATAAACATTACTCTATACAGAACTTGTATACTTTCATGATAATTTTATTTCTTACATTTCTTGTGTTGTGTATAAATCAACAAAAACTTCACGTTTAAATCTATTTGTTGCAACATCAATAAACAAGTGCAAAATCAATGTTTCACTCTAATAAATTTGTCTATTCTGGTCACATTTGGTCAGCTTTATGAAAACTAGAACGAACTCACAATTCGAGAGAAAAAAATTTAGAGTTCCAATCGTGTCTGTTACCACGCTCAATGAATAGTATTGCCCACAACGTACAAGTTGTAAGTTTCAAATATATTTTCTCGTATTTTTTAACTCGTTTGTTACAAATATACAAATAGATATCTCACAAGTAATATACTGAGGGTTAGTTCTAGACGAAGTTTATAACTACAATACTTACATTACAATAGGTCTGGGAAAAAGTCTTTTCATATAGTATGTATAAATTTGTAATAAAATCTCTTTGGTTGTACTATTTGTACCTGACTGGTTTTGGTGACAATAAAAATGTTACATTTCAAAAAAAGAAACAAATTAGTAAAATGTTGTATCCAGCGTTTTTTCATTTGTTTTTCTTTCTGCCAAAATGGATGAAGAAATTCGATACACTTTAAATTTTTATTAGAAAAAAGAAAAAAAAGCAACGAAACCCGCGTAACAAATTTGTGAGGTATATATAACTGTTTTGTGTAAAGCTCGTGCATTGAAGTGTCATGGTGTCGTGTGTGCACTGTCCCTTATATCTCGAGGCGTGTTCATATCATGCTCCGCACAGCCCCACACTCTACAATCTCGCTATATTGCATTAAAAATATATCTAATTTGAAAATAGATAATCTTAATCTTAACCAGAAAAGCTTATTCAAATTGTATGCTAAAGTAATCTGTGTTATAAAAGACTTGCTTCTATATAATGAGGTCTGTACGTAGTTAATAACTAGTTAACGTAGTTATTACGTTTACTTTTACGTATAAATCTGGCATACATACATACATAGACAACTAGAGATAGATCATCAAGGAATCGTCGTAGTACCGTGATACCTAATTAAATAATTGTTAAACTAAACAGTTACATTGTTCAAATAAAATGTCGTGCTTATTGACTATATCAATTAAACATACTGGAAGTACAAATACTAGATTCAAGTACCTACATCTATCTCTTATCATTATCGCGGTTCTAATTTGAATATCATACCATATTATATTCCAAATCAGACGCGGCGGTTCAGTACGTCGGCTGAGGGCGATGCTATCACGGGAAATTATCCCGTTACTTTATATAATTAGAGTCTAATATTCAGTGATAATTACGTTCATACATGCACGTTAGTATCCGGCGTGTGAGGCGACCGCGCGCTCTTTGCCGTTTGTCGAATTCATTACTGAGACAAAGCCGGGGTGAGGTATGCACACGAGCGCCCGGGGGAGGGGTGCACACGAGCGCCCGGGGGCAGGGGAGGGGAAGGCCTAGGGGGATCACACGAGGGATCCCTCCCTCCTCCCGTGTAACAGTTCGCCTACCCGCCTGGCAACCTGCCCCGCTGCGCCGGCCACTTTCCTAAATCACCGGGTGAGGTATTGTTTTGCGAGAAAAGTTTGCCGTAAACTGGCAAAATTAATTTCTAAATGTCACGTTGTACTTTGTATTCAAATTAGATACCTATAGCTTATGCTGTAGAGTATCTCGTGTGAACTAATAGGTATTCAGAATATAAAATCCCATCTCGAAATGACTGGAGCACCAGAAAGCATTTTTCAGGATGATGCAACATTAATCAGAAAGATTTTCGAATCTTTCAAAGCAATCTAAGTTTATTTTTAATTAGAAATGATGCCATGAAGGCGACTAAAATTCTTACATATTATCACAGAGGACGTATCTCTGTCTGGCTGTCAATTAGCTGGCTTATAACTCGAGAACCACTGAACCTATTTATATGATTATTTTTGTAAACCATAGGAATATGTAATAGTAACACGAACAAAGTTATGAGGATATCAGTCAATAGAATCTTAAAAAAAAAACCATAATCGCGATCCTTGTAATCCATAATGTATAACTCAAACCAATTAAACATTTCAGAGAAACAATGAAATTAATAATTATAAAGTAAAACTTTTACACTAATCATATAGACTTTATACGACATGTTCAGATCTCATAATATTTTAGCTGACCCCCATAACCTACTTACCTAGGTAAACTATACTCCCGCGACATCGCAACATGTATGTGCGATGCGATTCACACGTACTAAAATAAATGAAATAATGAAAAGAGTACAACATAATACAGATACGTTAGGACTGTCACTCTTTCCCTCATGTAATTATTTACTTAGCACTAACTTGTCCCAGTTGTGTGCAAGCATTTTAATACAAAATGCATAAGAAAGGGGTAAAAATAAAACCATTACGACATACCTGTGAGATGCGGCTGTGAATTCGGGCTGTACGGCGATTTGATTTGCGGGAACCCTGCGAATAAAATATAACATTAATTAACCGGCAAACAATTAAGCTGTGACAGAGGAATTCCAATCTAAAACTGGCTGTCAAGTTCTTGCTGTGATTTAGATTTGTCGTCAACAAAGATATTCAACCCTCACACACTGTTAGTTCATAAATCAAAAAATAGAAGGCGCTGTGCCCGTATGGTCAGGTCATCATATTTTAGACGGCGGTGTCAAGATTGCATTGTCGACGCACATTAGAACTAAATCTCCGTACGTCTGCATTTTAATTCGTTGAGCGATATCCTCGTCCTACAATATTAATTGTGGTCTAATAAAAGCCCAAGTTCAATCAATCTCAATAAATCAAATTAGTCCAATCCTTAGCATTGGTCCTATCGGATTCGTCTTAAAGAATATTACGTCTTATGTTCCAGAAAGAGATATAAAAGATTCAATAAATTGGGTCGAGCTAAACAATTTGCACTTAGGAGATCCAGAATTTAACACATCCAATAAAATTGATATTTTATTGGGTGCTGATGTATATGGCCAAATAATACAGGTAGGAGTTAAGAATAGCCCAAATGGACCTCTTTCAGCCCAGAATACCACCTTCGGATGGATTATATCTGGAATAGTTCATAGCGATAGTTCAACAGGTCACATTGATTAATCTAAAGTTCACAATAATAGTTCAGAAAATTATTATAGAAATATTTCAGTATGGAATAGTCAGATAAACAAAGATTACCCGACTCCATTACAACATAAATATAAATGGTGTTATCAAATATCTGAGCCTAATATAGGTGATGTAATTCATAATTATGGGCATAGCGTCCATGGTGGGCGTCCAAGAAACGTTTAGATGGATTCCTTCCTGTCCCTGATTTGTACCTACATTGTCTTTTATTCAAGTGTAAATATTCTAGATTTTATTCATGTCAAATTTTATTTATAACCGCTCTGTGTTGTGTAACTTATTCTGTGCGCCAAAACGACTTTCTGCACTTCTAGCTCTGACTTGGTTTTGATTTAAATATTTTGGGGTCGAGTCCCAACCTCGAGGTTTCTTTTCTTCGATATAATCCTTTAAACTACATTGTTATTAGTAATACTAAATTTTATAATAAAATTCCTAAGCACGTTGCCGATTTACAGGGAAATAAATTTTAGGCATCATTTCAAGCAAGTTTTAATTTTCTAAGGTTATTATAAAGTTGTTATCCACTCATTATGTGAACAGGTGGTAACAAATAAAAGCGACACCCTTTTCGGTTCATCTACTAACTAAACCTTGTAGCTTCTATAAGTTGTATACTTCCATAAATAACATTTAATTATAAAAACAGGTTTCTTCTGTTTAATATAATCAGTTCGACATGATTAGTTTGTTGCCAGCGCTCTTCTCGCGTGGGTTGTTGTTCCGAGCCAGTGGTAGAGTTTTGACGTTCATAAGTGCCTTCTCTGGGCTTAAATTTAATAAATGTTTATGATTTTGAATCATTTAAAAATTTTAAAGGTACATATACCATACTTCTTATTTATGAAAATCTGTTTAGTTGAATACATTACCGAACTGCGAAAAAAATGAATTGGAATAATATTTATGGATTGCGCCTACTTCTCTCAAGTTGAACAATTATATCGTTTTGGCTGAGAGCTGCGGGAGTGACATTTACCAGTTGATCGAATTTTAAACTTTTAAGCACAACGTCTGTTACCAATCAGATAAGAAAAATCACGCTAAACCCGATTACGGTGTTAAACAGGTAAACAAAAATAATATGAAACGGCACATTCAAATAATTTCAAACGGTTACCACGTATAATACAGCAAAAAATACAGAGAGAAACACAAAAGCAGGGACTTCCTCAATTACGTGCTGTAAGATAAATAAAGGAATTGGACCGTGTAATGGTCCCATTGTTAGTTGACCGGAGCGGGGCTACAGTGCGGTGGAACAGCGCGGTGTAGTCCTACTGTCAATCACTGCACTACAATACAGTATGTGTAGTCGAGGGAAATTAGAAAGTACATATAACTTTCGTGGAAAAGATTACATTTAAATTTGCATTCTGTTGTTTTGTCAGATGATATACTTTACTATAGGTCTCGGGGTACAGTACCAGTAGCCAGGCTGAAAAGGTTTGGAATGGATTCTTAGCATCTCCCTCTTTTATTTATGTAGTTGTACATTTGATGGCTTGTTAAGATAAGACATTGTTTAGAACAATGCAAAAAAAATATAAAATATTTGGTTTTTGAATCGAGTGCAACTTTCTACGAGAATATACGAACACCAAATATTCCGGTCGTACATTGATCTTAAGGCGTTTTTAACAGTTTTGGGTAGCTTTTTGACGACCATAAACGCCTTTTCAGAACCCAAATTTAATAAAGTATTTTTGGATCTGAGAGGTTTTTTGTGGTGAAGAAAAGCATCTTATTTAAACCATCTCCAAGGATTCATAAGTAACGTGTTCCGACAGCACCAATAAACGTCATATCCTCTAGAATTCAGGCTTAGTTTGTCCCCGCTTGAAATTTCATCGTTACGTTAAATAAATTATAAATTTCTATTCAACATAATTATTTACTGCATAATAATATCTCTTAAAAATTTTGTAGGTAATATAAAACAATTGTATGGGTAAAATATGGTAATGGAACATTTTAGTAGACATTTTTTAGTGTTTTAATACTTTATTACTTTTTTTTTATAGTTTTTGGGAAGGCTTACAGTCAAATGTTGAAGATATGTAGGTAAAAGAAATTATGAAAGTATTACAATTGCTAATTATAAGCCTCCACATGATAGCTTCTTAAAAATGTAATTAATAACAATATCAATGCATGTATAACAAAAGAATAAATATTAATTAAACAAATCGGTCGATTTGTTCAGGACTTATTAAACCTATCAACAGACTTCTTCTTCTTTCTCATGCCTTTTCGCAGGCGCAGTATGTTTTCTTCTTCCATACGTCCCTATCAGCAGTCATCTCTTCATTCACTCCTGTTTTCTTTCATGTCATTTCTTACACACTCCATCCACACTTCCTTTGGCCTTCCTCTACTTTTCCATCCTTCCACATTCATATTCATTACTATTTTATCCACAAGTTCTTCCTCTCTTCTCATAACATGTCCACACTACGACAAACGCGAACCTTTCAACTTTTCTACCACTGGCGCAACTTTGAAACTCCCTCTAACATGTCCATTTCTTATTTTATCCATTCTTGTGACACCACGCATCCTTCTCAACATACAACCTATCAATGGACTGTCAGACATATATAATATGTTAGGACACAAAGTAATTACAAAAAAAAAATTATATACCTGTTGAAAAGTAAAAATATAAACCTAACGATAAAATTGTTTTGTAATTAATTATTGTAATTAATACGATACTGTATTAATTTATAATTAATACGAACTACGTGGTATATTATTAATTTTGAAGAGATATAATAAATTTTATACTTCGTATAAAATTCGACCAGAATCGAATGCAATTATTTCTGATCGTACTACCACAGTCTAAACGTTGACGACAAACAAATCCCGATGTGAAAAATCTTTTCTATAAATTTAAATATATATATAAATTTACAAATGATTTTATCAATTAGCAAATTTAAATTACAACGTATCTTTTCGGAATACTGATAAAACAAAAAATTATTTTAACTAACATGATAATGGCCTTGTGTCATCGAATATGTCGGTTCGTTCGTAGACGTCACAAAAAATCTGAACAAGAGGCATCGGGTAGCGGGATCGGGCCGCGCGATCACATCACAAGCCGTAAAGAGGATTACACACGTACCGAGGCAGCCACTTTGCTTTGTCACCACAATACACCACTTGACTGGGTCTTGACTCGGGGGATTAGCGGCGCACTCTTGCGCAGAACGAGTTCGCCTTCAGTTTTAAACACGTTGCTGCTAATTTATCGATTCCTTTGATTAGCGAACACTATTTTAACGTACCTACCTACCTAGGTATATGAATTACTACACAATGTTACTGAATTACGATTGAATTCATTTTAAAGAAGGAAACTATATAGAGTAAATATAGTCGTTGATTAATACATAAAACACAGATGTATTGTAGATTTTATTATTAAACAGGGTTCAGTGGTTATCAAGTTATAAACTAAATTACGGACAAACAGAGATGTTGCCTTTATATAAGATAAGAATAACTTACTCTAAATATACCTACATTATCAGGAGCCAGAGGTAGAAAAAGCAGAAAATTCAATTAAATAATTAATAATGGCGAATGTTATGAAGTTTTTTTCTATTATTCAGGTTTATTTAAAACGCAACGTGTTTCTCTCGATCTTTTCGTTAGTTTTATTATAAATCGAGAATTACTATTCCTATTTACATAATTCTTTTTTTAAATCATAGATATGTTATATGTATCTTAATATAATGTATGATAAAACCTAGATGAAGCATGAAAGTAAGATTAACGCTGTGGAAATGAGAAGTCTGAGTCTGAGCTGGAGTGAAGATGATTTTACAAACAGGAATACTCAGTATGATAAGGGAACGCTGTGGTGTTGTAGAGGATGTGGTGACCGAAATAGAGAAAGGTATGTATGTATGGTTTGGGCATGTAAAGAGGATGGATGAGAGAAGATTAACGAAACGAACTTATAAGGCGAGGGTGAATTTACTAGTCGGTAAGGGCCGACCTAGGCGAACATATCTAGACAAGATCGATCACGTGTTAAATAAAGGCCAGGTGAAAAGTACTCATATCCGACGAGCATGTAAGAAAGCGCTCATGAAAGTAGAGGAAGCGAAAGAGGTGTGTCAAGATCGTAGCAAGTGGAAGGACGTAATCTCTGCCTACCCCCACAGGAGAAAGGCGTGATGATATGTATGTATGTAAAACCTAGATATATAATATATCTATGATATCACAAAAGAATTATGTAAATTGGTTCAGTAGTTCTCGAGTTATAACTATACTTAAATGAAATAAAGTTTATTCCATAGAAAGTCTGACTTGAAAGTGTTTGCTGCAGGAATTTTCGACAGACACACAAAGATGATTAATATTTAGTTATGTTTAATGAGCTCGGCTCGGCGATTGGGAATACTCCTTATTCATTTGATTTAATTATGCATTAACAGGTAGCTAATACTTTTTTTCTAGAAAATGTAAGATACCTTAGTAACAGCAAAAATTCAAATGTAACTATAAACGAAATTACCCTAACATATTAATGGAGACGATCATTTTATTACGCATTAAAGAGAATTCATTAGCTTAATCTATACTCTGAAATAATATTGAAGTGTCTGTTTGCAATGTCAAAATATTTTTTTAAATTTTTGTCTGTCTGTCTGTTTGTTCTAGGTAATCTCCGGAACGGCTGGGCCGATTTTGGGACCACAATTTCACTTGATGTTAAGTGACGATGTGGTTCAGGATAGTAGCACACACTAAGCCTAGAGGTACGGTTATGAAGTTTGTAAGTTTTATACAACTTCATAAAAAATCATTTTCTCGCTTTTTACTATTTGTGATAAGATATGTGTACATACAATTTGATCGTGTATTAAATATTATGAATGTATTAACGATACAGACAGACAACAATAAAATAATATTGCCGTTAAATATATCCCACACAAAACCAATCGAATTGTTAACACAATAATAGGACACTTATCAATTAACATCCAATTCATTTTAATTAATTGAAACTTTATAGCAACGGATTTAATTGTGCGTCGTCGTGCCTCGGCCGACCCCACTACAGTCAATCAGTGTTTTACGAGGCGAGGCGAGGCGAGACCTGGCGAGGTGAGGCGGGGGCGCAACTCAACTCAACCCGACGTCTTAATATACTTACGACCTTAAGACCTTATTTCAATCGCTCATTGTACAAATCTTTACAATTATTTTAAAAAGATGTAAACTGTATATAATTACTGTATTGATTCGAAATATCTAATAAGGCAATATCCTTTTATTAAGTATCATTCAAGTATTACGTAAACATTTATGAATGTGAGTAACATTTACTTATTATTTCATTTGTTTTATAATAAAACATAATATAAACAATTATATCTATAATTATAAACAATTTGTGAATCTGAATGACTGACTGAATATTCAGAGCTGAAAAATCATAAGAAAATTAATTCTGTTTTGATAATAACCTGTAATGTAAAATATAATTCCTGGTTAGGTATAGTACAGGTCTAACTAATTCGAGTTTGAAAGCGGATATAATTATGAGGGACATATTATGTAGACAAACGAACTCAGTAGCAACTGAATATATTCAAGGAACGAAAACGCGAAAGTGATTTGATATTTTATAGTTGGTAAGGTATACGAGATTTTTCACGTCCACAAGTTGTGTAGTCAACTTTCAGGATGCACCTTAAACTCTGTAGTCTGGTATATTCCAAAATAATGACCGTTAATAAGTTAATTCGTGACACGATTGATTACCGCGAGATGTGCGAGACACTCGGCACGCGTACCGCCAGGCCGCCATCTTTGTGTAAACGTCACATTACGATTCAGAACACGTTCACGTGACACTGGCGCTCTCTACACGACGTGAGGTGTTGTTATCGCATCCTAATCGTGTACACTTAACCTTAATCTGGGAAAATACCATAACGATTAAAACAAAACAATATTTTTTTTTTCTCAAAAAACGGAATTAATTGAAACTCTTTTGGTACATGTTTTTTGGCATTTTAATAACTTACTATTGCTGGCAAGGAGGAGGGAAGATATGTAAAACTTGAACGACCTCTTACTGTAAAAGTCCACCTACACCTATGCGAGAATCGAAATTCTTTTCTCAATGAAAATTTTTACCTCACAGTAAATTATGCAACGTTTGTGAAGAATCTATCTCTTCAGTCCTCAACTGAAAATGTTTCCATTATTTCAACATCTGATATGCAATAGGTAATAGTGACGAAGAATAGTAGTTCCTCAATCTCCTATAGGGTAAATGACTTCAAAACGAGTGATGAAATTATATGAATTACATAGAATGTTTCTTTATATATGTATATACATATATGAATTCCAGAACAATGCAATCTGTTCATCTATTTATTGATTCATAGTAGCAGTAGGTGAGTTTGTAGGCGGCTTGCTTATGTATACTAAGAAATAAAATTGAAGTGTCTGTTTGTTTGTCCCGGGTAATCTCCGGAACGGCTGGACAGATTTTTACGGGACTTTTTGGATCGAACTTCCTTATGGGGCATTGCGGAGGGGTATCCTTTGCCAAACGTTCGTAACGTTAAAAAAAGCGTAACATAATTGTAACTGTAATTAAATTTCAGCAAAATAGATGTCGCCTTCATGGCGCAACCATTTAGCGCGTTCGGCCTTTAACCGAAAGGTTGGTGGTTCGAGTCCCACCCGGGGGCGTATTTGATTTTTTTTAATTTTACGATACATAACATTTTTCATAACTCCATACAAAAATCTCACTTTTAATGTTTATTTTAGACATGATTTATCTATAGTCAATCATAAAACATTTTAGTATATTTATTTTCTCTGCATGTTTTTTGAATAAATATTATGATCGAATTTCAGCCACTACGCAAATACTAGTTTTACTTGACACATATTTTTTGTTGTTTCCCTTTTATGTATAGTCTATGTATGACGGTTATTATTATTATAGTCTACTATTATATTATTAAATCATATTATTATTCATGTAAATAGCTGTTTCTTTGTACATTATTATTGTACTAGAAATAAGAGATGGCGCTTTATTTTATAATATTAAATCGGATTCTCACAAAAAAATAATTTGTAAAACGTTCAAAGTTTGAACACTAGATGACGTTGCACGATGTTTTATTCTTAGTAAAGAAGGTTTAATAATATAATAATTAAAGATATTTTCTTCACAACAAGTCATTTTCTAATTATTACATGTAGGCCTCATATAGTTTTCTTTTTCTATTTCTGATTTAACTAATAACTTCGTTCCTGACGAGGGTCCCCCGACCGCACGATATTTTTTTTTTGTAGATAGCTAAGTTACTCCTGGTAACTTAGGGTAATTTTAATTTTCTAAAATAATTGGGGTACCACGTAAAAAACTTAAAACTAATGCACAGTTTTACGGACAAGTGCTTACATTTCTGAGAAATATTTTTAATTTATCTTTGTAGTAAACAAAATTCTGGTTCCGTATAAAACATTGAAACGCAGTGAAGTGTATATGAAAAGCGAGCGCAGCCGCGGGCACACAGTTAGTATGGTTAGGGCAGTTACAGCCACTTCATTTTCCTGAATTTCTTACAAATTATAATATAGATATCGTATAAAATATGAGAGTTAAATGATCATAATCCGCACGAAACTAATTTATTAGCAATAATCTATTTAATAAAAGTTGACGATCGTGCGTAGTGGTAGACCGCACGAGCAGCCGACGTCGCGGGGCTCTACGATGCCAATAAATTTATATAGAATGGAGTCGCGGGGGCACTTAATTAAACCTCTGGGCCACGAGTTTGTAATCCTGCAGGAATGTGATCGCGTGCCTGCACGCCGACCAGCCTCTCTAGACCTCTTCACATTATCTTACCGGGATCTAAAACAATATTCAGTTTAATTCTAACATAATGACTACATTATTAAAACTTTTTCAATAGAAAACTTTAAATATATCATACCTGAAACCGCATCTGAACACCAGAAAGACATCTTAATTTAATTAATGTATAAACGGAAGTACCTATAAATGAAAACCTGTTTCATTCTCTAGAATCCATACGCCCAGCTATATAAATTTGATTTTGTTACATGAACAATTAGCTTATTATTTAACTGAATAATAAAGAATTGTAGCCACGTACCTTTTTTGATTGTAATTCTTATAGAGCCACAATCTAGCCGTAGTGATTATGCGCAGATGTTCTAAGCCACGACCGTACAATATGCGGGAGTGAGAGCTCAGTACTTATTGGCGAGTACATCGTACTAATGCGAGAGCTATTCCAATTACCGCGGCGCTCGCGCCCTCCGCATTTTGCCGGCTAATCCACTAACAAAGGACTTCTTATAATTTAAGCAGATAAGTCGATGGTTTAAGGCAATTGAAATTTTATTGCAACCATTTTGATTAATGAGTTTTATTGACACTTACAAGTCCGTATTACGAAACAAAAATTACTATTATTAATTATAAATTACTTTCAAGTTTTGTTCATGTCGCTGATTATGCAAAAATTCAATAAAATTTAAAACAATAATTAGAATAATTAGAATTAATTAGAATAGAACTTACCAATTATCGTAGCAATTTTAATTCTAAGTATTAAAGAAAAAATCAAAACAGTAAAGTTTTTAATAAGAGTTTTTATTTGAAACAAATTTAATTTGTGTATAGTTAAATAATTAAAAGAACATCAGGGTTTTTTTGTAGTTGGGGACGGCGGGCGGTGCGGCCCTGCTGTCCTGCGGTCCTGCGGTAGCGACAATAACCAGCCTATACAAACAAAACCTTCTTCGAACATCTTATAAAAACTTGTTAAGCTGTCTCGATCCAATTATGTTCTTCAACTGCGGGGGGAATTTCAAATAACAGACACACTGTTATAATAACAAACCCCCGTGAGAATAGTATAATTGTGACATAATACAAATTTAACTAATAGGTACAGAATTTACCTACGTAAATTTATGATTTCATAATTAAAAATAATCTTTTATATAATATTTGAGGTCCTATTTTTTAGTCAATATTACAAACATTTTGTACAAAATTAAACCTTGCATGTAATTTTAGGTAATATAAATTAAAAATAAACTACCCATCAAATTGTAAATATTTGTAGAATATACAATATGCTAAACCAAAATGTCTATCATTTTATTAGCTTAACTAAGAAAAGAAACTAAATCTTTGACACTTGGAACAAAATTGAAAAGGTACAACAAAAAAAAATGTTAACAATGTCTATTGACGAAGATACGTGTTTTGTGAAAGAAAGCTGACAATGTCGAGACGTTCATTCATTGAGTGTGAGAGGTGGGACGTAATGTCACAATATTATGTTACGAACAATCGAATGTGATGGGTGTGCGATTGAGGCTAAGCCAGACCAAGCCAGGCCAAACCAGGTGACAATGACGTTTGTGAATAGCGCTTGCAACTGAAGGGTTGACAAATAGTTCCGTAACACTATCGTACAACGAGACGCCCTTTCAACATTATATTATTATAATTATTAAATCTTATATTATATTATATGCAATTTAGTTAACATTTAAAACATGAATTGAATTTACAATTCATTTCATTAAAGTTTTGATATTAGAGTGAGATTGCATTCAAATAAAAGTCATGTTCAATCCGAAAAAAATGCAGGAAAAATTAATAATTGCCCTTGAAATGTATTCAGAAGATGTATTTCTTTTTGTCAAATAGAACAAACAACCACTCTTCATAAAACGTCTCTTTCAAATGCTATACTTGGAGATTTATTAACTATCTATAGTCCTGATCGACTGACTCATCAACGCAGGGTCTACGCTGGGAGGTCCAAAAGTTCCTGGAATGGAGGGGATGGAATGAGGATAGAGGCGATCGCTTAGTGTCATACTAATTGGAGACCCATCATTAGTATATAAATTGAGTTTCAGCCTTATTGCGTCATCCCGCACACACTCCGGGTCCCCGTCCGGTGCCGGTCAAGACGTGACCCGTTCCCCAGCTGGGGAGGATCTTGACGCCGGTACCAGCGCGATACAGTGACACACACACTCCTGCACCTAATATGCAGGTACATAGGTCCTGTAAGGAACTTTTTTTTAAATATTAAATAAAATATGTAGAGATTAGCTAGGATTACAATTCCGCGGAAATTTTTATACACAGGTAACGGCCAAGCCGAGGTTTGTATCACTTTAGTGCCCTTGTGCTAAGTTACGGTGGAGCTGTAAAGGCCCTCCTGTTCAACAGCATTAGTTAGGTTAGAAAAAAATATATTGCGTCATTCGTTTACGAACACTCGCCTGCTAAACAAGTCAATCCGGAAGAAAACTGAAACTATGGAGAAAATTGAAGACTGCGCTGTGATTAACTTCCTTACCAAGCAAGGAAAGAACGCTCAGACCCTTTTGATCGAAATGGAAACCGTTTATAGGGAACAGTGCCCTAGTAAATCAATGATTTACAAGTGGCATGGTCTTTTTAAACATAGTCGGGAGCCGACTGAAGACGACCCCCACTCAGGAAGGCCAGTTGAGGACACTCGTAAAACCATCGCGTAAACACGGGTTTACGGTAATTGTTCTACCGATTTGTAATTTTTGTACGTAAAAAATAACGGTTTTCACATAAATACCTGAATTGTACAAATTAACCACTTATACCTAATATTTCACTAATTGCTTTAATATGTACCTATGTAATGCTAGTTTTAATCAATAAAAATATTTATTCAAACATTCGTTAATACTAAAGCATTTCATAAAAACCTTTGTCTTCACACCCGAAATCATTGGTAAGATATGTTACATGTAAATATAACCTTGCGACTACACACTTGTGGTAGGAATTGGCATGCAATAATTATAGAAAAATAATAAATATAATGAACAACCTAATTAGTATCTTATCTACTCATGAAATTAAGGCTTAGTTTCAAATGTCCTGCAATAATAGAGCCACGGGCGGTGAGAGTCGTAGTGAGGAGCTGTTTTAATTCATTTGACATAATTATACTTTATTTTTCTCATAATTTAGTTTATAAATAGTATCTACAATAGGGTATCCCACAAACTGAATTTCATTATGTTTTATATACGAATAACCTAATGATAGAACAGTTTAAATCATTTTCTCCTCTGTTTGTCAATGCATGTTGTTTTTTTGTTTCAGTAGCTATCAACGAAATGTAGTGCTATAAATAAAAAGGATATGTTTTTAATAATGATTATAGTCCCATGTCGACCCCAAGCTAAAACTGAGTACCTACCGATAAAAAGTCAATAGATTCAAAAAGATTTGTAAAAACATAATTTTGATATTTGGAAAAGTTTTACTTTAGGGCCAGTCATTATATTATTGGTAAAATATCATTTGGTGTTAGTTAGATTAATATTATGATAGAATGAGAATTAGCTCTCAAACACCTAAATACATTTTATGGAGTATTTTGATGATGATAATCGTCATTATGCATTATGCAGTTATTTCATTATAATAGCCTAAGAAGAAAAATAAAGTAACAAACCCTTCCGTTTACATTAAAAGACTAACACAAGTAAATAAGCTTGGATCAGAGTCACGAATCAGAACAACAGAAATAAGTTCACGTTTAAGCTTCAAAAATACACCATCGATACTTATTTCAAGTTGGACAAAAGCGTGGTGCTGACTGTCGTCTACCAACAGTACGGCGCGGCAGAGGACGCCGCACGGGATACTCTAGTCAGAACTCTATACACTCCGGTGTGGTGCATGGGATGAAGCGCGTCGCACGTGATGGGGCCGGAACTCTCGTTGCCGAGTGTGGTTATGGCCATGCTCAACAGCAAGGGGACCTGTCAAGTGGTGGCTTCTTTCTGCAAGTATAATATGCTGTACAAGAAGGCCGTGGAGAGGGAGCGGAAGTGGAAACGCGTAGCGGCGACGATGACGTGCCAGAGTTGAGGAGACAGAAGAGCGCAGTTCATCCGTGGTCTTCCACCTCCATGAGTCAGCGACGCCCTTCCTCCATCCGGCTCCTATTGTAGTACAGTCGTACGAGAATAGGAGCTACGTGAGGGAGGGAAGTGAGTTGTAGTTGGAAAACTGTTCTTTTAATGTTTAAATTTCATAATTTCTTAATTAACATTTAACATGTGCCTAGTTTTTACATCTATTAGTGATTCGAGCAAAAATTATGTATATTTGCATGTAGTTTCTTCATAACCAACACATACGGTATATTAAGAAAGTATACATTTTAATTATTTATATCTGAGCACAGCACTTAAACGCCATACTTTACGTATTGTAGCATGTTGACGGCTGACGTCACAGCATTGGTAACGCGAATCTACCGATAATCGCACGACGCCGCTAAAGAAGTTTTTACTTCAATGTAACCATATAATAAACAGTAAAAAATAAACCGTGAAGGAAATCAACACATATTCTTGGAATATTTCTCTGGTTTTACCCCGCACACTTGCGCCAACAGTAGGCATTTTGAATTAATTCTCTAATGACAGTTAATATATCCTAGTTTTTTTTGTTTGTATTTTATTAACTGATGATGCCTGTTATCACATCCCTAGGCACTAGTGCAAGGGTCGAGCGGTGTTAATAGCAGGCAGTTAGGGACCTTTGTAGTACGTGCGAAGTGCGCGCTACACACGTCATATAACCAGTACCCCTGGACCTCCCCCGACCTCTCCCGTCCAGTACCATAAGCTTGTTCCTATGGTTAAAACTCGCACTTTTACGGTTCATCTTATTTTGGTATTTGATTCACCGAGAACCAATTTGTAGCGAACCCGCTCGTATCCGGTTTTTAGTACAAACAAAGCCGTGTAGGGTCGGTTTCAGAGGTCACAGTAAACTCGTTCGGTTGTAGCGCGGATGTGAACGCCCGCGGGCAAATCGCTCGTGTTTGCAAATGTATTATAATTTTATGGTATAATTTGAACATGCAGTATTAATTTTCAATAATTCATCTTTCTCTTCTTCCTCGCAGTCACTAGTTACTCTTATAATACAATTGTTAATGTTAAAATCTACCGAATTTAGCCCTAGATGATGCATATAAGATTATAGAGCTAAGATTGATTATGTTCAATCATCACTCAAAATAAAGTCTGCAATGCAAAAAAAACCTTACAAAATATGAAAATGGGATATTGAATTCGAGTGAATATAGCAGAGGAGGAGAGGAATGAGGACAGTGCGGGAGGGAGGGGGCGCTCTCTCCCTCCCTCGGAGAATCCCTCATTAAACTACATTGGATTGCCTCACTTCCACACTTAATAAGAAAATTGAGATTTTATACCGACGATGAAGCGATTTCAATAAGGCTGGTGACACACACTTTGTTTATATTTACTAAGTACTAGCTATGTGCCCGCGGCAGCGCCCGCGTTTCATATATTTTTCACTGGGTCATATACTTAGTTTTTATACGGGACTCTAATTATTTTCGAATTTTTTTTTTTTGTTACTAACAAATTCATTTTGTTTTAGTTATTTCTATAAAATTGTCGAAACTATCGATACGGTATGCGTAGCGGCGCACGACACACATCATTTCATTTCACCGACACAGGTAACAGTCAACCCGAGGTTCGTACCACTTTGGTGCCCTCGTGCTAGTTACCTTTCGCGACGAGTGCTGAGGGCACTCGCCCCCAAATTTACGTGAAACTGTTAAGGCACTTCCGGTCAGTGACACTGACCATGCATCAAGCATTACACGCACACTGCATACACACTCCTGCATATAACATGCAGGTACATAGCTCCTCTAAGTACCTTTTACTTTTTTTATTAATAAATAAAAAATGTAGGGATTAGATAGAATCAAAATTCAACGGGAATTTTTACACACAGGTAACGGCCAAGCGGAGGTTCGTAACACTTTGGTGCTCTTGTGCTAGTTACCTTGTGGCGAGTACCCTTCCGATTAACAGCATTAGCTAGGTTAGTTAAATCTTTTATTACAAAGAAACTCAGTTTTGTTTAATTAACCATGTCGGCCTAATAACCATCATTTATATACAAATGTTATAAGCCTGTTTTATTAGATCTAGCAATGAGTATATATTATAGTACTATGGTAGATCTAACTAAAGTTCCTGCAATAATTTGTGTTCAATTCAATAGTGCTTATAAATTTCGCAAGATCATAAATATAAACTAGACCTAGCATTGACCACAAGGGCAACTGACACAGCACATCGATACAGTTGTTACTAAGAACAATGACTAGACAAACGTTTAAATCCTACGCGCGTGTCAACTGTCTTGAGGTACGGTCCGGTAACTGTCGCATGTACAAATTAAATGTCAGTAGAATAAAATAGTTGATGGTCGGTGTATTGCCAACTTAACAGTGAGCTCGAGTCGGTCGGTATGTGCGACGATTGTGCGCGGTCGGCTGTTGGCAGAAAAGTTAATTAACAATAAGCTGGTGGGCTCTGCTCGCGGCACTTCCGACCCGCCACCAGCGCTGCTCTGCCCTCTGTACCGCGGCGCCCTTATTCCGACACCTTTATTAAACGTTCTCGAGTAGGATATTTTCAGTAATTGCTTTCTCTAGAATTTTAAAATTTTCACAGTTTTATTTTTCGACTGATAAATCAGACTCACGTCGACGTCTTCAATACATTGTATTTATATTGAGCTTATTTTTAATGTAAAATTTTATTATCATTATTGTTTTGCTTGCAGGTAATGTGATAGTTTATTTACTAATTGCTAGTCTTACGTTTAAATTGATCTACGAAAAATCAGGCAGGTAATTTAGACAAGTGTTATTATTTAGAATGACGATTACAAATTACAGAATATATTAAAATGTCTTTTTTATTATTTAATGCATGTTAGACTAATCTAACATTTTGGAACATGTTGGCCCCATCGGGCATCGGTTCTGCGAGCAATGTGCTCAGCCCACTGCCACTTAAGTCTGGCTATTATCCGAGCAATATCGGTTACTTTGGTTTTTTGTGCCAAACTTCAGATATAAGGTGTTCCATATTTTCAAATGAAAGACTGGTATGTCTTCCCTTCACCCAGACTGCATAATACCAGAATTATGTTTCAAAGTTCACTGATACAGGACAACCAGGTGGCTCGAGCTCTTGGCTCCGACGGTGGCTATCACCAGACCTTCAACGATTATTGTGATTATTTCACCAGATATTAAACATTTCGTCGAGCTGCGCGTTGTTAGGTTAGGTTAGATGACGCTATTGCGTCAGAGATATACGAACCATTATTTTTATGCATACCAATTCTACTTTGGAAGAATATTGTTAACTGAAACACTATTTTGATAATACCCGAGTATTAAACGACATGGGTATAGAATCCACATCCCTAATACTGCGGCGCGCTGTACAACTACTGCATTACGATAAAAGAGTTAATTTTCATTCAAACAATTTCAACAAATTGACCTAAGTATATATTAATAAACACAGACGACAGCGCAAATATTTAAAACGGAAATAAAAATTCTACCCGCGACTTTAACATTGGAAAGAAAATAAAACCGAAATGCGATCTTAAGTGAGCGCTTTCTCCTAAACCGTTCTCACCTCGCATTGTCCAGAAACACGCTAAATGCTAATCCCGGTCCCGGTACAACACACCCAGGTCGCACCGCCACCCTCCCTCCTTGACACCCCCCCTCCCCCCAACCCGCCCCTCACTCAGTGCGCCCCCGCGGTCGCCGTCGGGGCCCGCTCCAGCTTCGACATCACCCTCGGAGCGCGATCCTAATGGAGTTTTTCAAGAAACACAGAATAATCGTTACGAGAAGAAAATTAAGCCATCTTAGGTTAAAAAGTCTAAAAGTGGTATGTTCGGTACTTTTGGCGGCGCGGCGTGCGGGGGGATGTAGGGCAGATGGGTACGGGGCGGGTATGAGGGATGTGAAGGAGGGGCGCGAGGTGGCGGGTACCCGGCTATAGATTTTCGGGGGTGAGTTTTGTGAAAACAAACGTTTAGAAGGGAAGGATACTATGACAACTGAAGACGTTGACATTATAAATGTATATAATACTTAGATCACATTAACTAATTCCATTACATTTGAAATCTGTAGAGCGTTTCTGCGAAGTTCCTACTTAATGTTATATAAACGAAATAGTTCGACTTTTTATATTCAAGTAACGGCCGAGCCGAGGTCCGCACCACTTTGGTAACCCTTGTGCTAGTTATCTTTTTCCGGCTGAGTGCTTACAGCACTCGCCCCCAGAGTCACGGTGAAGCTGTGAAGGCCCTTTCGTTCAACAGTGTAAGCTAGTTAGAAAAAAAAAAAACGAAATAGTTCAAGATGTTGGAATAGCAGTAATTGATAGATTGATAGAATTATTTGACACAAGTTCCAGTTTTAAGTTAAATATTTCTACAATACAATATAATATTTGTAGTGTGGTGCCGAGTAAGAATAGCACCCCCCCCCCCCCCCCCCCCATATCGTTCCTATGGGTGACGTAAATGCGACTAAGAGATAATCTAGGGTATGGGCAGCAGCATCTTCTGAGCACCACAAACACTTCCTGCGATCGCCAGCCCGCCCGCCAAGCGTGCCGATTATGACAACTCCTCCCTTTTTGAGAGAGACCTATGCCCCGCAGTGGGCGTCTTTTATTTGAATCAATCAATTAAATAATATACCTAAGCAATAATTTGCACATTTCTATAATTTAAAATAATTATTTAATATCAGACATAGACGTCATCGCAGTACTTATTTCGCAGCTCGATTTAAAGACACTATATCTAGCCATATTCTATAATTTTATAAATTACTAGCTGTAAGCTCACGGCTGTGCCCGCATTTCATATATTCTTCACTGCATTTTTTTTTATACGTAACCCAAGCTTTTTTGTAGTACTGAGATAAAGTAAAAATATTTATCATAAATTATAGCACTTCCCCGTAAAACCGTATTGAATCAGATTTTATTCAATTTTGTATGAGTTTTCATTTTTTACGCGAAACCTTTAGTATTTTTGATTATTACAAGTACCCTGTTACCCTGAGTAACTTCAGCTATTTACCAAAAAAAAAATCCAGTCAAAATCCATCCAGTCGTTAAGGAGATTGCCAGGAACAAACAGACAGACAGATAGACAGATAGACGGTCGGACCGACTGACAAAAATTTTAAAAATCATATTTTTGGAATAGTTGTCGTATACACATTCATATTTAGTAAAAAAAAATTGTGACATTACAAAAAAAACACTTGTAATTTCTTTATTAGTATAGATTAGCAAATTAGCTGTAACTTATAGTTTGAAATGACATTTTATTTATAATAATCTGTTTTCATTGTCACACTATTCACAAGGTTACTGTGACTAAATGAATTAAATTCATTGAATTCAAAAATAAATAATGATATAACTCAATTTTTGTTTATTTTATAGGTACATATAAATAAACTAAAATCACTTATACTAATAAATATAATATAAAAAAACCAAAATTAATGTGGAGAAAACGCATCTGCAAGGTTGTTCCATAACGTAGGTAATAGGTAGTCACAGTGAATATATGAATTAATAAATGTGAATAATTGTCGTCTATAATAAATTCATTAGGTCGTGTAAACGTTCATAAAATTACCATAATCAGATAATATAAGGATCGCGTTAAATAACTCATCTTGGATGAGGGACCAATTTGTATTCACGCGGGCGCGGGTACGGCGCCTCGGTCTCGGACAGATAGGGACAGCGATATACCGATCTGAACTGGAGGAAGTGAGACGGATGCTTTCACATTGCATGAAACATGGGTTGGAAGTTAGGTTTTATTGGATTTTTCAACTGTTATCGTGTAATGGCGTACATAAATAATTAAATGAAATATATGCAACGTTAACAAAAAGGGTAGCAACAACGGCGACGCGAACGGATTACAGCTTTAACAGAAGTAGTAGGCAAGTTAAATTAACCCCAGTGAAGTCACTAGGGCCTCGTGGAAGTTTTTACCCGAGTCATAAACTGAACCTTATATTTGCGTATATCAGTGTTACCTATAGCCCAGCTGTGGGACGCAGCGTCGACGCGTTCAAACACACAAAGAATATCAACATGTACTTAATTTCCTGTAAAAAGCATTCACACTTTATGAAGGAACGGTAAAGCTCGCGGGATCTAGTAGTAGCGCCTCGCGGAGGTCGAGAGTCCTCTATTATTGTACGCTTGTTATGTTATCCAAAATATACTTAGTGCCGGGTAAATACGGTCCAAATCACGTTGTAGCTGCGATAGTTTCGGTTTCAAGCTAATTAGTTCCGAGATCCGACGATGTGATTGTCGACTTCATGACCAAGGTACAAGACACGAATTTGGATGTAACATGATTTTGTTTGTTAGCTAGTGTTTACAGAAATAGTCTGTATGTTGTTTCATTAGTTTTTCTTTTCAAACAAAAACTTTGCAGCCAAAAACGTACTGATGTGCCCACGAAAGTTAGACCTTAAGATTAGCCTGTGAACCTGTTTGTGACATAATATAAATGATGGCAACATTGAAGAAAGTATTTAAATCTTAAACATGTCGGATAATAAAGAAATTATTTAGTAATTCAATAATGTTGTTAAATAACTTATTCATAGTAACTATGTGAACATAAAATATGGCGGACGTTGAAGAATTGCGTTTACTACATAACAAAAATGATGATTTAGCCTCAAAGTTTATAAGATGGAGGTACTACATACATAAACCGTATGATATATACTAATACAGTAAACAAACACAGGTTTTGGTTTTAAAAGATTTCAAAATAGTAATATAAGATTGTAGGTGAAACAGTGTGCACTACGCTAGTCGTGTGAAACTAGCTATTAGCGGCACCGCGTCACTCTTTGTGCAGAGGTGTCGAAGCGAGTGTACTCCGCGCGCCTTCCGCGTACCCTCCGCGCACCCTCTCCCGCACTCTCACACCTGAACCCAACACCTCAGCATAGTGACACGTATGCATAAGCACTGGCGACACCTTGGAACTACATTTTAAAACTAATAATCTAAGTAATTAGGTGATGTTCAATCCTTTATATAACTTCGAGTTGGTATCGGATGCTTAGATTATATTTAATTATACTGAAAAAGCGGTTAACTAAGTAGATTTAAAACTCTTATATTCTGTTATAGTTATATACCTATATACATATTTATTTGTTCTTTTGTATCTTTTTGTTTTGTAGAAGCTTTGTTTTCAATATATAATTCAACGTAATCACATATAATGAAGGTTGCATTTATCACGTGTCCTTAAATTGTTCATAGTATCTAAGTCAAAATGAAAATCTTGTTAATGTTCAAATAAACAAATAAAATAAAATAATAGAAAGATATTTAGTTTCAAATACGTACTTATGCTTATTTTTGTCATTTCATTTGATTCACATTTAAAGGTAAATAATAAATAATAAATAATATTAGGATTTGTAGTTGAAGAGCGATATAGAAGTAGATATAGAGAAGGAGTACCAGGCGCCCAGACACGGGTGGTAATCAGTAATACGCGGTGCAAGAACAAACAGTACAGCGTCCGCAACGAGCGCTGTGAGAGGGTGTGGCGTCACTGTGCGCGATCCGCAACGATTGATCATTTTCGAGCAAACACTCACCACTCGCTGTAGAACACAAACATCATTAATAGCTATTTAAATAAACTAACAACTGAAATAATAAAGTAAGTATAAATAGGTATTAGATTTTATCATTAGCTTTCAACCATAACGCCACTGATGTCAGTAATTCTAAACATTTAACATGTTGATAGAACTATCATATCGATACCTGATAACATTTCTTTTAATGCGTTAATTATGTTAAAGACTTAATTGGTTTGAAAAATTAATATTATCTTTAATATATTACGGGCTTAGACCAATATAATAAGTACCGCTACACGCTATCACTTGGACCAAACGATAACAAACCAGCTCGTGACGCGGCGCTGCGTTATGGAAGGAAGGGTTGCCGCACCCACACGTGCACGGCACATACTGAAGCGATAACTCACTGCATACGTGTGCGTGTATGTGCGAACAACCGCGCGAACCAATAACCGACAACCCTTTCGGGTAAGGGCCGAGTCACAGTTCCTGCTGCGCTGCGATACGAGATATTGTGACTTTGATTAATTATTAACCAAACTAACAAAACACTTTCTCAATTACCGTTAGTCTATGAAATAATTTGTAAATAAATGACATATGTTAGAAATCAGATCGCGGTGCAGAAAACGAATCCTATTAAATTAGCCGCTGTTCACAGAAATTGGCGTAATTTTAGCAATGTTGTTTATTTTAGGGTGAAACCTAATTTATGCCAGGTTCTAAACCTGTATTTTTGTCATTATTTTTTTATTAATTTACCTATTTGAGTCTAGGTATATAATAAAACTTAACTGAAGTTTTGTGAGATATCATTTGGTTCTTATACATAAGTAATATGTATTGGAAGTAATAACGCAGAACGTTTATTTTGAGATTTTACAGTTCTGCTGTCATCGTCTGGTCTAATTCGGCATTAAAATTGTTCCCCATATCTTTCGCACCTTCATAATAGAACTGATTCAAATCGAGATATTAACTTTCAATGTTTAAAAGATAAGTTCAATTATTTTTATATAAATCTAGATGAATGAAAAGATTCACGAATAAATGTAAAGGCGCACTTTTAAGACGCCATTTACTCATTTTAATAATAATTTGAGTTAGACCACTTTCATTGTGAAGGTGCGATATGTCTGGGAGCAGTGATAAATGATATGCGACGTAATGCGATATAGCCGGTGTAAGTACGAAGCGAACCTAAGCGAAGTCCGAAGGCGCGATAATAACCTCGCTAATGTGCTTGTCTAATTTGGTTCGCGTTCCCGGGATGCCTGCCTGATCGATATGAGCCGTGGCCCGCTCTCACCTCGTGGAATCAACTAGACACTGAACGTTTGTTTTCTCTTCAATTCCCTCGCAAAACGTTTGTTTACCAGTATCAATATGAATTATTTTTAATAAAATATTTAACAGGCATGCAAACACTGTCAAAGTTGCGGAATACAAGATCAATTAATGCAGTTTTTATCATAACAGACAGCTTTTTAGTTCCATATCTGAGTATAAATCTGTACATCTTTCCAACATTCATTTCTGTTTTATACTAGCATTATCCAGATCTTTCTGTCGATTGGGGTTGCCCTCTCTCACCTTTTTTTTCCTCCAATTTTCTGAATTAAAATGAAATGTACAGATATGAACGTCCCGCACAGATCTGTTTACCATCAAAATTCAAACTTATTACTGATTACGCCGTATCAACTTTAGAGTCAACGTTGTCAATTTTTTTGTATTTGAGTCAATAATAATTAACAAGGTCTTAAACATCATGTTCTATGACTCTCACGTTTCCTCAAGGTCTTTTTCACCTTTATCTTTATCGTAATTGATTGTTGATCCTTCTCGCCTTAGTGCATGCTTCTTGATTGGAAAGATCCTCGGAACTAATAGCAATGTCGTGGCAGTTACGAGAAAATACTTGAGCACCTATACAAGAATAATTTTCCTGGCAGTACGTTTTCACCGTCACGTTTCATGATATCTATCTACACTAGAAACTAAGAGGCGAGGGAGCGGAGGTGAGAAAACAAAATCAGTTCTAAAGAACAAATTCATACGGTGTTCAGAGTGAAGTACTCACCTCCTGTGCCGTCCGCGCCAGGTACAGTCACGTACAATATGCATCAATACTCTATTTTAATTTGTTTACACGACATACCTACTTATATTTATTCCTTCATGGAGACATTTACTTTATTAATATTAAAAATGGAAGTATTTACTAGATAGATTAGAATATTATTTACGTTAGTTGAATTCACGAAGTAATTAATACTTACAAGCAAAATTTAACTGTAGTATAATACTACAATAAAAAATAAACAATAAAAAAATTCAAAAATATAGTTATTTCAAACGACTATTAAAACAATCTGTGCTTCCGCTAACATTAGTCAAGACTATGATTTGTATAGTTTTTTTATATGAAAAAAATACATGTATTATATTTACAAAAAAAAAAAAAAAGAACCAGATCGAGTTTCTTACCGGCTCTTCTCGGCTGGGTTGTTTTCCGAACCGGTGGTAGTATTTTAGAGGTTCTTAGGGCGCCTTCTTTGGGCCTAAATTGAATAAAGATGTTTTTGATTTTGAATACTTAATGATATTTTGATAAATTATAAAATTAGTGTTAGTAATATATATAGAGCTTATTTCGGCTGCGTTCCTTTCGGAATGGAATTTCGAACAATTCATTAGTTTTATGTACAAAACTTATATAAAACATATATACATTTATTGAAACGAGGAGTAATGTACGTACAGCGCGACAAAACGGAATCCCTCCTTTTTGGAAAGTTGTCACCGATCATTCATCATAGCTATGATGTGATAGAACTAAACTAATTTTGCCCAAATGTAACATATTTTGGTCTGGCCATTAGTTGGCATGTAATTGCACAACAGCGGAAAAGAGTTACATTACATTTTTTAAAATCATCTATATAATATCTAAATCTCTTTTACAATATATTTGTTGAATTATTTTTCAAAACGTTACCTAAATTATTAAATACACACACACATACACGTCTTGGCGTTAAAAAGAAAAAAATATAATATCTGCTGGTGGAAATATCTAGAAGGATGATGTTGATCTAGAAGGAACAAACGGAACTTACCTTTATTAGCTATATTCGATCTAGCTGGTTCAGAGTTAACTTTCCACCTGACTTCACTTTATGATTGTTCTATAATCTCTTAATTTAGTCATATAATCGGATAAAGAATGTGCACTTTTAAATATAATTACGAGAGACAGCGGCGGCGGTTGCGTGTTGCCGTTCCGTTTTTGAATAGAAAGAGGAAGGGATAATGCATACATAGACTACATAGAGCGGGGGGGTATAGATAATATAGATCAGAAATAACTTAGAATAAGATGAAAATATATATGATAATAGATGACGTCAACAATATCTATTCGATAACACGATTGAGATTCGCTTCGTTGTGGTTTTTTCTAGAGAAACGAAACTATATGAATTCGTAATAATATCAGAGTAATAAAAAACATATAAAAGATTTCAATAAGCGTATATGTATTAATCGCGACTGTACGCACATAGGTATAGTTTGTAGTGTTACGCGACTGACCACTAATTTATCTCGAGCAGTATTCACAGTTCTTTACCGTAGTGAGTGACAAGATCTCGAATGTTCAGACAAAAGGCTTTTTATCCCGGCACCATTGTCGACTACAATGGCCTCGGTCTGGTAGGTGTGAGCTGACTGATCAGGCTTTTCATTTCAACCGGTTTGCAAGCCTTGTGGGGACTGTGCACGGGTCGCGGGTCGCCTGTCGCGGGTCGCGAGTCGCGCGTCGGCTCTCAACGTGTCGCTGTTGTTTGTTCATCTGATTATCCCCTTTTAATATCTTTTGGCTTTAAGTCTTATCTTACCCACTGCTACTCACTACATATACATTTAAATACAATTAGATACATAGAGTTAAATACTATAGAATAGACATACCTACGTAAATAATCAAACAGACTGGGTCAAAGGAGGAGATGCCTTAATGTTATATGTGCTTACATTGGAATTACAAGTAAGTTCCTTTCAAAATCATGAAGTATGTTTAAGTGAGAGAAGTATTAAGATCAGGTAGCCAAGGTTTACATTTCGAGGGTAAACATCTTTATTTTAGATATCTTTTTTTAACACTGTATAGCCTCAATGCTTTGACCACAATATCACTTGCTATTAAGTGACGATGTGGTCCAAAATGGTAAACACACTAAGGTTAGAGGTACTGGTTCTGAATTAGTTATTACATACAGTGCAATAAATAATTGTATTAAGGTAAAAATATTAAACATACGCGAACGAAGCCGCGGGATACGACTAGCAGTGATATAAACTGAAATAATATTCACATCAAGTAATTATTTATTTATCCCACTTAATTATGTATACTAATAAATACAATTGAAGTGTCTGTTTGTAAAGTCAAAATTATTTTTTATTGCTAAATATAATATTAAATTATGTACGATGCCCCATTCCAAAAATACAATTTATTAAGGTTTTGTTTGTTTTACCGGAAAGCTGGACCGATTTTGACTGGAATTTTTTTGGTAGATAGCTAAAGTTACTCCGTGTTACTTAGGGTATCTACTTTTAATTTTCGAAAATCATTAGGATTCCGCGTAAAAAATCATAAAAATTTAAATAGAATTTGATTTAACGCACAGTAGATTATGAGAAATATATTTTTACTTTATCTTAGTACTAAAAAAATATTAGGGTTCCGTGAAAAAAAAATTGAAACGCAGTGAAGAATATATGAAACGCGGGTGCAGCCGCGGGCATGCAGCTATTGAACTTATATAGGTACGTAATTATGTATAATGAATTACAATTGAACTAAGAATCGAGACTTACTACTAATATAGTTTAGTTCTACTTTTATTTTTATTCGAGGAACATTCGTAAGTGATCTTCTAAACAGCTCAATGTAGCGCTTCACCAGTCTAGATCTGATAACAGTACTGTCACGTGCCTAACAGATTTATCAGTAAACCTACGATACCTATAATAATTATATATTATAAATGGTTACACAGATAAGTAAAATAAATCTACGTTCACACAGAGACGAGTTCAATGAACTGCGCTCTGTAATATATTAGACACCGATCAGTTTATATCGAAAAATTATAAATTATAGCCGTTAACGAATTATCCTCAAATACCGAACGTACGTACACGAGCACAAACATACGTGTCTTATATACAATTATTTATTATATTAACAGTAGGTAGGTACAAACTTATTACCGATAGCTCACATTACGGCCACAGAACACGTTTTCATGTAGAGGTGGTTCGCTCCCGTCGATATAGTGAATGGACGTCATAATTTTAATATTAGAAGTAAAGACAAGTTGTCCGGAACCACGCTTTAGGTTAAGTAAGTGTAATAAAAGCTTTATAGGTAATAGTATTCGGTTTTACAATAAGATCCCGAGTAACATTACCGATTTACCTGACAATAAGTTCAAGTATTATGTCAAGCAAGTTTTAATCTCGAAAGGTTATTACAGGGTGGATCATTACGTGAACGATAGTGATGTCTGGAAATAACCCACATCTCTGTGCTTCCACTAACATTACTAAGACTACGATTTGCATAGTTTTAAATATGACAAAAAAAATGATATTTATAAAATAAAAAAGAACCAGATCGAGTTTCTTGCCTGCGCTCTTCTCGACTGGGTTGTTTTCCGAACCGGTGGTAGTGTTTTAGACGTTCATAAGCGTCTTCTTAGGGCCTAAATTGAATAAATACATTTTGATTTTGATTTGATTTTGATTTTGATACTACACGTGCATACAACAGGCGTGGTGAGTGCGCTATATACTCAACGAAATAACAATTACCTATATTTGTTTTTACACGGTATAGGCTTAGTGCTTTCACCATAACCTCACCTGACGTTAAGTGACGATGTGATCCAGGATCGAAAACACCTATTGGTATAAGGCGACAGGTTTTCAAACTTGAGGATGGTAGCTACCCAAGTGGACATAACCACCATGCTATGGTTTCCTCTCAATGTTTTCCTTCACCGAAAGCTAAGGCCGATTTTAGAGTGGGATAGGCGAGGATCGAACCTGTGTCGATTGACGCAGAATCCGGCCGGACTAGCCTATGCTCCATCATCACTTCACTTCGCTAATAAACTGCATGTGACCTGTGCACGCCTCTTTATAACAATATTATATAAGAATCTTTAATTCTTCGACATATATGCAAGTATACATATCATGTAAGTTGACCTTAAAAAATAAAAGCTATGCATTCAGTAAAGTAACGTGATATAACTTTAATAAAATAATGTTCTAGACTTGCACGAGACATTAAGAGAGCACTTACACACACACAGATTCTCTAACTCCTTTCTACATACAAAGGATAAGTACAAACTTGTTCGAACTATTGTAATTTAAAATGTGCTATTAAGGCACGTGTCCCTGAGCGCTGGACGCGTTTCCCTGTTAACATTTCCCTTATACATTAATCCGATGTAAATTCACTTGTAATTTTCATTATATCCACTGTTGGACATAGGTCTCCCCCAAGGTCTCCACATCGACCGGTCTTGCACCGCCCGCATCCAGCAGGCTCATGTGACCTTCACCAGTCCAATTTATTGAAAATTATAATTTTAAATTAAGTGTTAACGAAAAGATTATATCAGACAATAATTTACATACATACATACATATCATCACGCCTTTCTACCGTGGGGGTAGGCAGAGATTACGTCCTTCCACTTGCTACGATCTTGGCATACCTTTTTCGCTTCCTCTACTTTCATGAGCGCTTTCATACATGCTCGTCGGTTATGAGTACTTTTTACCTGACCTTTATTTAACAACACATGATTGATTTGGTCTAGATACGTTCGCCTAGGTCGACCCTTACCGACTTGCCCATTCACCCTCGCCTTATGAATTAATTTCGTTAATCTTCTCTCATTCATCCTCTCTACATGCCAAATAATTTAATAACTGTAAATATAATAAAAATAAATATATTCTGTTGTAACTATTAAAATTATTACTTAACTATTACTGTATAAATACGAGGAACTTTACGATTGACATTTTTATTTTTGTAGCAAGCAAGGCGACGCATGATTCTTACAGCTCAAACTCCGCCTGATAACAGTTTAATAGATCATAACTTTATATTATTTAAGTGCCGTGTAGTGTGAATGCTACTGTATTTGATACAGCTTTTGATGTTTTATCATAGTTTCGTTACAAACTAAATTGAATTGCATATTTGAGTTGATACTTGAGTTTTAGTAACCTGTGTATTTAATCAATTAAAATATTAATTTTATTCTGCGTTATCGAGCACTTTCATGAACGTGTTATTGTTAATAATAAAGTATGTCGTGTGTGATCGCACCAGCAGTACTCAGCAGGTACTCGAGGTAAGTTCGTACGTGTAACCGGATCCCGAGCCGGCGGCGCTCGGTAAAGCGCTCGCGGAACAGCCCGCATTGTTCTCAACACTAAAGACGCTAATTATTCAATAAATGCTAATTAAATTGATTTAACAAAGCGACGTGTACATCTCGGCGAGTCCTCTCGCACACTACTTACTTCTAACAACTCGAATATGCCTCTCAAATTTGGAATCCAAATTATAATATATATATATATATATTACTCGCATTGAAAAGATACAAAAACGATTTCTTCGTTATCTCCAGTTTAGATCAAATCTGTTATTACTATAGATTGCGTTGTAAGAAACATCATTTGCTTCCATTGTATGAACGGAGAAAAATAGCTGACATACTTTATTTATTTTGCATGGAAATGTAATACGTTTTACAACTCATTAGTTAGAGCCACACAGACATACAGGCAGAACTCATATTTCATTAGAGCGACCGATAGCACAGATAAAGTGCTCACTGAAGTAGACTTAGATTTCTTCAATAGTAGTCCTAAGAAACTGAAAAATATTTTAAGTTCCTCTTTCTTTACTTAAACCCTTTGTGCTTTTGACTGCTGTTAGTTTCTTTCTATTTTCTGTTATATATATGTACATGTGTATGGAAACTTGTAAATGGCCTTCTGTTTTTTTATTGTGTATAATTTTATGATTTATATTAGCTGTAAGTTTTCTTAAAAGTTTAAAATAAATAAATAAACTCTACGAACCTTATTCAAAACTCAAACTTATAGGTAACTTAGGTACGTATGTTTTAAGAGACTTGTAACGTCTTTATATATAGGCACAGTTAAAATATATTAATAGATATGCGTGTGTATCGTATAACGACACTTTCTCATGTGAAATAACAGTAAAATAATCATAATAGAACGGGTCGTGGATGTTTCTATAAAGTTGTAAACAAAAAGACAGACATTAACTTACAGGTAAGCATTTGAGAAAACAATATAATAAGCTACGATGCCTTGCAGTTACTTAGGTACTGCACGTACCAAGTGTCGTGAGTTTTAAAACTATAGAATTTCAAGTAGTTGAGATATAAGTCGATGTGACGCGCTTTGTTATGAATTCTACGGGCTGTGAATTTGCCCAGTAATGGGATATTTACATTATTTTATGGTGTATGCACAAAAATTTTTCCAATATAATCAACGAAACGTAATCGTATGACAAGAACTGTGTAACTGAAACGCAACCCTGTAGGGGTTCAACATATAAAAATGATAATTAATCTAATGTAAAACTGGTAAATTAAATACGTAGTGTGAGTTGAACAACGGCGCCAATGACCAGGACATAATATTATCACGATGTCTTTACAAGTAAATGTATGTAAGTGAGTCGCTCTCTTAGATTTCCTATCAGATATATTATGATTTGCAACTCTGTTCAGCAAGCCAAATACATAATTTTGTACCGGAATGTGTACGTTTATTCTGAAGAGGTCTCTCAATGTGTTTTCATCACATCAATATTTTTAATTCCAATTGGCGCATTACGACAAAATGAAATGTTCATTATTCGTACTTGTTATTAAGTAATTCGTAAAATATTATTTTTATATTTAGAATTGTTGTATAGATATAATAAAGATTATAATATAAAACAGATCAGCGGATTTATATCCTATTTAAATATGATATTGTAGCATTGTTATTATAATAATTCTATTAAATATCTCCCTGTAGCGTTGTGCTTACGAAATGAGCATCAGGGATACATAGCTTCAATATTGTGAATCCGATCTCACCAGAAACTTAAAATATGTTAAGAACAAAATAATTATTATCTGGAATAAAGTAATGAAATTATAAATATCCATATCAATCGAGCTCGGGGGAACTCGGAGACATGTCATATGGACAACGACTAAGTACATTTTGGTTTGATAAGCCGCGTTCACTGCATACAGGACAAACCAGATAACAGGCAAGTATTTCCAAACTATCGCCTAACACTGCTACTATTGCAGGTGGAAAGAATTAGGCTGTTTTTTCCCTAAAAAGTAATAGCTTGTTAACTGTCGGGCCAGACAAGTACATTTACCTGTTTCTAAATGTTGTTACTAACACGTTTAACCCTTATAAAGTGATGACGGGTGTAGTTTATAAATATTGTAGGTAATAGTAACGAGAGGGTTGCCTGATGGTGGCGGTGAGGAGTGTGGTGTACTCACCGTGCGGCGGGTGCAGCAGCGGCGGCGCGGGCAGGAACGCAGCGGCGACAGCTGCCTGCGCGTTGAACGCAGCCGCGTACGCGACGCGGCTCGCGACCGACACCGGCAGCGGGAACTGCGCTGTGTACGGGGACCGCGGCTCCCGGCTCTCGGACAGGTTCAGCACTCGGTCCGAGTCCCCGCGGCTCTCGAGGTACCTCTCGCGACTCTCCCTCGTGTCCGACAGCCCGAGCAGCTCCTGTATCGCGAACGGCGACCGCTGCGGCGCCCGCGGGCCTCCGCCCATCGCTTGCATCTCCTCTCTACTCGACTCTACTCGCCCTTACATTACTAACTCTACTTATATCAACTTTATATTCATTGATTCTGTTTATTATCACAACGCAGTTTATCTCAGTACAGTTATAAAGTCTACAGACACAATATAATCATATATCCTAATAGCACTCGTTTAATTATTTTATTTAGGCCTAGAATTAGGCTGAACCGTTTCAATAGTTTTGAAGTATGATTCTAGTTGTAAATAAATCGCGTGAACACGTCCAAGTATCGCCGGCTGTACGTGTAGTGAGTGAGCGTAGCGGTCGGCGCGACGTCCGCGGCGGTTGTGTCGGCGAGCGCGGCGCGGCGCGGCGCAGCGCCTGGTACACGCAGGCACGGACGCACGCACACACACGCAAGCGCATGCACACACTCGCCGCTCCACTCTGCAACAGCGTAACTCCGCCGCCTTCGTGTGACGTTACGACGTTTCGTGTGCGCGGCGCCCCCCGCCACAGCCGCTACTAGCAGGGGGCGAGGGGCCGCGCGGGCGGGCGGGGCCTACTAATAGCCAATACGGATATTTTGTTACCGCAGAGTATTGGCCGGATTCGTTCGCGAGCGGCTCGGGACACGCCTACTCAACTGTACATTAAACGAAACTGAACCGTCGCGTCTACGGGACAGAAACGAAATTACTTCACCGACAAGCTGATTCATTTAATTTTGATTAATTGTGAGAAATGAATAGGTCTGCGGTGGACGAGGTGCGGTGCGGTGCGGTGCGGGGGGAGGCCGAACAGGTGAGTCCTGCTGGAGTATGTTCCAGCGCTGTTTCCTCCCGAGAGGTTTGAATGTCACATAAGGTTCCGATAGTTCTGCCTGTGACGCTTCGCTCGAGTTTGAACCCGCACACGCGGTACACAGAGATACGATATACATTTCAACGCTAAGCAAACGTTTCCTCACACTCAAGTGCACTCAATATAGTCAAAAGCAATTATTGTAAAAAAATCATTGTTAAATTGCTGATTAAAAACCGAAATAATCCATTCAGAATATTAATGTTTATAAATTTTCTACTTTTAATTAGTAAACAAAAGTATATTAATTCATTTGATTTTTTTCAAATTATTAATGAAACATGAATATTTATGTGTAATTACATTAGCGAGTAAAACAAACTACTAATTCTTATATTCGTAATGTTATAAACATTTTCAAAAACAAAATAATACATCTAATTATTATCAGTAACAACCGCGTCTTATAAAACACGTCATAGAGAATCAAGTACTCAGATAAACAGATATTCCTATAAAATATTATTCTCATTATACTTAAGTTAAATAATTATTTTCTTTTTTCACATATCTAGTAGAATGACATTGTTCGTTCGTATGTCGTAATGTTTATTTAAACCTAATTATAATTACGCGGTAATGTTATGAATACGCGCAAGGTACAGTCAGGCGCATAGTTTCCTGTGCGCCTGACTGTACCTGACTACTGCGTTTCGACATGACTGCCAGGCAACCGCCGCACTGTCTATTGTATTTTCTATAATAAATATAAAAAAGATGTCTTAAAATATAATTTAATATAAACCTATAGGTACATTTTACATTTAATGTTTAGAGTGACATTGTTCTAGAAGGAATTCGATTGAGTATTTCTCATTAGATATTAAATATTCTAGACAAATTTACGAGTGGCTTTTTTTATAAAGTAGATGTAAGTTTTATGACATGACATCATTTTATATGTCTACGATATGCGAACACTTGTATATCCCAGTAGTAATGCAGTATATTGTAAATGTCTATATAAAATATACATCCTACTTACGTTGTTTCAACGTACGTATCGAAAGTAATAACTAACATTGTTAATATAATCGTTAATATAACTTATTTTTTTATAATGCACAGCACAGTGATTGTACTGGACCTGATGGTAAGTACAGTACGATCCAAAACAGCGACGACTGACACTGAACAAAATTCAATGCCAGTCACCGCTGTCATGCTGGCCTGCTTAAGTACCTCTTCACGCCTCTTTTGAAGGACCCAATATCGTATGAAGGAGGGAACACGCTGACAGGAAGACGGTTCCTTAACCTCACAGTGCGACAAAAGTAAGAGTCAGCAAACTTTTTGGTTCTTGAAGTTATGGGTGTCACCGTGAAACCGTGACACCGAAGTCCCGCCCGCGTGGTTCTGTTATGGAATGGAGAGGAGGGGATCAGGTCGAAAAGCTCTTCAGAACACTCGCCATGATACAAGCGGTAAAATGCGCTTAGAGAGGCTACACATTGGTAGTGTTAGCAATGTGTTAGTAACGTCTAAAGGCAAGATATTTCATTTAGTTATCTAATTAACTCAAGTTAATGTAAGTGTAAATGTATGCTTCTCTCAGTACATAACTAAACATAGTATCATCTACTTGATAAGGTAGTTTATAGATAAACTAACATTTAATTCTAACAGTCTCCCAACTTACAAGTTACTTTAACTGTAACATATGTTAACTTATTGAACAAACATTCACACGTAAAGTAAGTCTGTCTGTCTGTCTAGGTACACGTATGTTGTGGTTTAATGAGATTCGATAGAATTGTCGATAATTTTTTATCGATAAATCTCACTAATATCTATTAAACAAAGAGTTAATAAATAAATTCGGTTGATAAAACAGACGAGGTCAAATCTATTAAATATAGATAAACGTTTTGAGTGAAGTTGTTGTATAAATAGTAATGTTCATACAAACATACAGCGTACAACATTATGTGTTTATTAGTAACGTTCAAACGGCTCGACCGATTCTAATGAAATTTTTAATAACACCCAGATATGTTCATACAAACATACAGCGTACAACATTATGTGTTTATTAGTAACGTTCAAACGGCTCGACCGATTCTAATGAAATTTTTAATAACACCCAGATTGTTTCCTGGAAAAGATTAATCATTTTATTTTACGTCTAGGGAATTGGTCTAGATAGTGTTAATTTGTCAAAACGAAGTTATTTAGAACAAAAACGGGAATGTTACGAGAAAAAAGCAGATGGCCGCTATTTGTACTGTTTGTTGACTCACCTGCGAGGACAATACCTACTGCATTAGCATCGCGTTAATAGAGATGATAACTCACAAATGATAAATTACATTTGGAAAACTTGCACTAAAGAAAAAGTGAAGACAAAGATACATTTTAACAATAAAACTATGAATGTACTATCCTTACATATGTTTTAAACATCTCATGATATCGACTACTTTTATAAAGATATTAGTCGGTGTTAATTAAGTTATTGTAAATGTATTGAATGTTACTAAAAACTCTTCTGACGTAACATAACATAAGCTCACGCCTGTTGTCCCCGAAGGGTTAGGCAGAGGTGAAATAGCGAACTACACCACCCACATTTCGCCGAGCTTAATTCCGTCCCATATGTGACACGGGGCGAGCCTGTCGCCACATCGGGCACAAATTCCAAACTCCGGGATGATACTGAGTAGAAAAACCCAATACCACTTGACCCGATCCGGGGATCGAACCCGAGATCTCAGAACGGCAGTCGCACCGTAATACAACTGCGCCACGGAGGCAGCACTGAATGCACGAGAATGTTTAGAAGTGGAACGCGGACTAATTCTGATTCTTAACAATCAATATTAGGGGAATTATTTCGTATCCGTTATCATGTTTTTACGAACCTACATGACATGATGGTTATTTCCTTCACTTCTTAGTTTTTGGCTTTTGTAGCTATTGGCCACAATTCTGCCAGTGTCCGTGAGGTAGAGTTATGAGTCTTTCGCGGCGAAATACTAACGGGCGTTCTAATTATATTGGTAAGTCATTTCTATTGAATATTTTTATTACTGATCGTGGGTTCAGTCAACATTTTATTTCTTTGCATGCCTGAGTGTTTAATTGACATTTTCTTATTATGTTTTATTGTTGAATAATTTTTATTAATTTCGCAAATAAAAAGGGCAAGTATCCGCATCGAAAAAGATAGTCGCGCTACTTACTTTCGCGGATTTACTGTGACATTATAAATAAAATAAATATCTACTTAACTGTTTTATACATTTATTGTGGATAAGAAAAATGCCTCGGGAATATAAGCGGAAACCAGACGTGTGCCACGCAACATCAGCTGGACAGAAGATAGCACTTGCCTTAAAAAAATTGAGACAAAATAAAAAAGGTATCTATGAAATTTCTCGAAGATACGGAATATCCTCTCGAACCTTAAGAAGACTCTCCGAAAAGAGTAACCAACAACCGCTAACTCAAAGTATATCTTCTTATCTGACTTAATTGTATTCTTTGTTTCTTCTAGGAAAATATTCTGTTCTTGGCTTCGAGAATGAAAAAATACTGCTAGCTCATATACTGAAGCTCGGAGACGCCAGTAGTCCTCCTGACAGAATTGTGCTTCGCCAGTTCGCTTATCAGTTTGCCGAAAAGTTGGGATTAAAGCACAACTTTAACAATGACAGTAAAATGGCTGGACCGCAACAGCTAAGAACCTTTCTTGAAAAAAAAATCCTGAAAATCCTTTGAGACAAGCGGATGGTTTATCAATTAAAAGAGTGAAGGGTCCCAACAGAATAAAAGTTGGATTTTTTTTCAGTCAATTCTAAAAACTGATCAATAAATAATATCGATTATTTTCATTGATATAAATGTCTTTCTATGCAAAAAAAATCCTACCGAGTTTATTATCCCCGTACGAGGCAAGCATACACCGAAGCATTTTCAACGCTAGGCAACTATCCCTTTTCTGAGAAGTGAAATAAAACAGTATTTATTCAAAAACATTGTTAATTATGCAATACTTTTCAGTAAGTTCATATTTTTTTAAAATAAAGCTTCTTCGAAAAGTGGGAAACTTATATCAGGAACAGGAGCTATCGACTTCTGTGTACTTATTGATATTTCCATTTATCTGAATTTATATCTCCTTATCTTAAAGACAATGTAGGTTTTGTAATTTCATATAATCATCTGAGAGTACAAATATTCACGCTTCCTCGATTATGAATTTATATGAGAGCCAAGAAGATGAGAACTTAATCTATACTTATAATAAAAAACTAGACGGACGACATAAATACATTGGAGATATTTCGGAAAGCATACCGTGAGGTGCGTGAGAATCGCATCACACAGAACACTTTTCAATGGTTTTTATATTTTAATTTTTACACGGTATACACTTGGTGCTTTGACCACAATCTCACCTGATGTTAAGTGACGATGTGGTCCAGGTTGGTAAACACACTAAGCTTAGATATCCTGGTTTTCAAGCGATGCTGTTTTTTTTGACGAAAGGAATGCATTCACGCACTAACTGGAAAATGCTGAACATTTACAAAAGCTCAGGCTGATTTTAGAGTTGGATAGTTGGGTTTGAACCCGCGTCCATTGACGCGGAAAGCCGCACTATCTATTGTGCCATCATCGCATCATTCAGCAATCAAAACTTTGTCTGTCTGTCGGACTGTCTATCTATTTATTAATTTGTTAGCTAATCACGCAAAAACTACTGGACCGCGTTCGATGAGTTTTGGTAAGATTGTAGTAAATACTCTGTAATAACATTTAGAATACATTTTTATACATATATACTCTTATGTAATGCGTAAATAGCGTTTATCTATATTCATATTAAAACATCATAATAAATAATGTTTTCTTAATACTAGTAATTAATAAATAGTGGAACGAGCTAAAAATACGAAACTAAACTATAAAACTAAATTAAGTCAACATAATTAATTTATTTACGTTTAATTAAAAAAATAAGAAAAATGTATTTCTGATGAATATTTATAAATGGCGCTATGCTTATTTTTTTTATAATTTGGACAGTTTTGAAACGTTACGAAGGATAATCTATACTAATTAATACTATAATAATAAAAGGCTAAAAAATTTTGCCTGTTTGTCTGTCTGTTTTAATTTGTTTTGGAAGCTACTGAACCGATTTCAATGAAATTTGACATAATAGTAGTTTATACTCTATAGTAACATCTATGTATTTAGATATATAATGTATGAATAGCGTTTATCTAGATCCATTAACCCCTTGAGCACCTTCCCGGCGTTAACGCCAGCTTTACATTGTTTTCCTATTGTCTTTCTATTGTTTCATTTTTATGGGTACTCGACACATTAAAAAACCATAAAAATGAAGTGTTTAAATAATAACATATATACTAATATTATATAGATGTAAAGTTTGTTGAGTTTGGATGTCCGGGTAAACTCTGGTCTTTTTATTGTGATAAATATATAAATTTTCAATAATTACCCACAATAAATGTAATTGAGTCGGCAAAAATTCTATAACATGGCGCGCGCTGCCTGAACGGTTTGCCTGAGGGGGCGGAGGTCTAGACCTTTAATTGCACTGGGAAGGCTGTCTGGAAGGTGGCCTGGTCTGGCCGAGGTGAACTTCTCCACGGGTAGGGACCTGAACGGGACATAGAGTATATTGGCAATTATATAGATTCGATCTAGAGGGAGAATATTGGCTGTCTATTAGAATATAGCTATGTGTTCCACGCGAGCGAAGTCACAGGCACAGCTAGTATGTAATAAATTCGCAATTTACCCAACATCTGAAACTGTTAAACAGGAGATACCGTTAAAAGTATCCTAAATGTATATATGTTCTAAGCTTTAGTACAACTAAACAATGATAGGTATATAGGTGAACAAAAAAGAGCAGAGAGAGGATGCGTGTGAACGCTTCTCAATGGAACAACAATTCACAGGTACGAGTGTCGCATCGCACAATGGACTGCGGTGCGGTGAGGCACTGAGACACTGAGACACCGGCGCGACCGAGCGCTTTGTGCGGCGCGTACGTAACGCGATCCCGGCACAACAAACACACACACCACCTGATAGTTCGTATTCGTATCGAATCACTACTCTATACGTAACTGGTAAATATGTCCGCGGCAAGACTCCGGAGTATCATCACGACATCTCGGCCACGCACCGGGGAGCGAGCACACACAGTTATCATTTACATTATATGTTCATTTTGTTTTATAAACTGATTATTGCCGTTTATTGAAACTATTTCTCAGTTCCCTATATCATTAAAGTGTAGTACATTTTTTTTTACAAATAATTGAATAAACAAATTGATGAAGCGATGATAGCTCATTTAGTAATGTGGTCGGATTTCGCATCGATGGGCACATTTTCAAACCCACCTATATAATTCTACAATCATCCTGAGCTTTCGATGAAGGAAATATCCTGAGGAAACCATAACAAGTGGTAGGGCGTATTCTTATTAGTAACATCTATGTATTTAGATATATAATGTATGAATAGCGTTTAGATAAACGATCTAGATAGATCCATTAACCCCTTGAGCACCTTCCCGGCGTTTACGCCAGCTTTCCATTGTTTTCCTTTTGTCTTTCTGTTGTTTCATTTTTATGGGTACTCGACACATTAAAAAACCTAAATAACTGCCATGGAAAACCTGTCGTCAATAGATATATTCCGAGAGCGTCATTTGAGAGGCCAGTACCTCCGGGCTTAGTGTGTTTCCCATTACATACTTACATCAGATAAGATTACAGTCAAAGTTGTTACAATATTTAATCATTTTCATTCATTTCAATTATGTCATAATTTGTAAGTACCTATAGCCCTCCTGAGGAAGGCATGAAACGCTTATAATTTTATGCAGAAATAATAATGTTTTCGTAATTATTACAGGGCATCTCGTAGGCGCCCTTCCCTGAGCTCTTCTGCCGTCAACCTTACCTAAAATAATCTGTTTCTCCAGACAGTGGTTTCAGTGCGATCCAGTCCGAATGTAACCGCGCCCAATGGAGATTGTTCGGACATGGTCGCGATCCTCGGCTGTGACGAAACGAGGAAGAAGTAGAATAATAATGTTTTGTCTAAAAATAACTTACAATAGGTAGTACCAGTGTAATGCAAGGAAGTACTTACCTCAGTTGTCACGTGACTAGTACAAATATCGGTTATGTTGCCAAGCACAAGGTTACGCTCTTCAAATGTGCTGCTATTTCATCAAATTGCTTATCTTCAACGGAAGCCAATCCTTCGTATCTAGAAATAAAATAGAGTAACCGTTAATGCGCCATTAGTTGTAGTTAAAAATATAATTAAACGTGTTTACTGGAAATGGGTACACACGGGTTTACTTGTTACTTAGAGATATACAGTAGATGCAAACGGGAAACTCAGATCCATCATCAACCTATTTCTTGTGTATTACTTCCATTACTAAACGGTAGGGCACCAGAGAGGGAGTGGGAGGAGGATCCCTTGGCGGACCCTCTTCGTCGCAGGAGGGTGGCTGGCAACCTACAAGAACCCAAGAGGAGACAGGTGGGCCTTTTGGATGGTGGCGGGAAAGAAAGAAAGAAGAAGGGGGAAAGAAGATAGAGAGGGGCTTGACCCAGCATGGCATATTATGCCTGCCATGCCATTTGGTCGGGCCTGCCGCTGGGACGACGCGGAGCATGATGCACAATCCCGTAGCACCCGTCCCAAGCGGCGGATGGTACCATGGGTTTTAGTGGGCTTCTCGGCGCCTCACGCCGGACGAGTGCCACATACCCCCGGCATCTCTAATTCGGTGACAACAAACTCCCGAATTATAGTTGGCAGGGGGCATGCGTAATTCCTACGTAAAAAAATGAACACCAGAGACATTACCAGTTTATTTAACCAGTTTATTTTATCGTTAGGTACCTACTTACAACAGCGCTATCGCTTCCCTACTTCTAAACACTTATAGGTAAATACGACGAGAAATCATTATAACAGATCTTCAGTTGAGTTTTGAACTATTTCTCCTTAGTCGCTATATCTATAAAACATAACACAAGCTCACGTCTGTTATCCTCGAAGGGTTAAGTGGAGGTGAAATAGTGAACTACACCACTCATATTTCGCCGAGCTTAGTTCCGTACCAGATGTGACAGGGGGCGAGCCTGTCGCCATATCGAGTACAAATTCCAGACTCCTGGACGATACTGAGAAGAAAAACCCAATTCACTGACCGGACCCGGGGATCGAACCCTAGACCTCAGAACGACAGTCATACCGTAATACAACTGCGCCACCGAGGCAGCATACTTATAATAAAAGGCTTACAAGAAAAAATCTGTACATTGAAAATATTTCAGAAAAAATATTATGCGGGTCTTCAGAATAGACCACAGAACACATTTCGATAGTATGTAGGTTACTTTCTATCACGGGACGGGACATAGATAGATTACACCTAGAGGGAGAATATAAGCTGTCGATTAGGATATAATTGTCTGAGTTTTACGCGAGTGAAGTCGCTAATACTCGCAGGTGGTTCCTATTGAGCTATCAGAGCTTCTTCAGCATTGCGCTGATGAGCTCTTTGGAATTAATTTGTTCCAAAATTTTATAGCTCTATAGTGTATTAGCCCCTTATGGTCAATCGAAATAGGCTTTTTAAAATACCACAAAACTGTTCAGGCATATTTTGTGTTTCTAGAGCCTCTTTTCTTGTAATCTCATCTGCAGTTTCATTGCCGGTAACTTCCGCACGTCCTGGGACCCATCTCAAAACCAGCTTGTTATTCTTACCCAGACGATTTAGTATTGCCACACAATTGGCAACAAGCTTTAATTCAATTACCTCCAAAGCCAGCGCCAAGAGAGCAGCTTGACTATCCGAATGGATAAATATTGTATGGTTGACATAGGTTTTTTGCAGATTTATACAAGAACATTCTAAAATGTCGAATACTTCCTCCTTAAAAAAGGAGGCGAAACTATCAAGATTAGTTATTTTACTAAACTTTAGTCGCTCTCCATGTATCCCACATCCTATGTTATGTCCCATTTTGAACTCATTAGTAAACCATAGTAAGCTCCGTTCCCTCCACGTTATCTCACTATTTAACCAGGAGTCCCGTCGAGAGATTTTAACATAATACCATTTTTGAAGGTTTCGGAAATCATCATATCTGATATCATCCCTAACACTAGTGTTTCTTTCATTGACGTCTATCCTGGGATATCAGGAACTGGAACAGACATTGTGTCCTCCCGAGTGTTAACCTGCCACCTTTTCTACAGTTATAATCAGTATTAACATATATTATTACCTATATGTATGACTGAGGCCTCAAACACAGTAATTATTTTATTTGGTAAAATTATAAATTGTCCATATTAGAATTGTAAATTGTCAATAATGAGAAACTGCTGAACCGAATTTAATATAGTTAAAAAATTAATCAATAGAGTTTAAGTTTAAATCTATATGGATTAAGCAAAAATTATAATGTAAAACCAAAAGTGGAAGAAATAGCAAATGAATATTTAGGTAAAGGAGATCGCGGGCACCGGTTAGTTACTATTTAGTTGTTACAATTACGCAGTAATGTTAGCAATTAAGGACTATTAGGAGACATTACACTTACAGTCACTAAGTTATCAATAAGTGTGATGAAGCAGTAAGCACCGTGAGCGTACTCGTAAGGCGATATGATTGACACGCGCCAAACAAACAAACAAACTGACGCGTTGCTTTTGCTCCTGCGATAATGATGATATAACAATATATATTCTGCAAAAGTAGTTAAGAGCAGACGTAGACAAAAGTAAAAACTTATAAACTAAAACACCATGTTTTGGATTTATCAAATCTACATGATTACTTCTTTGTTTATTATCAGTATATACCAATATTATGAGTCCAATAAACACTATATAAGTAATCGTTTTAAAATTATCTGTTTATATTTGACTTTGTGGTAGTCAGATCACTTGCAAAAGCAGTTCGACGGCTTAGAGCCCAACAGAGCATCACGCTTCGCATGATCGCGGGGGCACCGCGATACGTTAGCAACCACGTAATTGCGCGTGACTTACGTGTAGAGAGCCTGGATGCGTTCATAAGCAGCCTTGCAACCAACATGTGCCGAAGAGCGGACACGTCGGCGCACGTTCACCTCCAGAACATCGCGCCGTTGCACGCTAGACCTCCCGACAGACGGAGAGGAAGAGATGGACACTTGTCACTAGTACATAGGCCTCAGGCGCGCGATCTCATACGCCGGTCCTCGCCTAGCTGAGTAGGTAGTTGAAGGAGGACCGTGTCTATGACCCGTATAGATCGGGTGCATCTCCCTGACCCCTCAGAGTCCGATCGATAGCAGGATTAGCTCCCAGAACTCAGAAGATTACTCCACGAGGGACGCACCTGTGTGCCTCACCCAGTAGACTTGGCCGTAGGCGCGGACAAAGGAGAGGCCACCGTCGAAGGGAATAGCCCTGATGCGGTTTCCCCGTGTCCCCTATTAGTTCGTAGTTTAGTCAGTAAGTGTAGTTTGTGTAGTTTTTTCCAACTGTTTTTCTTTTTTGTTTTTACTTTTTATTTCTAATTGTATTATAAGGTGTAACTTGTCTAATTTGCATTTTGTAATGTTTTTTTTTTAATAAAGATATAAAAAAAAATAATAATAGTTAGGGAAAACACACGACACGCCGCTGCTAAACTGCTAGAGCTGCAAGAGGACGCGAGAAGAATTGCCAGCAAGCAGTTCGAACAGTGACGTCGCTGGATTATGAGCTTAATCTGCGCATTGTGACTACAAGATTGTGTCTAAGCGACTTGTCTATAGCACTAGTACATGCTGTGAAGGATTTATTATAAATCGTATTATTCCACAGAGAATTAAATTAATTAAATCAGTGCCTTAGTACTTTCCAACTGCAATAGCAACTCTGTGTAGTTGAAGGGGTAACTGTGAGTATCTTTACAAGGTTAGTTTTAAAACGAGTTTGAAGGTACGTGTGTTAGTACCATACAAACAGACAAATGTGCCGAAATTATGAACTGATTATCGAAGTGCGCCTCTTTAGTGATTTTTTTTTATTGAGAATCGTATTCATGATTTATACAAATGTATCTGATGTGATATTATAAATCGGTTGACTGGTTCTCGAGTTAGTAAGGCAAAGTAAACACGTTTCGTGATCGAGTCGCTCCGTTACAATATGTAGTCACATGCACTCCATCTCATACCTATTCCTATGTAAATAAAATGTCTTTTACAACTTTAAGTGTGTCTAGTTACGAGAAACGTCCTGGCGCCGCTTGATACTATGGCACTATGAACATGAGTATTATGTCAATTCGTTTTGTAATATTAACTACTTAGGTGTTATAAGGAATGTTTATGTCAAAAAATTAACTTTTAATGTAATCCCTTTGCAATATATTGTTATTTTCATTGTCTTTTAGTAACGATAATCTTATATTTCTACCTACGAATTATTGTCTAAATGAGCATATTTATACTAATAAATATTTAGTACCTATAGGTATCCAATGTGAGTATTCTGTTGATATGAAAGGCGTTATATACGCTTATAATAGTGTTTGATGGAAGGTAATATATTTGTTGGATATTCGAAACCATACTCTCAGTAGGTACTTATTCGAACTGCAATGTACTTAATAACGTGTGAAATAAATACATCATATATTGCTTGCTTAATATTCAATACATATACTAAAGTCCAAATAGAATCTGTCAATTATGAATTCTGTTAAAACTTACGAGATTCAGTATTGAATTCAGTTTGTACTTAATGAGGCGGTTTTGTTATGATTTACCTACAAGTATTTAGAATAATGTAATATTCTAATGGATTTTAGATAAAGAACTTCTACTTAGATACGAGTCCAGTTGTGTGTGTTCTGCCTGTGCCCGCGGGTTCGTTCGTTTCAGCGTGAACATACCGGTGTGAGCGCCGGGGGGCAGGGGGCAGGGGGCAGGCCGCAGGGCGAGCTCTCCATTATGCGGAATACTAATGACAGAGGGCGGTTGATTAAAAAACCTAAGTAGCGGGGCGTGGCGGCCCTGCCTCCCCAGCAACCCGAGGGTGGTGGTGAGTTGAGAGTGGTGGTGGTGTGGTGGTGTGGGGGTGGCAGGGCTAGCGGTAGCCCTCACACGGATCCGATACCGAACGTTATTTAATACATTACAATTTATTATAATTTGAAATACATTTTGTATTATTAAATTAACGTCAGTTAATTAATATCCGACACGGTTCACGGGTCATGACGCCAACGAGCTATAACATTTTACATACTTAATCATTAAATTCCGTTTTGTCGTTTTGTATTCAACGAACATATTACACATTAAATAATAAAGCTAATAAAACAATAAATTGATAGGATATTTTAAAACAACATTATACGTTATGATAAAAGTTTATTTTCATACTAAAAGTATACTATATTTAGTTGTTTTATATATAAAATGTAGAAATATTCACTGTATTATAATATGTATAGATTTACTTTATAATCTGTAGATACGCCTAATGAAGTAAAAATAAAAATACCTACTTGGGGTATTAAATTTTATTTTTATATTCACTTAATATCAAAAATCAAAATAATTCAAGGAGTAAGTTGTTGTAGCAGACACCTGCCCACACAGCAACTCTGGAATAATCAAATAAAACTCAATATTCCTGCGCTTAACTACAATGTTTTCAACTTATTCTTATAAACAATGATACTGTTTGAATAAATGTTGTACATACAAATGTTCCTGAGTACGCTTGCATAGCTAAACGATCCGCGCGCAAGTCAGTACGGAAACATTCTCAAATGTCTTAGTACCTTAAACATTAATGAAGCAAACGACAGATACCGAATTACCTTAATGTTTATTTTTTATATATATTTAATTGTCTAATGACGCGAACTTGATGCGAACTGTTTTTCTTTATTTATAATTTATCGGCTGCAGGTCACCAATAAAAAGAGTTAATATCTATTTTAGCTGTAGTTTATCCACTGAGTTTCTTTAGTGAAAGTTTTATTTGTCTATAGGTATGGCTATACCGTGTGGTGCCGACTAAGGGACACACCAGGGGATGAGCAGCAGCATCCTCTGAGGATCACAAACACCTAGTGCGATCGCCAATCCGCCTACCAAGTGTGGCGATTATGGCAATTCCCCCCTTATCTTTGGGAGAGACCAAGCCCAGCAGTAGACGCCTTTACGGTTGGATATTACAGGTTATTACAGGGTGGATCATTACGTGAACGATAGTGATGTCTGGAATTAACCCACATCTCTGTGCGCACCCGCTAACATTATTAAAACTACGATTTGTATAGTTTTTTTTATATGACAAAAAAAATGATATATATTATATTTATGAAAAAAAAAAGAACCAGATCGAGTTTCTCGCCTGCGCTCTTCTCGACTGGGATGTTTTCCGAACCGGTGGTAGTGTTTTAGACGTTCATAAGCGCCTTCTTAGGGCCTAAATTGAATAAATACATTTTGATTTTGTTTTTGGATGGATGGATGGATGGCTAACTAATAACTCGTGAATTATTTAAATGCTCTACGGTTTAATATTTTCATTAAATCAAATAAATAAATACTTGTTAACTAGTCAGGTTCCTAATATAAATTTTATTACATAACGTACATGTGAAATGAAAATTAACCCATCAATAAAATAATTAATCTTACCGTAAGTAAACAGTGTAGAGTGCAGGACATGAAATGCTGCCATCACCTACAGGTACCACCTATATATAATACATTTCTGTATGTTAATAAGATTGTTTATTTTTATAATTACTAAGACACAGTAAACATCGTCCTATGCTTATTTACAATCAAACTTAATATATCGTTGATAACTTGATCGTTATTTTTAAGTTATTAAACCTTTTTTTTTTTTTATTTATAATTAACAAATAACTATGGTACAGTGAACAATTGTAAGCAATGGAAATTATTCCATAGATGCGTGTGAAGTCGGTTCCACGCCTAGTTTCATGTGAATCTCCGCGACTCATACTACGAATTGTTCACATATATTATATCGGACTGTGCCTATACGACATATTCAAACATAATTATTAGGTTAATATTGTCATCTACCTGTTGTTAGTATTTCTTACTATGTTAAAACACAAAGACTATGGCGTCTGTATCCAGGCAGAATTGAAAGATAATTAATAATCGTTATCTGGAAATTGTGACCATCTTTAAAAATGAATTACTATGTACTAATTAGCAATCGTGTCAAACTTGTGACCTCTTATCTAAATAATACTATTAACAGAGCTTACAATTATGGGCACACCAAGAAACATTAATTTATTTTATTTAACTTTAGCAGTTTTTTTTTTTATGAATCCCCTTACATCCAGACATTATCCGAATTTTGTTTTCATCTTATTGCTTTTGCTATTATGTCGAATCTTTATATTTATTTAATAATTCTTATCATTTAGGTTTTATATTGTTATTTCTAAACTATGAAATTTCGTTCGCTTAAACCTGTTTTATATTTTACTGTAATTGTTGTTTCGTCTGTTGCTTAATAGTTTGCTGGTCCGTGACTTACGTGTTCGTATGCCTAATAATCTACGCTATTTATAATTAATCACTTTGATTAATTAATTGAAAATTTAATGCTGTGGATATGTTTGTGAAATTTTACTCTAATCCTTATAAATTCATCTACAGACTATTTAATATAACGAAATAGATACAAAAACAATCCTTAAAATAACATGTACGTTCTAGTAAAATCTGGAAAATTGGTTTATTAGTTCCGGAGTATTAAGTCTACTAATGGATAGATACAAATAAATAATAAAAATATTATATAAGAGTGTACCTACTCCTCGGTGGTCTACTGTGACGTCATATCAAAAATTTATAACTAATTTTTAACGAATGCTAACAGACGTAACAATTAACATAATATAAATAGGTGAACTTGTTTGTTCATTGAATTAAAGAGTCCTTATTCAAAATCATTATTTTTGTAATATCGTATAGTCTATTTGATTTACTAAACGATAGATATAGAGAAAAATATGTGAAATATTAATAATTATATAGGAACCTAATGCTATTTGTTATAAGTACTGTATTTGCCCTAACATTCATTGCATCAATTTACTAAATCTTTAAAGCATATTTCATAGGTTCGAATAACGAGATGTTTGGATCAAATTATATTTATAAATTAATAAGTGAAAATAATCAGTTTATTAATAATATAAATAACTCACATGCATTTGATGAAATTATTTTCATTATAGAACATATAATCACACGATAAGATTATGACGACTGTGACTGCACTGCGCGGAGCCATTGCAACTGCCAATAAATGAGAAATATAGAAAACAATCAGTCATTCGTGAAACGAGGCGGCCATATTAACGAGTTCCAAAATCAAATGCACGCGGTATTGTTTTACAAGGGCCAATAATTAGTCGTAGCGACCGACATCTCGGCCAATCAGAGCGGCGCGCCTTCACTGCGCTCGGGCCATTGGCTCGGACAATGTTCTAATTTCGAAATTAAGCATTAAAGTTTTAGTCACTATGAGCGCGGGAAACCCTAATTAAATTGATTGGCGCATTCATGAGAGAGCGCGCCGAGCACAACGGCGGCGACGGCGGCGGCGGCGGTGACTGGGGACGAACGTTAACCTAATTGATTAATTACGACAGCGCACCCAGACATTGAATTGAGATGCCCTTCATTTCAATTCAAAATTATTGCTATTGTAATTTAACAGAAATATTTCCAATTGTATTACCTATTATTATATTGTTAATAATTTATTTCATTTGATTAAATAAATAAACTATTCATTTTAAATATTTATTGTGCGTTCAATATTAAATGTTTCTATAAACCATTGTGATAATATTGAGTTAATGTCTTAATTCCTGGCTACTGTACTAGGATGTACTGTACAGTACTGTACATCCATCGCAATGGAAATTCAATTGATTTCATCGAATTCTTTTAATGTGAAACTTGACTATCCCGACTGAAACACTTGGGACGATAACTTTCTCTTTCATATAAATCTTCTAGTGCGTTAAATGATAAATAATATTACATTGTCAGGTTTTTTTTATATGTTAGGATGTCATTATCTCGAAATGTAAAACTGTATCAGGTAAAGCAAGTGACACAAATGACAGTGCTCGTTCACCACGTTAACTGTCCTGAATGACATTCATGTACTGCTAATATGTTAAAAATATTTAAATATTAAGTAACTTCACTGGTCTCTTGAATTTTCTTGCGCTTTTGTTAAAGCTTTTTATGAATGAGATTTATTGTGTTTATCGGAACTTCGTAATTTATTATTGAATCCAGCACATACTTGTGAGTACTTGTCGGTGTTGGAAGCAAGAGGCTGCAACTTTTGACCTGAGAATTTGAAATTGCTTTTCTTGTCTGTGCGTAATTAATACTTAATGTTTTAATTCATTTCATACTGGTATGGATCAGGATTTTTAATTATAGTCTGACTTGGCTACACGGAAATGTATATAACTGTCGGCCGCCAGATTAATTGGAAAAATCATTTAGTAATTTTTTTTTTTCAGTAGTGTATTATGTTTCTGTCCTCGTTGGTCATCATCATTCTCCTGCCTTTCCCCAACTCACTTGGGGTCGGCGCAGTATGTTTTCTTCTTCCATACGTCCCTATCAGCCGTCATCTCTTCATTCACTCCTGTTTCTTTCATGTCATTTCTTACACACTCCATCCACACTTTCTTTGGTCTCGTTGGTATTATCATAACAATTCTGTACCCTATAAATGAAATGTTTCTTTTATCTACAATTTAATAAACATAGCTACTTATCATTAGATACTAAATCTTTTTTTTTATTCCAATTATTTTTATTAGTTGCCTAAAAAAACCATTTTACAAGTTTAATTTATTTTAGGTTAAAAGTGTCTAATTTATTCATTTTATTAATTTAGGTTTATCTAGGGTTTTTTATAAGTAACTATGATCTAATCGTGCCTGTACCTAGGTACTATAGTTAGTATAGACTTCAGCAAAAGTGAGAATGATGAAATACTCAGATTCCGCGTAGTTTCGAAATTTGAATCCACTTATCCTATTAAATAATCAGATTGAGCGTTCAGTGAAGCAAAACATCGTGAGGAAACCGACCACCTTCAGGTTTCAAATCCTGTCGCCATGCACGTATAGAGCTGTGTTGGGATCAGTGGCGTAACTATAGGGTGCAGAGCTGGCAAAATACCGGGGGGGGGGGGGGGGGGCTGATTTTTACATGGTATAGTTACCCCACTGATTGGGGTAGTATTACCTGAGAGATGGCGTCTTTAGGCTTAGTATATACAACATCCTTGACCACATCGTCACTGAACATCAGGCGGAATTGTGATCAAAGCTCTGAGTCTTTAAATAACAATGAAATATTTTTTTAACTCAGATTAAATTCAGGTTTGATTCAGGTCGTTGAAGCTAAAGACTGGATGTGAAATGTTCTTATGGTATCTACTAAGTACAGTAGTATACGAATCCCTTTTGTAATCGCTGAGCAAGCGCTCATCACGGACTCAACAACACGTCGATTTGTTACAGGGATTTTGCTACCAACTTGCATTTAGTTATGTCATTCGTTATTATTGTGTTATAATATCAATCATAAGTGGGCTAAGCCACCATATGTTCCGGGGGGCTCCAGGTATTATACGATAATGAAAAAAAACAACATTTTTTTTTACAAACTTTTCTCGTTTTCCTCGTAAATTAGAAAATAACAACGAACAACTAGAAAAAGTACCTTGTATTATAGAAGTACCGCGTAACATATTTATGGTTATTGTGGTGTAAACATGATGCTCACAGTAACAAAAACCACTGGATTCCTAAGAATCTGGGAAAACTAATGTTGACCTGTGTTGCTGCGAAGGTGACAGTAGCCACTTACCATCAAATGGGTCGTTTGCCTGTTTGCTGATCTTATTATCCGACTTTAAAAAGGAGATGGTTCTCAATTAGCCTGTGTGTTTTTTTATGTTTGTTACTCGATTCCTCCGTCATTTCTGGACCGATTTTTTTTAATCGTAAAAGTACACTTTCGAGGTGGTCCCACTTCCAACAGATCGGGATCTGATCAGTGGAACTCAGGGAAATTGTGAAAAACCCTCGAATATTATAGACACGTGTGTTTCACATATTCGTTTCCAAAACTATGAAGTAGGCTTCACAGCTATACCTAAAAGTACATACTTAAACTAAAAGTAGAAAAAAAAAAAAACTATTATAATAAAAAAAACTACTTCAAAAGAATATACTATAAAAATGCACTAAAAGTCAATAAATAATTACTTTATTAATCTATTTCGTTAATTTTGGATTCGGTACCAGCTAGAGTTAACCAATGTACTCATTTACAAATGGAAATAACTGCCTAAACTTTATCATAAATACATAAAAGCTAAATAAAGGACTAATGTGATTTTAAAGACCAATTAATCAAAATTGAATATAATTAGCGACCTAAATTTACACCACAGTGTGTTATCCGTAACCTGAGACCGATTTCAAATTAACGAAGCAGATTAATAAAGTAATTATTTATAATATTTATTGACTTTTTAGTGCATTTTTATAGTTTATTTTTTTGAAGTCGGTTTTGTTTTTAATCAAAAAAGGGTTTTTTAGTATGTGTTCTAGTATTATCTGTAAATTTGCGATCATTATTAATCGATAAGTTACAGTTATTTGATTATCATGTAAAATATAGAGTTTTTTGACTCTAAGCAATATTTGAAGTACTAGGTGATGCCCGCGAGAGCACAATCCGTCTCTGCACTAAGCTATGAGCTCAGCTCTGACAATTTAATAAAAGTCGTTTATTTCATTTTTATTCGTCGATTACAAAAGGGCCGCCCTTTAACAAGTGAAATTTGGGAGAGAACAAAATGATCGTCAATACATTATTATATAAAATAATTTACACGATGCGGCTTGCCTCGGGGTGCGCGGGGTGTGCGGGGTGTGCGGGGGTTGTAGCGGCGGTGAGGTGAGACGGGAGAGGGGTGCAGGTCGCGGTCTAAAGTCACGATGTCACGCACCCGGGCACGGCGCTTCGCCCGCGGGCGCCAGCCCCCGGCGGCAGGGCTGGCAAATATCAATTCAATAATACTTAATTAACATCATTCCACGGACACCAGCTCCTCACTAACAACGAATATAACTTTTATATTTATTAATTTTAAAATCCCGTCTCTGCGCTACTCCTACCGAGGCAGGGCTTCCTCTACTGGTATTACTAACTTTCCTGTTGAATTACTAAACAATAGAATCTCCGATGACTCTCGTGTACTAGACGTATCTATTATAATTGAGTAAGCTTTATTACAATATCTTCTCTTGGATTGATTTACCAATGATAAACGTGAGGACAAAAATCTCCCTTTGAACAGAAGTCACGCTATCCATCATACAGTCCGGCTTGAGAGGTTCAGAAGCGACTAAGGACGTGTTCCCACCGTATGCGTGGTAGAGTGATATTTACATGTGCTAGAACAACCCGGGTTACACTGCATCCCACATTGCTATGCACCACAGGCAGGTACATTAGTTCTGTAGATTCTGTCCTGTATTTTTTTAATTTCCGCCTCGGGTAGCAGCACAAGCTTAGGTCCGTAACACTTTAGTGTTCTTGCGCTGGCTACCGCTTTCCGGCTAAGGGACCTAAACCCTCGCCCCAAAAGTTTGGTGAAGCCATCAACGCCCTTTTGCTCAATAGCGTAGAAAAACGAAAAACAATCCGTTCTGGTGATTTCAAACGTCGAAAGTAACAGATCTTTGCTTTCCGTTATAGAATGACATTACGGGAAGAAGTAACGGGATTTACCTGAGTGGTGTTGTTTAAAAATTACTTGATACCTACCCGAGACATGAACATGTGTTCTTCGGATTAATATTCCCTTTGATCACTAGTTTTATATACTTATAGCTACGGGTACAAAAAACAAGCTATCATCAGTGACTAGATCTCGACGCACTATTGAGACTGTTGAACCTATAAATAAAAAACTACGATAACTCATGTTTTCTACCCAAATGTAGTATTTTTATTCATACATTTAAAGTATCCATAATATAATGAAATATATTTTCTTGCTTAATCTTCGAAGGCAGTTTTCCCAAATGCTGGATGTGCTTTTAACGTTTGCACCACTAGACTTGTTCTGAAGTGCTGGGCTGACTGAACATGTCGGAAGCTTAGAAATTACCAATTCATGCTGTTTATCTATTTTATACGTCAACTAGCTGTGTGCCCGCGGCTGCGCCCGAGATTATCATGCACAATTACAGACTTGCAGGCAACCCACTGGCTAACTTTAGACGAAATTTGTTTTGTTTGTTCGCATCTGATCTGAATGAAAGATAAACTCAATTTTTATAACAAACTCGATTTAAAAAATATTGTGTCTGAAACATCCCATGACTATCTAATGAAAGCAATACAAGATACGTGTTCTTGCCAGTTATGAAATGAAAACTTCTTTAGTGGTGTTGAGCGATTCTCAGTAGAAGAAAAACTTATAGATTCGCGTTACCAATGCTATTACGTCAGCCGCCAACATGCTAAGATGTGTCAAGTATAAGATGGTCTTTAAGAACTGGTGCTCAGATATAAATAATAAAATGTTTACTTACGCAGAATATCGTATGTTTTCATTATGAATTGATTACATAAAAATATACATAATTATAGCTCGGAGCGCCAGTACCTACATGTAACAACCACACAAATGTTATAAGCTAAACGTTAAGTTATGTTCATCATTTTAACTAGCAAATTATAAAATGTAAACATTTAAAAACAATAAGTTTTTCAAAGTCTCGAGTGTTCACTTCTGTCGGCAGACTCCATGGATGGCTAGTTTTTTTTGCTTTTTTTTAACTATTCAGTGTGAGGTTGATATATTGTTGAGGACAAATGAATCTTTCCTTAAATCTACATTAACATTCAACAATAACGAGAATTACATCGCGAATCACAACACACACACACACACACTAGCTGGAAACACGAGAGAGAGAGAGAGATATATCATATGTACCTCATATGTGTTAATGTAATAGATAATAAGTTTTTAGACTAACAGTAACTATGTGCTAGTTGTAAGTACTAAAAATGTATTAGAATTCGCGCCGACCGCCGGCAAAGTTGTACCGGCAAGATATAATTTGTAAATACATGTAATACGAAAATAAATACAGTCCACATTATAAAGTGAAGTTGGGGTTTCATTGCTGGTGAAGAGAGCGTCCCCTTCATATATGTTTATACAATTACGATTCATGTTTGTTAACTTTTCGCACAAATAACGAAGCTCCTGCAAACACTCCTAGTGGCAACCCTGAATATTACAGAGCGGTATCAATAATGATATCGAATTAGTTTTTACAGTTACAGCGGTGCGCCGGTAACGAGCGAGTCAATCGTCCTCTCCCCCGCACGCTAAGGGGACCGCGGGAGGGAGGGTCGGGGGGGTAGGGGGGGGGGCTGGAGGGAGACATTCTCAACTTATAACGAGTTTGGACAAGTTGCTAATGAGTAGAGTGAACCTGTCACAGGGCGAGCTTCAGGCACAGCCACTTTGTCAACTGCGGCTTTCGACTCCCACACGAGAACATATACACTAGGTACCTATACGTACTCAACTAGTTCTGTTTTATACACTTTTTAATTCAATGTTATAATTTAAAAGTAAGTAAGCGGTAATTGCACCCGTACATCTAATGTGTCAGACTGGCGTTGTCGCGGTAACTGTCAGCGCGAATGTAGAAAGGGTCCAGAGCATCTGAGCAGATCACCAGCACGGGGTACCCGCGCAAACAAGCCTGATGGGCCGGAGCACCCTTGTCGCCCGCAACCAGCTTTTACTTAACGCAAATCCACTCGTAACCCTTAAACACTCCACTTGTCTTGCTGTCCGTACGCGGATTGCAAAATGGCGCCCGTATTTACACGTGCCCGTGTAGCCTGCAGGGACTCCGAGCTCGCTCCCTCTATGTAAACATTTCGCATAAAAATACGCCATTACTATTTGCATTCATATCTAAAGAAAACATACATGCTAAATATTGCTCGTAGAATATAACTTATTCGGAATAACTTATTGAAAAACAACTCTAACGCTAAGGGATAAGACTGTAAATGTAAATACCTTTGTTGCGTACATTCGTTGGATTGAATGTACAAACAAATGAATGCGTGTATTAAGTCCCTCGGCGAGCAGTACGTACGATAGTGCTATCTCGCTCGTGCAGTGAGTAAAAGGTGGGATGATTGAGACGGTAACTGGCAACTGCCACTGGTCCCATTATACACCTCGAGAATAGTAAACACGAATAGTGATGCACCAATTCCTATCGATTAACTAATTCGTATAGACACTACGATTATTATTAGGCAGAATTAATGCGAGAAGTGAGAATTAATCGTAAGATCAACATATCACAAGTTAAAATCCTAATCACCTTAAAAACACCTTTACCTTTAGGTTTCCTTTAAAAAAATCTAAGTAATAATAATGGCGCCTAAACGTTTTTTTTTTTTACGGGGACGGGGGGAAATGCATTTACGCACTACCCTTACCCATTGCATTAGTGAGACCGAAGTCCCCCAATGCAATGGATAAGGGGGCACGGAGGGACGTCTCCGTGCCAGTGTGGGACTCACCCGGGCGAGAGTCGCCCGGAAATACCCACTAAAACCCCCCGGGGCCGTCCGCCGCATTTGGGATGGGGGCGACACGGGGTAGCTTTCGCAGTCACCGCGTCGCCCCCTGCGGCGAAAAAGTAAAATGTGTTACCCGCTCTGGGTTCGAACCTCCGACCTTTCAGTCGTACCGTCTATGAGACATGCGAATTAATCCATCGGGCTAACCACGCTCTCAAAAAAACACATGTGTTACCCACCCTGGGTTTGAACCTACGACCTTACAGTCGTACCATCTATGAGACACGCGGTTTAGTCCACAGGGCTAACCACACTCTCAATGGCGCCTAAACCTAAAGATGAATAAATAAAGTTTAAAAAAACTAAAAACGCTGAAAATGTTATCTAGTCTATTCATCGTAGTATTAATGCATGTAAAAATGGTAAATATTTTTACTTCTTTTAAAAAAAAAAAATAGTAAGATAACGTAGCCAAACGGGCAAAACTAAATTGAAACTACTTCTGGGATTAATAAACTTGGTTGTACTCGGTTTTAGTATCTATAAATTTGCTTTTGTTTTAAATGTATAACGTAATTAAATTACATACGGGTACATAATCATAAAGAATAAATACAATATTGTTAATATGAGAAATAGTCGAAATGTATTTTATCCCATCCCTAGAGCCGCGGGCGACCGCTCATCCAACCATAACTAATAGTCGAGAATAAAACGCTGGAGTCGGCACAATGACGTGTTTTTTCCCAGCGGCCGCCAACCGACCAATCAGCGCGTCGCGACACAGCACGGCTCCGCCAATCAGCGAACGACTTCCAGAAAAGAAACTCAAAATTATGCTCAGCTCAATTCACAAGTCGTGTTTTCACTTCAGCTTTCGGGTTGGGGTCGCGGTTTTTACGATTCACGGGAACAACAACGAGGCAAACCATTTTGAATTCTATAGTTCAGAGTTTAAGAGTTAATCTCGGTACAATCAGACATCGCTGAAGTATTAAAGAACTGGAAGGGTGGTAGTAATTTTGATTGCGATTGCAAATGGCGTCGGTGAGCAAAGAGGGAACACGCACGGTTAATAAAATCAGAAAATTGATCGGAAGTTAACTTATTGGATTCTGTGGAGCGCATCGCGTATTATAATTAATATGAATGCTACCGGACGTCGAAAGATGCTACCTTATGCCTATTGGTATCTGAAGTCGCGTCTAGCTCCAAGCTCTGGAGATTACACATTCAAATTCCATAAACAATGCCTACCTTATAAGTATTTGTAAAAAACACAGCTCTACAGATCTACCTAGATAGTTTTGAATAACAATATAAAAACATCTATAATATATATTTCATTTTTGTCTCAAGATTTTGAACAACAAATTATTCGAAAATAAAATTAAATAGAACTAACTAATTGTTATGAATTTTAATAATAATGAGTAGATAGTTTCACATGTTCTGTTATTCCGTATATATATTGGTACATTATCGAACCTACTCCCTATTATATTAAATTATTTTTTTTTTCTTACATCATGACATCTCTTCGTATTTCAATATAAGTGTCTCTCTATTTGTCGTATAAAATGGCAAATACTTTTAAACATTGGATTGAAAAAAAGAAATAAAACCGGCTCCTATTTCTAAGTACAAGTGCGATGTTTACGCGAATGTTCACGTTAACATTGACGTCAATCCAGCAATGTATTGTGTTGTCGGATTTTGAAGAGAATGTAGATAGTGTTGTGAGAGCGCGGACTCGCCCACAGCAAGGCCTCTTGTTCACAACAAATAACATTCTCGCATTACTACAGACATACAGACAAAACAATACGTAGTCACAGAGCCGGCGTCCTCGGGGACTACCTCATCCCTACCCGAAGTGAGTAGTTTGTACTGTATATTCTTGATACAATTTATGACTAATTTAACAGAAAATATTGTCCAAAAAAGGTGCTAAATTAGCATATTATCCACATTCCAGTATTTCATAATGATAAAAATACTATCAGTCTCTCTATATTTAAGTAAATGTTATTAATTTCAATCTCAAATATTTTTAGTATTTTATATACATCATAATTACGTAGAACAAACGTTATTCATAACGAAGTATGGATATTGTAAATATAATCATGGTAGTGTCTCAGAGCACGGTTGACGCGCGATGCGATGACTCGGCACTCGGCATTGACCAATTCAAAATGTCATCGAATCTGACAGAGAACACAGACAGTACGGGAACAATGGCGAGGGATCGCGTACCTGCGCCGCGCAGCTGCCCCCGCAATCACAAACAGACGGAATTGACCGTCGACTGTCTTTAATTGTATTAATAAGGGTCCCCTGCTATTGTTGACATTGTTACAGCGCATCTCTCTGTCGGACATTGTGCGCGCTGACGAGCCCGTTGTGACAGCTCGCTAATTGACAGGTGTCGAGTAAATATAAAAACGTGCGAGCGAACTAGAAACGCGATACCGACGCGACGTGAAAGCGACTCTTAGCTTTGTGCGATCGATCGATTAAAAGGGTATTGATCGCTCCCAGATTGGATTTAATGTTTTTGCTAAACATCCGGCAAGTCTCTTGTCTAAGCGCTTTCTTAAATCACAACATCAGACAATAAAACAGCAAATGAATTATAAACGTATTCCCGAATAAAAGTAAAGTGAAAAAAAACACTTGAATGTTATAATAAAGGATAATGTGAACCCGAAGCGACTGTTGTACCGCCATAATACAATAGGTTAATGGAAAAATAATCAACCAACAATCAATTAATATCGTGGTATAACCTAAAACTTTGCAAACTTGAACTAATCAGAGAGAGAACTATTGGTTATGTTTTTAGAACCAAATTATTATTATTTTTAAATGTTGTAACAAAAAATAACTTTAATCAGAATTAATATCAGAGCAGAGATTCGTAGCGATCAGCAAACCGGTGCACCGCGTCGCGCCCTCCCGCACTACCGGCACTAACCGCACTACCAGTAGGTGCAGAGTTTGCAGTACATTAATTCAAAATCAAAATCAAAATTTATTTATTCAATTTATGCCCTAAGAAGGCGCTTATGAACGTCTAAAAACACTACCACCGGTTCGGAAAACAACCCAGTCGAGAAGAGCGCAGGCGAGAAACTCGATATGGTTCTTTTTTTTTCATAAATATAATATATATCATTTTTTTGTGATATAAAAAACTATACAAATCGTAGTTTTAATAATGTTAGTGGAAGCACAGAGATGTGGGTTAATTCCAGACATCACTATCGTTCACGTAATGATCCACCCTGTAATAACCTTTTGAGATTAAAACTTGCTTGACATAATACTTGAACTTATTGTCAGGTAAATCGGTAATGTTACTTGGGATCTTATTGTAAAACCGAATACTATTACCTATAAAGCTGTTATTACACTTACTTAACCTAAAGCGTGGTTCCGGACAACTTGTCTTTACTTCTAATATTAAAATTATGACGATCATTCATTAATTAATTAACAGAGACAATAAATATTCTGTGTATATTAATAAATAAATAATAAAACAGAGTTAAATTTATTAACTAAACCTCTCGCAAAGTATATGATTTGAAACGAAATAATTCCATGTAATAAAAAATACTTGAGACTACGCCTCTAGAAATTGGTAATACAACAGTAAACTTATAATGTGATATATAAAATGATCTAAATAACTTCGAAGGACTAAAGGAGAACTAAAAACTAAGAAACTACCAATTAGGTACGAGGCAACTAGCAAAATTGAAGTTTTGTAGATTCAAGATTTGAGATTCATGATTTGTAGAAATCTTCGTACTCAGAAAGCAATTATTACAAAATTTATTATTTAACAAATATTCAATTAAAAAAAACTATGCTAATTTTTGAGTGACATTTATATGAATAAATCTTTAAGATATCTGATTGATGAAGGCGATACTTTGCGGGAATCTATTATAAATAATTAGGTTGACGTTACTTTGATAATTCCGCGCCAAATGATTTTCAGCTGCCACGTCTTTTGGATGAAAGCAATACTTTGGAAATTAATTAAGAAAACAAATCGGGTTCCAATAGACGGGACAAGTGAAAATGATTTGAAGATTAGCAAAGTAACATCAACCATATCATTTAAATCTTTAAGACTATGTCAAAAATAAACGTTAAACTAAACGTGTGAACTCAAAAAGCAGTAAATGCTGGAAGTTACTTTAAATATATACGTAATGCCCCCACAAGGTAAAAATAATATTTTCTTGTATTATTTTATATTCACAAACGAATCCATACAGAAGCTAAACTGAATACGAGTCAGGTCATAGCTGAGTATTAGACAACATGCTTCATATCCCACGCGAACAGAATACAGGCAAGAGCCGCGAGTCCCCGGCATCTGTCCCTCACACACACCTCCACATTATTTAACATATTTCAATATTATTACCTTTAAATACATAATTTACCGAACAACAAAGAACGTCACGCGAACCCTTGGAAAAATATATTATTATATTTGTTATAAGCGATTACGAAGCCGCCAGCCATTGTCACACAACCATTATGTAAATAACAAGGTAATATTATTGTGCGGGCACACATTGTGTGCGGCACGTCAGCGCCATGTCTCTGCAACATGACGCCCCTTTGCTTACTGTCGACCGTGACGACTACGTGATTACAATACAATGATAAATTTCACAATAAAATATCTCTTATTTATATATAATACATTCAGTCAAAAAAGGATCCGGAATGGATGATTTGTTTATTCCTAATTCAACTTTTTGTTGTTAGATTGGCACAACTGATTTTGACGCGAAGTTCGAGTTGCATCTGTCATTTATATTATATACAATGCTGTTTTTAGTTAGATCATATCAAGTGTGTACTGCGAGTTTCATAATGGACAAAAACATCGAATAAAGAGTTTGTATTAAATTTTGCGTCGCCAATAGAGTTTCGTGTTCGGATACACTGAAAATCTTATAGAAGGATAACGGTTAATAGATGTTATCAAAACACGTGTTTTCGATGTGAAACGTGATAAACACGTCCTTATGAGTAGTATAAAGCGTTCAAAAGCGGTCGAGATATGCTGGAAGATATGTCTTCTACTCCATTCCATTGTTTTTCTATTGTCTTCCTATTGTCTCATTTTTAGGGGTAATCGACATATTAAATAATCACTTGAGTATGAGACATGTCGCCGCTCGGCTAGTCCCAAAAGAGTTGAATTTTCTCCCTAAAACTCGATCGCATAAGAGTCGCTGAGGACATGCTAGAACAAATCAATTCCGGCACAACATTCAAGAAACGCATTGTTACTGGCAACGAGGCTTGGGTTTACGAGTTTGACATGCAAAGTAGTCAACAAGCTTCGGAGTGGCGCCTTCCAACTGAACCGAAACCGAAAAACACGACAAAGTCGATCAAAAGTCAAAGTCATGTTGCCTGTTTTCTTTAAATATCGCGATGTTGTGATCTCGGAACTTTTATCGGAAGGTCAGACGATAAATAAAGTATATTACTTGAGCGTTATGCGTCGTCTAAGAAAGTAAGTTGAACGAGAAAGACTAGATTAGCGAAAAAGTAATGTTGGATTTTACACCATGATAATGCACCTTCGCACAAGGCACCATTGTACCATCATTGTGAACGAATTTTTAACCAAAACTCCAATATATACCATCAAAATCAAATCAAAATCAAAATAATCTTTATTCAATTTAGGACCTAAGAAGGCGCTTATGAACGTCTAAACACTACCACCGGTTCGGAAAACAACCCAGTCGAGAAGAGCGCAGGCGAGAAACTCGATCTGGTTCTTTTTTTTTTCATAAATATAATATATATCATTTTTTTTGTCATATAAAAAACTATACAAATCGTAGTTTTTAGTGGAAGCACAGAGATGTGGGTTAATTCCAGACATCACTATCATTCACGTAATGATCCCCCCTGTAATAACCTTTTGAGATTAAGAGTTGCTTGACATAATACTTGAACTTATTGTCAGGTAAACCGGTAATGTTACTTGGGATCTTATTGTAAAACCGAATACTATTACCTATAAAGCTTTTATTACACTTACTTAACGTAAAGCGTGGTTCCGGCCAACTTGTCTTTACTTCTAGTATTAAAATTATGACGATCATTCACTAGATCTAGCTTGGCTAAATGTTTACGAATATGTATTAAGTTATCGAAGATGTATTGGGAGGGCAAAGTTAAGATATCATATTCTATCGAATCATATCATATCGAACCCCCTTATTCACTACTATCATTTTCCTAAACTCAAATGATCGCTTTGTGGCACTCGTTAATAGATAAATTGATGGAAAATAAAAGAATCTGGCAACATTATAAAGTTATACCGTTCAGAATTTCAGATGAGGTAAACGATCGGAAACTTACTATGACCGGTACAGGCGTACTGTTCAATCAATTCTGGTAAAGAGTATTGCAGTGCTGTATGGGACGAGTTTATTTTCTGAACAGGTTTTTATTCGTTGTATTTTTTTTTTATATTTTTTATGTAAAGAGAACCTTCGGTTTTATACATATTATTTATTTATTTATTATATTATTTTCATTTCGTTTTATTATTTGTTTATTAATCTAAATTTAATTCAATTGTCCTCGCGTCAAAGTTTAAAGAAAACCGGTAAAATTAAGCCAAGTTTTGGTGATTTTTTTACACGGATTAGGCTCAGTGCTTTCACCACAATCTCACCTGATGTTAAGTGATGATGTGGTCAAGGATGTAAGCATAACAAGTCTAGAGGTACTGGTTCTCAAATGATGCTGCCGGAATAAACCAATTGATATTTGGCGACAGGTTTTCAAACTTGAGGGTGGTAGCTAACCAAGCGGGCATCATTAGAAAAAATGCCCTAGCACCCCGCCATGGTTTCCTCACGATCTTGTCCTTCACCGAAAGCTCATGCCGGTTTTAGAGTCGGTCAGATGGGGATCGAACCCACGTCGATTGACGCGGAATCCGGAAGGACTACCCGCTTCGCCATCATCGCTTCAAAATTGAACTCTGGAGCGAATTTTTCTGTTATTGAAGCTATGTCAATCAATAACTTGAATAATCTCGAGATACGATTGCGAAATTGGAAAATAAACGCGTAGAGGGCGCGTGAGGGGCCGCGGGCCTCACTGTAACTCGATGATGTCGGCTTATTGGGAAACTGGTGGGGTCGCCCGCCCTTCAATATTCATTTATTGATACCCTTCAAAGAATGTTCTGGATGCATGAAAAATTATCGAATCTAATAAAATCGTATGAGATCCGTAACTGATGACATCGTGTTTTGAAAATTGCAGAACAAAAGCTAAATACTGATTAATCGAAACGTGACGATACATTTTGTTTAATAACTGAAAGTTACTATTAACAAATCGGAATAGTTTAATCAATACTCGATGAATACTAGCAAAATATCCCGTGCTCTATAACGCAACTCAATTAATTTTTAGGATTACATTTTTACAGTACCTACTAAACTAAACTTTTATTCGTAAAAATTTAGACAAGTTAGATCTAGTGAATGATCGTCATAATTTTAAAATTAGAAGTAAAGCCAAGTTGTCCGGAACCACGCTTTAGGTTAAGTAAGTGTAATAGAAGCTTTATAGGTAATAGTATTCGGTTTTACAATAAGATCCCAAGTAACATTACCGATTTACCTGACAATAAGTTCAAGTATTATGTCAAGCAAGTTTTAATCTCAAAAGGTTATTACAGGGTGGATCATTACGTGAACGATAGCGATGTCTGGAAATAACCCACATCTCTGTGCTTCCACTAAAAACTACGATTTGTATAGTTTTTTTATATGACATAAAAAAATTATATATATTATATTTATGAAAAAAAAAGAAGGAACCAGATCGAGTTTCTCGCCTGCGCTCTTCTCGACTGGGTTGTTTTCCGAACCGGTGGTAGTGTTTAGACGTTCATAAGCGCCTTCTTAGGGACTAAATTGAATAAATGAATTTTGATTTTGATTTGATTTGATTTGAAACGACACAGTTTGCAGCGACACATTACAGGCGTAATGCATTCTGCATGCGTATCGCTGAATCGTTTGGCAGTTTAACGCGGCATTTGGATATTGGTTTCTTTACACTAGAACATTTCAAATAAAAAATATGCTCAATAAGGAATACTTTAGCGATGATCGCAATAAGTGTAAAAAGCGACATAATTTATTAAATATTAGCAGTAACACGTACCTACTTATATTGGACGACCAAACATAAACTAGTTTTTGTTGTATCATCCTCTTTATTTTTGTTTTTTCTCCATCTCTCTATGTTATCTATTTGTGGAAGCTTTTTATCCACACATAGTAAAATAAAAATAAATAAATAGAAGACGTATATTAATATAGAAATATATATTTGATATCAGTACCAGATTACTTTACTGAATTTGCCATAAGTGAAGCGCGAGGTGTCAGACGATCTGAAGCGTGGAGGCGGCGTGCGCCGGTACACGATCACAGAATCTTCTCAGCTCCTCCGATGACTCTCTACGGAGTGCGACAGTTCGTGAGGGTTTGCGGGGGTGCGGGCTGCGGGCTGCAGGGGGAGGAAGGACCGGGACGCGCCCGAGGAACGGTTATGTGGAGGGTACTCCACGGTACGAGCACTCTTTAGGAAATCGCAAATCGGTCGCGCGCTACTCCACTGGCGCGTCACACGAACCTACGAATTGTGCTTCATTTTTACCTATTTTTCTGTACGACTGAATATATTCTCCTTAAAGTAATTGATGAGTGACTCCACAGTATCAATATGTATTAAAATCTGTAATAAATCTCCAAAGCCACAACTTACTGTTTATACCTGTGTGATCTCTCTTTTACTTTTATGTAATAGCTTTTAAAACTTGAATAATGAACCTTTGAAAGTGATAAAACCTCTGTAAAATTAATCTCCGTTAATACTATCATACAAGGAGCTACGTTTTACTATTAATTACGATTTCGATCTTACTTCAAATTGGTTTTAGATACCTGTGATCAACAGTAACCGATGAACTGATCAGACTGATTATATGCTCATGGATACGCTGAAATATCAAGCATTATTAATTTCCCATATCGGCACACATATGCTTTTTGTAACAAAAATGAACTTAGCGAGTTGTGCATTTGAACACAATTTTATCTCAGTTGAAGAATCATTTCACAGTTCGAGGGCATACGGGTGGGTTGCGGGGCAGCTGAGGGTAGGAGGGGGGGGGACTGTGCGGTGACAGGCCATTAGGTCGCCCTTCAATTGTTAACTCTATAGATACGTGTTGACTGGAGAGAGAAGCGCGTGTCTTCAGATGGACTCGATTGGCTTTTATTTTTCACACGACCTTTCTACATTATATCTACCGTTTAAACAGAATCACACAGTAACAACACACTTTGAAGGCAAAAGACACGTACAGACGGTACCGGCTCGTATCTCTACTAATCTTAAATTAAGATGAGATTATTCCAATGACAATTAAATTTAATACTTGATTTCTCATTTCTCTATCGTCTGATCGTAATCTTATTTAATTTTAAGTGATGATGTGGCTTTACATGCTAACCATAGAATCTATATTAGTTCTCAAGCGTGATCGCTCAGATAAAATAAATCCGATCGGATAAATTTGATCAGCTTCAAGTCGAGTACTTAAGTTCTATTTAGCTAGTTTTATAGTTACGTCTTCTTGCATCGACAGCTCAGATTTTTTTTTTAAGATTTCAACTGACATCAATCCACATGAAGTCTTATCGCGTTATCACTGAACTGACATCGCTTATGTTGTAAACGAAATATAAATTATTAAACAGACATCTATGATTTTTTAGTCAGTGTTTGTTTATTTTAAAATTTGTAATGGATGTGACTGACAAGATTTCTGCTTTAGTAGAATTAACAGGTTCGTATGCGAATGCGTTGTGCAACACTCCCTGAAGCCTGACGATTCCGCGTGGTAACTGAACATTACAGAACCTCTTTTGTTCTCCAGTTACTTCGTATCATCATTACTTCAAGTGTATGTAAAATCCATAATTACCAACTGATAATTACTAAATACAATCCTCGCACTAGGAAATCGTTTGTTTATCGCAAGAGATCACACAAATCCTAAGTTACAGTGAATGGTTACAGAGTTACCTCATTTTATTTACATGTTTAATTATATTGTAATATAATTATTTAATACATTATAAGGCGAAAAAGACATACAATATAAATACTTCTGTACTTTGACACTTGATTGAGATATATTTGATAGACTTTACATGTTTAGTTTTGATTGTAAGCGAATTGATCTCCTAGAAACGTACACTTCACAGATCTGAGCACAATCGCATCAAATGTGTATGATGTTGCTCTAATGTAGCCGAAGCTACTGAACGTAATAAATTTTGAGGATACATAACAAATATTTAGTTTTAAGGTTGGAATTATGCGGAAGAACATTAGAAAATTCACCATAACGATGATTAAAATTTTTCGTGTTTTTCATGGATTTTTAATTCTCAAGGTTTCTCTTATAGATAGCTTGGGCTCATTGTGGACTTGAATTCAGATTCCACTGACTTCAATCACTGAGCCATCATTCCTTCAAATTATTGTCGTTTTTACATATGTATATACGCAAATTGCAATATCTTAAACATTAACCAAAAGATTAAGTAATAATGATCCTTTCAGCATATTTCTTGCGATATTTAATCAGAATATAAATACCATTATTGATAAATGTTACATAAACCTACTCCTGTGAATATTACGAATGTTAATGTCATTTGTCTTCTGGAATTGTTGTACAAACAGGTATTCTTTTGTATTTTTGTTGAAATTAAATGTTAATGTGACTGTTTGTTTCCAAATTTTTTTTGTGACAAAATAAACATACAAGTTTAATTGTAAATATTTGAAATATTTTCCTATCGGTGTATAAAGGATATTTCCTTGAAGATTTTCACAAAAGGTGTATTGTTATCCATTTCGAGTGGACTGATCTCTCTGATGTTTTTTCTCATTTTGTATTTCCATATTATTTCGTTCTGGGGCTCGAGTTTCAATGGATCCCGCAGCGGCGGCACCTCCTCTTCCACCCCTCCCCCCTCCCTACTCAACTCCGTTGACGAAGCCTGCAAGATCAAAGCGGCACTTCGATATCACAAATGAGAACTTTGAAAATTGGACGGTCGTTATTATTTCTAAGTATGATTTTAGAATTTTTATGTATTTCTAGACGTTAGAAGTTGTAAATGGACGCTCGAACAAATAATAATATTTTTGTATTATAAATGAGTCCCACAGTTTGGTTTATGCCGTGTGGATATTCGTAATGTTTTTTAAGACGTATAAAATAATAGAACCAAAGAAAAGTACCGCCGAGCATGTATGAAAGCGCTCATGAAAGTAGAGGAAGCGAAAGAGGTCTGTCAAGATCGTAGCAAGTGGAAGAACGTAGTCCCTGTCTACTCCCGTAAATCTCTGCTTATATTTGAATATATGGGATATTGTATATGTGTTTTAGGTAAATACAACTGCCTTTTTATCACGATGTAATTCTGTATAAGAAATTAGGTAAGTGCGTTGATGTCTTTTGTTCGTCACTCGTGACACTCGAGTGGACGTTAACATTGTAACTGTTATATATTAATTTAATTTAATATTATTATATTACCTGTAATATATACAAACTAGTCATCCCAGCGAAGTTCGTATCTCCTCAGAATTAATAAATATTATGTATTATGACGCGATAGGTGCATTTTTAAATTAAGGACGTTTCTCAAATCCGAGACATGAACGAAAAAATTTCGAAATCAGCTAATCCGTTCTCGATCATGACGTCAAGAAGGTCGTTCCAAACTGTGTGAAAACATACATTTTCTTTATAATTTATTTTCGTGAATTTTTCATTTACTTAATTTTTATTCTACTATTCAGGGCGGAAACTAATTCAACAAATAAAGTTATACAAATCGGTCGTTCTTGTAACGAATTAAATAAATAGTGTAACTAACCGATTTTGTAAAATACTGAGGCTAGTGAAGCCACCACATACGTGTTGTAGAGAGCTATTTTGTAATCACGTGGTGTTTATTGCTTTTAGATTTCGCTTTCATCATCTGTGATGGTATTTACGGAGTCAAAACATTCAAACTGTAATAAAATACATGTCTAAGTGTACATGTGCTTTTAACAATGGATATGAGAGAAGTGTAATGAGGTCCCGTTAAAAGTCATCCCCTCGCTTCGTCAACACTCACTCCCTCCCGGATATTATAAAACGCTTTTCATTAGACTACCCTCCACCCTCCCCCCCCCTACCGCGCACCGGTACTCCGTCCTCGCCCCGCCGGATCCTCACCACCGTGTCTGCACTATTATCATGAAACTACATAAGACATTATCGCCTAAGTTTTTTACTCAGTCACGGAGTTGTACATTGTTATATGTTTTATTTATTATCTTACCGAGTTTGTATTTGAATTTGTAGATAAAGTTATTTTCAGAAATACGTCACCATCAGATAGATGGTTACGGCTTAGTGACGGTGAAGTTTTCAGTATTCACTCAACCTACACCTAGAACTGGTAATGGGAAGAGCTTTTCTTGCAGTTTCACTGTCTGATCGAAACATGAATTAGGAAATCTATTGAAAAACTGAAGAATGGTCAAATTGAAGTGTCAGTGGGCGAAGAGTATTGCTCGTAGAACCGGTACCCGCTGAAGCCAAGGGGTTCACGAATGGTGACAAAGTACCGGAAGACGCGGCGTATGCAGGCATCCAACAGGAATCCGCTGGATGTCAGGGTGACGCAATACCGGACATTATTGAAAGAGTCTATGTCTAGCAAAAGACGTTGTGATATCTTCAATCAAACAGCGTAATTCATTAATATCACTGGCGATTTGCACAGTATTAACTTCAGTTTCAAACATGGAGGTTTGACAACCGGAAAAGGAAGAGAGTCTGCGGGCTGGGGTTGCCCGTACACATATTTATGGTTTTAAGATACCACAGAAGTCTTTCGGCCGACAGAATGGTGATGATTATATAACTGAGTGATTAACTTGATTAAGCATTTAACAAATCTTAACATTTTTTTGTATATTCCGTTTTTTACTCAATATTACCCGGGTAAATTATTATTATATTTTTGATTTCCATAATGTTAATATAAACTAACTTCATTTGTAAATTGTTTTTATTTTTATCTTGTTTTCAATTTGTTATATAATATATTACTAACAATGATGGTTGGTTTGTTCTCGAGTACACCTGCAAGAGCACAGTACTCGGTGCTTGTTGATGAATCTTCTATTTCACGAACGTTAACTTACATTAATTACTAGTCATCTGATCAATTAGACATATCCTACCAGCGTACACTTGTTTCACAAAATACATTACGGAATTCGAAGCCGTGTCTTTCAATGTGAGACTCTACAATTAAAATTGTATTATGACTTCCAACTTTCAATCAAAGGACCTTCGTACCGAAAGAACTACTGGCATACAGTTTCATATTAAAAGATGTACGACTCAAATCGTAAGTTATAAAGCTGTCGACTCCTCGCGCATCAGTAATGTCATTGTTTTAAGCAGGGTAGGAGGGGCCGGTGCAGCGTTGAGTGAGGGGAACGGGGTTCGGGGGAGGGGTTAGAATAGGGTAGGTGCTGGTATCATTACCGGGAGGACATCATTACTAGGCGGAACTGCATCGTTACCTATAGACAAAGAGTTTGTTATATACCCGGCCAGTTTTGTACCGAGTATAGTGCGAGAGCCGGCCGCTCTAACAATATTGAAATCAATTTGAAAATTATGTTCGAGACCGTTTAAATAATAATATGAAAAACTTGTTAAAACCTATTTGAGTATTCTACAGCAAAAAACAAAACAATAAAAATAGGTGTCTTACATACATTCATTGATGAACGCATATACATTTGCCGGTTTTATCATGTCTACGATTACACCACAACTGATTTGTCTCGGAAGGTAATTTTTGCACACAAACACTTCAAAAAAATAGTAAAAAAAAAAATTTTATATAAACCCACACAATTTATAAAATTAAGTAATAATAAATGAACTGAACATAATTAATCACAAAAAAAAATGCTGTGTTAATAGCGAACATCACGGGCAAGTGTTCGGACATCAGGCTCTCGGAGTATGCCGCCATCAACTTGCGGTCGGCAGCTCATTCGTTAGCAATGCGTCCCGTAATGAATACTATATGTACAAATGTTTAAATATATAACAGATGTTATGATCTATGGCTCTACATCTGTACTGTACTCTTAGCTAGACTCGTTAGTACAAGGTGTACTGTCTACTATACTAATACCAGAAGTTGATTACGAAGTGAAGAAGAGGTCGAACCGCACTAGACTCTTAGCAGTATTTACTATTAACTACATCATTTATGTACCTAACTGCAGTTTGCAGCAGCCGTCTGTCCTGGCATGTTATACACAGGGAGGAAGAGCATGTTGTGAGGAAGGTATTGGATATACATTTGGACTGTTATATAGGAAGGGGAAGACCAAAGAAAAGTTGAAAGGATTGTGTGAAAGATGATATGTTTAGTGTAGGGTATTCAGTAATAAACAGTTTTGCAACTACCGCTTGTGTTTCACGACACGTAATATGCAACTGACGACGAGTATTGTTCAAATTTAATAATTGTTTACCAGTGTTTAACACTGTTACGACATGCCTTTTAGTAATAGAGTGTTTTGACTTGTCTAAGTGAAAATGGTCAACTTATGTGAGTCGTATCAAACAATTTATCGCATTAAACGAAATAAAATAACCGTTACATACGGCAACGTTAATCACCTTGGTTGGCGAACAAACCTACGATTGGTTTTTTGGCGGGATCTCAGTCTGACATGTAGCAATTGTTTTCTTTAATTCATTAAACTCGTGTACTTGACACTATATCATGTAATCTTGGTGGCGTTTGTGTGAAATAGTTTAGTTATTGTGTTCAAGTTAAGTTTATTATAGAAGACAACGCGCAGCATACATTCTGAGGTGCCGACAAAGCTCCATGGAAAGTTCGAGCAGGATAGGCCACCGTTCTGTTGGAGCTTGGTAACGCTGATACATGATTGAAAATTTTACCCACATGACATTGGCACAAATTGTGTGTACACACAGATTGCCATTAACTAAGAAGAAGAAGAAGAAACCTACGATTTTATGTGCGATCTATATGTTCCGATTAGTCCAGAAGATAAAACATTTAGTGAATTAACTAATATTATACAAGAACATTGAGAGCCCAGACGATCCGACATCGCTAAAAACACATATTTCGGTTGCGCCGTCAGATGCCCAATGAAGATCTTGAGCTCTTATCTACAACATTTGAAGCATCTCGCTAGTATTTGTAATTTCGGTGATAAATTAGAGGAAAAGTTGAGGGATCAGTTCGTATCGGGACTCGCAAGTGACGAAATGAGTAGCGGAGAAGAATGTGGACTACAAGCGGGTGGTTGAGCTGGCGCTGGCGCTGGCGTTGGCGCTGGCGCTGGCGCTGGTGCTGGAGGCTGCTAAGCGGTACGCAGAGGCGAGCCGCTCGGGTTTCACGGCACCGGGTGCAGTGGCAGTTGCGGCGGACGACACCAGACTATCATCGGCATTACATAGGATCGGCGCAAACGAGACGAGCAGTTATTGGGCGAGAGATACGCGATCGCAACATTGCTGGCGGTGCGGCCGGGAACATACCCCAGATAAGTTTCATTTTAATATTGACGAGTGCGGTGTGAAAGGTCATCTGAAAGTGATGTGTCTCGGTAAAATTGTGAAGGATCGAATGACAGTGAGGCACATTCCTACTACGAACCAATTCTACATATAGTCTGACACTGATGAGAGCGAATGTGAGTTTTACAATATGCGAGTCGACTCTAGAACGGAAGAACCGTATGTAGTTAAAATGTTTATCAATAATATTTCGTTAAAATTTGAAGTAGATACTGGCAGCAAAATATGCGTTATCAGTGAACAGTTTTTTAACAAATATTTTAAAAAGTATTTATTGTCAGAATCTCAAGTGAAATTAAATTCATACACGGGCGAGAAAATTTGTCCTATCGGGTTTTAAACTGTGACCGAGCTTTGTGATGATGGTTCGTGGTCGCCAGAGAGACGCGAAGCAACCGTACTGCGCTTGGACGTAATACCGGCAGGCGGGCCGCCGCTCCTCGGTCGAGCGTGGTTACGCCGTTTGGGATTTAAAAACATTTACATTAAAACATTTTTTATGGTGACTATGATTCTCAAGATGATATTATTGTCCTACAAAAATTAAAAGAAGAATTCTCTGAGGTTTCCCCACCCGGTTTAGTGACATGTACTAAAATGTTTTTTGTTGAAACTGACCGACGAAGAACCTATCTTTCATAAGGCGTGTTCTGTGCTACTGGCCCTGCGTGGCCGGTAGAAAAAGAATTGGAACGTCTCGTTAACGAAGGTAAAATTGTTAAAGTAAATAATTCGGAGTACGGTACGCCTATCGTACCCGTGAATAAACAATGTGGAGATATTCAAATTTGCTGTGACTATAAGATAACAATAAATCTTCACTGAAACGTGATCCGTACCCTCTGCCACCAATAGAGGAGCTTTTCACGACGAAAGCAGTGCAACTTTTTTTCCAAAATTGATTTGGCCAACGCGTTCGAGCGAGTTATTTTATCACAAAACTCTCGTGCATGTAATACGATTAGCATCCACGTCGGTACATTCGAATATATCCGCACTCTTTACGGTCTTAGTTGTATTCCTGAAAAGTTTCTAAATTTAATGGACGAGGTCATTAAGGGATACATCATGACGGTAGTATTTTAGACGATATTAGTGTCGGAGGGTGTTCAAAAGCAGATAATATCAGAAACTTAAAAGTTTACAAACTGTTTGTAGGACTGAAAATTAAATTTGGAAACTGTAATTTTTTTAAAGTATTTAGGTCACGTGATAAATGGCAACGGGCTGCATCCGGATATAAACAAAGTTAAAGCGATATCGAATGTTCATCGTCCTACTGACGTCCATCAACTCAAGGCTTTTTTAGGTTTCATAAATTAGTATGGGACATTTGTCTCCCAAATGAGTTCAATTTTGTATCCATTGTACAAAATGCTATAAAATAAAGTCTTTTGGAACTGGTCATTAGAATGTGATGAAGCATTGTTTTAAATTAAAGAGATTGTATGGAAAGATACTGTCTAGGGCACTATAGTCCAGAGTTGCCACTGATCCTTAGTGTAGATAGTAGTGCTTATGGTGTCGGTGCCATTTTGGCGCACAAATATCCTGGCGGCTCAGAGAAGCAAATCTGTTGCGTATCGCGTACATTTAATTAAGCGAAGAAATCGTATAGCCAGTTAGATATTTTCCAACTACTTTTTACGGTGTTACTAAAAATCCCCAATATTTATTTGGTAGTCGTTTTATTATTAGTACGGACCATAAACCGCTTTGGTATATTTTTTGTGAGAAGGTTTGCAGCGTTACGCGGCGCGCTTAGCAGCTTACGATTTTTCCGTGGAATGGGTGAGGTCGGCGGACAACGCGCCTGTCGATTGTTTGTCTCGTCTGCCTCTAACCCATGTTTCTCGTGCAAGTCAATGAGTCAATGTTTTATTTATTACATTTAGAGAATGAATTTCCAATAAATTATAAAAGTATTGCAGCTGAGATTCAAAATGATCCTGTTATATATAAAAATATAATGTTCGGTTGGCCGAACGACACTGAAGTGGATCAAGAAAAACCATATTTTTATCGTAAGCAAAATTTGAGGGTCATTTGGGTGTGGTGAAGAAAAAAATACTGCTCGTAACTATGTTTATTGGCCAGGGTTAGACAGCGATATTGAAACATTATGTAAAGAATGTATGACATGTGGGCCACAGCACGCACCCCTCACTCCCTGTAAGCTTCCCTCGCACCCCTGGCCACGCTTGCATGCTGATTTTGCAGAGTATCAGGGTAAACATAATCTTGTTATAGTAGATGCACATAGTAAATGGACAGAAGTCATTTATTTGTATAGTACCACTGCAAAAATTGTTATAAATAAAGTCACATAAATGTTTGCTTATTTTGATTTACCACGACAAATAGTGATTGATAATGGCCCTCCATTTACATCATGTGAATTAAAACAATATTTGGATAAATACGGTATAATACACACATTAACTAGTCCGTACAGGCTTAAAGGAAACGGAGCTGCATAAAATCCTGTCAAAACAGTAAAAATTTTATTAAAAAGGCTTGTTATGAAGGGGTTGATGTGGATGAAGCATTAAACAAAATGCCATTTCAATAAAGAAACTGTGAACTGTGAAAAAGCTATCACAGGTGTTGCTCCGGCTGTGGCCATGTTAGGACGGCGACTACGGAGTCGTCTAGATGCTTAACGACCAGATATTGAAGGGCGCGTGCAAAATTAACAATATAAACAAATAGAGCGTGCGGGGGCGGTACCGAGCGCTTAGTTAATGTAGGAGATAGAGTGTATGTTAGAGATTATACAAAGAGTAAAGATAAATGGATAGAGGGTCAGGTTAGTAGCCAAGAAGGGCCGTCTTCTTATTCCGTGAAATTACAAAGTAATACGGTAAAAAGACGTATCGACCAAATCTTAGAATCCAAGCAGGCAAATAAAAATAGGTTTACTCTAACCCGCACCTCTATACAAGATAATCTAACAGAAGATAATAATGAGACTGGTATACAGAAAGAAACGATAATGATGGTAGTGTTGCAGACCAGTCTCCCAAGGTGACTAATAATTGGGTAATAGTTGGTTATAAAAATAGGTAACGTCCTCTTCCACATAGGCAATTATAATTAATGTAATCATGTAAGAAGGTGTAGGGTATTCAGTAATAAACAGTTTTATAATTACCGCTTGTGTTTCACTACACGTAATATGCGGTATATTGGGTTTTTCTACTTAGTATAATCCCAGAGTTTGGAATTTGTGCTCGATATGGCGACAGGCTCGCCCCCTGTCACATCTGGGACAGAACTAAGCTCGACAAAATGTGGGTGGTGTAGTTCGCTATATCATCAGAGTTGAAACCTTCCCACCTCGCGTACTGGAAGCTCGCACGATCTATGAAGATGGACCGTACCATCGTTAACATGCCCCCCCTGGACAGAAATACGCAGGGTCTTCAACCCGCATTTGACGATATCGAAAAAGCCGAGTGCTTAGCCGATAGCCTCGAGCATCAATGCGCTCCCGTCACCGACAACATTGATATCGAACACATCTCTGTTGTCGAATCCTCTGTGAAGGACTCCCTCGCTCTTACTCCGGTTGTCCCCCTCTCACCTGTCACCTGTGACGAGGTTACGACTGCCATCAAGGGCCTTAAGCCCAGAAAGTCCCCCGGTCCCGACGGAATCAGGAACGAAGTCATCAAACTTCTTCCTCCGCCTCTGGTCGCGTTGCTGGTCTGCATCTTCAATGCGGCCATCAAAAACAACCACTTTCCAGCCGCCTGGAAAGCAGCTATAGTTATAGGGATACACAAACCTGGCAAAGACGCCAGGCAACCCGATAGCTACCGTCCAATTAGCCTGCTTAACACCTTAGGCAAACTCTATGAGCGGATCCTTATGAACCGTCTCATAGAGGTGATAGAGGACAAAAATCTCTTGCCTCCCCAACAGTTTGGTTTCCGAGCCAGACACTCCTGTGCGCATCAGGTGCTCCGCCTCACGGAGTACGTACTCACCACCATATTAATCACCCTGAATTTAATAAATCCTGGCATACGCTCGCAGTTTTCTTCGACGTTGCCAAAGCATTCGACAAGGTCTGGCACACGGGCCTCGTCTACAAACTCACTAGATTAGGTATCCCCGACACTCTGGTTAGAATCATACACGATTACCTCACCGATCGTAGTTTCCGCTATAGAGTAGAGAGCGCTCTCTCTATAGCCCACCCCATACGCGCAGGAGTCCCCCAAGGTTCCATTCTGGCGCCTGTCCTCTTTAACCTCTACTTAGCGGACCTCCCTGATCTCGGAAGAGTTCAGCTAGGTCTATACGCGGACGACACTGTCATATATTTCGCTTTTCGTAAGAAAACGGTCTTACGCAAATACGTCCAAGGCGCTGTCGACCAACTCAGCGCTTGGTATTTCAAATGGCGTCTCGCGATAAACCCGAGTAAGAGCGCCGCGTTATTATTCACTAGAAGCCGTAAACTTAGGGAAGACCCTCCCAAGCCCATACAGTACGCGGGTACTGAAATCCCATACTCCTCCGAAGTCAGGTACCTAGGAGTTCAATTAGATGACAGACTCTCTTTCAAATCTCACATAAAGAAAGTGAAGCGCCAGACCTCCATGGTGCTAGGTCGTCTCTATCCGCTCTACAACAGCAAGAGCAAAATGGCACTCCGCCATAAGATTACCCTATACAAGATGGTGGTCAGACCCATCATCACGTATTGCGCACCTGTCTTCGGTCACATCACTCGTTCACGCATGCACGCCTTACAAAGGATTCAGAATCGCTTTGTAAGGAAGGCAGTAGGTGCCCAATGGTTCGAAAGAACTGTGGATTTACACAGGGATCTCAACCTGCCCTCCATTAGGTCCGTTTTCAAGACCCAGTGTCGCGCTTTCTTCGAACGCGCAGAGACACACTCGAACCCCCTCATCGTGCGAGCCGTCTCGTACTTGCCAGGACGTAAGCCGCGTCGTATACGTCGGCCGCAAAGGATCTTATCGTGTCGCGACGATACCATAACTCGTAGTAATAGGATCTTTCCTCCTTTACCTCGTACAAATGCGTGCCAGCGCCCACGCCCGCGAAACCGCCGTTCCCGCCGCCGGGGACAGGCGGCTAACTTTGCTCCCGCACACACTCCGGGTCCCCCTCAGGCGGCGACCCAAGACGTGTCTCGTTCCCCAACTGGGGAGGCTCTTGACGTCGCCGCCAGCGCGATACAGTAACACTGCCCACGCATTGAGCAATTACACGCACAACACTCCATACACACTCATGCATAACATGCAAGGTACATAGGTCCTGTAAGGAACCTTTTTTTTTTTTTATGTAAATAAAAATAAAGATTAGCTAGGATACAACTCGCGAGTGAGTCTTGAGTACTCAGGTGACGGCCAAGCCGAGGTTCGTACCACTTTGGTAGCCCTTGAGCTAGTCACCTTATTGCGGTGAGTGCCTTCAGCACTCGCCCCCAAAGTTCGGTGAAGCTGTAAAGGCCCCTTCCGGTCAACAGCATTAGCTAGGTCAAAAAAAAAAAAAAAAAAAAAAAAAAAAAAAAAAAAACTTCGGGGATAACAGCCGTGAGCTTATGTTATGTTATGTAATATGCGAAGTAAATGCGGAAATGACTGCAAATAGGAATGGAAGATAAAGCCATGTTGCGCCGACCCCAAATAATAATATAAAATAAGTACAAGGCTTCCACGAAACATGACGTTATAATAAAACGATACGGCGACGGAAAGTTATAATTTATAATTTGTCTAACTACCGAAACATACCAGCCACATGTTGCGAATATAACAACACACAGGTAACAAGTTTTTCCCACAACATTAACAGTAATGATATAAAAATTTCTAAGTTAACAATATTACTATCTTCGATAATATAATTACTTAACAAGAAATAAAACTGCATTCAAAATTTGTTGTATTGTTAAGACTTGAGGTAAATAAATACTATTAAATGGATTATAGAGACCGCAATAGGTTTATTGTGCTACAAATCCGACTAAATGTTACGAAACGATCGGCGACCAGAGCGTCCATCAGCGAAACTATTACCGCGAGTGCCTCTACACTGTATCATAGAATAGACATTCGTACAGACTGGACGACACTTATTATCTACATTACATAACAGAATACAATAAGTGTCGACAGCTGAGCGATGTTGTTCTCGAGAGCTGCCATAGCAATCAACGGTGTTCGGCGTTGTATACACTACACTCTAATAAGATTTATTATCCTATAAATTATAATTGGAGTTAATAATCAGACGAGTTACATAACAAACAAAATAAAAAAACTACATTTACGTAACATCTGATGAGCTTATCGCGAGGGCAGTATTCAATCTGAGATTATTTACATTCTTATTTCATATTGGCAATTTATTGAATGGAATTTACGTTTCTTGTCTTGTACCGAAGAGGATGAATCATAAATATTTAATAAGCCTATTAACATCCAACGACATTGTTTATTAATTTAATTTAAATTATTAAAAAACTTATCCCATAATTCTTGTTACTTGATATTTGTTACAATTATGTAAAAATATAATGTTAGATACGAAGTGAAATTGAAATTAAAGAAATAATTAAATAAATGTTGGATCAGTTAGGATCAATACTAACTGATCAATAATAACATATGTAAATAAAAATATTACAAGTTTAGACCCGAATTATATAAATAACGTACAAACATATATTATTCTATGCATAGTTGCGACAACCGCCGGGACGCGGAGGACCCGCTAGGAACTCTCATATTTATATCCTCCTCCAGCAGACAATTACTATAAAAGCTTTTAAGCTAAATAGACTTCTAACTATATAGGTTCCTTGAATATACCCTGCCTGAGCATCTACCACTCTCTTTTACCAACGCATGTTATAGGTAAGTAAAGTTAATCTTTTGTTATCTGTTGACTTATTGTTATTTATTTATCTATTATATGGTTTTATTTTTAAAACTAACTCGTTTGACATCCAAACTTGTTGTCTGTTCGAACAGATAAGAACCTTTAGAACAGTTTCGTGACTATTGCCTAAATAAAGAGAGATATTTCATTATCGTTTGTTTTACAAATAAATTTCAGTTTATCCTCGAGAGATAAATCATTTTTTCTTCTCATATGTCTTCTCAAAATCAAGGAACACAGCCGTAATTGAAATTCCTTAATTATTTATATAATTATTGTAGACAACTAAAGTATAAAATGTATGCAACAAATTTTAAAAATAACAAACGATTAATTAGTTATATTGCAATTGATTTGTAATTATGGAACCCTTATAGATTTATATCTTTAATGACAGATGTACAGTTCTAAACTGAACATACTGTATAGGTCTACTGAACACGCAATTTTATCCCCCATTTATACATAACATTAACTATAAAAGTGTAGACAAGCAGCTGTCGTTATTAAAAAAAGCGTAGTTTGTCTGTGTCCAGGCAATAAACACTTTTCGCTTATAATTCTTTTCTTCTTATATTTACAGAGTTTTTAAAAAGCGTCTTTTCCAGTGACAATCTTTCTCTGTGCTTAGTTATGCCGACTAAACTCTTCATAAACTAACAGTTGCTACACAATAATTTAAAATTAATAAAATCCTAACTTAATAAAAAAGTTCATGTAATTTCATACAATAATACAGTGGACGCGAATTCACAATGATTGGTCTTTAAGTCCAATATTTGCTCTTTAGCGCGGAATATTTAGTTCACATAAACGTTATAACGTTAGAGAATTTTGTATAAGAATGTATTCCGGGAGTATTGAAAAGGAGTTTTGTTGGATGTCGGTGTAACGAGATAAACTCGTGCTCGGGAACTGCACATGAATAATTCAAGCGGCGATTCGAATAGGAAAAATGTTTACTCCCCAGTCACAAGACGAGCCGACACTCCCACAAACATTCTAGTTTTATATGCAAATTCACAAAATATTATATTACACATAAATCCCATATTAGTCCCGGGAAAAGGCACTTGCTTCAACCTCTATATTGGACCTTGTTGAAATACATTAAGAACCCCGGTAGCTGGTACGCACAATAATAACGTCTAAATTAACTATTTTATCCGGTAAGATTCTCTAAGCATTTAAGTTAGCATTGTACGTACTTTAGTTATTGTATATATATAAAAAAAAAGAACCAGATCGAGTTTCTCGCCTGCGCTCTTCTCGACTGGGTTGTTTTCTGAACCGGTGGTAGTGTTATAGACGTTCATAAGCGCCTTCTTAGGGCCTAAATTGAATAGATACATTTTGATTTTGATTTATAAAAACGAAGCAAATTTGAAACGGCATTGGTTCTGTGGTGGTGATGAGGTCGGATACTGCGTCTAACGATATTCATTTTATACGTATTGATAGGTAAAGCTCCTGAGCTTTTTCCGTGAAAGGAAATATCGTGAGCAAATAATAGTCTGGTAAAAATAATATCAATATTCAAAGTGTAATTTACGTTGTACTTACTGCTTAGTCCCTGCGAAAACTATAATACTATATCGCTTAGATGTCTAAAGTTTTCTCCTATATTAATCTCAAAATTATGTTCAAATAGATACAGTAGATTTCCAATGAAACAATTTATGATACTTAATAATTTTCTCATACGAATAGAAATAGATAAGTGATTACGCTTCCCAAAATTTCAATGTCTAGGAGATAATTTGAAGGCGCAAAATGAAGTATTATTTTGTTAAATTAAAACAACAATCGTTCAGGCTATTATAAGTCGAGCGCGCTTCCACAGTGCAAAGTATTTTGATTTTGAGGTTAGTTTCATTTTCCACCATTACCTTAAAATCTGTAAAGTATTCGAATGCTTCAGATTATCCCATACTTCCCTTCCGCTTTTAGCGTTCCTTATATGCGAAAAGGCATATGCCTCCACCGATAAACAAATGTTCGCTAATGCTTTGTTACAAGAGTTGAAATAAGATGAATCTTGATCAATGTGAATACATTAAGAAAGTGATACAAAATTTTCATATGTACGATTGTAAAGACACCACTGAAATTGGAAATAAAACTACCAAAAGGTGTTGAAAAAAAGAAGATAAATTACTTTATATATAGCAGTGGAAGCGTTCTGAACCCATACATAACCTTCAAAGGATTATGGTTCTAAATGAGCACTATAATCCTTCACAAAATGTAACGACTTCGCCTGGCAATCCTATTATTGTGACCAGATAGTTTATTACACAAAAGCAATACATAATATAATATGTTTCACGATTCCATGATAATGTAATGGTCCCAAGTTGCGACAGCAGAGGGCGCCAAACGCGAGCGAGCGAGCTCAATGAATCGCATCAAATTTCTTTTGGTAAATAATTGAATTCCGAGTGCTCAGTGAGAGAACAAGCGCACCCCGTTCCCACCCTCAGTAATATTGTAATGCAACGCACATTTACTGCACTATGTACATGACGTTACGTCTCTGTTTACACCCTTTATGTGATTATTGTTACAATGTATTATGGTTTTATGTACTATCTATATAGACTTTAAACATAAAGATCCAAAATTGCATACTTATTTTCTACCATATCGTGTTATCGTCTGGTCGTTATGTCGTCTCACTTGTTGGTTAGTGACGTTGTACATAACACGGTAAAGCGTTCTCAGGTAGGTACACGTGGCGATTGAAGTCCTTAAAATGATTTATTGTAACTTTATCTCTCGCGGGAAGTAAATAACAGCCATAAAACCGTATGTACTCTAAATTTATTACACTTCCCAGGCACTCAAACAAATGAGTGAATTACCTGTTAATAATCCGTGAGGGCCGGTGAGGGCCGGCGAGGGCTGGCGAGGGTGACTCTACGTACCTACTCGTAATTACATTGTACAATACAGCAACGTCCCGGTCATGATTATCAAATTACTTATCGAACAAGGACACCCTAATACAGTAAGTGGCGCTCCAGGGCTGCCACACGCCGACTTCAAAAGTGCAGCAAGTAATATTCTAGAGGAAGTGTATTTAAAGGATATAGGTTCAGTGCTTTGACCACAATCTCACCTGATGTTAAGGGACAATGTGGCTCAGGATGGTAAGCACACTAAGCCTAGAGATACTGACTCGAGAACACAAGTGATACTTCCGGAACACACTTATTATATTATATAGTATACCTAGATTTAGAAGGTATAGATAATTGATATAAAAATAGCAGCATTCCCATACAAATTTTCATCCCCTTTTCCACCCAACATGAGATGAGTTTTCAAACGTTGTTATACTCCGTGATACGTGTCTGTATACAAATAGAGAAAGGCAAAAATTCCAAACATCATAGAAATGTTCATTGAATTTAAAGACATTTGAATGATACTTCTGAAATAACTGCCTATATTTAATTGACCGATTTTGTTTCTATACAGTTTCGTTATCCGCAAAACGGGTCGTCGTGGTATGCCTCGGGGGAAACCTATGTCCAGCAGTGGACGTTTTTCGGCTAACAAGCTGATGATGATTATATAAGTGTAGATATTTCAATAAATATACATTTTGTGTTTGATGTTATGTGTGATTTGCCCAAAGACAGAAATGCTCTAAGCCTTGGGTAACTATCTAATGCTGTTGAAATATAGTGTCTTAACAGGTTCTTTGGGCGTAAGTGAGCGAGTATTCATTCCAACCCTGATGCAAAAGTTAATAAGATCGGAAGCAATTTTCACTGCTGACAACCCTAACGGTTCGTAGCCGAACAAACTTAAACATTTCTCCGAAACCGCGTTTATTATAACACCATAGAGTACATTTCCGACGAAACAGTTCAACAGTTAGCGTTCGTAGCGACACCAAGAATACGGCGTTTCACGACATTACTGAGGATTAACCGTTGCGAGGAGCGCGCGAGTCTGGGCTGTGGGGGGGGGGGGGGGGCAGAGGAGGCCGGGGGGGGGATGGTTTAGCAACGTTTCTCATAGACGCTGTAATCTCATAATAAACCTTTTCTGACCCGCGATATTCAGTTGATTATATTTTACTTAAGCGATGGGGCTAAGTGAGCTTTTTTCAGGTCAACTTGCTAACATTTGACAAATATGAAGGATAACAACAAAGGAATGACATTACAGAACTTATTTAATTCAAAAACAAATAACGAAATGCAAAAAAAAAATATACAGGATATATTAGGATTGTTTTTACACGGAATAGGCTTAGTGCTTTGACTACAATTTCACCTGATGTTAAGTTATGATGTAAACACAGTAAAAGCCTAGAGGTACTGGTTCTCAAGTGATGCTGCCGGAACACACATATTGGTATTTGGCGAGAGTTTTTCAAGCTTGAGGGTGGTAGCTGCTACTCAGGCGGGCATCGCTAGAAAATGCCCTACCACAATACTACGGTTTCCTCACGATGTTTTCCTTCACCGAAAGCTCTGACCGATTTTAGAGTCAGATAGGTGGTGTTTGAACCCGCGTCGATTAACCCGAAATCTGGCCGCACTACCCGCTACGCCATAGTCGCTTCATTTTTGAATTTCAAATACGTATTTTAAAATTCAATTTAATTTTCTATTTGTATTTGTAAAAACGATCTTAAAGTGTCGTTTGTTTATTAAAAAGAAACATATCGTTCATTTTAATTCGCTTTCATCAACACGCACACATTCACAAACATAATTACAGGACATTTGTATTTACTGAATCTCGTGTAAAAGCGATCCCCTTGCTAAATAGCAGACGGCACTAAAATAAACGTATGTACTTACTGAGATAGTTGCGGGTAACCCGACACTCCGCGTGGCGCGCACTGCCCTTTCTCCCCCCCCCCCCCCCGCCGCTCCGGTATCGCCGTACTCTCAAGTACCGACAGAAAGAACATTTATTTATCGCGGAAAAATAAATACATTATAATTATACGTATATTTAAGGTTTGTAAATCATTGTATTACTAGTTGTGCCCGCGGCTTCGCTAGCGTGAAACTCAGACTATTTGCAACCTCTGGATGGAATCTATCTTATTACCAAATTTTATCGAAATCTATTAAGCGGTTTAGGTGTGAAAAGGTAACATATAGGCAGAAAGAGCTAGCTGGTACACGCGACTTCGTCTGTGTATAATTAGTACTTAAATACCCTACTTTTTACTCCTGGCCTTTTTTTAAATTTAGTTTATTTAAATTAAGTTTACATACATATATATTACTAGCTGTGTGCCCGCGGCTCTACCCGCGATTCATATATTTTCACTACGTAATATAGTTATGAATAATCATTGAAAAATAATGTTTTAGTAATGTGGGGTGCGTTGTTATCCTACACATATATAAAACCTTCAAGAAAGTAGACAGGTAACTACATTCCCAGTATGAAGATGAACTGTGAAAGAGGAAACGAACAAATATTCAGCGTCTTAAATAAACATCTTGAACATCAGGTAAATATTAGACAAACTCTTCTTCAGCTATGTTTTCTGTACCTACAACCTCATGCGTGAATTTACTGTCACAGTGTTAAGAGTTCAAATGAGAAACCACTTCCTTTAAGATGTCATCATCATTATCTCCTTGCCCTTATCCCATGTTTATTTAGGGTCAGCGTAACAAGACTTTCTCTTCCATTCATCTCTATTTAAGCTCATACCTACATTAACTCTATCCCTAAACATATTATCATTCATACAGACTATTCATCTTTTCTTTGGTCTTCCTCTTCCTCTATATCCACATTCATATCCAATACCTTTCTCACAACATCCTCTTCGTCCCTGCACATTACATGCCCGTACCAAGACAGACGCCTGCTCCTTATCTTCTCTGTCACTGGTACCACTTTCAAACTTTCTCTAATGTATTCATTCCTAATCCTGTTCATTCTTGTTACCCCACACATCCATCTCAATATTCTTATCTCAGTTTCATGCAGCCTCCTTTCATCCATCATCTTTATGGGCCAAGATTCTAACTTCCTCTAAGATATTTAATCAATCAATTTAATCAAACTAAAGCCAACAAGGTGGACCGACGACCTGTGTGATGTTCGCGTGAATTCGCTGGATGAGGGTGACGGAAGACCGGTCGTCGTAGAGATCTTTGGGGGAGACCTATGTCCAGCAGTGGACTTCTTTCGGTTGAATGAATGGATGGAAAGCCAATATGTATTTATCTTGCGTCAATGCTAACTAACTCACCGCTTTACAAACAATGTCTAATTCAAGAAATCTGAAACCGTTGAGAACTATATATGACTACATAACGCATTAACATTATTATAATAAGCACATTAAAAAAATCTATTTATACATATTCGATAAGATGAAATGAAACCAATTTTCATGATATTTCATTTGAATGAAAACCCAGATGCAGTCTGTTCAGACTATTCACAGAAAGGCTTTATATATTTCCTACATAAGAAAATAATGCGAGAACAAGTTTTTATATATACAGAAATCTAATGCAAAAGTTATATATATATATAGATGTACGTTGTAAAGTGTATATATAAGGGTTTTTGTATTGCAATGTGAGGTTCTATTCATTATAATATGTATTCAGAGAGGGCGAATACAACGCGCCAACGACACTCGCGCATCGCCCCGGCTGCGGCGGCGGCCTACCTATATACCACAGATTATACACTTCATTCCATCCGGAACACACAATGCTATGTACGCAACGACATCTTTTATATATATAACTTATTTTTATCTTACCTATATATTTATTATAAAGCATAAAGTTTTGTAGATACGGAACATATATAGTAAATGTTGTTATGAATTTATGCTCTAAATTTTTTTCGTGTCTTTTTAAACCTTTGATTTTAAATTCAGATAAGTTTATGAGCATATTCTTGCTCACAAAAGAATTGTAGTACACAATCTGATCTGATAATATATACGACCAACAAAATGTCGTCATTTATATTATTTACTGTATTATCATTTAAAAAAAAACAATGGTATAGTATAGTAACAATTATTATTCGTATTGTAAGGAACACAATGACCGTTATAATATTTAAAAAAAAATTTATTATTTAATGTAATAAGATAATAATAATTTAGTTATTATGACAAAACATACCTACGTATATCAAAACTATATAGAAAATTTACTTATAATACCTAATAGATAATTATGAGTAGTGAGGATTCGACGATACTGGCTCAATGCTCTTTTTTCTGTTGTGGCTCACTCCCTTTTTTTTTTTTTTTTTTTTTTCTCTAAAATTTGTGTCACAGGGGAGGAACGTACCTAAAAAAAAAAAGTTTGGTGTCAAAATGGGGGTTTTCGACCACGCCCGATCGGTTTTGTGATATCTCTACTCAATCAAGAGATAGCTTTTGCAATTATTGTCATTCATTCATTACCAAATCACCTTTAATCACATGCCAATGATAACCGATACCGAATTCTGTAAAAAATTTAATTATAACGATGGCTAATGAATAATTAGTGTTTTTAATCATATTCTTTCTTTGTTGATGTGATCATTACTTAAGTAATCATGTACATAATTAGGATCCTACTATATATAACGAATGTAACTTTTCATACGCATCTATTACGTTTCCAAACTGTTAGATGTTACTATACAATTATTCAAACAGTCAAACATGGATACAAACAGCGCAGTGCCTATCTATACCATTGATAAGACAAATCTTGAGTTATTAAATAGTGTAACTAATGAAGAGCTCTATAAACTTTGTGACAAGGTGGAAAAAGATTTACTTTACGATTTATCATATGATGATGAAATGTTCAAGATTTTGTGCTGCAGTTGAATCAATGATCAAGTAAGTATTATAAATATTCTTTTATTATTTATAGAATATTAACTATTATTAACAAGTTTTTTATTTTCATTATAGGCCTTTACAACAATCGCAACAAACCGGAGGGGCCATCAAACGAGTAAATGAGACTAAAGCAGACATCACGAATATGAAAAAGGCAAGATATAACGAAGATGCTTCTACTTCAACACTGGAAACCAACAACACGGATAACGATAAGGTCAGCTGCAGTACTTGCAATGTATTTGTGAGTAAAAGTTATTTTGCAAATCATTTAAAAAGTAATGTTCACAAAAATAATCTTTTGAAATCACATAGTTCTATGAGAAATGTTTATGTTATTGAATCCGCATTTGGGCAACGAATAATATCATATAGAATAAACGGTAAGAAGTTCGTTTTGAATCCGCTCTTTCTCAAACTATAAACTGCATTGTTTACGCAGAGTTTGATAACGTTATTGAAATAGATAAAAATCGCAATGTTAGTGTAGATTATAGTAGCTAAGAATTCATGTAAATAGATTTAAGTCCTACTGTTTGTACTGTAATGATTGACCCAAATAAAACACTATAAATCAATTCCTATGTTATTTGTAATACAGCGTTCCCTCATGTTATAATATAATGAATAATAAAATAGTGGGTTCCTCTTAAAACTTTAACATTCACATACTATTCACCATACCGCTAACTTCTTGGCATCATGGATACAATAGACATACAGAAGCATTTAAGAAAAATTCATCCATGTCTAGAACATAATGTGTATGCTGCAACCCGCATGCCAATATATGTTGAGGCTCCATCCTACTTGATAAGCAATTTAGACTCCGATTATAAGCCAGGGTCTCATTGGATAGCAATACATATAGATGAGAACGGTATTGGCCAGTATTTTGATTCATATGGGCGCTCGCCTACAGGATACCATAGATTGTTTTTACAACGGAATTCAAGGAGATGGGATTTCAATACATGTACATATATTACAAAATGTTTTTACATCAGTTTGCGGCGAGTACTGTCTAATGTATTTATACTATAAGTTTATTGGCAAAACAATGAAAGATTTTACAGAATTATTTAGCAGTTACAGTTCGTACAATGATACATTATTGTCAGACTTGTTTAAGTCGTCTTTTCACAAATAAAGAATTAGTTGAGAAAATAAAAGTTTGTTGTCATTTCTTGTTTACCTGAAAGTCATTAGCATGTATCCATTAGTGATGACCGTAATTAAGATCAACAGAATTCGGTATCGGTTATCATTGGCATGTGATTAAAGGTGATTTGGTAATGAATGAATGACAATAATTGCAAAAGCTATCTTTTGATTGAGTAGAGATATCACAAAACCGATGACGGCAATCGATCGGGCGTGGTCGAAAACCCCCATTTTGACACCAAACCTTTTTTTTTTTTTTTAGGTACGTTCCTCCCCTGTGACACAAATTTTAGAGAAAAAAAAAGGGGGTGAGCCACAACAGAAAAAAGAGCATTGAGCCAGAATCGTCGAATCCTCACTACTATTATGTGAATCGATTCAGATGTTTTTGAGTTACAAACCAGGATACACATAGACAAAAAAGTTGCTTATATAAGATAAAAATCGAATCATTAAGAAATGCTTGCATTAATACTTTTAAGAAAAATATATTTTTTTCTATTTTATAATTCTGTTCTGTAATTTGTTTTCTGATCTGATAACTTTGTTTATTATGTTTTTCACATTGCTCGCAGAAGCGACGCCCGATGGGGCCAACGGGGTCTCGAATGGCACCACTCACGCGCAAAGCCCCAGCGCGGGTAGACCAGATGAAGGTCCGGAGAATCCGCTGTATATGGGTGATCTTTGGAGTAGATCTATGTCCAGCGGTGGACGGATGATGGATAAATTTTGTTGCATAAGAATGATTGTCCTAGCACCGGTTGCAACAAGCATTCGTGTCAAGTCTTCTTACCTATCTTATCAAGTCGGTCGTTTTTTTATTATTTCTAGCACAAAGCATCTCCTAAGAATTTTCTAGCTATAGCCGTCAAGTTTTAAACCACCGCATACCAGCAAAGGCTATGGTGGTTGAGCCTTGTAATAGTTTGGTGCATCTATTGGCTTCCTCATTCAATTGAACAATCCCCGCGTTATCCTGTGAGGTTCAGGGAAATGCATTAGTAACCACGTGCACCATGCTGCAGGCACTCATGGGTGTAATACATGCAACCCATTTAGTTCATGCAAGTTATCTCTATGATGTAAATAAAGAATAATGTAAATAAGTGCAGTAGTATTCGAGTTATGTGGTAATTAACAGACATACAGTTATACGATCACGTGGATGAAATTGAAGTTGTATCTCAGTTAGACACACCACAACCTGTACGTACATGTAGGTATTGCTCTCTCAGGGTATCAGAGTTCGGATCAGTCACAGAGTAACTTTAACTACTGTTTAGATTGAATTCTGGATTATCAACTGCACGAAACAAATATCATTATATTGTAAGCAATATACTCTTAGGAAGACATTACACGGGACAGTTATCGTCAATCAAATATCGATCATTAATTACGAATGCTCTATGGAAAAAAGTGCACCAGCCACATTAGACGTAATCAGCGTGACCAATTTTAGTAGATTTCTACTTTTTAGTAGATTATGAACACAAATTATGAACCACCAAAATGGTTTAATACAATTTAGAAAATTTGGTACTGAGGAAGATAGAAATACGTCTGTAAAGATGTAAACACACATGTAGACCTAATGTGTAAAACCAGTAGTGAATATGTTATAACTAAGGTTGAAGAGTTTTGGGAATCCGTCAGTAAGTTATGTCATTTGAACAATAAGCCCAAGTTTTAATTTATATATACCAAACAAAAGCAATCTCTTCCCGTATCCGACACAAAGTGTGATTAACATTTTTCCTGCAGAAGATCTATAAGAATGTAAAAAGTACGAAATAGTACAAAATTTCCACTTGATACAAATATAAGTGGCAAGTTTAATAAATGAAGCTTCTTTGGGACCATTCAAATATTACATACGTTAAATTTTGGTCCATTTTGATCCAACCCCTCCCCTCCCCCCCCCTCCTCTTATGATTACATAAGCATTGCTATATTCTTTAGAATAAAAAAAAGGTTAATTTTGCTTACGTATCACCATTCAAAGGTTTCTCCTTCCACTATGTGATCAAAAATAAGCAGGAAGTAATTCCCTCCCCCCATGGATGGCACGTAATATTGAGACGACCCTTCTGTCAATGTTTATTTTAATCTGTAAGACAAATTATTAGTCAGAGATAGATACAAGACACTGAGAATAAAATAAGAAATATGTATTCTCTAAAACACAGCGGCGCGCACTGCGCATGCTTCCTCCTTAACAACGAATCTATACTAATTCGAAGTGTCTGTTTATTACATCAAAATGACAATTTTTACTAAATACATATAAATGTATATACGGTACCTATAAGGAAAACAAAATTTTCGTCTGTCTGTTTCTTCCAGATAATCTCCGGCTGAATCGATTGGGACGGGAACAAATTTTGAAAAGTGTACCTATTTGTTTCTATTAGTATAAAACAGAATTTAATACAAAAATTAAGGTTCCCTTTACAAAAATTTACAAAAATCATGAAGTTGTGATCAATATTCGTTTCAATGGGCAACACCAGCACAACATTTTCCAATCATTACTATCATCATCATTATCATGGTTATTTACCGCAAAAATATATTACGTGGTAAAGAGTATATGAAACGCGGGCGGAGCCGCGGGCACACCGCTCTTAATTAATTATTTATCAATTTAACTTTTCAAATCCAAAAAGTGTTCTCTATCCAAATACACTTCATTGTTAGTAAGAGTTTTGACGAGACGCAGACACTTGACTACAACAAGCTCTATCCTGAGAAGCATCTTGAGTTCCGAAACATTATTTTATTACGTTGACGGAAATCGAGTTTCATCAATAAAGACTTAGATTTATCAAATTAATTACGAACAATCAAAACGTATCATAACAACAATATAAAATAATATATACAATTTAAAATTAATCATATTTTATGATAGATTGTAAATTATTTCTAATTTTATATTATGAAATAATTTGATTAAAAAATTCGTTAATCAATTTAGGCCCTAATTAGGCGCTTATGAACGTCAAAAACACTACCACCGGTTCGGAAACAGTCGAAAAGAGCCGGCAAGAAACTCGATCTGGTTCCTTTTTTCCTATAAATTCGGAATATAAATATTATTTTTAAATAAAATCTATACAAATCGTAGTCTTAATTATGTTAGCGGAAGCACAGAGAGGTGTGTAAATTCCAGACATCACTATCGTTTACATAATGATCCACCCTGTAATAACCTTTTAAAATTAAGATATGCTTGACATGGTGCTTTAACTTCTTGTCCGATAAATCGGTAATGTTCTCTGGTATCTTATTATAAAACCTATATTACCTAATACTATTACCTATAAAACTTTTATTAGATTTACTTAGCCTAAAGCGTGGGACGGCTAATATTAAAATTATGACGATCATTTACCAGATCAAGTTTGTCCAAATTTTTATGAACATGCGTTAGGTTATCTAATCAAATAACTTATAATCAGTGTTCTGTGCAACGCGTAATATTCGAGTAAAATGAGCAGTTTTATCGAAACAATTAGTGTAATGTAATTTGCGCCCTCAATGATTGTCTTACTCCAAGTGTCACGGTTTTCTAGTAAATCTTGTCTGGCCGCCTTTGGAAAAAGTGACAATATTACACAATAATAGATTACATGACTTTAAAATCTAAGAAATTGTCTTTGGGTGTTATTGTATTTTATCTTCTATACTAATAAATGAAATTGAAGTGTCTGTATGTAATATCAAAATTATTTTTTTTACTAAATAGATATGAATACTAAATAAATAATAAAGTTTTCTCTGTCTGTTTGTAATTGGTAATCTCCGGAACGGCGGGACTGATTTTGACGACACTTTTTTTATAAATAAGCTACCCAAATTAGGGTACTTTTAATTTTAGAAAATAATTAGTGTTCCGCGTAAAAATAATAAAGTAAAATAATCGAATAAAATCACATTCAGTGCACAGTTTTACGGGCAAGTACTTATGAGAAATACTTTTACTTCATCTTAGTACTAGAAAATTTTAAGGAAAATAATTAGGGATCCGTATAAAAAAAATTTAACGCAATGAAAAATATATGAAACGCGGTTGCAGCCGCGGGCTCGCAGCTAGTTTAAGATTTAATATGCGTACCTATACGGGAGCGATTAGAATTATTATTTAAAAAATATATAAATAATACAATAGATCTCAAGTTACAAGCCAACTTACAGACTTTTCTTTGTGTACTATGTCAGTATTATTAACACAAACTACCCGTATAAAATATTTCAGCAGTTTTCGTGGGCCCGTCACACTGTGTCACACTGTGTCACACTACGTTACAAATCTGTTTCAACTCTTCAACGTGATTCTGTTACGCGCAGCTTTTATTAATAGTTTTTGAAGCGAAAATGTATTTAGCGGGCTTGAGCGATTCTCGGTAAGGGACAAAACTTATAGATTCGCGTTACCAAAGCAATGACAGTAGCCGTCAACATACTACAATATGTTAAGTATATAATGGCGTTCTACATAGTGGTGGCGCTCAGAGATAAATAAATAATATAATGTATACTTACACAGCATATCGTATGTTTTGATTATGAATAAACTTTATGAAAATTTACCGAATTATTAGCAATAGATGTAAAATCTAAACCAGACATATGTTATATATTAAGTGTTAGGTTATATTAATAATTCCGATTAACAAATTATGAAATTTAAACATTACAAAAACATGGGAATCTGCCTAGTATTTTTATTAGTTTGTCTAGATTAATGTAGTATATATTTATTCTATGATATAAGGAAATATTCCTTGAAACTATTACTAAACTTACTATAAGACATAAAATAAAGTTTTCAATTAACTTTTGAATTCATTACACGATTGCTGGAGAAGATCATTATTTACTTTGATAGTACTTACAAAAGTAGCTCTTAGTAAAAATATTACTCGTTAGTTTCAAGTTATGTCTATGCCATTAAGGGTTAATAATTTATACCAATTTGGATGCACGTGTTTACGACACAGTACACTGCCTTACCTTTTTAATTTATACAGCGTGAATATAAGGACTACATTAAACGTACACATAGTAGTAACTAAAGCATGAATACATAAGTAAAAAAGATTAAAAAGCGACCGCTTTCAAACTGGAGAGGCTCGCTCCCCGCAATATTATAATCAGAGAGCCTTGCATTACCGATGCGGAGGCACCACCCTCGACTATGTCCCTCTCGCACACCTATCCCTACGTATACCGGTCTCGTTCGCACGCACACTAAAAGAAATCATTTACGCCAAGAAAGGTGTAGTATATCATTAAGTTAAATAATTATGAAGGCGAGTCGGTGGAGCCGCTGCGGAAACGTTACCAAACCGTTCTCTACGGGAGGTGCCTCATTGTCAGGGAGGCTGAGGCCGCTGAGGATGTTAGGTGGCACCGTTCGGCGTATAGTTTCATGATTACAGTGTTCGTATAATGGAGTGGAGAGAAGAGACTGCCGCCTTTAATCATTGGGGAAATATTCAGCGGGCGAACGCTACGTCACAACGTAACTCGACTCTTGACGATATTTCCATTTCAAAGTATTGTACTTGACGGATATAACTACACTATCATTTTAATTATAGTGTTTGTAGTTGTATATCTTGATGCTTGTTTTTCAGGAAGTAAAGACACCACATCGGAACTCTTGCATTTAAGCACCTAATAAATGACTATTTCATTTTACAAAAATACATACAGCTTAGAATACACATATTGTATCAAAATCAAAATTTATTTATTCAATTTAGGCCCTAAGAAGGCGCCCTAAGAACCTCTAAAATACTACCACCGGTTCGGTAAACAACCCAGTCGAGAAGAGCCGGCAAGAAAATCGATCTGGTTCTATTTTTCTTTTATAAATATAACATCTTTTTTTATCATATAAAAAACTATACAATCGTTGTCTTAATAATGTTAGTGGAAGCTTTGCTTGACATAATACTTGAACTTATTGTCAGGTAAATCGGTAATGTTACTTGGGATCTTATTGTAAAACCGAATACTATTACCTATAAAGCTTTTATGACACTTACTTAACCTAAAGCGTGGTTCCGGCCAACTTGTCTTTACTTCTAATATTAAAATTATGACGATCATTCACTAGATCAAGCTTGTCTAAATTTTATAAAAAAATTACCTAAATTTATTTTCATACCAATGTACGCTTTTTTATTAGAGATGCACAAGACAAATTTGAAAAATGAAAGTATGTATGAATACCGACGTAGTAATAGATAATGTCCAAGTGTATTTTAATGAATTGCGAGTCCCTCTCGCCTTCCGGGAACATCTCGCCTGGACTGACAACTCCTGGAAAATTATTGACTCTCAACAGACATGGTCGAGAATATTGTTACAGACAAATGTTAATAGGGTTTTATCTATACTAACTAGCTGAGCCCCATGAATTCTAGAATTATGGGCAGTGTTCTTTTTTTTAATTACTCTGAACATACGTAACTTCCCTGATGATATATTAATTGCAAGAGCTTCATATGCACCATTCATTCCTTTCATTATAACACCAAGTCCAATACTGGAAAGGACTGACAGTAAGCGTTTTTTTTTAAATTAAAAATAACCTTAAATTTTACTTTATATATTTATCTTACTAATTGGTTATCTATATAAATAAATAAAATCGAAGTGTCTGTTTGTTATATCAAAACAAAAATTGTTACACTATCATACAATTGAAGATCTAAATTTCGCAGATCACATCATTGATTTCAATGGTTCGACTCATTCTAAAGGCTCTAGAACGTTTTCTTTATTTATTAAAATCATCAGTTTTATTTTTGTTTTAAATGAAATACGTCATTGATTAAGTCTTAACATCCATTTAAAATTTCTAAAAATACTGCGTATATCGTAATTACAAACATGACCATTGCGTGTTGATTTTTTTCGTGGATGTAGCAGCTGTCAGATGTACGATTTAAATAGTTTATTGAGCTAGGATTTTTCAGTTTCACCTCTTTACTATTCGTAATACAAAAAACGTGTACAAAACGTACATTAAAAAAAACATGATTTTATTCTGATTCGAAGTATAATAATCCCTCTTCATGACCGTTTGTGTATTGACATCGCAATAACTTTTAACCGCCAAATAATAGGATCGGATCATTTCAAACTGAAATGTATGCTCTTTGTTTCTGTGTTCACTTCCTCTCTTTGTCTTGTTCTATTAACAATTACGATGTTTTAGTTAGAAAACATACACTATAAGATACACTTTCAAATGATATATTTTTATGTACCTAGCTCTGATGCAAATGGTGACCGTGCAAACTCAGCAGAAACGATCGATTTGTTCACCGCATCCTTGTAATTTAAAAAAAAAAAAAAAAAAAAAAAGGTAATTTTCATAATATAAATAGATAAGTAAAGTAAACAATAAAATAATCAAATTTAGAATACTAAAACAAATGATTTATTTCTTTGCAAATAATTGAGAACCTAAGAATTTTGATTGCTTTAGAAATTTATATATATATATATATTCTTTCACTTTCATATAACTGTTCAAATTTTTGTCTAAAATTATAATTACAACTAAATAGTTAATCTTTATAATAAAGTTAAATGAATTTATGTTTGATTTAAAATAGAAGCCACCAAAATATTATTGTTTGTAAGTCGTAATCCAACATCAAATGAATATAACAAAACCCCGTATTGTTAATCTAAGGTTATATGTATAAACAAAAGTTGAGATATCACCAACAAAAAACGATGCGGTAAATAAAGTATTACTAATCATAACAATGTTATCAAGTTCCTCTGCATGTTGAGAGGCACCGCGACGCCGCCGCTGCCACCGCCGCCGCCGCCGCACCCGCAGCCGCCGCATGTCTTTGAGGTTACCATTAATCACGTGATGCTTTTTTTTTTGCAATTTTGACTCTCCCTCCTGGTGATAAGTGGTGAAGTTTTAGACTAAAAAACCTTCTCTCCCACTCAAAATCGAGCATACTTTTTCGGCACACAGTATCATCAAAACTTTCACATTATTATCATTCAATACTATGACATATATTTAACGTAACCTTTTAGATAGCCGTAGCCGTATTCACTTTTGGAAAATTTGAAAAAGTTAACGTCGCGCATTCCCTTTTAATTTTCGTAATATAAGTAAATAAAAAAAATAAGTATCTCCACGTGATATGTGACTGTACTCTTGTGATGTTTCATGATTTCTGAGTCCTCTTCTTACCCTTTTGAGCCTCACGTAATTAATAGACGATTCCTCACGTACGCCAATTAAATTAAATTGGTACATAAAACACATTAGACCAAATAACAACGAATTACGTTGATCGGTTCAGCAGTTATCGAGTTAGAAACTAACTAAAGGACAAACAGAAAGACGTGTCTTTATATAATGTAAAAATAACCTATTCCAGATATTATCGGGAGCCAGAGGCTAACAAAGGCAGTTTTTTTTTTTTCTATTATTCAGATTATTTTTGTTTATACTCATATCCTTATTCTCACATTGTATAAAACACTCTTTCTGTTAGTTGGTTAAAGTTTAACTCGAGAACTACTGAACCGATTTACATGGTTATTTTTATGATCCGTAGATATATTATCTGGTTAGGTTTCCGAATATATTTTGTTACGATAAATATAGTATGTATATGAGCATCCATTGTTCAGGTGACTTTTGATATAAATTCATATACCAGTGGCGAAGCGCTCCTATAACCCGATTCCTTATAGTCTTACTAAAAAACCAAAACACTTACAAAATACTCAATACGCACACATCAAGTCATACATCTAATATACAATAACAACCACACAGACGTAAACGCGACACACGCACACTAAGAGCTTGCTCATACAAGCCGGTAGCAAAATGTCGGAATTTAGTTCATACATCCATGCACATTTCACTTTAATTGTCACCCACTCAAGTCTACCTATTATGTAAACGTAGCGCAAATTTAGGCTGAAAATAAGCCCCTTCGTTCCGCGTTATTCATTTAATTTTGATCATTATTAGGATAAAGTTACGGTTTATCAATACAAATATTTCAAAAAAAGCGCCATCTACTGATATACTAGAAAATGTTTTCCAAGCAACTTCATCTAAAAAGAATAATGTGCTAAGAACTTTCCATAGATGTCACTTTTTAAAATTGACTATTGCGCTACACCGAAATGATGCATTTACTTCCTATTTTAGAATGGTCGATTATAATCATGTGCTTATTTCGTAGCCGAAGAAGTTAGGATTACAAGTTAGTTTGGTTAGGGAGTTAGTTGTATTAAAGTATAAAAGAAATATAAATCGATTAGTATAATGCGGGTAACTAATCTTTATTTTTCGTTTCGTAGTTAAAATCCACAATTTATTAGGTTGTCATAATTATAGGAACATTTATCACAAGCGAAATGAATTTCACATTTCGTATTTAGCGTGGTAAATTATTTTCATCTTTAATATCAAAACAAGTTACCGTACTCGACTTGCACTGTTTATGTAACTCAAGTGAAGTCAAGTATAGTGAAGGTGGTTAACACTAACTGCAACTGGATATCTTCGCTCAACAGCACAAGTATCCATCATTCATTATTGTACTAATTTTCAAGAGGAATAAGTATGACGATAGTGTTCTTATGAGAGGTAGTGTTCTTATGAGTGAAAATGACTGATGATGAGGCCATGGTGGTTGATGACTGGTAGGCGGGTGTGGTGCCGATAAGGGATGAGGCAGATCATGAGGGCCTGCGGGAGCGCAGTTTCCCAACGGAAATGTATCTTGTAGCAGGAAAGGATGGAAAGAGGGAATATAAGGAAGGGGTTTTGGAGGACTTGCAGGGTACGCAGATTGGGCGGATGAAACCGAAGGAGGTTATGGAAGCGGTGAATAGGGTGGTACGGACCATGACTTTAGTAGAGAGGGAGGTGGCTAGAAGTGACTTGGTCGGGTGGTTGAGATTGAGTGGGGTGTTTGCGTGGAACGTTGCCAAGTATGCTATGGAGGTGTCAGAGCATACGAGGGAGGTTCTCCGGAGGAAAAAAGAGCTGGAGGCGGAGGTGCAAGATCTGCGGTTGGATGTGACTAGCATCAGGGCGGAGTATGAGGCAGCAGTGAAAAGGCGGGGAAAGGATGATTTTGGGGAGGATGATGCGGCAGGTTCTGTGGTGTCAGCCCTAGTCTGGACGGAGGAGGCTTTTAAGGAGGCGATGGCGGCGATGGATGCCAGAATGGTATTCATCGAGAGGAGTTTGACGACGGCTGGCCTGGCTGCCCCGTCGTCTCGAAAGAGCACGATGACGACGGACAGACGGGGGTAGATGAAGATAAGGTGTTGGAGGATGTTGGACAATAAGGAGGAACGGAACGGAACGAAATAAAACCATAAGACATGTGATCAAATCCTTTGATTGTCATACGGTTTTATAAGTCACATAATGTCACAATATCCATAAAAAGAAAAGAAAATAAACTGCACTGGAAATAATTAAAAATAATCTAAGTAAAAATTTGTCTCCTTTCAAGCAAAAATATCTTGTCAATAAAATCTACAGCACTTTGTGAAGTCCAATAGATTAAGTCTCTATTCAGTCCTGTGGTCAATTCTTTGAGGTACAAATAATCAAAAAGGTCATACAAAATGTGAAAAATTGACTACATGACACGTGGAACTATGAAATTTCTTAAATTTATAATGCACCTTTATTGTAAACCATTTGTATTTACGTATTTTACCATTTTAAATAATAAGAGTTAAAAATGTAATATAACATTATAATTTACAATGTTATTTATTGACATCTGTTGTTGCCTAGCAACAGTCGGCCATTTGCAATACTATAACAGTGTAGGTCACTGTCCTCTGGAATTATGTAAGTAAATCAAAACAAAAATGTTAATTATAAACGTGTGGCTGCAATTTAAGAAAAAAGTATGAATTCAGATAATCTTAGAAAATAAAGTTTTAACTATATGCAAAGTTTCATCCCGACTGGTACAGCGGATTCCGAGAACATATATATATAAACATTCGCAGGTTTCATGCGAAATGCGAATATTTTGCGCATGCGAAATGCGAATATTCGTACGTCACTAGTATCATACATACATTCATATGTATTGAGTCAAAAGTTGATATTACAAACAGACACTTCAATATTATTTATTAGAATAGGTTTGCAAAATCTGTTAATTATATATGTCAAAACTATAAAATAATGTTTATTGTTAAATTATATACTTTTAATAAATATGAAGCTAAGTCTGTCCGTACATTATTTTTTTATATATTTTGTGATAGATATCAATATTATCTAGTAGTTACTAATCTTGAATCACATATTTAAGATAATGTTTTACGTGTTTGGATTAAACTCAATATCGGCTGGACCGATTTTTATGAAACTTTATTGACGGGAAGTATAAATACATTTAGTATAAAGATCAAATATATTTTTAGGATTTATGAAAAAATAGATAAGAAAATATATTTTTCGGCTTGAACTAATAACGAGTTGAGTATTTTTATAAAACTTTGTGCGCATGACGTATAAATATTATGAAACGATTGACAGACTAGAAAAAGAATCGATATGAATTTCATAAATTATATAATGTGCGGAAAACCACATGTTTCCATGTTTGGTAACAGATAGTCTATGAGTCCAAACAAAGTTAAGATATACCATTACCAAGATAAGAGATGCAGGTGATGTCACGGGCAATAACATCAACTTATTCTTAGAAATAATTACCCCTCATATTATTAATTGGTAAACATGAAGAGATCGCACTTTGCTCGTAATATTTTTACACAACGTTCACTAAAAAACATCAACAATCTAACTGAAAACAGTAAAACAATCGTATTTTTCTCAATCGTTAATAAAATCGTAATAAGTCACAACGGGTAAGATGTACTTATATCTTGGAAAGGATAAAAGCAGTATTAGGTGAATATTACTGTTTTTTTACTTTGATAAATTGATTTATTGCTTTTATGCTTTGAAAATGAAATCGATTTGATAAATTGACATACTGAAAAAAAAATTATTTTGAAATAATTAAACTTTTCTCTTGTAAATTTTGTAATTATAATAATAACATTTAAAAAAAAAGGTAGTAAATGAATTTTACTGGTATCTAGCAACAGTTTTAAATGCAGCTTTCTTTGATAACAATTTTAAATAGTTATTGTTTGATGAGACCAGAGTAACACAAATTAAAATGTAAGTTTATTACCTGCGTGAAAAGATAATTCATATAAGGTATGCATCGTTGCATCGCCCACACTTACTCTTGGTAGAATCACGTACCTATATATTTTAATAAAGTAGGTATATAATAAATAGACAAAATAAAACAGTTGTTGATGAACTTTATTAAGAAAATTTTAGTAACAGATTTTGTCTTCAATTTTCCTTATTATTAAACATAAAATAAACATTATACATACAACAATGAATTGATATTAGGTACTTAAATAATCTTATCAGTTATACGACAATATTAATTCTAGAGAAGACTTTTGACTACGATTCTTTTTAAATTTACAAATGACGTTTAAGAAGAAAGATCATCTTATGATTAGACGACTTATTCTGGATTGTTATTTACTATATTTTTTTAATAATTAATTTATTATTACTGAATAATAGAACTTAGCATAAACTTTTACTTTTAAATTAAATTTGAAGTAATTATATTTGTAATTTCGCTGACATACGAATTGAATCTCTTTGCGTTTTATTTCGCTTTATCGAATTTAAAATATCGAATAAAAAGATGAAAGTTGATAAAAATTAACCGAATTTTGTGTATTTAAAAACCCGATTTTTGTTATAATGACCAAATTTCAATTAAATTGTCAAATTGTCAGATGCGCTGTATCTTGCCGACGGTGACTCTCTTCAACTGTTAATATTATAAATGTAATTTCTATTCATTCTAGTATAATGCATGACTGTTTAATTAATAAGTAAAGATGACTTGAGTGTTCGTGTGTGATCTCAGATGCAGTTTCAGAAGACGTGGGAACGAATTGGCTGTGTGTACAACAGTAGAGCCAACTAGCACTTTAATTAATTTAGTTAGAATTATGTTAAATAATTACCTATGTCTATATCTTTCTATTTAGAAAGACGACAAACAATATTTCTTGAAGACCTAACAGTACATAAAAACCCAGTTTTAAAAGTATAAAACAATATATGTAAGTTTCCAATTTCAAACTGCTGTGAAAAGAAATAAATTATAAAATGTCAATACGTAATTAAGTAGAATATGTAATTATGAAATGTAAAATACGGAAATTATTATTTTAACTGAGATAACGTGAAAGAAAATAACGTGTCAAGCAAGTCTTTTTCTAATATCCCTCTAGTCAGTTGCCACTCTCAAGTTGAAAACTATATCTAAGTATGTACGAGTATACTTCTACCAGTCCCTGTTAACATATCTTAATTGTAGTGAAATCATATAATATATAGGTACAGTAAATGTTGGTTTAATGTAGTTCATTACACATAACTACTGTTTCAAACATTTCCTAAACATAACATTAAGATAACACTAGACCCTCATCAATATCTACAAATATAAAACAAGAAAGATAATCTAATTAACAAACAGAGGACAATAATTACTGAAGCTCTTAGCTAGATCTATTGCTCGCCAGAACTGTATCCAAATTTCGAAGTTCCATTTAGACAAATCATTACCTACAGTGAATCTATTCAGAGACTTGACTTTATTTATGAAATGAAATTCCCACAAAAAAAATGCACCTATTCTATGAAAGTAAATTGTTGACCTTTGTCGTAAAAGAAACAAATAAATATATACTCTAGACATTAGGTTATATTATACCTACTTTAACAGATTTCTTACCGACGGATACCTAATTTATTTTTACTTAAACACATTATTACTCAAAGGAAATGGGTACAATTTTTTTTACATATTTTTGTCATTTTTGTGATTTTATAACGTCGAAATATGACTGTCCAATAAGACAGATTTTTCAATAAGGTATTATATCCACAAAACCAAATATTTGCAAATAAAAAATATGTTTCTTTGTGTCCTTTATATGCTTTATAGAATATAAATTCAAAAATGGTTATAGATAAACGTCAGGTACAAAATTAACAAGAATTAGATGTAGAGTGAAGCAAAATAGAAAACCTCATCGCATAATAGATACTAAATGAAGGTCATTATCACAACAGTGATTTGCGGGGACTGCGCTTGTGAATTATACTATTTCATTTCAAAATATACCACAAACCCCCCGAGGGACGGAGCCGGAACCTTGCACCCGGGCACACGAGACTCGGCCGCTGCGGGTAGTGCGGGAACGGGGCGCACTAAGGGCAGACCTATAGGGGTGCCTATTAAGGCGGCACACACGGTACAAGCACAGTTTTTTCGTCCCCCCGTGAAGTGTCACACAAAACTGCACCTTATCATCTCAGTTTAGAGTCGACACGGCCACGAAACCGTAATCATTTAATTATTTCCCCATTATTTGATTCGCCACCTCTTTCAAAATGGCGGCAAAAAAACCACGACCTGTGAGCCACTGGAACTGTCGAACACAACACAGAAATTTCACAGTCTTACTGTGTGTGTTGCACACTTACAGTCGTACAACTCGACTACAAGTGGATTGATAATTCGATTTTGTTGTCGTAGCGTACAATGCTACGTAGGTTTAGACTGATCGACTCATTGCCGACGCTTAAACATATCTTGTACCGTGAAGAGGTAACATGAGAGAAAACATGTAAGGTTTTCAATTAGAATATCTACGGGTTAATAGGACATCAATTAGATAACATTGGAAAAACTCCATTTAGTTTTACATACACGCTTTATCTACAATTAAGTATTTATTAGAAAGAAAAAGGCTGATTAGAGTGAAAATAATAATTTAAACATATAAAAAATATGATAACATCACCCGCTCTTAGATAACATAAAAAATATATACAATTTTTTTTATTTTATCCCTGTTGATGAACTATTAACCGGAGTTCGTGTTGAATGTACACGAGATGACGCTGCGAGTTCAATATGGTTTGTACCTTTTACAAGTTGCATATCAGTGTTCCAGTAATATAATACACGGTTAAATATTATAAAAGGCCAACTTTTCTCTATCTATCTGTATTTATCTTTATAAGTTGACTTATAACTTAAAGAACACTTTGCCTATTGACAATATTCATATTTAAACTCATAGTCGGGTAAAGTGACCAGATTTGTACAAACTTGGCTACATTTCAACCGACTTCAAAAAGGAGGAGGTTGATTGATGATTCTGAATCTGAAGTCTGAATGATTTTTTTTTGTATGTTTATTACGCGATTTCTTCGTCAATTGTTGTTCGATTTGCATTTTTTTTAATCGAAGGAGTACACTCCCGGTGTTGTCCAAATCATGATTTGATCGGAACTCAGGTCAATTGAAAATCCTCGAATATTATAGACACTATATGTGTTTTTTTTTCCAAAGCTATCTACCTCTTCTACGTCATATCACAACTATAACTTGCACACATGCAAAGCAAACGCTTGTAGTTCTATTAGAAATATTTCTTATACATTCCGATATAGTTCCCTGGAATTATTACAAGCCGAACTACCCATGTCTATGTGCTTACTTAAGCTGTATAAAAAATTCCACAATTTCTTTTGAATACCCTAAAAATATTATAAAGGATCTTAAAAAAAGGAGCCTATTAATATGCGACTCCTTATTTTAATATTAAGAGGTACACCTCATGCGATACATCGCAGGGATTTTCTATTTATTTATCAAGAGAAAATTTTGTTTTCAACCTTTGGAATTTTGTAACATTTTAAAGGCTTATTCTACCCGTAGAATACTTCAAAAAACCTCAAGTTTGTGTATTTTGTTGGTGCTGTCCATTAAATCGTATTTTGTTCACAAGATCATCTGTTTTAATTTTTATACACGTTACCCTAATTGTTTTACTAAAAAAATTTGGTACTAAGAAAACAAAATGATATTTCTCACAAATTCAAACATTTGCCCATAGAAAAGTTGAATCGATTTTTTTATATTAAAATTTCTTGGGTTTTAATGTTTTTATCGAAAGCGTATTACTAAAAGCAGCCAAAGTTACGAGGTCTAACTCAGCCATGTCAGTTAGATAGACAGTTACACAAAAAAAAAATTGTGGTTTTAGTATAGGTGTCACATGTATATGTTTTGATATTTCAAACAGACACTTAAATTTTATTTATTAGTATGGATGTTATTCTACTTAAGAAATGCGCAGTAAAAAATAAATATTTAAAATATTATCAATTTAATGTGTCTAAATCTATTATTTTTTTTTGGATGGGAATTACATTAAAATGACTTTAATTATTTATTAATTTTATACTTTTTAATTATTTTATTTTATTACTTTAGAATAAGTATCTTCATCATCTAAATAAGAATATTAAGAGCAAATTTTTGCAATCAGTTGGATAAATAGATTCGCCAAAAAATAGAATAAATGTCAAAATTTCTGATAACTACGAAGGTAACCCTAAAGGAGTAGATGATCAAAATATTACAATGCACCTTTTTTGAAGAACTTCTTTTTGCTACAAGAATATATGTTAGAAAATTCCAAAGGGAAATGAAAAGTCGTTGTGAGACCTCTTAACATTAACAATAAAAGGTAACGTACTAACAGGATCATTGTATTAGTATTTCGTATAGTTTTGAATACTAATAAAAATGAGTTACTACCCCACGTCTTACACTTAATTCGCGTTAAACTCGGTGTTTCAATTTAGAAGATTACATAGGATTAAACCTAGTTTACAGTAATCAATCATTGTATCTACATTCTGTTTATTACAACCCTAATAATGTATTTCTCGTTTTCTCCTTGAGATTTCCATACAAACGAAATGTAGGACTTCAATTTAAAAAATACCTCCTCTAGGTGCTTTACAAAAATAATTTATAATAAAACAAATTGTACTTGTAATCATGTTTTGGAGTGTTCATCGATTTAAGACACGAAGAAACATAAATACGTTTTGAATACGTTTGAAATATTATAAAATGTTTCCATCAACATTATAAATTTATTGACTAACAGCTGTTACAGAGAACGCATGTACCTGAATCGAAACGCAACCTCCAACATGAGGGTTACTACACTCTACAATTATGTAGCAACAATCACTTAAGTCGTTACTATAAAGTTAACCCTTCGGAGGAGACTAAATGAATCACGGTACCACCTTGCATTTCGGTACTACGCCTATATGATTAAATAAAACGAAACTTGAAACCCCGATTCAAGCCACGCGTCAAACCCAAAACAAAATGTATTCTTGAATAAAATTGCATTGTCCCAATTAAATGAATGACAGACAAGCCATTAGAGAAACGGGAGCGTCCTCGCCTCGTATCAACTCAAAATACTAATGTAATTGATCCGGCACAGAAGTAAAGGGGCTTCGGTGCCACAGACGGAGGTCGGGGGGAGAGACGGGGCTGTTCCGATGTTTGGACAGCGAGACAATGGAACAGGAAACGACGCGAAAACGAACTATTATGAAGGCGTGATAAAAGATCTTAAGGATGTTTAAAAGCTGCGAAAACCTATACATATAAATATAGGTGTGAGGAGGTTTGTACGTCGCGTCGCGTTCTGAAAGCGGTCGCTACTCCAGCCCCTAATGACGTAAATCGAGCTAACGCAGGTCCATACTAATGTTTATATTGCGTGTGACATGGCCCCCGTTTAACCCCTTGAGCACCAACCTGACATTTACGCCAGCTTTCCATTGTTTTTCTATTGTCTCATTTTTATGAGTAATCGACATATTAAAGCTGTAAAATTATTTATAACTAATAAATTTATTTTTACAACTATGTCGCTAGACACTACTAAACATATTCCGTTATTGAAACGACTCGCGCGGCTTCTATTTTATCTGAATGGTCCTTCTGAGATATCATGCAGATTTTAACAAGAATAAAAAGGGTAATGTTAAGTACTTTGTTTCTTCTGCAGATCTCCTCATTCCTGATTCGATCATGTGATTAAACGCCGACCATAACACTATCCATTGCTCTTTGTTATTTACAATAGTTTATACGAATGTTTACCCAATAGTATAAAATACCTTAATGTTACCTAATGCCTATAGGATCATTAATAAACAGTTACCTCCGTTTCAACGAAAGCCTGATGCTCAGTAGGAATCAGCTGCGAGTATTAGCAAGAGCAATGTTGTTTGGGCAAACATATGCACAATATTGGTTGCCAGAACGCAAGAGCACAATCAAAGCACAACTTGCGTTAAAGTGATCTATTAATACCAAACACGTAACCGAATTCTGGATAAGCACGCGTTACTCTCGTAGGAGGTACAGACACTCTCGGCCAAAAAGATCCTATAGTTTATCAAGGTTGTAGGTCTAGGCAGTGAGCTTTAGAAATATAGAGGCGATCACAATAGATCTAACTAGGTTAGAGTGATACAGGACTGTTCCAGCCTGCACAGTCACTTTTCGAATAATAATATCTTAATTTCCATAAGAATTGAAAATTGTATTTATTTGGCAAAGGGCTCCTGGCCAAGGCAATACATTTCAAATACGTACCAGAGAAATACTCTTTTGTTTCGTTTCCGATAACTGCTTGCAATCCGCTCCTTATTGGGTTACCGCCTTTAATCATTGACGCTCTGCTGTTTAATATAATCCGAGACCCGCGACCCGCGACACGACGCTCAATCAACAGGCACCAGCCGCACCTCCGCCTTTCGCCTCAGCTCCGATTGTGTAATCAATACTCTTTTGATTTGATCAAAAAAAAAAAATAAGTAATTGAATCCTATTGTAAAATACTCTGAGGCTTTAAACTTTATATTCAATAAAGATCTTGTTTATAAGGTTTCCTCCCGTAAATTGATATCTTAAAAAAGTACCTAGACATAACATTTTAATTAAAAATACTACACTATAATATGTGTAATTTGATTCGAATAATCTATGCATCTATTTACAAATCGAAATGAATAACTATCCTGTTATTAAATAAACCGAGACCTTTCAATTACTTGTACAAATTGTGTTCTTATAGCATCTGTAGTATGTGGATCAGCTGACGTTACTACCGCGAAACTTAGGGTAGGCACTTTTGCTTTTTGAAAATGATTAGGGGTCCGCGTAAAAAAATTAAAACTCATGAAATTATAAATAAAATCCGACTCAACGCTCGGTTTCACTGGCAAGAGTTTGAATGTGTGAGAAATAGTTTTACTTTATCTTAGTACCGAAAAAAAATTAGGGAAAATAATTAGGGTTCCGTATAAAAAAATATTAAAACGCGGGCGGGCGCACAGCTAGTTGTTTATATATTTGCATTGTATCTATTTTAAATATGATATTAATGCAGATAAAAATACCACATATTTTGTTCAGAAAATTACTATGGCAGTGTACTTGACCTAACTCTCCTCAGGATGTGCCGTCCACACTCTAGTGCTCTTTTGGTATAAGAGTTTCGGCTAAGAAGGATAAATGGAAATATATACAACATTCGCAACATCTACTTACATATAGGTACATAAGTAATGTAAATCGAAATCACTTTCCATGTCTGTCTGTCTGCTTCTCCGTCAACTCCTAAACCACAAAACGATTTTTTATGCTGTTTTCATCTTTAGTTACATATTGTATTCAAGGAAGGTTAGGTATATCCTAATTAAGCTTTTTTGTAAACAGAAAAAAATCGATATTTTTTTTAACCAATGTGACAAAAAATGGTTCATAGATTACGCAGGCAAAATCTTAAGAGTTACATCATAATTATGTACTAGAAAATAAGATGTTACGATTTCACTACTTAATATGAGATTACTTGAAAAAAAATCTAATACGAAATAGTAAATGGTTAATATGGATGTAACAAATATATTCTGTATAAACGTAGTACGAACAAATGTTTGTTAAATTATAACTTACTAGCTGTGCCCGCGACTTCGTCCGCGCGGAATAGTGTCTTTGGGTAGTATTTTAAATTATTTAGGCTAATTATTCTACAATTAAGACACATAGGTATAAATAATTTAATGAGCTATTTGCAGTGTTTCACTGCAAAGGTATAAATTATGGTTGATTTAAGTACATTTTTAAAAACTACGTTTTTTTTGTTTACCTATCTTTTGCCATCAGTATTCGCACGCGGTGTGACGCAGTCGTCTACCCTCACGAGTCTGCCCCACAGAATAAAAATACTCCCCCCTTGCGCCTTCACAACGCTCATTGTGTACAACGCGGCGCGGTGCTTGGCAAGTTTCTTACTCACGTTAACTTCAGTTTCACATTTTGTCATGACTCCGTAAATGTTACATACAGAATAGCTCTAAAATTTTGTTTCTTGTCCCAAACTTATAAAAGATTCACATAACCTTACATATTTCCATACAAACTCTCATCCCCTATTGTTACTTTACACCCTTGAGGATAAAACTTTTACAAACTTTGAATGTCATATTTATTTCTATCGAATCAATAGCCTAAAAAATAAGTTTCAAGCTTCTAGCTCAAAAATTACGATACTTCCATACAACTTTTCATGCCCCCTTTCATCCCCTTACAACCATTTTTTCGCATTAAAAGCCTATGTCCTTTCTCAGGCTCTAAACTATAAGTGTACCAAATTTTATTAAATCGGTTCAGTAATTTTGGCGTGAAAGCGCGACAGAAAGAAAGAGTTCCATTCGCATTTATAATATTAGTAAGGATTAGTTTACGAAAAGTAAAATTTATCAATCAAATTTATCATTATTTTAATATTAGAAACAAAGATAATTTAATAAAAGATTTATAGGTAATAGTATTCGGTTGTATAATAAGGACCCAAAGAAGATTACCGATTTACCTGACAATAAGTTCAAGCACCATGTCAAGCATGTCTTAATTTCAAAAGGTGATTACAGGGTAGGTCTTGAGTTGAAGTAGTACAGTGCAACTCCCGCTCCCCGGCCAAAAAGGTGTGAGGAGTTTTAGTGGGTATTCCGGGCTCTCATTTCAAGCCGGCCGAGTCCCACATACCCCTTATCCGTTTAAGGTTGAGAGGAGGATGCGTAAATGCATTTCTCCTTTTAAAAAAAAGGGTAGACCATTACGTGAACGATAGTGATGTCTGGAATTTACACCCCTCTCTGTGCTTCCGTTAACAATGGTTGTAACCAGAGATGAATAATAATAGTTGTAACTATGATTTGTATAGTTTTTTATTTAAAAATAGTATAGTAAATTTATATTTTGAATTTACAAAAAAAAGAACCAGATCGAGTTTCTTACCGGCTTTTCTCGACTGTGTTATTTTCCGAACCGACATTTATGAGGGGTGTAAAACTGTGACGGTCAAGAATAAAACTAGAAAAGAAAAAAATGATAACTTTAAAACAAAAGTTAGATATTTTTAACTAAAAATCGACTTTATTCCACAACGCAAAACTCAAAAAATTTATTGTAACGGTATAGTAAGAGATGGCTACAGATATACGTATGTATATACGCACGACCCAATCGACTCTCTACAGACTGTTGTTTCGAAGTTTATTAGCGCGTTAAATCACTCTCGTAACATATGCAACTAGAGGAAGTTTCATTGACACATTTCGGATTGGAATGATGTAGTTCAAGTAAAGGACATAGTTCCTGCACCTATTACTATTATTGTCATTGTATCGCACCGGTAGCGGCGTCAAGAGCCTCCCCAGTTGGGGAACGGAGCACGTCTTGGGCCGCCACCGGAGTGGGACCAGGAGTGTGTGCGGGAGCAAAGTTAGCCGTCTGTCCTCGGTGGCGAGAACGGCGATTTCGCGGGTGTGGACGCTGGCACGTAAGTAAACACGGTTGATGCGAGAAGATCCCACGTACTTATGCACAAAACACGCAAGTACATAAGTCCTGTAAGGAAGCATTTATTTTTTTTGCATTAAATAAAAAATGTAGGGCTTAGCTAGGTTTACAATTCCGTGGAATTTTTTACACGCATGTAACGGACAAGCCGAGGTTTGTACAGCTTTGGTAACCCTTGTGTTAATTACCTTTTTGCGGATGAGTGCCTTCAGCACTCGCCCACACAAACTCACGGTGAAGCCGCAAAGGCCCCTTCGGTCAACAGCATCAGTTATTTAGAAAAAAAAACCGAAAAAATAAAATAATTCGGCTTTATGTTGTCGTAAGTTGCCATTGTACCAATTTTTTTAAAGGCATCTTTCGGGAATTCGTAATTGAGATAGCATTTTGTAGCTATAATTATCCTAACCATTTGGTTATTACGTTTATACGTATATAAATAGCCTCACTCGTATTTTTAGTGTAATTTTTAAGTATGTTTCTGGAATCGTTCTTGACAATAACCTATTTTAATACTTAATTGATGAATTCTTCATCATGGCCCATTTTTTGGACCACTTTTGTAATGTTATTATTTAATAGTATGGAATATTTTTTTACGTATTTAGACCCAATTACGTTTTTTGGGGTTTTTTTTTTTTTTGGTTCTTTGTAAATAGAGCTGGATTTAGCTCTAAGAAGTAAATCAGCAACACTAGTCTTGTGGGTTAAATTCGTAAAATTCAAATAAATGCAATGATAATACTTTGATTTTTAAATACAATTGGAACAACCTTTGTAAATGAAAGTATATGTCAGCTCTCCTCTGGTCATGTCAACACTGTCACTTTCATTCAATTATTGTCAAATATACGAAAAACATAACCTAAATCTTAGTAGTAAATTTTTAGAAATGTTGAAATCCATAATAAGTAAATTAAACCAATATCAAATTACTCGCGGATTCCACACGACATCTTGCCTGAACGAAGTAAGGTTGCTCTCTAGGCTGAGAGTGGTTGATAACTCCGAGATCGGTATGAGAGCGATGGCTGAAGGAAAACCTCCTAAAATAATTTGTGTTTATAATAAAAAACGTACGTAAAATTTATCTTGATTCTAGTTATTCATCTAATTATAAATGATTCGTACTTAGATAAATAGTTATATGCTACAGTTTGTTGCCTACAATTTTGTTCTTCTATATTACATTATCCCATTGATCTTGTTAACTTTGATTGATTAGTGTTATTGGCTTTGAAACTGGTATTTCTATGTTAATCACTAGTTTGTTAATGTTTCAACAAATTAATTCAAATTTCCCAGTATTTAACCATAGCTACACTTAATATCGAATGGTGTGGCTCCCAGGTGAAAAACTTTACTTCAGCTTTAACTGTCTATTAAATCATTCTAGTTATATATATGTCAATATTAACTCTTTCAAGAATAATATGAGGAGACAGCGAGCTGTAACCTTACCATAATGTTATACCTATACATGTTTTTTTTTTATTGCAAAACCAGGTATTTTGTGATTTAAATCCACACTGTACAACATATTTACATTTTAGGTTAGTAATTATTAAATAAATATTCCAGGAGTGGGCTACATTGGTGATAGAGTGATGGTGGCCATCAAAGGACAAAAGAAAAAAGGAATTTTAGTTGGATTAAAACAAACACAACAAGTCAAAGTTCCCAAGTTTGACAGTAACAATGTTGTGCTCATTGATGACAATGGCACTCCGCTGGGAACTCGGATACATGTGCCCATACCCACCATACTGAGGACAATACTGAAGGAGAGGACACATGCAAAAGGAGCAGACTACACTAAGTTACTGGCGATTGCTACTAAAAATTTGTTTAAAAATATTACATAAGTAGTTTGTATATAATATATAGTTCATATGAAAGTAAACTTTCATTTTTATCACCACCTAACATGTGATATCGAATCAGTGGGTAAATTAAATACAATACTACAATACTAGACATAATAAATTACTAGGAAAAATGTAGTTTATACAAAGCACACTAACTTTGATCTGCCTCTCTCTAAGTCTTGAATCAGGATGTTGTGATTGATTTTACATGTAAAAGTGGGGGGAGGTAGTGGACGAATAAGGTCGGCTCTCTCCACAGATGCACTAAACGGTGGCATAGCATCATGTAGAATGCCTTGCTGCTGCTGTACAAATGGCTTGTGGTGTCGGGCGGTCGCAGCAGCTGCAGGGAGTAACACTGCATGTTGTAGCTAGTGAGAATCTAACACAACTCACCTTTTGCTGACCAATGAGGTTGGATATAGTTACACAACTCTACGTAAAAAAAAAAATCAACGTTACTATTGTTAATGTGGATGTTAACTATGTTTGATGGACTATATTCACAAAACCATTAGTTTAATTTTTAAAACAGTAATAATTCAATATCACTCTCTCAGTTCTAAAGGCATTGCGTAACAATATTCATCGGGTTAACAAATACTTCTTAAGATGTTATTAGGAAATTAAAAGAAAACTAAGAATGTTTGATTGAAATTTAAAAATTTAATAAAACTTAGTTTCACTTGAGAGTAGACTTAACTAGAGGCGCTACCTTCGTTCCGATCTCGGGCACTGGAGGTGTGAGCACACGACACGACACGACACGGACACGACACGACATACACCTTGACCAACTAATACTTTCAATAAATACAAGTATATTATCGTATTTATAGCACAGTATACAGAGTGCGACGGACGCGCTCTACCAAACAACTACACCCTTTATTTTTTTTTACCATACTACATTTTGACTTTGATAATAGATCAGGTGATTGAAGGTGTATGTATATTAGTAAAGCGCTTCGCTGTCGCTTCTCCAAGTGTCATACTGCTAAGTAAATACATTCAATATGATAAGTTTTAACACATGGGTAGTTAATGTCGTCGGAAGTAATTCACACCGTAAACTAAACATTCCGCTTATAAATAAACTATGACGTTATACTTATAACTGCGCTGAAATCTTCAGAAACAGTGTTCAGTTTTTCGGTAAACATGATAATAATTCTGTAGAATAATAACGCACAGCCCATTATCAACTGTGTGACCTCTCACTGACTAGAGTATAAGATACACGTGCGCCGTCTGTTTATACACACAGATATATACATATATATATAAACAAAAAAAAAGTGCGCAGTCGCGGCTCTTGACAACAGACTCGGTAACGGCGCTAATCAAGTAAAATAACACAAAATATAATTATTTTGTACACTTTATTGTAAGTAATATAGTATATAGGTAAGTATTGTATGAGTCGAGGCTGGAGGTGGGATGGGGGGTTGGGGGGTTGGGGGGTGGGGGTGTCAGGCCGACACGTGGCCCAGGGACAACCCTCCATAGCTTTGCGATTCCCTACTTGAGTCGACGCGCACTCTCACGACAAACCGGTCAAACATAACTCTCTAACGATATAAAATTAGTATTTTTTCTAAAACTATTATGATCGTAACGTTATTTAGAGACAAATAAATAAAATCTTAAAAAAAAAAAAATCATAATTTGATGTACAAAAGTAAATAAAAATATTTTTTTTTTATTGTGATTTGGTAACCAACCCCGCGTCACGGACACTTCCTGCGAGCGTTTTACCATATCTATTATACTAATAAATAAAATTGAAGTGTCTGTTTGTAACATCAAAATAACATTTTTTTAAACTAAATACATACGAATGTACATACAGTACGCATGCCGACAACACAATTATTAAATTTTTTGTGTCCATCTGTTTGTTAATCCCCGGAGCGACTGGACCGATTTTGACGAGGCTTTTTTCGGTAGATAGTCGAAGTTGTTCCACGTAACTTAGGCTACTTTAATTTTTAGAAAACAATAGGGGAAAAATACTATCCAATGGAACAGCACCATCAGAACATTATTTCCCAATTATTATTTAAAAACTATATTACGCAGTGAATAGAGCGTATGAAACGCGGGCAGAGCCGCGGGCACACTGCTAGTGACAAGCAATTTGTATTTACCATGGTATTAAATAAATGAGCTCGTATGGGAACGGGTCCGCGGATACGTTGGCAACATTACCTTACTACATTACGGGAATGTTGCCAGCATTTTGCTAACATTATTCAGATACACTCTTTCAAATATTTAGATTTATATATATTTTAGTTTGGTATAACTATTCAATTATTTGAGATAAGTCAAGTGAAAGATTCATTTGAATACTCCGACATCATTCAAGTAAAACATTTTCGAGTTTCAACCGTGGTTTGGACAAGAGATGCAAGTCGGTATGTATTGCAATTGAGGGGGCGTCCATAAATTACGTGAGCTGTTTAAGGGGCGAGGGGGTCGAGTCAAATCGCATCTAATCTTACGTTGGAGAGAAGGGGGGGGGTCTCGGCAAATTTCACGCAATTTTTTTTCTGATTGAAACAAAATACAATTATACTATTTTGGTCCATTTAATCCAGATTGTACACGCTTAAGGTTTAATCTTAAGCGTAATCGTAATACGATTAAGATCATTTACTAATTCTTTCGAAAGAAAATAATTTCATTCATACTTCAACGTTAACAATCCAACGCGTTTACGTAAGAAACTCACATTTTGAAAAATCTCACTTGAGATTGGGGGATGGGGGAGGAGGTTGAATAAAATCTCACGACATCTAGGGAAAATTTAAAAAAACACCTCACGTAATTTATGGACGCCCCCTAACATGCCTTCACCCCTCGCGGTTTGTACACAATTAACATCTTGAAGTAACAAGACAATAACTTCAAATCAAATCGATTCGAAGCAGTTCATATTGTAACGAAGATAACAATATGTTATCCGGATACTAGTTAGTCGAGCGCAATCGGAAACGTGTAAACTATTCTTCTATCAGGTAATATATAAATCTGTTCCAATAAAATACTAAATAACAAAACTCTAAAATAATTCCAACAAAAACTAAATACATATATAAAAGAAACTACATTCGATTGAACTAAGGTATAGATCTAAACGATGTCTAACTATTGTAATGTAATGTATAATAACCTTATAGTTAAATAGAGTTTAAAGTTCATATGAGTTATGAAGAGAATGCCGCGTCGCCGGCGCTCGCTACGTGTCTACCGGCATGCGGCCCGCACCGTGCGTGCGTGCGTGCATGCATGCGTGCGACCCGCACGGCGTCCGGACACACGCGACACGATCACTTATTTTAACCAAAAACTAACATCAACTTTGTACTAACTACAGTAATGAAACAATCTAAACGAATCCTAAATACATCATTCACCTGAAAACATAGACATAGATTTTACCAACAATTAATATGTATTTGAAAAAATGAAAAGAATAAAATAGATTTGTGAGGTTCGAATTGAAATGAAAATTCTCGAAAGTTTTTCTCGTGAATTTCCATTTCCAGGTGTGAAGGTAGATGGCTCGAGACGACCGACGCGACTTAACAATTGAAATAGTGTTCTAGCTAGATCGAACGAGATTGGAAGGGAGGAGTGGAGTGGGGGGGGGGGGGGGGGGGGGGGTTCACGCCTACACGTCGACAACCATCTTCTTATGTATATCAGTGTTGCCGACGACGTTACAAAACTCCTCGAACGATATCTTCCCGTCTTCGTCCTTGTCGGCGAAGAGGATCGTCTTGTCCACGATCTGCTGGAGCTGCGTGTCCTTCAAGTTGTTGCCGACCATCATCTTCAGCACCTGCGGGTTGTGCGCCCGTCCTTCTATACTTACATTCTTATTCAGTTTCTACGACTCTAAAATCGGCCTGAGCTTTCCGTGAAGGAACACATCCTGAGGAAACCATAGCGTGGTGGTAGCGTCTGGGTAGCTACCACCACCCTCAAGTTCGAAAACCTGTCGCCAAATACCAATAGATGTGTTCCGGGACCATCACCTTTAGTACCTCTAGGTTTAGTGTGTTTACCATCCTGGACCACATCGTCACTTAACATCAGGTGAGATTGTAGTCAAGGCACTGAGCCTATAACGTGTAAAAAAAAAAGTATTTTGTAAATGGACTCTGATAAGTAAAACAGTATCAAAAGCTTGAGCTAAGGTAAAGTTCCGTAAATGTTACATCAAAATAGCTATAATATTTTGTATCGTGTAAAAAAACAGTCGCATAAACGTTACATATTTCCATACTGATTTCATCCCCCATCCCCTAGAGTTGCTTTACACCCTTGAGAGTAAAACTTTTAGAAACTTTGAATATCATATTTATATATATCGAATCAACAGCCTAAGAATAAGTTATAAAAATGGCGATACTTCCATACAACTTTTGATCCCCCCTTTCAACCCTTTTTTCGAATTTAAATCTAGAATAGCCCATCTGCTTTCTCAGGCTCTAGACTATCTGTGTTCAGTAGTTTTGGCGACAGACAGACAGACAGAGTTACTTTCGCATTTGTAATATTAGTAACATTATTTTTTTTTAAATAAAATTATACTTCATTAATGTTATAAAAACAAAACCAGTAAAATGTAATTTAATTAGATGTTCTTAACCGCATTTCCCCGAAACGGTGATAACGTAACATGTGTTGTATTGCTTAAAATTATTCACAAACTAGCTGTGTGCCCGCGGTTGCGCCCGTGTTTCATATATTCTTCACTGCATGTTTTTTTATACGAGACCCTAGTTATTCTCCTAAAGATAATTTGGTACTAACATAAAGTAAAAATATTTCTTATAAATTCAAACACTTGCCCGTAATACTGTGCATTGAACCGGATTTTATTAAATTTTATATGAGTGACCCTCATTATTTACGAAAATGAAAAGGTTACGCGGAGTTTCATTAGCTAATTACCGAAATTAGTTCATTCGTTCCGTAACAAAGAGACAGACAGACAAAAAATTAAAAAATCAACTCTTTACTAAATACATATGTAAACGACACGAAAGCGAGTTTAGATATACTTTGTGAATTAGGTTGTCGTTGCCATAAAACATCTATAAGGGATTCGCGTTTGACAGCTCGAAACAATCAGTCAATGAATAGCTACCCCCCCCCCCCCCCACACACACACACACACACACACAATAGTGCGGCCCGCAGCGGAACCCCACATTGACCAGAAACTGTAACGACCACTGTTCTCGACTGTTCATTTTAATTACTTATACATTTCTTGCGAAATATATTGTTATTTGTCGTTTTTTTTTTGTCCCCGTGCTGACAGTTTGTCTTTTTCACAATAATTATTCGCTCGATTAAATCGTAACCATTCAATGGATTCCGTGAGGCGGTGTGTGTGTGTGTATGTAATGTATATGTAGTGTGGTGGGGCGGAGCCCTGCGCCTGACGACACGCACCTGGAAGAGTTCTCCGTTGGAGATGAACCCGTCGTTGTCCATGTCGTATATGCGGAACGCGAACCGGAGCTTCGAGAGCTTGTCCCCCTTCACGCTGAACTGCGACACGCCCTGGATGAACTCCTTGAAGTCGACCTGGAACGACGACATCGCCCCCCCCCCCCCACACATACTCGTTACACAACAACTCAACTCTGCCGGTGTACGTACAATTATAAAGACTACTTCTGCATTATTCAAAACAATTATCGAGCTCATTCAGATGGAAATTTTTTGCCGATGCTAATGTAAGCATGATAACAGTTTTGCTTACTTTTACTTTTAGGGGACGAAGGGGGGTTAAACATATTTAAAATTTACAAAAGCACATTTGCATTACTCAGCATGTGATGAAATTTTCTCAGGCACGAGAGCAGCTCGCTACGGGTTAATACCTTGTATGTACCTATCATATTATCTAAATTGTAAGTATCGCTTCATTTTTTATCAAGTAACGATGGAGTTTGACGACAGGCAAAAACTTGAGTGACTTGCATTTGGAATAGAACATAATATCGATATATTTTATTACTGTGTTACAATTATTTACATTATCGAAACCTTTCTGAGTAATGCTGTTGGTAGGAATGGCTTTGGCAGCTTCATCGAACTTTGGGGTAACTAGCATAAGAGTACGGGAGTGGTACGAACCTCGACTCGGTGTTACCTGAGTGAAAAATTCCGCGGATTTTGCTTTAGCTAGTCGATATGTGAAAATAAAAAAGAAAGGCGTGAATGTGTTCAGTGTGATGCGTGTAATGGCGGCTACAGGAGTCTCACTAGTTAGGGAGGGAGTTGCCGCGGCCTGAGCGGACTAGAGAGACACGGCCGAGACGGAACCGCTCGGCTAATATATATAAGAGACTCGCCTCTCCGTTGCCGTCCGCGTCGAAGATGTCTATGACGCGCTGCACGAGCGGGTTCTGCTGCAGCTCCGGCAGCGACATGAACTCGTCGATCGAGAGCGCGCCGGAGTTGTCCAGGTCGAGCTTGCGGAACCGCTTCCCGAGCCGACGGATTTCATCTGCGTCGACTGTACACAAACTCTCATCTCACCTACTTGCACTCTCGCGCTTCTTGCACTATTATTGTGCAAGTCATCTCTTTATTACACATTAACAAGTTAGCATATAATATCATTGCAAATAATGCATGAAATACATAACATTAACTATCTTATATAAGCAGGAAAAATACATACTATTGTCAGCTAAAAGTATAAAAGTGCTGAGTGAATTTCTAAAAACTTCGTTTAATTGGAAATTCTTTATGAAAAAAGAGTAACGAAGTAACCACGCATCTAGAGATTTTTAAGCTGTTGTTGGAAAGCGTAAGATTACAAGGACATGGTGCCAGAGTATAGAGATCGCGCTTGTTCTATAATTTTATTACTAACTGGGTCAGTTAATTGAGAAATGAAACGAGGGGGTTCAACGCACACCTACCACCCTACGGCCCCGAGCAGCTTTGATCTGTGACCCGACAGTTTAATTTGGACTGATTCATGCAAATCTGTGGACTTTCGGATCGGTAAAAAACAATGAAAGGTATCGTTTGTGCCCGATATGGCGACAGGCTCGCCCCCTGCCACATCTGGGACGGAACTAAGCTCGGCGAAATATGGGTGGTGTAGTTCGCTATTTCACCTCTGCCTAACCCTTCAGGGATAACAGGCGTGAACTTATGTTATGTTATAAGAAATCTGCAAAGGAATGAAATGAAATATAAATTAGTCGAGACGTTATCATAGTAGGGTTGTCCTACTGGAGCAGTTTTTTCTAGAAAGTTACTCCCAAAATCGATCAATGTAAATTAATTATTGATCTCAATTCTATTACATTGGGAACAGTTATAAAAATAATATTATTCATTAGGACATTCTAATTTAGTGTTATTATAATAATCAATATTAATTTTAAAAAAGTAACTACATTCGTAATTTATATGAATGAATAAAAAACATAATAATTATTTTCTATGGATATTAAGGGCGAAATGTATGCCATACTGATACATAAGACATTATAAGTAAATGAAGTTGAGCGACGGCACGAACGGCACGAGCGGCACGCGACGCGCCTCATGAATATTCTGCATCGATATTATCCTATTACATGTTATTCGCTTACAAAATACATAAATATGTTTCATAAACTTGGAGTGCTCAAGCTAAACCCAAGGACGAACTGCCGAGTGTTATCATGGACTCACTTATCTCACAATGAACGTGGCTCCGTGTATATTAAAGCAAGTGATTACCGACCAACCTTCAGCACTTTTCTTATAACTATAAAAACACACATAAAGCACAGAGAAACATATATGTAGTAGATACTACGATACCTACATGAACGTTAAATAGCACTCAGCTACCCAATGCACAAGCCAGTGTCGTACGCAGTGGCGTGACTATAGAGTGGCAAAGCTGGCTATATGCCACGTGTCCCGATCCGATGGGGCCCCGGCCCGCGAAGCCGCGAGCTCATAAGAATCCTAACATTTTTAACAAAATTCAGTAAACAGTTAAAGTTAGACACAACTAAATGTTTAATTATGATCACTTTAGTGATTTATTAAAATCAAAATAGATGACTATTTTTACTGGGGACCCATCCAATGAATTTGCCACGTGCCTCAGATGGTATAGTCACGCCACTGGTCCGACGTTTCCAGCTAATAAAAAAAAATAAACACAAAAGACATAGTCTTATTTTGCGAGAGTTCTGTGTGAATGTATGTGGTCAGTTATAATATTACGTTATTTCATGTAAAGGTTTCTTGCTATGTCATTTCATATGGAACAAACTTTATTGGAATGTAGTCAACATTAAACTTTCAGATCATAGACAGAATTCAGTTTTGAAAAAAAATTTGTGTTTTGTATTTAGTTGTTCGGCATATAAAATAATTAAAAGCATTAGAAATTATAGTATTAAATATTCTACGAAAAAGTTTTTTTCCCTAATTGGCTAACGCTGTAGACCGGAAGGAACTTTACACCTTCACCGTGACTCTGGGGGCGAGTGCTGAAGGCACTCAGCTGCAAAAAGGTAACTAACACAAGGGTTACCAAAGTGGTACGGACCTTGGCTTCGCTGTTACCTAAGCGTAAAAAATTCCGCGAAATTTTGAACCTAGCTATGCCCTACATATTTTTTAATAATGTGCGTGTAATATTTAATGCATGTACAGTGTCAATGTATCACACTGGCAGCGGCGTCAAGAGCCTCCCCAGTTGAGGAACGAAGCACGTCTTGGATCGCCACCGGAGAGAGACTCGGTGTACGGGAGCAAAGTTAGCTACGCGTCCCCGGACTAGGCCACGTCCCACACAGCCTTCCCAGTGTAATGGGAGGTCAGGAACATGCCACTTTCCCCCTAAGTTTGGTAATGCGGCAGAGTCCAGACACCACCGGTGCTCTGTCCAGACTGCGTAACTGTTTGGGCTAAGCATGTGATGTCCTGCACAGCATACTACCCACGTGATGATAATAAATAAAATGAAGCGTAGACTGTTTCGAAACATATATATGTATATATAACTAACTGTGTGCCCGCGGCTGCCCCCGCGTTTCATATATTTTTCACTGCATTTAATTTTTTTATATGGAACCCTCATGTTTTTTTTTAGTACTAAGATTAAAGCAAAAATATTTCTCATACTTTTGTAATTAAAAATTAAAAAGTGTATTTTTGGTATCGTATATACATTGATATCTATTTAGTAAAAAATAATTAGCGCGATTTAGAATCGTTCAAAGAAACTAAATTTTTGTTTCGTTAATATATAAAATTGAAGTGTCTGTTTGTAATATCAAAATAGAATATTTATACGATACCTAGACCAAAATGCAATTATATTAAAATTTTTGTCTGTCCGTTTATTCCGGCTAATCTCCGGAACGACTGGACAGATTTGGCCTTTTTTTTTTGTTAGATAGCTGTAGTTACTAAGCGTAATTTAGGTTACTTTATTTTTTCGAAAATAATTAGGGTTCCGAGTAAAAAAAGTCAAATTCATAAAAATTGGAATAAAATGGTGTTTGAATTTGTGAGAAATATCTTTGCTTATTGTTAGTAGCAAAAAAAATATAAGAAAAATAATTAGAGTTCCCTATAAACATAATTAAAAACTATATTATGCAGTGAAAAATATATAAAATGCGGGTGCAGCCGCGGGCACACAAATATTTATTAAATATATATGTTTTAATGAATCTAGATACATGATATTAATTCTGGTACATATCAGAGCATAATTTTAGTGTTTATGGTGGTTCTAGTAATGGAAAACTGTTGTCACCTCACACCCTTTTATTGATAGATTTACATATATATTGTTCTTGTATAGTTATTTGTCCTTGAACATGGTTTTATGTTGTAAAAATAGTTACAAACTATAATATTTATATTTTCAGCATACAGAGTTCTAAAACATTACAATCTTGTAATGTTTATCTTGTCAGCTGTGTGTACAACAAATAAACTTGCTATTCTTAAAAATTGTAGTATTAGAAAAACAGAATTTAGCAAAGCATCTGCATGAGAATCCCTGCACCAAAAAACTAATGAAAAAACTAAAGTATGCACCTAAATATGGAAAACAAAGAAACATAGTTAATTATAGTAATTCATGGACTAGCCGAGCAATGCTTTACAATATGATAGCACACAAATATCAATCTGCTAGTTGGTGTTCCATAGAACATAATATTAACAAAGCTCTGAGTGAAGTCAGCAATTCCAAAGATCAACTATTCACCATCATCTACATAATCACTGCTATTGTGTCAAGAACAGCATTTGCAATGCACAAGTTCCGCTAATAAATAAATTTATATTCTTTTAGGTTTTTCCATAAATAATTTTAAAAAATAAAAATAAACTATGTACTTTAACAAACTTTGTAAAATCATATTTCAAGATAACATTTACACAATTTTTATTACATATTTTAATTAAGTCACTCCTTTCAATACTTACACAATATTGAATATGTAAAATAATGTAGTGCTATTGACTATGGCTTAAAATAAAATTGAAGTGTTTGAACAATGCTGACCTCTCTCATTTGCATTTATTCCTCTCACCAAGTGTTTACTTTAGTTCTATGCATTCTCAACAATGTCTAATGAAAACAATATACAATGGTACACTTTAACAAACAACACTCACTCACTCACTAGGCATACAGTATTACTCCCATCTCTATACAATGATAATCCAGAACAATTTTTGTACACATAGTTCGAGGAATTATGCACAAGCACATCTCATAAGCAAAATGTATTTTTTTGAAGCTGAAAGTTAAAACAAATGACAGCTTAATATAAGTATAACAGTGTGAACTCAATAGCTCTCTTGTGTTTCAAATATAAATTGTCCAGATTTAATTTTAATAAATGGAAATTTTATTATTCATATTTTATTCTTTAATATGTAATAAGTTATTCATTTTAAATCTACAGCTCCAAATGCATTTAATAAATTTGAAATATTGCCTCTTTATAATTCATTAAACAAATGACTGTTTGTTTATTTTATAAAAAATTGTTCTGGACACAAATGGTGTGCGTGCATTTTTCTAACATGGAGATGAACATCACAGCGAGTGACTCTACGACACTCACAGTTCTCCACCTTAAAATCAATGCAGTTAACACGCGCTGAAAACAACATTTTACCATATTATGTTTTATCTTAACAACCTGCCTAGCAACACTTCCCACATTTTTTGCTAAACATTTTTAAGGTGAATTTGCTGACAATGCAGCATTATATTTATATAATAGAGGTGATTAAGTTTTAATACTATCTGATATGAAACATAATGCGAAAGAATGTTAGAGTCAATATTTTAGCAGCCATACAAATTTTTAGGCAAGTGTTAAGCATTAGTAAGTATAATTTTATTTGAAAGAAAGTATTCATTGTAAGTAGGAAGTTCAAAATTATCCAGGTAAAGTGTATACTTACAATTTGAACATAGTTCCATAGGGATAGAATTCTCGTTACCCTGAAATATTCACATTGTCGTGAGCACTCTCATATGTAAAATACAGAAACAATCATTTTCTTAATAGTCTATGAATTGAGTTGAAGTTAATTTTATTCATCATGATCTTATTTAATAGAATCTTATACTTAACAGCGATACAAAACGAGAAAAGACTCCAAAAATCCCTTCAATTACGTATGCTGTAACTAAAGTTATCCTGATAAATCAGTGCAGTAGAATCATGCAAAGAATCACTTACCATTTTATTTTATAGTACAATATTTTCTCAGTAATAATAAACAAATCTTATCACTCCAAGTAATCAAGATAAAATTTTAACCAATCGCAAATAATATTTCTAGCTAGGGTTAGCAAATACCTATCAAATTAACATTACTCTGTGTTCACTGGTGATGCGACTAGAGCCGATTTTTACTCAAAAGAATTTGTTGAACTCGTATCGAGTGAAAAACAATTTGAGTTCGTTTGCACACGAGTTAACGAGTCATTTCGACGCGCCAAGTAGATTCGGTAAGCGCTACGCTAGATGTCACTACGTCACTAGTTTACGTCGGGATTTTACAAGTTTAAACTTGCATCATGAGTGTATACTAACATTAGTTGAATTCACGTAAGTAGTTTTTCTTATTTTGTCAGGACATAAACGAAGAAGATAGTAAAAGTAAAAAATACAAAACCACGACTTGGTTGGACCGTATTGAGAATGATTTGTTGTGCGTCAGGCGGATTAAAAAACTGCTACATGATTAACTTTTTTTCTAACTTCAATAATTTAGCTTAAAAATGCAAAAAAAGGTAATTTAATAAAATCAGGGCTTTGTAAAAAATGTAATATTGAAAGTTTCACTTCTACCACGTGTGACTTGTTTTTAAGTTACGGACGTTTTTTTTGCCGGCTAGGGTACCACTCCGCAACGCCCCATAAGGAGCTTCGTTCCAAAAAAAATAAAATATTATTAATATTTTATACTATAGAAAGAAATGCCCTTTAAGATGGGTATATTGTTTTTAATTTTGGCAAACTCAAACAGTTGTTAATTTTAGGTTATAAATTCTTTTATTAGGTATTCTTGATTTTAAACGAATAATTTTGCAGTACAAATGCATTATACATAATACATGAATTTATTAAAAGGTCAATAGCAAACAAAAAAATGGTGTACTTACGAATGAAAAGATAAGTCCGGCATTTTTCTTTTTTTATCACTTTTGCAGCCTTACACACTACACGCTGCAATGATTTTTATAACAATGAACTAAAAGTTAAATTTCGTTGTAATCTGCAACATTCAAACACTCGTATTAGCACTTTTTAGAGAATTTCACTTAATGTTAGTAATATGAAAGATTGTTTTGCGTAGATTGTCAAGCATTGTTTATCAAAGTACTTACTTTGCTAAACCGCAAAATATACGGCACGCATAGTGAAACAAAAAAACCTCATCATTCTGTATCGTTCTTTTCAACGATATTGGCACTCTTATTCTTGTGCGAGTGGGACAAAATCTATGACTTCGTCTATAGTTTGTCTCTGTCTACGAGTTATTATAAGGCATATTTAATTGTAAGATATACACAAAAACCTGATTTAGAATGGTCAGTATTTAATTATTGATACTTAATTATCCAAAGCTAAATTTAATTTTGAAATAAAATACATCTTGAACAAAATGAAAACTGAACTTTTTATTTGCAATTTAAGTCATTTTTACATGGCAACTTAATTAATCGTAAGAAGTAATTTTGTTTTTCTTTGTTGTTTAATGATAATTAATTTTTGTATTTTATTTCATATTACCAAATATTACTAATTTAATAAAAGTATTTAAAAATTATTAATCTAAACTAATCGAAACTCAACTAGAGTGATAAATTCACATTCGAGTTGTAAAAAAGTACAAATAGTTTATTCGAGTAGTTCGAAAACTCGAATACAACTTGAGTGGCTAGAGTCACAAAATCTTACTCGAGTCACATCTCTAGTGTTCACACCATCGATCTAAATAATTTGCGTATAGTATATAATATAAATAGGATTGTTGAAACTGAATCGATGTATTGATGAATCGATATTTTTAGCCTCTATTTTTGGAATTGATATATCGATACAATATATTCAATTTTAGAAATTTTATCAAAAACGATATACATATTTATGTAGTAAAGTGACTACCGTAAAAATTCCGTGTAAAAAAAATGTTACCATTCTGGGAGTAGTCATTAATTAATTTAATTCCTGTATATTTACCTGTAATTACTGTAAATGCGATGGTAGAATGTAGTGTTTTAGGTTGCAAAAGACGTACTATTAACATTTATATCTTTCTCATGTGCGGCCACGCTATTGGACAATCTGTATATTTTGAAAACAAACAAATAAAAATAACTGTCTTGTCTATAACTATGAACTAGTATGTTTTGCACATTTTGGCCATTTCAAATGGTTTTATTCTACTTATCGCGATCATCGGCGAGGTCTTCCTAGTGCCAAAAATCAATGTCAAATGATACCATATCGGTTGACGGAGCAACACAGAGCATTATTAATAATCCCGTATCGCTCCGTAAATGGCAGCAGACGGCACCGTGGGGTTTTAGTGGGTATTCCCGGCGCATCACGCTGGGCAAGTCCCACATACCCCCTACCAGTTCCAATGCTTGAGGATTGGACTCCCACATTAAAGCTGGTAGGGAAATGCATAAATACATTTCCCCACGAAAAAAAAAGCTGGACTAAATTATTATTTTTTTAATTTTCGATATATTTTCCTAGAGATATCAAGGTTGATATTGAAATAGTTAAAATATCGATACAATGATTAATTTATTTTTTCACTGTCAACATCCATAGCAATAAATCGGTTATTTTATTAACTTATCTAACGGCCCTGGGTTTAGTTCCTTTTGAGCAGTAATAAATCGTCTACATGAAAGTTATCGTGACAAATTTTAAACTCTTCTACCGCAGGTTCATCAGACAACTATCCACAGATTATAAATCTAAATGTATAGCACATATAAATAGAAAAAGCGATGTACCAGAAATAACCCCTGATAAATAAAAACACGTTCTGACTATGCAAAACTTGTTAAACCAAAAATAATTACATTCTACAAGTAAAACTAGTTGCATTCATCTGTTTTTGAAAAAACTATTCGTCACTAAAAAAGCTTTATATGTCTATATACACTTTCTTTACACTATTGTGTTTATATGGTCTTTATACAGAAATAAAATTGAAGTGTATGCTTGTAATATCAAAATAACAGTTTTTCACTGAATACATATTCGGTACTTACACCAAACAAAGAAATTTAAAAATATTTGCACGTTTGTTCTGGCTATTCTTCTTCTTCTTTTATATAATGGCCTCTTGTGTGAAATCCGCGCACAGAATTCCGCCAATGTTACATAGTTGCAAAAAGTATAGGCCAGAGACAAAGTAGAGAAAATGAGGACAGATTTATTATATACAGTCCGTTCACTATTAAAAGTCCCCCCGTTCAGTAGTTGGTAGCTCTGACTAGTCGGGCTGCATATTTTTCTACTTAGTGCCTCCCAAAAGTTAAGGTAGACGCAGAAGGTTAGATAAAATGTGACAAATGATTAATTGTGAGTGACTAAAATTAGTCATTTAATTTAAGTGAATTATAGTTTGATGTTCGTGTGTTAAAACGAAACATAAATAGTAATACTATTGACGGATATTTCACACAGCGCTAAACCGAGGAAAGCTCTCAAGGCTTATTTTACATTGGAAACAACATTAAATAAATATCTCCAAATAAATCAGTTTCAAGTGTGTAGCCATTACTCACGTAACTTTCATATTTAATAACTGATGAAGAGCGAAAACGAACATTTTCGTTAATATTACGTTAGTATTCGTCAAAGAAAATGTCATTTTCTATGAATTATGCGAGAATATTTTACCGTGATTATTAAATATGGTAAATTTCATTCGAACACATTAGGTGAACGGCTACAATAAAGTAATGCATCACATCAAAAGTATCAAAAGTAATGCAAAACATCTATTCAAAATATACTTAATTTTTACGATAAAAATCTTACAATCTGAATTATTCTAAGGACCATCACTGTCACTAGTTAAGTTCAAGCTTGTTTACCTTCATTTTTTATGTACTTGAGTCTCCAAAGTAAAATATCATGCCTCTACATTAATAACTTCCATTTTAACTACATTTTTAGGGTTCCGTACCTCAAAAGGAAAAAACGAAACCCTCATAGGATCACTTCTATTTGAATTCGATGAATCTTTCTCGAGATTTTGTTTCTCGAAGTCATCCAATTTTACAGTCTTTCTCTTTGTGCTTATTTCCCCCGGATTCTAATTTTATTGGGAAGTAGCTGCAGCAACGACCGCTACCTTTATGATTCTAATAACGGTTTTATCGGAAATATTTGCCACACACAAAATAAATAAAATAAACTTTAGTAGGTATCAATAATTACATAATGTAATGATTGCACGGACAGCGAGAAGTAGCATATTAATTTGAAATATGGAAAGTAATGTCCGGTGGAATACAATCATCCTTAAAGTTTATTTTCCTCTCCCGCCCCTACTGCATTTTTTTACTACTTTCTGGATAGATAATAATTATCGTACTTATATCCCTTTACTTTAACAAATTTCTAGAATCTGATATTTTCCCACATAAGTAGAAATTGGCATATGTTATCCCTATTCATAAAGATAATGATATCGTGCAATGTGAAAGCTACAGGGTCATTAGTATACTCTCAAATATTGCCAAAGAGTTTGAATCTGTAGTGTACGATTTCCTTTATTTCCACATCCAAGCAGTCATTTTGACAAACAGCATGGCTTCATAAAGTAAAAGTCTACTGTTACCAATTTACTTGAATATTAAAATTCACTGTGTAGAATATTTGGAAGAGAGGATCAAGTGGACTAAATATATAGATTTAAAAAAAAAGCCTTTGATAAAGTAAACCACCAAATACTAATTGAAAATCTAGCAAATCTTGTCATACATGGTAACTTATTACGCTGGATCGTGTCATATTTAAACAACAGAACCCAACTAATCGCTATTAAAGGAATCAGTTCATCACCATTTATCATTAAATCAGGAGTTCCATAAGGCTCACGTCTAGGGCCATTATTCCTTTATAGTTTTATCTTGATCAGCAACTTAATTGTGACTCTTTACTTTACGCTGATGATATTCAACCCCTTAAGCACTAACCTGGCGTTTACGCCAGCTTTCAATTGTTTTACCAATAAGAAGGATAAAATATCTTTCCCGTATATAATTAACAATAAAAACATGGTTAGAAAAACTTTAGCCAAAGATCTAGGCATTTTGTTTGATGATAAACTTACTTTTAGACAACATTATCATCTCCAACAGAGCTTTATGGGTACTTGACATATTAAGATGATAGGATTTATATCTAGGTCCACACTATTATTAAAAAAAACCTTATAGCCGTATTCTATTATTCACTACTTTGATACGTACTATACCGGAATACGGATCGGTGGTTTGGTCACCTTGTTTTTCCGTTCACTCTGATCATATTGAGTCTGTATAAAGAAAATTCACTAAAATTTTATGCTACAGACACGGATTTGGTCGTAACGTTTCTTCGTAACTAGAAAAACCTAAATTATTTAATATTACACCTTTGTACTCACGAACGGATCAACAAGACTAATTATTTCTTCATAAACTCCTCCATTATTATGCGGTATCCTTCTCTAGTATCATCAATTCATCACTAAATTGTAATACTAACTTCAGATTTCGTGTTTATACTCAATTCATTTAAAAATAATACATCTTACTATAATCACATTGTTCATATGTAACGAACTTACAATTATTTAGTCTCAAAATATCCAGGAGCTTGACCTATGTGAAAATCGACATATTATGTACAAAAGAGTAGTTAAGCAGATCCCCAAGTAACGGTCTTTCAATGTTATATTAACTTATAATTAACTTGTTTTGTGTGAATCTTATTATTAGTAAGTAGCGCTAATATTTTCTAAAATTCTCGTTTATTTACATATATATTATTACTTTTTATGAATCTTTTTATAATTATATTGATATTAACTATAGTGTCAGCGTGTTTTGATTCTGTGGTTTCTATGTATAACCATTTTTATTGGGATTCAGCCTAACTTTAAGATTTCATTTTTTCATTGTTTTGTATGTATATTTGACTGTATCCTGTTTTGTTTGCCATATTAAATAAACAAACAAGTCATATAAATACAAAATATCTACTAAGAAAATAAAACATATTTGTCAAACTATACGGAGTTTGAATATGGCAACTCGATTTTACTAGCCTGTCACGTCAACACACAAGGCCGTACTCGATTTAATAGAATCATCAGAGATTTGTTTGCTTTTATCTTTTCCAAACAGTACGTACTGTTATATGGGACTCTGTGATTGGCTTTTAAAAAAAACAATTTCACACACACTGAAATGTTATTTTACTTTAATTGGATACAATTAACTACAAATTCAATATTATTATAATTATATAAAGAATCACAATAGAACCGCCGTGAATTGAGTATGGATGAGGACTGAGGACTTATGGACCGAGAGACGAAAGGAAGGGAATGAGAATGGTGTGTCAGCAGCATATGCAGCTAGAAAGGGTACTATAGAAAGATATAACAGTACCTTCAACACAATTTCTCTTGAATTACTACACTTCTGTAGCATGATTAAAGCGATAAAAACCGTAATTTCTACTCCAATGACGACGACATTCCAATGACGGTCGGTAGTGTCAACATAAAGGAAAGGGAGTCAAGGGACAAGTTATAGTGAATTGACTACAGAATTCTAGTCCCGTTCACAGTTATTTTACCTATAGCCGCTAAGTTGTCGTTCTGAATATTTGTGTTACCATGAGCGATATGTATTATTTGCCACAATTTGAATGAGATTTGAAAAACGTGTTAGACTCAAACTAGACCGTTGATGGACAATACTAAATCTATGACTTTGTCTATGGTTTCTCTTTCTACGAACTTGACCGACCGGAAACATGAGTATCACAGCAAAAGAAACTTCGTAGCTACTTGACACTTTGGTATGTCGATGAGCTGGATATACATCAGTTGTAACATATATATTTCGCTAAAAACCTATAGCTGTATATAAAAAAAAACAATATAGTTAACATGTATTGTATTTCGGATATATCACTTATCAATCAAAATTCTCTTCTTTGGATACGTATTTTTCTTGGAGTAATTAGTATTGAGACATAGAAGCTGTAACTTCTCATTCTTTGCGAAAAAATTAACACACTATTTAATTATTTATTGCATTGTGATACAAATCAAAACCTTTTAATTTATTTTATAATAAACCAACATGAGCTTTTTCGATATTTTCATCCATCCCTCCTTCCATTCAACCGAATGATGTCCACTGCTGGACATTGGTCTGCCCCAATGATTCCCACGACGACCGGTCTTGCGCCACCCGCATCCACCGGATTCCTGCGACCTTCACCAGGTCGTCGGTCCACCTTGTAGGAGGTCTACCCACGCTACGTCTTACGGTGCGTGATAGCCATTCGAGAAGCCGATGGCTCCAACATGCATAGGTTCTGCGAGCAATGTGCTCACCCCAATGCCACTTAAGTTTAGCAATTCTTCTTCGATATTTATTCTTATAAAATTTAGAAAAATCGTAATACACAGAAAACACTGTTTTACGTACTAGTCATGGCGCAAATAGTTGACGAATGGAATTAACGGAGCTTAATTGGGTCTTTCTATTTCAGAGAATGTACTTATAGCTAGAAAAATATTTGTGGCACAACTTTGAATACGTTTTGGCATGTTTTACGATTTACTATAAAAAGTAAAAAAACAAAATGATTGACAACATATTTTGACTACGTGACAGCTAGTACTGTCAAAACATCAAAATAAGAGTTCAAAGGTTAAAGAACTGTGAACGGACTTTTTTGAAATTTTTGTATATGTATATTAAACTGTTTCATGGCAGTAGTATAAATTACAGTAAAGCACAGATATAATTGAAAGTAATAAATATAAAAATATATCATATCGATTCAACCATAAGGCGTCCACTGTTGTACATATTGGTCTCCCCTAATACAGGGGGATTGCCATAATCTCCACGCTTGGTAGGCGGATGGCGATCGCAGTAGGTGTTTATACTTGTACTCAGAGGATGCTGCTGCTCATTCTCTGGTTTTTTTCCCTTAGTCGCCTTTTACGACACCCACAGGAAGATATGGGGTGATACTATTCTTTACCGGCACCACATATCTATGAATATACAAATATACTCAGATGTAGTGAAGATATACAAGCTTATTGGATACTATAAATAAACTATTAATTAGTACTTATTTAACATTCTTTATAATTTAATTTTGTTAATTTTAATAAATTTCAATTCTACAACTAAAGGACCTATTATTTACTAGAGATTTGAGATTTGTAGGACAGGGCAGAATGCAGGTAAAATATCATAAAGGAGAGTCTATTTTTCAAGCAATTGATGAAAAAATGTTCGGATGTACCATCCTAACAACCACTTTCACGCAAAGAATAATCCCTAACCTTAGTTTAGCAAGATGTACGGGCGTGCAAGCATAGATTTTACTTAGATCACGAAATTTAAAGAACCATGATTTTTGTGGTATACATATTTGTAGAGAGCTATACAATGTACCTTTTATTTTCGTAGATAAATTCCAATATTTTTGCCATGCTTCAAACAACCTAGCTTGGCCCAATGAACTCGATCCGATACGGCTAGATCTTGACATAACTTTTTCTAATAGATAGATGAAGTTATAAAGCGTTACCTTGGCTTTCAATTTATTAATGTGTCGAGTACCCATAAAAATAAAACAATAGAAAGACAATAGGTAAACAATGAAAAGCTGGCGTAAACGCCAGGTAAGTGCTCAAGGGGTTAAATAAAATAATTAGGGATATACGTAGAAAAGTAAACCCGAATGAAGTATTTCAATTTAAATTCAGTTAATTTTAACGGGTTTTCACGCGTTACCTTTACGCGTAAAGGTAACGCGTGAAAACCCGTTAAAATTAACTGAATTTAAATATGGAACGCGAAAACTTAAAAAATTATATTTCAATTTAATAGAATAATACTAAAATTAATAACAGCTATAGTAACAAATACAATTTTTATCTTTTTTTGTGTTTTTATTCATGATATTGATAAAAACGTTATTTTTTTAGTGGTATTGACGAACTTTAGTGATATAAATCACAAAGTTTTGTAATTTTATTTATTCCTAATTCCTCTGGTTAAATTTATAGGACCGAATACAAATCACAAAGATTTTCTCAATCCGTACTGATCCAAAATCGATATTTACCAGAACTAATCGCCCTAATCCCTAGCCAATAATTCGTCATATGTATATAGCTGGCGACGTCATATGTCAAACAAATGTCAATGTCACAAAAGGCCAAGTGAAGTGACCCCCTTGTCTCTTACTTCCCCCCCGTTCTTTCCAAAAGGATCAAACCATGGCTGCCGGGGTAGGTTGATTGAATTTTATCTGGAAATATCATTTCAATCGACATATTATTACGTTTAGAAGCACGCAATAGAAACATCATCCATTAGGTTTAAATTAATATGTTGTATATTTTATTTTCAGGTACTTTATACTTATCCAGAAAATTTCCGCGCTTACAAGGCGTTGATCGCCGCACAATATTCCGGGGCGAACGTGAAAGTAGCCCCCGATTTTGTATTCGGTGAGACCAACAAGACTGAAAACTTCTTGAAGAAGTTCCCGGCGGGTAAAGTGAGTGATATATTGATCAGCTGTTATTGCTGATAGTGCAAATTTGTGTGTGTACCTCTACTAAATAATTTATTGTGACGGTGACGTGTAATAACGCTATATATTTTAGGTACCAGCATTCGAAAGTGCCGACGGTAAAGTTTTGCTGACGGAGAGCAATGCTATCGCTTACTACGGTAAGTCTTATGCAGTACCTATTCTCAACATCATAATGAACCATAACCTAAATAATATATATATATATATATATATATATATGTATTTACTGTAATTTCAGTTGCAAAGTTTCTGTTTCTATATTAGTTTGCATTACATTCGATTTTATGTTGTTTTATCGATAAGGAATAGGCAAAAAGTTTTATTTATAACTGTTTGTATGTGCTGATAAAAAGTTGTATTTATAATATTCTAACCTCAAAATGTGTTCTGAATTAGTTGTACTCTAAATTTAAAGGCAGTTATAATTTGAGTTTTAATTTAATGCTATTGAGCTGGTTTCTCTGGCTATTAGAACATTTAGTAATACTAATATAAATTGATATAGAATAATGAGTATGTGGTGCTTAAATTATTGTGTAGAAGAATATCTACAAATATACATTTTATATTTATAATTAGGAGATAACTGGACATATGTACCCCATTACATTTTATGACTGAAAAGAAAAGAGGTATCAGAGAGATGGTAAAGAACAACTGAAATAAAAAAGATTTTAAATTAGAAATGACCAAGAGGAACTAATTTAATCTTAATTCTGTAACTCACCAAGCATTTTGAGAGTGAGCACATTTAGACTCCCTTATTAAGAGAAATCTACAAAAATTGTTGTAGGTTAAGAAAAGGTTTATTAAAGTTAATTTATAAAAAAAATTTAAGCAGTAATAGTATGTAAGAGTATCCACGAAGGATAAAACCTGAATGTTTCTAATTATATATTTCATATTAAAATGTATAGTGGCAAATGATGACCTGCGAGGTGGAGACCTGGCAACACAGGCACGTGTGTTGCAATGGGCCTCATGGGCTGACAGTGAACTGCTGCCGGCATCCTGCGCATGGGTATTTCCATATTTAGGCATCATGCAGTTCAACAAACAGGTAAATTCTTTTATACTCTGTGAAGTAAATAATGTTAAAAAGAAAACAAACTGTATAGAGTGATGACATTATCTTCCATTATGTATATCTGTTAATGTGTACATACATAAATTTGTCTATTTTCAGAATGTAGAGCGTGCAAAGAATGATTTACTGGCTGCACTGCAACTTCTGGATGGACATCTTTTGAGCCGCACTTTCCTGGTCACGGAGAGGATTACTCTTGCAGATATTATCGTCTACAGCACGCTGCTGCATGCTTTCCAAGTTGGTGCACATCTGATGAACATTGCTATTGGCTAATTGTTGTGTTTTATATCTAAATGTAATAACGCTATGTCATACATTTATAACAAGTATTAATATAATTACGTAATTTAAGATTTTTATTAAAATGTTTGAGCTAAAGTTTCCCTGTTATATTTGGTTCCAGAGTCTTCAAGCTAATTTTATTTAATTCTAATTCACAGCATGTGTTGGATCCGACTGTACGCAGCAAGCTAGTGAATGTGCAGCGTTGGTTCCTAACGGTGGGTCATCAGCCCCAGGTGTCCAGTGTTGTAGGTGAGCCTGTGCTCTGCCTCGCCCCTCCTGTCTTTGATCCCAAAAAATACCAGGATCTGACACATAAGAAGGTAAAATAAACTACTATTCATCCATTTAAATCTTGTAACTTCTGTGCCTTGTATGTAATGAAAATGAAATATCACATAGCAATCTTCTATGGGTTTATTTATTTTACAAAAACGAGCTGTTCTAGCAATTTATAATATGGGATATCACAAATCATTTTAAAACAAGTTTCTGGAATTTAGCATTTTAACCTTCCCCTACCAAAATATTCTTGATAACTTACTGTGAGTGCGCAACAATTTAGATATACTTGAACTTGTAAAGGATCAGCATAATTTTTAAAAGGAATAAACATAAATTAAGGTTTCCATGTTTTGTCTACTAAAACTAATACGAGTTATCCAGGTAATAGGTTTTACAATAAAATTCTAAAGTACATTACTGATTTACCGGACAATAAGTTCAAGCATGATGATGGTGCAGCTGGATTCCGCGTCAATCGAGGCGGGTTCGATCCCCACCTATCTGACTCCAAAATCAGCCTAAACTTTCAGTGAAGTAAAACATCGTGAGGAAACCATAGCGCCTGGGTAGCTACCACACTTAAGTTTGGTGTGTTCCGGTAGCATCACTTGGGAACCAGTATCTTTAGGCTTAGTGTGTTTACCATCCTGGACCACATCGTCACTTAACATCAGGTTAGGTTGTGGTCAAAGCACTGAGCCTATTCTGTATAAAAAGCATTATGTCAAGCGAGTTTTAATTTGCAAAGGTTATTATTATATGGTGGATCATTATGTGAACGATGGTGATGTCTGGTAGTGACAGCTTACTCTATGCATTTACTAGAGTCACTTGCTTCTTCTGCTTGATGACTGGATTTATTTTTTGAATCGGTGGTAGTATTCTGACATTCATAAACGCATTACCGGGGCCTAATTGAATAAAGTATTTTTAATGATGATTTTTGTTCATGAACTTGAATATCCTTAATGCAGTTATTTTCATTCGACTTTAATATAAACTGAATGTACTATTACTTCCAGGATGGAAAGAAAGAGAAAAAGACAGAAAAGAAGGAACAACCCAAGAAGAAGGAAGAGCCTGCGGAACCCGCTATAGAGGAAGAGTTTGATGAGAAACCCAAGGAGTCCAAAGACCCGTTTGACTCGATGCCAAAGGGGTAAGTTTCTGTATTCTCTTTATAAACTTAAAGATGGTTAATATTTTTTTTATTAATTTACTAGGACCGTGAATACAAATGCTGTAGGTTATTATTATTGGCCCTCGAATAAATAAAGTCACAGCCATTCGCTAAGAGGTTATACAGTGCAGAATATATGGAAGTGTCATAATATGAGTACTGCTTGTTGAATTCACTTTATGAGGACTATATTATATGACCTATCAAAATCCATGCAACAGCTCCAAATGGTTAACACAATAGTTCAATAGTTAGCCTCCTCCGGGATGCCTTCTATATGCTGAACCCCAACCCCCGGGTTCATGTGGGCGAGTGGGGAATGGGTGAGTGGGCGAGTAGGTGAATGGGCGAATGGGTGAATAAGCGAGAGAGCGAGTGGGTGAGGCGGCTGCTCAATATCCATGTATAGACATTTATGTATGATTTTCAAGTGATTACCTGAGAATAAAGTTCCAGTGAAGTTACTACTTTTGTCTTATATATTTTTTAACATTTGATTATCTGTATTATTTCTTTTTTTTTTTATACTATGCTATACTGTGTTCCCGTGGCTCCACTCGCGCTTTATTCTTCACTACGATATATAGTTTTGAAATTATTCACAATTTCAAGAGGTTTAATTTTTTTTATGAGGAATCCTAATTGTTATCGAAAAATAAAAATGCTCTAAGCTATGCAGATTAACTTCAATAATTGGGCAAAAAAATCGGTCCAGTCGTTCTGGAGATCAAATCAAATCGATTCAATCGATCGAATCAAATGGACCAACTAAAAATTGGGTTTTTGGTTATAGGTAACGTTTATATATATATATATATATATATATATGTATTTAGTGACATGTTACATTAATTTTGATATTACAAACAGACACTTCAGTTTTATTTATTAGTATAGATAAATAATTTAATGATTATTCATAAATATTGTTATAATTTTTTAGGTCTTTCAATATGGATGACTTCAAGCGTTTCTATTCCAATGAAGAGGAGGCGAAATCAATTCCTTACTTCTGGGGAGAAGTTTGATCCCGAGCACTACTCCATCTGGTACTGCCAGTACAAGTACCCGGAGGAGCTGGCCAAAGTGTTCATGAGCTGTAACCTGATCACCGGCATGTTCCAGCGCCTCGACAAGATGCGCAAGCAGGCCTTCGCCTCCGTCTGCCTCTTCGGAGGCGACAACGACTCCACCATCTCCGGCGTGTGGGTCTGGCGCGGGCACGAGCTCGCCTTCCCGCTCTCGCCCGACTGGCAGATCGACTACGAGTCCTACGAGTGGACCAAGCTCGACCCCCACAGCCCCGACACCAAGGCGCTGCTCCGCGACTACTTCTCCTGGACCGGCACCGACAAGGACGGCCGCAAGTTCAACCAGGGCAAGATCTTCAAGTAGACTGGACGCCTCACACCTCACATCTCACACCTCACACATCTAACTTATAAGAGCAAACCGTGTCTTATTTATATTCAATAAAATTGCATTTATTACTACGCTCTGTTCCGTTGTACAATATCTCTTGCGTCTCTGTGAGAATGTCATCTCTAATTACAATAAAACGTTTTTTATTTATGACTTTTATTTTATGTATATTTCATCCATTCAGCATGCACTGGATCCTGCTTATTTTAATAAAATACAACATTTATCTAAACTAAATATTTTGTCAAATGTTAAAATCGAGTATTGCTTGTAAAACGTAGAACCAACAAAACTAATTTAACCGATTTTAAAAATTCTGTTACATGTAAAATTAATTAGAAAGAACTATGGAAATCAGAATTACAATGATATAAATTAAAATATCAAAAGGATTTGCTTAGAATAGTTCGTCTTCTGCGAGACGTTCTGAAGTCTGCATATTATAGTAAAGTCGCAATAACCATTTATTTTCTAATTCATCATAATCACGATTAAAAGCACGTAAAATTTAGAGATAATCGTGATGTTCGTACTGGTCTGCTCAAAACGCGGCCGAGTGCGGACTGGACCTGTAGCCGTTCCTTTGTTTAGGGGGACTGTCTCCTTCGGTGACGTCACGTGTCATTTGTTTCATGTTCGCCTCGTTAGAGCAAACGGGACATAAGTATGTTTTAACAGTTTCATCAGTTCGTTCGGATCGTATAACAAGGTGGATAGTTTTAATTTAAGACTTAGTTTAAAAAATGTCATATATTGATTCAGGTTCACATTTTTAGGCTTTCAAAACAATAATTATAATGTTTTTTTTAATACTATATAGTCTCAGGTGCTTTGGCCACAAATTTCAATCCAGGGTGGTAAACGCGCTAAGCCTGGAGGTGCTGGCTTTCAAATGATATTGACATGACATACCTATTAATATTTGGCGACATGTTTTGAAACTTAAAAAAATATTTTTTCCTTAAATACTGTTACATTTTATGAATGTCTACAAATTTGTCTATTTCAATAAATCCGTCTGTAAGTGAATTTCATACCAGATATTTCTTTTTTCATTCGGAATTTGTGCTTGGCTTGGCCTATTTCAATGAAATTTTTATGCTGAACTTATAATAAGTCAATAAGCAATTAAGAGGCTACAAAAGTTAATAGTAATAGTTGAGAAATAAAAAAGAGCATAAAAGAAAATGTAAAATGATTCACCTAAAAACAATATTAACATATTTAACAATACAAAATTATAATATGTTCTAGCTACCGGATCGAAGTTTGTCAGCGCGTTAAATCACTCCCATAACATATCCAAGTAATGGAACTGTTTGAACGTGTTTCAATTGACATTTTGGATTGGAACGATATGGTTCTCATAAAAATGGTATAGTTCCTGCACCTATAACAATCCGGAACTACCATTTCTAGTTCGTACCATAAAATTAATCCTCCAACTCAATACTTTTATAATTAAAGTTGATAATGTGAGTTCCACTTTGAATTATTCGAATGAGACCTATCGTTTAGAAATTATGATAATAACTATACATTTTTTAAACTACAAATAATTATATAAATAAATAGTTTGTTGTAAGTTTTCATGATTATTTAGATTTTTTACAACTATTATACCTTTTTGGAAAAGTTTTCCCCAATGTTTAGAAACCTCATGACCAAAAAAATCTGACTAATTACTTGCTAATAAGAAGTTTTTCATCGTAAATACCACTTAGCCAAATACCAAAATAGCCACTTTGAAATAATTTCATTTGGTGTGAAAGCATTTAAGATCGGAATTTAACGCCCACTTTTACTTTTTAACACCATAAGACCAAAGCCACAATATCTTTTATTCGTCTAAATAAAATATTAATTTATCTACCTGTTCGAAGCCGAAACGGGTCGCTAGTTGTAAATATATGATAGAATTATCATGAATTCACGACAACTTTGTTTTTCTATGACATATATAGATAACACTTGTCACATATCGTATCATGGTTTTATTGAGTAGGAAACGGGAAAAATGGGTATTAAGAACTAATTACAAATGGATAAATGATAAAAACAAACTTTCGGAAAGCAAATATTCATATTTTTACATTTCAGACTTAAAAGATAAAAAAAAAATTAATGTTAATTACATGCGATGTTACATAGTATTGTATAAAGTTATATGAAAACGATGTACGATATATGTAATAATGAATTGTTAACAGAAAAAAAATTATGCCCTTATTTATTATTACCCTATTATACTTGACATACTGTAGCATGTTGACGGCTGACATTGTAGCATTTATAACACGAATCTATAAATGTTGCCTTCACCGAGAATTGTTCAACGCCGCTAAAGAAGTTTTCACCTCAATAAATTACATCGTTTAATCATCAGACACCAATAATATACAAAGGATAAATAAAAACAAACGTTTCGGTTCCAACGTTGATTTCATGTGATAATCAATATACTCGTATATATATTCTTTTGTTCAAAATGATTTACATAAGTAAAACTCACTGTATCCGCGTGAGCCTTTCTATTTATAAAACGAAAAATTAAAGTTCCATATAAATAGATACCTACATGTGGCAACTTCGATGTTTATAACTATAATATAAATAGGCAAATATAAACCAGTTCAATATGTAGTTTTTTTGTTAATGTTTACCACCGTTTTCCTTTTATTTTTTTATTTAGTTGCCACTGAAGAGCTTCACTTGTATAAATAAATGTTATCAAAAAAGCTTTTTCCTCTAATTTTCATTTTAAGGTAAAATTTTCACGGTTACACTATATATATATATATATATAGGGTTGGCATAAAACTAGCTTTTTTATTTAAAAAAAAACAAACAGTTCAAATTGTTTTAAACAAGTGTTTTTAATGTTTTTTTTTCTTCTTTTTAGTTTAGGCCATTAATCTCAAATCAAATAGACCTGTATTAATTTATTTCTAGGCTAGGTATTTTCAAATTCGCCATAGTAGTAGCGCCCACGCTCGCGTAACCGCCGTTCCCGCCGTCGGGGACAGGCGGTTAATTTAGCTCCTGCACACTCTCCGGGTCTCCCTCAGGAGGCGACCCAAGACGTGTCTCGTTCACCAACTGGGAAGGCTCTTGACGTCGCCGCCAGCGCGATACAGTGACACTGCCCATTATTTTTAAATGTTCAATAACACTCAGGTAACGGCCAAGCCGAGGTTCGTACCCTTGTGCTAGTTACCTTTTGCGGCTGAGTGCCTTCAGCACTCGCCCACAAAGTTCGGTGACGCTGTAAAGGCCCTTCCGGTCAACAGCATTAGCTAGGTTAAAAAAAAATCGAATGTTTCAATTTTCATTTCATTATTAATTCTGAGACTGTTTTAAACATGTGTTTTAAAACAACTTGTTTTAATCATGCCAACCCTGTATATATATCTTAATATAAAACTAATTAATGTTTAATTATAAAACTTTGCCACACATAGATTATATTAAATCATACATAATACACCTATTCATATAAATCTGAACTATTGGCGTAAAAATTAACAAACACTCACACAATACTTTTAACAACCGTTCAAATGTAGGTGTTTCATATATTGATTTTAAACTTCTATTGAATATAAAATATCTGCAACGATTGAGATTATTAATTTTTCGCTTCAATCAATAATATTACTTTTTCAATAAACAACCAAATATCTGTCCAAGTATTACGTTTTTCGTGATTGTTTTTTATCTACTTTATACTTTAAGTATAAAAGTACATCTTTTATGTATAGTCTTAAGCCAGTTTTCGTTTTTTCTGTCTAAAATATCATTTATTTGCGTATTACATTCTTCTTCCTCTTCTATAATGCCCGTCCGGGTAGCTACCACCCTCCAGTTCGAAAACTTGTCGCCAAATACCAATAGGTGAAGTCCGGCAGCATCACTTGAGAACCGGTATCTAGCCGTAGTGTGTTTACCAACCTGGACCACATCGTCACTTAACATCAGGTGAGATGTGACAGATTGTGGTCAAAGCAATCGTGTAAAAAAAAATATTCGGGAGTTGGTCTCGATTTCCCTGAGATCCACTGATCAGATCTTGACTTGGTGACAATTGAGCCAACTCGGGAGTGTACTCCTTCAAATACAAAAATTTGCAAATTGGTCCACAATTGACGGATAAATCGCGTAACAAACACAGACGAGTTGAGAACCTCCTCCTGTTTGAAGTGTGTTAAAAAAGCAGTTATGCTTTGGGAGGGATGTTAATCCCTCATTGATGCTTACATTACATTTGAATCCTATATATTGCTTATTGCTACTTTTTTATGATATTGTTACTCAAGGAGATTACACTCAGCCGACCACTACTCAGTGGCACATCACATGGGCAATGGCATAACTATAGGGTGGCAGAGCTGGCCAAATACTACGCGCCCCGATATGATGGGGCCCCGGCCCGCGAAGACGCGAGCTCAGAAGAATCCTAACATTTTAATTTTTTTTAGTAAAAATTAAAAATACAATTAAAGTTTTTTTTTACACAGTATAGACTCAGTGATTTGACCACAATTCACCTGATGTTAAGTGACGATGTGGTCCAGGATGTTAAACACACTAAGTCTAAAGGTACTGGTTCTCAAGTGATGCTGCCGGAACACACCTATTGGTATTTGGCGTCAGGTTTTCAAACTTGAGGGTAGTAGCTACCCAGGCATGCATTATTAGAAAACGCCTTACCGCCATGCTATGGTTTCCTCACGATGTTTTCCTTCATCGAAAGCGCAGGCCGATTTTAGAGTCGAATAGGGGGGGGGGGGGATCAAACACGCGTCGATTGACGCGGAGTCCGGCCGCACTACCCGTTGCGCCATCATCGCTTCGAGTTAGGCACGACTATATATTTAAACGCTTTAGTGATCACCTTAGTGATTTATTAAAATAAAATTACAATGTGAAGATTTTTACTGGGGCCCCATACAATGCATTTGCCACTGGCAGATGATATAGTTACGCCACACCACTACTCAATGGCACACCACTACTCAGTGGCACACCACTACTCAGTGGCACACCACAGCGGGTGCACGAAATGACTTGCTTCATTGATTTTGTTACTTATTAGACAGTTGTTTTTTTAATCCTCGAATTTATTTGCTTCTTGTATAACTACGACATAACATACAACGTGTCACATATCTAGCTTTAAAACTACTTAATTCATATATAAATTTTTACATATTTCCCCTTTTTCATAAAAAATAAGTTTTTTAACCTCTCACTACAGACTCCCAAACTCCTCTCAGAGTATTAGATAACTATTACCATACTAAATGTCATCACAATCCGTCCAGTAGCTTATGTGTTCACAAACACTCGCAGAGAGACAATTAAAAAAACATTATGTCTTTATTTGTACGCCAATAATTTAAACAAACGTATGCATAATTAATATACTAACTGTAGTGAAAGTTTGTAATAGAATTTATGAGATGTGTTTTAGTTTTATATGTGATTATACGAAGGCGAAATGTCACGCGGATAGTCACGGGCACGGCTAGTTTTAAATATAACATTTACAGTCAAACAATCAATTTTACAATCAAAGAACTTATAGTTTGTATGCAATAACTCAGTGATCAGAATAAAGTATATTTACCCAAACTCCGATGAAAGTAAGTTGGTAACATAGAGTCGAAAATAAATTACTTTAAAATCTCAGAATAATTTTTTTGTTTCGGGATTTGAGAAATTACAAATTATTGCATTTTTCTGCCTATGGATTTCAAGTAGGTACTTACTGTATTTGTCATATTAGATTGTTTATATGCACCATAAAAGTTAAATCTATTTCGTCACTTAACCAAGTCTCTTTTATCTTATTATTCTCCCGAAATTATAGAAAAATTAAAACCAGTCTGTCTGTTGATTCGAGATCGAGATATAAATCAATATGGAGAACCACTAAACCGATATACGCAGTATAAACGAATAATTATATACAATTAATTATCTGTCTAGTTTTTAATATTTTATTAGCCTATAGGTACCTAACAATTTAAGTGTTTCAATAAAGTGTTTATGCTCTCACTTATTACCCATGATGAAAACATCTTGCGTATCATTCTAAGATTTTAGAAGGAAGTTACGTTCATGAAAGTTTAAGTAAATATACACTACGTTTTCTATGATATGCTAATAAGATAACAATGCTAATATAATATATTGTTACAGATACAGTTTCAGTATATTATGTGTATTTTGTTTGTCTCGTTACGCATCGCTTGCATCGCGTCACGTGACACGCCTAACGTTGCACGTGTGCTATCGTAGTCCTGACTCCAATTCATGGATTCGTTCGTGAAGGCAAATAATTTAATTAACTTACAACTATTTATATGGCGGAATCCGGTATGTAAACAACAGTACTCGTGTAGGCGTGTCCCGTGGCTTTGCGCGTCAAGCGTATTTGCGTCTTGTTTGTACTATTTGACATAAAACATAGCAGCATATAAATCCGTAAAATAAAAAGAAGATCAAACCCGAGTCTAGGGCCGAGAAATGCTTACGTACGCGTAAATGTGGAGGTGCGAGGTTCCTATGATGAGATGAGATGGGGGACGGAAGGGTCCTAATAGTGATTACCTATATAGAATGTATGAAGAGATCGCAAAGACGCGACACGAGCGCGACCTCTCCTATAGTAAAGTGTCGCTGTCCTCTCGACCCGACGTCATTTTGCTTAAGTATTTAAACAGCCCCTCTGTTACTCGATCAGTGGTTTAAGTGTTAATTCTTCGCTTCATACCTCATAATAGGAATGTATAAACTCGCTATGTAGACATTAAAAATATCAAAAGTTTAACTTGCTAATAAGAGAAGATAATACGATTTAAACAACGCTATATAAATATTAAAATAAAGCTAAGTATCGATTAGAGGAAAAGATCGCCAAAAGGAATTCATCCAGTACTTTGAGTCGTAGAATTTGATTCACAGGAATACTCCGAACTGAACTATTTACTTTATTGACTAACTAGCTGTATTCCTGCGGCTGCGCCCGCATTTAATATATTTTTCACTGCGAGTAATGTATACGTAATTTTTACATATTTAAAAATATTGAAAAACGCCTATATTTCTCAAATTTTCACTAAATGGCGATAATTAATCCATTTTATTTAATACGCTAAAGACAGATCTGCCCCATGTGTAATACAGTGTTTAATTTTTTTATTATCCATCCATCGATCTATTCAACCGGAAGACCATATGCCTGCTGCTGGACATAGGTCTCCCCCAGAGATCGTCACGACGACCGGTCTTGCGCCACCCGCATCAAGCTGATTCCCGCGACCTTCACCAGGTCTTCGGTCACGTATTCCGGTGGATTGTAGCCATTCGAGAACCCGTTGGCCCCATCGGCCATTAGTTCTGCGAGCAATGTGCCCAGCCACTGCCACTTAATTTTACCAATTCTTCGAGCAATATCGGTTACTTTGGTTCTTCTGCGAATCTCCTCATTCCTGATTCGATTACGCAGTGAAACTTCAAGCATAGCCCACTCCTTTGAGCAACTTTGAACTTTTTTATTAGGCCCATTGTGAGCGACCACGTCTCAGTGCAATATATTATTACTGGAAACACACACTGATCAAAAACTTTCGTCTTGATACACTGCGGTATTTCGGACAAGAGTGTTCTGCGTAGCTTCACGAATGCAGCCCAGCCGAGCTGGATTCGACGATTAACCTCTTTCCTGAAGTTGGATCTACCTAACTGGACTGTTTGTCCCAGGTATACATAACTGTCCGCAGGGGACGACGCGGTGAATGCCACCGCGATACCGGATCGTCCCCTGAATGCGGCAGGCGGCTCCGGGGGGTTTAGTGGGTATTTCCGGCGCTTCTCGCCAGGTGAGTCCCACACTGGAGTAGAGACGTCCCTCCACACCCCATTACCATGTTCATTGAGGTGACTTTGATCTTCCTAACGAATTTGGTAAGGGTAGTGCGTAAATGCATTCCCCTCGTCAAAGACAAAAAAAAGGTTTACATAACTGTCAATAACTTCGAATGTAGGTAGAGTCACCGATTTTTATAGAAGTTGGCACAACATGTACATTAGGCATAACTTTCGTCTTGTCCATGTTCATCTTAAGGCCAACTCATTCGGAGGCTCTACTGAGGTCACCGAACTACGCACTTAGGTCCACTGCGGTCTTAACCATGACCACTATATCATCAGCAAAGCGGAGGTGTGTTATGTACTTGACGTTCATGTTAGTGTCATACCCTTTTCAATCCAGAACCTTGAAGACATCCTTGAGCGCAGTGGTTTAGGTATAGGTTTCGAGGTCTGGTCCTGTAATCGAACTGACATGGTGGCGTTTTCGTACAAATCCTTCAACGCTTTAATATACCGATAGTTCACTTGGCACTGCTGGAGAGACTGTAGTACAGCCCAGATCGCAATCGAATCGAAGGCTTTTTCGTAGTCCACAAACGCTTAATAAAGGGGTAGGTTATAATTCTCGGTCTTCTGGATAACCTGTTGCAGCGTATGTATGTGGATTACGGTGTTAAAGCCTCTTCGGAAGCCAGCTTGTTCGCGAGTCTGAAAGTCGTTGAGCCTATGCGTTAGTCGGCTCGTGAGGACTCTCGAAAACAGACAAAAATTTTAAAAGTCGTATTGTCAGTTTAGGTATTGTATATTCATATGTCTTTAGTAAAAAAACAGACACTTCAATTTTATAAATTAACGACAAAAAAAAATTATTTTCTTTGACCGATTCTACATCGCGCTATGGTTCTGTTCTGTTGTCTTCCATTACACACGCGTGTTTCGAAACAGTCTGCGCTTTAATTTTATTTATTAGTATAGATTTAATATCGAACTACGTCAGTTAAAGCGAAGCGTTTATATTCATCGCTATTTGCCTCTATTTCCCCCAGTGTATCTCGTTTTTCCTATTCATGTGAACTGAACATTTTCAGGTGTGATTCTGATCATTGTAAAAATTGAGTTTTATGACAACTACTTATTTCAGTTCGATGCTTATGTATTTTGATGTAAAAAAGTAATTTGATTTGAACTATTATGGCCCTAATCGACGCTTAGCTTAATATCCTAATGAACCCGGTAAATTTACATCTGAAAATGGTTATTACAAGTTAATCGAGTGAATAAAGAATACCTATTGATATAATTTACAAAAGTTTAAAGTCTGGATTTATGCCTGGGATAGTTCAACACGTATTCACACTCGTGGCTTTGTAGAGTAGATGATCACCGCATCGAGGCGTGACGACGTCATGGTGTGACGGCGTCATGGCATTGCGGGTGTCGCATGCTCGCGCGTTCTCGTCATTGTCCTGACCTCTCGTGGGACCTACTCTGTGAAATTGAGTAACGCTTCAATACTCGTGTACCTAGCGCAATTTAACGTCTAACTACAAATAATAACAAAATAAGTGTTTACAAAATAATTTAATATATAGATATAAAAAATTTCATAGAAGTAGATTTAAGCTCACATATGCGAAAGAAGATTACTAACTGCATAGCTGCTTGAATTGCTATTATAGGCAATTTTTTCCGACGCAAGTCGATTTAAATCTCCAATCTAAAAAAAGGTGCGGACCCAGAGTCTGCAGATAGTTTCTGCAGATCAAAGAATAATAAAAAAAAATAAATAAAAAAAAAGTCTAACTACTTTCCACTTAACTGACTTCATTACTTCAATAATTACGCAATCCACTTACTGCATTAAATGGAGGAGCAGAACTGAATTCGAGATCAGACGTAAAGGGTCGCGTACTCTGAACATCCAGCTCCACTAGCGCCTCGTCCAGCGGCGTCACCGAGCTGCAATCAACACAGTGCCAACAATTTATACAAAAAATATTTACATACCTACTGCTTTATAGCTTGGAATTGTTTCCGCCTAAGAGTGCCAATAATCAGTAGCCTTGGCTTTATTTTACTTTTATATAAAGTGTTCTCAAATACTGCGAGTAAAGAAAGTGGATACAACTAGAACTACCCAGTATATTTGATCTATGGTGTAGCGGACTTACCTGAGTAAATCGGGAGCACGCGCGTGACCGTGGCACTCACAGCGGCACTGCTCGGGCTCCACGTAGCTGAACACGACACCTGCCAGTGTTGCGCTCCCGGCACTCCCAGCACTTCCGGCACCCGCGGCACCTCCCGGCAACGTTTGAATACGTTTGGGTTGTTTGCGGCGCTCGGGCACATCTTCGAAATCGATCCACTGCTTCGGCTTCGACTCCGCTCCTGGATCGTGTGTCCCTCGCTCGATATTATCGCTGGGCTGTTTAGCGCTGTCGCTATCGCTAATATTACTTACAGTAGAAAAGAGTGATGAAAAGTTACCATCTCCACCACTACGTGTGCGCGGACGTGTAGTGGAAGGCCGCGGCCGTCGAGGAAGACGAATCCGTAGCTTATCAGCGGGAGGTGTTGGTTGGGGGGGAGATGGAGCACGCGGACGAATTGCAGGAGGTGGGGCCGCGCGGGGCCGCTGTAGAGGAGCTACACGCACTCCACCGCGCTCTCTCACCGGCACCATAGGCAGAGCAACTGATCGCTCTAGCGGCAACGTTGTAGGAACATATGGTAACTCCTCCTCAAAAGAGTCCTGTATGACGAGCCCGCGCCGTTCGACCTCGCTACCTGCACGCGGAGCGCCCGCTTCCGAGCTCGGCTCTGATTCTGAAGAGTCACGCGGTGCAGTGCCACCCTCCTGACTCGGTTCACCACCGCTCGGCTCCTGTCGCAACTCCCCGTTATCGTCCTCACCATCGCCGAAGCTCGGAAACGAACCCGAGATCTCGCTCGCAATGCTTGGCGTTTTAGTTATACTGAACTGAGTCGTGAAAACTTGCTCGCGGCTTCCAACATGAGTTGTGAATACGGTCTTATCCATCTGTCTTTGGCGAATGTGCTCGTTAATGGGATCAGCCGGAACGTTGGAGTCTGTCTGCTTCCTAGCGGGACTCGTCTCGGCACCATCAGCAGCGACACGATTCCTGATAGGAGTGGCCACGGGAGGGACTATGTCGACCAGATCCGAGGTCGGTTCAGGCTCACGGTGAGTCGAAACTAAATTGTCAACAGGTGCAACTCGCTCTGTCGGTGAATGTAGTGGAATGATGATGCTCCCGTCTGGAAGCACAGTCCGGTGTGCCGGTTGAGTATAGGGTCGCACTGCACCTTCGTGCTCGAGTACGGTACGTATGACTGGGGCGGAGGCAGGGCGAGCCGACTCGCGTGGACTCGTCGCGCTCAACGCACCCACCTCGCAATCTGAGTCGTGGCGCGTGACGGCACACTCCTCCGGCGGCGTTCGCAATGGTATATGAATGATCCCGTCCCCTGTATCTTCGTAGTACTTGAGGCGCACAGGAACCTGTCCGGGGGGTATCGGTGATGGTGACGGACGATGCAAGTGCACTACGGGAGAACCTTCGCGTGTGCTGGGAGAGGGTGAAGCGATGCTTCGACGAGGGGTACGAAATAGTGAAAGAACTGAGCCGCGGATCTTGCTCGCAGAAGTTGGCGTGCTCGAGCGATCTCGGCTCTTACTCCGCCCACCGCCTTCCGTTAGACTTCGCTTGCGGCGGAGCGTTTCTGACGGTGAATCTGGTGATCCTATTGTTTCACGTGATTTGAATAACGAACAGAATGAAGATTTTCTCGACACCGGTGGTCCCGCAGGTGAAGGAGTTCGGCTCTCGCGTGTTGTGGCCTGGCGTACCGATACTGGGCTTGGTGGTGGGCGCCCCACGAGCTCTGTCGGTCGCACCGCACGCTGTATCCTCGTCTCGGGTTCCTGTAGTAATATGTCGTTCGAAGTCATAGTTCGACTCAACTCCGGTTGCACCACTTCGATTTCCTCTTTCTCTTCTTCGTAGTCCTCATCGGGTTTCAATTTTATACGAATGATATCCTTAGTTCTATTCCTGCTCTTGTATACTTCCGGTTCAGAGAGTTCACGTTGCAACCTTGGTCTCGTACGGCGATCCCCAGCACGCACCTTGTTGGCATTTTCTTTCTTCCTCTTATCGTCTTCCGCTGAAATGACAGCAGGTTCAGGTGCAGCAGTAGCTATTTGAGCGCGGGGTACGGGCGACGGTGCCGGCGGAGCAGGTGACGGTGCCGGTGGGACAGGCGGTTGCCTTGGAATCTCCACAATGACCTCAGCGCGCACCTCGCGCCGGTCCCGCGAGTCCGGTAGTGCAGATAGTTTTGCGATCTCCAGCAGTCTCTCTCTTCGACGGCGGCCGCGCAGATTTCCGGATCAGTTTCAATCGGTCGAGGCCCACAAAACGACGTCTCCAACAGCATCCTGTGTGGTGAAGGTGAACGCGATACACCTGACGCCACAGATAAGTGCGACACATGGCTCAACCCAGACAGTGCTGAATGTGCCGAGCACTGTGATCCGACGCTGGACAGTCGGCTAGTGCGCCCGGATACTGCTAGTAATGCCACTTCCGAACTCTGGCTATCCTTCCGCGAGTGTCGCCGTGCCGCATGTGGCGGAGCGGGCGGTGGCGGCCGCGGCGAGCTGGGCGCGTCTTCCAGGAATGCGAGTTCCTCGGTTGAAGAACGCAGGTCTAAAGCTCCATCCTCACGAAAACCGAGCTCAAGTCGCGCGCGAGATTCTTCACCGGTAGCGCCGGCAAATAGCGCCAGCTCCGGTGAACTGTCTCGCGAGTCTTGATGGCTTGAGCTAGATGCACGCGAGATGTCAATGCGAGGCGCGGGCAGACAACCACCCGCCGGCGTCGAGTGCGAGTGCGAGCGAGCTCGCGTCTCTCCTGCGTGCAGCGCTGCAGGCCCCGCGCACCCGCCAACGTCCTCACGGATCTCTGGCAACCGTGGCTGCTGCTTCGCCTCCGGGCTTGACTGCGGGCAGAAAGAGCCTCAATATCTCATACCGCGAAAGCTCAAGCGATGCGTGTGCAACAAAAAGAAAGAGATACATACTGGCTGTCTCACCTCGTCAGAGACGTCATGATCGAAGGAGGCGATGGGTGCAGGCCCGCGTCGCGGCAACCGCTCGGGGGCGGCCTCGGTCGCCATGCGCCGCCGTCACCTTAATACTTGTTACTGCGTATTGAGCATCGTATTTATGTCCCGGGCTCCTTCGATACTCGTCGCGGACGCTAAGCGTCCCAACAACGTTCGCTCAGGTGGTGAACACCTTCGCCTGCTCCGATACACCAGTCTGGAATACAATTAGATAATAAATAACGTAGTCGTACTTCTCCAGGAGATTGGACGTGTCAAATCCTACACTCAAACTAGCCGGTTTAGGTTAAGGATGTGTCATGGGAAATATTTTCTTTTTTGTAGCAGAGTTTGAAGTTTATTGAGATTATATATTCCTTGTAAAGGAACATCCAGTGGTACGAGTAGCGTGTCGTTTCCCCACAGCTGAGACGTCACGAACTGGTACGGAGCTCAGTCCTCACAGAACATTAGCACTATTCCGCGGGGTATATAAGGTTTCACTGAACGAGATAAGCTCGTGACCTCCAGCACGGGTGTAACTCACTCGCGAAGAGAGAGTCGCGCGCGACACATACCTGATGCTGAAAGAGTCATCGCCCAAGCCCGCGTGATGTCAGCGGCCATTGACGCGCCGTGACACGCATGCGCTCCGCCCACGCATGCGCTACTCGTTCCCTGTGCTTTGTATGTCATCAAAGAAGTGAAAATACGACTAAGCGATTTAAGTCAACACTAAAAAGACCGTACTATAACATCATATAAAGAACTATTAAAATAATCATGACGTTAGTTTTTTTTTTTTTTACCTCATATATTTATGAGTCAACAAAATCGAAAATAGTAATTATGAATTCATAAATAATGAAATTCATAAATGAACGCCATAAGATGTATAGGTAATATTAAGGTTTACAAAGATTAAAGTTGTGAATAAAATACACACAGTTTCAGAAATGTAATTTATTTTATTTAAAAGATAATATACCCCTTTTAAAAAGTAAAACGTGTACATTTATATCTTTTCTCGACTTGAATGAATGTAACAAGGAAAAAATAGGATTTATTAATTGGACATTGTAATGCATTCTGGCATAATCCTTACGTTAAAAATTATTATTCATTTTTTTACACATCATAGGCTCAGTGCTCTGTTACCACAATCTCACCTGATGTTAAGTGACGATGTGGTCCAATATGGTAAACACACTAAGTCTAGAGGTACTGGTTTTCAAGTGATGCTACCGGTATTTGGTGACAGGTTTTCGTACTTGAGAGTGGTAACTATCCAGGCAAGTATTATGAGAAAATGCTCTACCACCATGCTAAGGTTTCCTCACGAGGTTTTGCTTCACCGAAAGCTCAGGCCGATTTTAGAGTCGATCAAACACGCGTCGATTGACGCGGAATCTGGCCGCTCTACCCGCTGTGCCATTGTCGCTTCGAGTTAGCCACGACTAAATATTTAAACGCTTTAGTGATCTGGGTAGCCCAGGCGGGCATCATTAGAAAATGCCCTACCATTATGCCAGTGCCCTACCACCATGCAATGCCCTACCACCATGCGAATACCCTACCTCCATGCAAATGCCCTACCACCATGCACATGCCCTATCACCATGCGATGTCCTACCACCATGTTAATGCCCTACCACCTACATGTCAAAGTTTTTATGTATTAACCCCACTGCAGTTTATGGAGTGTGATACCCAAGAACGCAGTACCATTAACGAAGCCAATCAAGTTACCATCTATCTTAATATTACTATCAAAATATTGCACATTTGGCAAAGGAAATTTCAGACATTTTGTTTTACTACTATTAAATAGTAAATTATTGTCAGTAAAACATTTTGAAATACTAGCTAAGGTACAGTTTACTTGATTAATCTCAGATCTTTTCTCTTCACTTTGAAAATAAGGGATGTATCGTCTGCAAAAAGCACCATGTCAGCACGGGTATCGACCATTTGCGGTAGATCGTTAATATATATTTCAAATAATAACGTCCCATAATTGAACCCTAAGAGACCTCGATTTGAACTAATGAACCATTTGCACTAAATTTCTAACAACGATCTTTTAGGTAAGAGATGAGGACGACAAGGAAGTTCTAGAAATCCCACAATGTTAAAGTTTTAATATTTGAGTACTGTGGTCAACGCAGTCAAAGGACTTAGAAAGATCACAAAACTCACCAATAACGTTGCAACAGCGTCAGTGGTAGATTAAATTTCTTAAAACCGTTTAGTTTGGCCGATCTTTGAAAATCTTTTCTATTTGGAAATAGATATTTAAGTAGTTGATTAAGCATGATCTTTTCAAATATCTTACTAATCGACGGAAGTACAGTAATAGCTCTATAAGGGGTAGTACTAAAAGGGGTACTCTAAAAGGGGTAGTACTACTTTACTTATTTTCATTTAAGTAGGAAAGATGCCTGTTCCTATGCGTTGATTAAATATATTAGCCAAATATGGTGAAATATTGACATTTAGAGACAGTAGAACCATTACCGACATACGACAAATGTCTTCGATATGTTTTACATTTTTAACTGTTTGAAGATTTTAATTATTTCACCAGCACAAATGGATGTATTATTAAATTATGAATTTACAAGGGCGCTCGATTAGAAGTGAACCGCCATCATTAAGTACCGAAGTTATATGTATACTTTGTTACTTCTAGAGGTAAACGCCTAGCTTCGGATTTAGTTTATTATTATTTTTCCAAAACCTTGAACTTTAACTACTCTTTGAAAAATGTCAAATGGCATTAAGCTCGCCTATGTACTAATTTTATGTCCAATAAAGTTTTTATCTATCTATCTTTCTCTAAATTTAAATCGAAATTTAATGCACATACAACACTATTTTACATACGAGTCATCGAGTTTTGTTTGATCTTACTATTTCAGAGAATATACGTATAGCTAGAATTTTTTTATAGCACTACTTTGAATTTGTTTTGACATGTTTTACGATTTAAATGTTCTATTAAAAGCAAAAATCCAAAACGACTGACAAAATGTTTTGACTACGTGTCAGTTAGTAATGCCAACATACCAAAATGGGACTTCAGAGGTAAAATAACTGTGAACGGATTACATAGTCTGTTCACTATAACTTGTCTCTTGTCTCGCTTTCCTATATGTTGGCACTACTGACCGTCATTAGTAAGTCAATTGATTCTGTCAAATTCAAATGCTGAAATTTTAGAGTAGAAATAAGGATTTTTATTGGTTTATCATGCCACAGACATTTAAAACTAATGCAAGAGAAATTGTATTGAAGGTTCGTACTTTTTGTGGAAGAGAAAAGCTAACAAATCTCTGATTATTCAATTAAATCGATTACGGTTTTGGGTATTGACATTTTGTCGATTTATTACCCGGAGGTACCGTGTAGCTTGTCGACGGAGGAGTTAAAATAGAACACCGTAGATTAAATCACTGCTTTTAATTAATACAAAAATACAGAATGAGTATACAAATAGTTTACAGTGTAATGACAATATGAGTAGATACATAAGCTTAATATTTTTTGGCGTCTATCATAGCGTCCCTGAGCAGAGAGTAATAAATACAATGTGAAATGTTGCCTGCCTTAAATTATATACACTATTAAAGTTAAGGAATTAAAATATGAAACGTAATAATATACAAGACGGAACGCCACAACATGAATGGTTAGTAAAATCGAGTTACCAAACCTTTATATTTAAACTCCATGTAATTTGAAAAATATATTTTATTAAGAAATATGTATTTTCTATTATTCAGATTCTAGAGAATTGTTATTTGTAAAGGTATATAAGTATGATAATTACTATATAACCAGAAAGTGGTAAGATAAAAGCAGTAGGGGCGGGAGAGGAAAGGAAACTTTAGAGATGATTGTATTCCACCGGACAATACTTACCATATTTCAAATTAATATGCTACTTCTCGCTATCTATGCAATTTTTACAATATGTTATTATTGTTACCTGCTAATATTTTTTTTATTTATTTTTTGTGTGGCAGATATATCTGATAAAACCGTTAGCAGAATTATTAAGGTAGCAGTCGCTGTTGCGGTTATTTCCCAAAAAAATTGGAACTCCTAATGATCCTTTAGATCATTCAGATTGTAAGATTTTTTATACTATTTTTTTATAGATGTTCTTTTTTGTGTTGCATTACTTTATTATGGCAGTTCATGTAATGTGTTCGAATGAAATTTACCCTATTTATTAGTAATTTAATTTTGCTCCGCACACACTCCGGGTCCCCCCTCAGGCGGCGACCCAAGACGTGCCTCGTTCTCCAACTGGGGAGGCTCTTGACGTCGCCGCCAGCGCGATACAGTGACACTGCCCACGCATCAAGCATTACACGCACAAAACTGCATACACACTCCTGCAGATAACACGCAGGTGCATAGGTCCTGTAAGGAACCTTTTTTTATTATGAAATAAAAAATGTATGGAATAGGTAGGTTCAAACTGGCAGAAAGGGTTTCACACTCAGGTGACGGCTAAGCCAAGGTTCGTACCACTTTGGTAACCCTTATGATAGTCTGATGCCTTCACCACTCGCCCCCAAAGTCACGGTGAAGCTGTAAAGGCCCTTCCGGTCAACAGCATTAGCTAGTTTAGAAAAAAAAATACCTCCGCTTTGCGGATACTATAGTAGTCATGGCTGACATCGCAGAAGACCTAAGTACGATGCTCAGTGACCTCAGTAGAGCCTCCGAACGAGTTGGCCTTAAAATGAACAAGACGAAAGTTATGCCTAATGTCCACGTTGTGCCAACTCCTATAAAAATCGGTGACTCTACCTACACTCGAAGTTGTTGACAGTTATGTATACCTGGGACAATCTGTCCAATTAGGTAGATCCAACTTCGAGAAAGAGGTTAATCGTCGAATCCAACTCGCCTGGGCCGCGTTCGGGAAGCTACGCAGAATCTTCTTGTCTGATATACCGCAGTGTCTCAAGACCTTCGACCAGTGTGTGTTGCCAGTGATGACATACGACATTGAGACGTGGTCGCTCACAATGGGCCTAATAAAAAAGCTCAAAGTTGCTCAAAGGGCAATAAGGAAGGCTATGCTTGGAGTTTCACTGCGTGATCGAATCAGTAATGACGAGATCCGCAGAAGAACCAAAGTAACCGACATTACGCGAAGAATTGGTAAACTTAAGTGATAGTGGGCTGGGCACATTGCTCACAGAACCGATGCCTGATAGGGGTAACGGGTTCTCGAACGGGCTCCACGCACCGAAACACGTGGCCTGGCCACAGCCTGGGTAGGCTCCCTATAAAGTGGACCAGCGACCTAGTGAAGATCGTGGGAATCTGCTGGATGCTGGTGGCGCAAGACGGGTCGTCGTGGAGATCTTTGATGGAGACCTATGTCCAACAGTGGACGTCTTTCGGTTAAATGGATGGATGGATTCAATTACTATAGATAATAGTACGAGTAATGTTAGAACATCACGTCTTACTTGGCCGTTTCTTGTATTTGAGTTCTCCAAAACCCTCCTGATAAAGTTGGATACAGCCGTTATAAAGATATTGAAGTTATGGCTCGGAGTGGCACTGGCCGATCATTCAACTCTATTTAGGGGTCGTAATAGTTTGGGGATGGATTTAAAGACACCGTCGGCGCTCTATAAACGCCTCAGGGTTATCAAAATATACATCTTGTGAAAGGTGTCTTTTATGATTGGTATTCTGTTACATTAAAATTCTTTTTTAACGCTTTCCAGATGACCCTCCCAGACCAGAGCAATTTAGTAATGTGGGGAAAGCCTCAGAAAAATCCTGTTATACTTGTGGCTAGCCAATAGAGACAGCTAGACTCTTGCTGGTGGGAAGCAGATTCCTCCTATTAGATAGAAGTCTTTACTCACATTGCCATGATAGAGAACTTGAACTCATACGTGAAGCAGTAAGTTTTTCGCTAGCTAGAGCCCAAAGAGGACAGATCACGAAAAAAAAAGTTAACTTTATAAAGAAAGGCTCAATTACAAAAACTAAAAACAATCTTTGTTCAATCCTAAGCATTGCACCCGACTGGACTCTTATGATGGACACGTATGATAATATCATAAAATCCTGAGGATTTGGCTGCCTCATCATCATATTACTTATTTCTAGAAAACTCTAATGTATAGTACTGGTAGAGCTTACCGTACCGTGGGAAACAATCATCCCTACATACCACATAATGAAAATAAACAAGTACTACGACCTAACAAATGAATTGACTACAAATAGTTTTGTGGTTAATTTATATGGAGTAGAAGTAGGAGCGACAGGATTACCAGCAAAATCTTTCTATAACCTACTAAAAAATCTCGACCAAGAGCAACCACAAGTTCTTTATTAGAAAGAAGTGAATACGGGCAGTGAAGGTGAGCGTAGATGGGCATTGTAAAGGAGCATTGGTAACAGTCCTGTTGTTGTAGTTGGATAACTGCAACTGCAGGCGACGGTAACCATTTACCATCAGATGGACCGATTTCCAGTTCGCCGCCCATTGATATTTAAAAAAGTAACTTCAGTTATCTGCTAAAAAATAGTCCTGTCAAAATCGGCCCAGCCGTTCTAGAGAATAGCCGGAACAGACAGAGACAAAAAATTTAAAAACTGTGTTCTTTGAACCGTATATTAATATTATAAACAGACACTTTAATTTTATTTATTATTATTATAGATATTTCTTGACTCATGGTTTCAACACATAGTTGTGGGTCGGGACCCCAGCGCGATGTCTCTATAGACGACCATTACTGTGTATTTAGAGAGGGTTCTTTACTCATCAATAAAACGAAAAGAATCTTAACAAAATTTTGCCATTTGTACAAATGTTTAATAAATAAATGTAACGAATCCTAAAACTCATTTAATCCCGTACTTTAATTCTTATTTTCATCTTTTCTCATAATTTTGGTTAGTTAGTAAGTGAGTGAGTGAGGTGTGTTTATTGCAGTAGAGGAGAACACTGACAATAGTTAGTTGATAATTATTGTTTGAATGCATGAATACAATTAATTGCATGCGCAGTTGCAGTTATGTCAGTATAATATTTTACGAGGATTCGTAGCGCAAAAAGAGAGGACAAACTAAAATCAAGGAAGCCACAATTATAATGTTTAATATTGACAACAATACGTAGGACCTATTTTACATGTTTTTATGTTTATGGGAGTTACCATCGCCACATATTTTCCTTCACAGTGACTCTATCTTACATTATTAAATGTTATCATGTATTATAAAAACAGCTTATATTAAATATAACATCAAGGTCATTATAAAGTCACGTAAACAGCTATTATAGTTACGTATATTGTGGATAAAATACATTATTTATTCGATATAGCGAAAATAGAGTATGCATTTATTAAACGTGTCAAATTTCATAATATATTTATAATAATATTGTTATTAACGAGCGTCATACCATTATATATCTTACAAGAATCCGACACGTCACAACGCGACGGTCTAGTGTCGTACCAAGAGACCTGTTAACATTGTATACTGAATACGGTAGGTAACTGTAGCCTCTCCTACAATAATGTATTTTTTATATTTTATCTTGCTTTGATATTATCAGGTTGACTGTGTTTTTGACTGTGGGTTCCTTTCAAAGTTTCAAACACAATCTGCAGTCGACATCACCGTGTTTCACTGTCGACGTTTTGATATTTTAACATATTTGTTTTACATATTTCATTAAACAAAATTGATCGTCGATTTTAAATATCTGACGTTTTAGTACTCACTATTTATTACTATATTACATTATTCTAGAAGTATATATAATATATACATATATTTATAACATAATAAAATTTAAATATTGCTTAATCGCTCAAATACCAAGAAATATTTAACAAGAGAAAAACAATTGGAAATAGCGGAAACGCCAAGTTGATACTTTAACGGTTAATATTTTTAATCTTATACAGTATCTAAATCAACAATTGGATAATACAATTATATCACATTCACACGTAACGAATTTTTTTACTCGCACCATCACTCGATCGGACGCTGCACAGCGTCGCGAGATGCGCGTGCCCCTCGACTGGACTCTGCACAGCGTCGCGAGATGCGCGTGCCCCTCGACTGGACTCTGCACAGCGTCGCGAGATGCGGGTACCCTCGACTGGACTCTGCACAGCGTCGCGAGATGCGCGTGCCCCTCGACTGGACTCTGCACAGCGTCGCGAGATGCGCGTGCCCCTCGACTGGACTCTGCACAGCGTCGCGAGATGCGGGTACCCTCGACTGGACTCTGCACAGCGTCGCGAGATGCGCGTGCCCCTCGACTGGACTCTGCACAGCGTCGCGAGATGCGGGTACCCTCGACTGGACTCTGCACAGCGTCGCGAGATGCGCGTGCCCCTCGACTGGACTCTGCACAGCGTCGCGAGATGCGCGTGCCCCTCGACTGGACTCTGCACAGCGTCGCGAGATGCGGGTACCCTCGACTGGACTCTGCACAGCGTCGCGAGATGCGCGTGCCCCTCGACTGGACTCTGCACAGCGTCGCGAGATGCGGGTACCCTCAACTGGACTCTGCACAGCGTCGCGAGATGCGCGTGCCCCTCGACTGAGCTCTGCACAGTGTGCTTTGATTTTGATTTGGTTGTTTTTTTTTACTGTGTGTTAAGTATTACTACATCATAGTTGCTACTCACTACACAGTGAAGGTGGGACGTTGTCCGAAAAACATTAAAACTACTTTATTTTATTAATATTAGGTATTGTCTAATATATGTATACATTTCTTAAACAAACTACATCTACTGTTGATACATAAAATATATTGAGATTCTTATTTTCGAGGAATCTAGAGTCACCATTAGTCATACAAATAAAGTATAGAGAAAGTGGTTCTATACTCCGGCGTGGTAAATCTCACATGAACACCTCCCGTAGCCTTGGGAGTGTAAACTATATAGACGTCGCATACGTCTGAGTCTCTAACAAATCAATAATCATACATAACAAGATAATTATACAAATTATGTATAATATAGGTACACTCTTATATCACGTAATAAATTGCAATTATAATCTTGAAAATATATATATGACCACGAAACTACTTAAACTGTGTATAACATTAAAATATTTTTATCAGATAATGAGGAGGGGACTTGTGCCGTAAGTAGAGTTCGTATATAATCTACAGTTTCCTTTTACACATCTATTAACAGCGTGTCTAGCGGAAACGCAGAGGAGCTTACATTAATGGTAACAATATATGTTTCAACGTTCAACGTTAAACCAAAGACTAATTTATATTATCTATGGTAAAATTATAAAAAAAAACTAGTGTTATCCGCGCGACGCGACGTGACGCTCAACATTTACTCCGAGTCCGAGTCTGAAGACGGCGGCTGCGGAGTGGCAGCGGCAATAGGTGCGGGGGGTGCAGGGGCGGCTGCGGGAGCGGAGTCCTGCGTTGTGGCCAACATGTAGGCGGGCGCCGCTTGCCCGGAGGTGCGCTCGATGCCGACCCTGCCGGCAGAGTGTATGAGTGTGCCGTGCGGTGAGGTGCACATGGAATCAGTATTCATGGAATATGACGGGTACTAACGTGTACTCGTGCCGCGCGAGATACCGCACGTATTTCTCCGGCGGGTCTCCGTCGTGGTCCTGCAGCGAGACCGAGCGCACGGTCATGTGGCTGACCTGCGTCGCGGGCATCGTGAACTCTACAAACGCGTGCCGAGCCAGCTCCGCCGGCACCTGGTCGTACGACGTCAGCGCCATGCGACACACCAGGTTGTGCGTCGTGTATGCACCTGAAAACCAATCCGATTTACAGATATTTCACTTGCAGGCGCATAACTTCAACGTACAAAGAAAGTAATGGCTTATTTTGATAGTAATCTATATGTATACTAATAAATGAAATTGAAGTGTCTGTTTGTAACATCAATTTTTTTTTACTAATTAGATATGAATATATATACGATACCTATACCAAAAATACAATTTTTCAAATCTTTGTCTGTCTCTCTGTTTGTTCCGGGTAATCACCGGAACGGTTGGACGAATTTTAACGGGACTTTTTTGGTATATAGCTGAAGTTATTCCGGGTACCTTAGGGTACTTTTACTTTCGAACTTATATAGAGTTCTGCGTAAAAAAATTAAAACTCATAAAAAATAGAATAAAATCTGATTCAATGCACAATTTTACGGGCAAGTGTTTGAATTTATGAGAAATATTTTTACTTTTATATGAAAACTCAAGACAATTTTTTCCCAAATTTATTTACATTTAATTATTACCCGTATTTTGTTCGATGCCTTTCTGCTATCTTATAGGTAGTGCCATTTGGGACTTCTGATCAAAAACACGTGACAAGTAGTTGTGGCGGTTCTCTGTTGATATTAACTTGACACTGCCTAAAGAATTTTGTAAAGACCGAAGCAGGTGGAAAGCTGAAGGTGCAAGGTCAGGACTATATGGTGAGTGCATTAACACCTTCCAGCCAGTGAGTTCTTGTTGTACATGATGCACTTATCATCACCAGTTATCAATCTATTCAAAAACAGTTCGGTTTCATTACGTCTCAATAAAGAATACCAATGGTACGTGGCTCAATAAGGTTACTTTTAGTGAGCTCGAGTGACACCCAAATATCGAGCATCTGTGTACCTAGCTTAATTCAAATGGGTTAATACTGTTTTGTGGTCGATTTCCAGTTCTTCAGCTACGTCGTAACTACTGACATGCCTATCTTGCTTCACTTTTTTTAAAATGGCATCCACTTTATCTGTAATAGGGTGACCAGAGCGAGATGCATCTTTGAAATCAAAATGCCCGAATTGAAAACGCTTTTTTCGCGTTTTGCATTGCATTTTTTCGTTTTATAATAAAACTTTAAAATGTATCGATTTTTTTTATTAGATTCACTAATTTTGACAGAAAGAAAACCTAATGAAAAATAGCTAAAGTCCGTTCACAGTTAGTTTTTCTGTAGCCGTTAAGTTGTCGTTCTGAATGTTGTGTTGGCATGACCGATATGTATTGTTCGTTATGATTTAATTTAATATACAGTTTGAATGAGGTTTGAAAAACGTGTTAGGTTCCAAATAGACCGACCGAAAACATGAGTTATCAGAGCATAAAAAACTCCGTAGATACTGGCCACTTTGGTATGTTGATGAAAATGTCGCTCGCATTTCGTTAAGAGGATTCTTACCATAACAATTAACTTCCTCCTAGACTAAAGAATAATGCGGGCTGATATGTGGAGGTACACATAATCGGTAAATATCATCTCGATGCGAACAAAGACGGACTATTACCTTGTCGTACTCTGCATACGTATAATGGACTCCCTGTCTGACTGCTGTTAACTTTTTATGCTGGGTCCTTGGAAAGAGACGCGGAGAGGCGTCCTAGCAGGCTGGTTTACTGAGATGACTGTCAGCGCAACTATCACTGACGGTTGACATTGTGTTTTTAGATGGTACCGCACTCACCATCAGATGCTGTCACTTTACTGAGCTTGTTATAAAAAAGGTATCAGAAATGATAAACTCACCTTGGCCCTCCTTAGGCAGCCGAGGCATTCTCCATACGATTGCTCGATGTTGGTGCTCGTACTTGGCCTGCCCCGAAGTGACTTCGATGAGAGATTCCTGCAGTGTTTCGACAGTTCCCAGGAATCGCTCGATGCCTTTAATCTTGCCGGTGCGCCTACGTACGATATGAATGTATCACACATTGATGTTCGCAACCACTTTCAAACTATTAAGTTCTTTCCTATTAAAGTATCTTTTTAATCGTTTCAAATTCAAGTAGCTTTGAATTCATATGGAATCACAAACTCAAAATGATCTTCTTTTTAGGACTTATTAAATATTATCTAGTTTTCATTTAATGCTCTAACAAAATGGCGGCTATTTTGCTTGACCTAACTCTCTAGTTTTTGTGGTACTTGGTATGGTATAGTAATATTTAGAAAAAATTAACGCTAGCAACATTAAAATTAGCTAGGTGTGCTGAATAGAGCGAAGCGATACTTCACATTCGAGCAAAAACTCCAGCTGTACAAATCGCAAGTGCGGCCTCATATGGGGTACTGCTGTCACCTCTGGGATACCAGATACCAGCACATGGATACCAGCTTGGGACATTCGATTCGGTTCGAAGACGTGCTGCGAGAATCGTTGATGATCCGAATCTCGTAAGCGGTTTAGAACCTTCAAGTGTAAGGAGGGACTTTGCCTCCGTTTGTATAATGGTTTGTGTTCTGATGAATTATTCGATATAATGCCGACACCTAATTTCTACTATAGTACAGCTCGCCAATGACAAGGAGTTCATCCTGAAATCTAGGAAACAAAACGGAAACGGATCCGGATTTGGAATGAGCTCCCAGCGGCTGTTTCCCAGGAAATACAGTATAGGTTTCTACAAAACGAACGTGAGAAATTTTGTTAAAAAGTTGGCAACGCGCACGTTATACCTTTTGTGTTGCAGGCGTCCATAGGTTACTGTAACCGCTTACCACCAGGCGGATAATTTGCCTCTTTGCCGCTTTAATAGTATAAAAAAATTAAATAAATATTTCGATTTTTTTTGACAAACGTAGTGGTTAGAATTTTTTGAATTAAACCAAAATCAAAACATGAAACACATATGCTTGTCACGTCAAACTAGGTCATATATAACATCACGTCTTTCTCCCATGGTATAGAAAGACACTACACGCTTCTTTAGGTTATTCTACTTTCATGAGCCATTTCACACATGCTCGCTTCTTATAGGTAGTTTTCATCTTGACATTCTTTAGGACATGTTAGATCTGGTCGTCTTGTCGATTAGTTTCGTCAATCTCCTATCATCCATCCTATCTACGTGGTCTAACCAAATAAGCATTCCATTCTCTAACTCAATCATTACATTCTGACACCACACCGTAGGGTTCCCTTATCACACTATTCATTACTTCGTTCACCTCCTTCACTTCATGTATACTTCTAAATCTTCTCTTATCAGCAGCATTATTCTTACTTTTATGCTTCTTCTTCCAAGCCATAAAGTAACAAAGTCGTTGCCACTAGTGATCACTAGAAATTACAAAATCAGTACAAAGTATGGGAACCAAGTGTGTCGTTTTCGCAGGTATGACGAGGTGGCGCGGGTAGCAGAGGGAATTCGTAAGTGATGTGCGTCGTGTGCCAGTACGCATACCGTATCGATAGTTTCGATAATGTTATAGAAATAACTTCAACAAAAATTAATTTCCTAATTTTATTATATTACATTTATTTATTCATTTATTTTTATTTATTTATTTGTTAGAAGACCAACAGCTATATCTTACATAAGTTAGTTAACAGTTACAATAGAAACAAAAAGCCATTTACAGGTCCTCGCCGTTAAGTAACAAATTAAAAAATCAAGTGGTTTGCTATTACATTAGAACATATTACTACATGAACCTAAAATTATAAATTAAAAAATAATAATAATAATAAACTGAAAGATTATAATTAATTACAACTACTTACAACCGCCACCATTAAAGAAGAGGCTACTTAAGGATGTTGACGCCGTATTTGTGGTGGTATTAAATAAATCTAAATCACTAATATTATATCTAACTATCTATTATAAGTAATATTAACAATGTTTTAATAATAATTTAATAAAAAGTTGACATTTTTAATGTACTTTTCAAACAAAATAATTTTATTGTAAAAGTTGATTTATACTTGATACTTTTGATTTTTAACAATGTACTACAGTCTGACAGTTAAATATATTTCTTAATTAATAAGATAATATAATTGGTTATCCAAAGCATGTTGATCGAACTGGTGGTCATGTAAAAACATCAACACCTACGAAGTAACTCATTAATGAAATAATATTTTTTTTTAAAACTTGTAACTCGATAAATCATACAATCAAGAGTAGGCACAACACTACAGCGTCTAGTCTAAACAAAAGCGTCATGGCGGCGCGTCGTGAGACTATTATTTTTGTTGCATAAAATAAAAATAATTTAATACTTACACATTAAAGTATATCCCATTAGATTTTAGGTGTTTACTCCTATAGTAGTTTTTACAACTTTTTACTGCACAACTGGCCATTGTTTTTAAGTAAATGATTATTTTATCAGAGATAGTAAATCGTCGAAGCGAGTGAACCGACTGAGGGCGTCCGGAAAGACATACATGAGAACTTCATGTATGAATGATATGGCAGGCGCAGCCGGTATGCTAGTTCTATTGATAAATTCCTAATTCAATGTTCCAAACACAGCACTCACTACCATGTCAATGTGTATGGACCAGCACCAGTCAAGAAGCAGCCAATTGCACCTTTTCAGTCAGTTTCTGGCTGCTCATGAAGTAAAGCAGGACCTTCGTTTTCTTCATTGGTATATGGGAGCTATTTAATAATCTGATTATTTACTTTCAATCCATACTGACTCTTTTTTTAAGTATTTTAAGCAATTCTTTATACATGGGATATACAGTCCTGGTGACGTAACATTTCCCCGTCTAACTAACACTTTTATTCATGTTAACCAGTACGTGTAGGCCCATTTAAGGCCCACTGCCCACTAGAGCGTATCATACCATGACCGTAACCGTACCATATATGCAAAAAATATAGTTTGTATGAGTAAATATGAGACTACTCACTTCACTTCTTATGAGAATGGCGACATGCGACATGTACACAATTCCGCCAATGTCAAGTAGATAACTAGTTTTTAGAACGAATGAAATTAGCCGGTGAGAAACTCTGTTTTGTTTCTGATAAAAATAGTGGCATATGTGATATACATGATTCCGCCAGTGTCAAGTGGTTAAAATTTAAACGAAGGAGGTTAGCCGGTTACAAATTCTGGTCTGTTCTATTGAAGTTGTTCAACCAAACTTTTCGTATAAGCTGAGTTATCTAAAACAAAAGGGACAACACAACATGTAGAATAGTACCACCACCAGGCACAACCAAACAATAACAAGAACACATGCAATAATTAAAATGTAGTATTAAAGATCAAAATTTCATTTTGTTAATTTCTATAAATTTACATAGTATTTTAATAAAGGGGGTGTTTACTAATGACAACAAACATTTAATGCTAGTAGGACGCGGGATATTGGAAGGTAAAAGATCGTATAAAGATTCACGTAAATTTGGGCAGTTAAAAAAGATATGGTCTGGAGTGCCTTCGTCCAATCCACATTCACATATAGAGTGATCCCTTATCCTTATTTTGGCTAAGTGGACCGGTGTACACGCATGACCCAACCGCAGACGGCAAATGGTAGAGCAAACAAACTTACTGGGATACCTAAATTTAAAGAACCAAGGTTTTGATGGGATTTCAGATTGGATTTCACCATAGTATTTACCCTTCTTATTTCTAGATATTCGCCATGCTCTCATCCAAGTTTTAAACATGTTTGGTTTTGCTTGAGAACAGAGGTCATGAGAATAAATTTTATTATATGCTAGGGAACCTGTACTAATGGCTACTTTAGCACAGGAATCTGCAGTCTCATTACCTGCGATACCAGAGTGTCCAGGAATCCAAGCTAAAACTATATTCAGTCCCAATGTATGACAATCAAACAGTGCCTGCCTTATTTTTAGAATTATAGGGAACCTAAATTTTGAACGGAATGGGTTAGATAAAATGGATTGAAGGCAACTTTTAGAGTCAGTAAAAATAATAGTTTTATCTAAACTGTGGGATTTTACATAAAGAATTGCCTCAAGTATAGCAATAGACTCACCTGTAAAAACAGAAGTAAGAGGAGGACATTTAAAATTTAGTATAATGCTAAACTTAGGTATCCAAACAGCAGAACCTAAACAGCCATTATCCTACGCCCATTAGACCGTTTTGTCACAGAACAGGATCGTATCGTGCCATGACCGCGCCGGTACCGATTTCCCGACAAGAATATTTCGCATGTGTCGGTACGGTCCGTTGCCGGGTATGCAACGGGTTATAGCCGCGTTTATGGTTTTGCCACACAGCGCGCGAATCGGGACGCCAACGCGATGTTTCTATAGAAGATATAGCGTCGACACGAGCCAAGCGCGAGCTGCATGCGACCTCTTCTATAGTAAAAACGCACCGGCGTCCAGGTCTGCCCGCTGTGTGGGAAAACCATTACCCTACATTCCTACTGGAAGCAAGAAAATAGAAATATACATTTTTTTAAATTTTGAATTCATTCGTATTTAATATAATAATATGAACGTCGTATAACTGTACTCGTCGTACGTGTCGTACGTGTATTCGTCAATACGAATTGCTAAATTAACCAAAACTTTTACGTTAAATTTGCCGATGGTGCCGCGTGTTGCAATTGCTATTAACACCATAATATTTAAAAAAAATGTGCTTTGAACGCATGGACGAAATCTGAACGGTACTGCGGAGGCAATAGAGAACCACGTACCTGTGCGCGGACTTCACAGATCCGTATCTGAAGTGTTTCTCGACGCGGAACAAGTAGATCCAGCACTCGGGGATCGGGAACCGAACAGCTACATCCTCACACGGCACCTGTCCCAGCTTGCGCGATGCGAACCCTGGCACCAACACGTCTGCGCGTAACTCTACCTGCACAAGTACATGTCTGCATAGAATGGCACCACCGGGCTCGCTTCACTCCAGCGTTGTAGTGACAGACCTTATTCCCGGTGACGCACCAGACCGCCTTCAGCTGCAGCGGCAGCTCGCGATTCTTTGGGGGCCGAACGCGGAACCTCATCAGCTCTATGTAGCACGCATCTGGTGGTTTGAACCTGCACAGAATAACAGCGCAACCGTCCATGTTAATGAAATATGCGATCATCCAAATAGCATTGAATATTTTTATAGATAAACCTGTACATAAATTTCATAAGTTTTATAAATATTTGTATACTTTATTATTTGAGAGTTGGTGAACTCTTCTGCTTGCACGCATGCGTGGAATTCCGTATCTTCAACTCGGATCCACTCCTCGGTGACGACGGGGATGATGTCGTGCCGACCTACCACCTCCTTACCCTGACGGCGCATGTCGTTTACTCCGAGTTCCACGTCCGGCATACCTGCCAAAAACGGACAGTCGTATTAATTGATACCTATACACGAGCTGAACTAAATCCCAGCATCTCAGACTTGCATCTCACCACTCAGGAAGCCTAGGAAGAAGAGACGCACGCGAGCTATTTGTTTCAGCACGGAGCCCTCTGCGTCCTGCTCCACGTACAGTTCATCGACCGCCGTTATTTGCACCTGTTACCATTGTAAGATATATGAGTTGAATTCAGAATTTTATTGTAACATCATAGGTCCATCTCTTACCTCTTCCATCTTGTAGGTGAGTGCGCGGTCTCGATGCGCGGACAGACGGAATAGTGCTTCCTCCACACAGCACGAGAATTGTTTCACATCCTCGTAGGCGAGCGAGCCCAGCTTGAAAAGCTGAGACACCTGCCATGCCATAACCAATGCTTTTACTTTCGTTTTATTTCAAAAGGCACTGATACAGATATGAAATTACCAAATATAGTAGCATCTTAATCTATATTAATAAATAAAATTGAAGTGTCTGTTGTGATATTAAAATAACAATTTTTTTACTAAGAACATATGAATGTGTAGTGTGTAAATCTTTTCTTTCTGTTAATAAAAAAACATTTCAAACCCAAGATATTGAAGAAAAAAATTCATTGAACAGCACCATCAAAACATTATTTTACAATTATTATTAAAAAAACTATATTACGCAGTGAAGTATATATGAAACACGGGCGGAGTCGCGGGTTTAAATATATGTAAAGAAAATGTATTTCTTTAATTTTATTATGTAAAGAAGTTTTATATCTTTAAGTTTGTCTAATAAGGAGAAACGACCTGGCAGCTACGTCATCGAGTGTTATGTCAAATAGTTTTAAAATAATAAAAAGATACATTTTGTAATATTATTATGAGAAATTGTTATGTCGAAAAATAAACTTTTAATGTTTTATTCATAAAGTAACACATTGTTTATTTCAGTTGTATTTTAATAACGACAGTCTTATATATATAATTATCGTTTAAACGCACTAGCCAATTTGAATTAAAATTAAACATGCATATATCAGATTTTACAATGAAACCTGCACACAAAAAATAACAAAATTAATTAACAGAAAATGTATTTGATTGTTTCATTTTCAATTGTTTTTCTATTCAGCTTTTAACGTGAAGACGAACTATGAATACAGCGAAGATAACTCTGAATTGCTGAATTGTTATGATGGAAGATTATTCAAACCAAACTACCAAGGAATAAACAGCGTGGTTTGACGTTAACATACCCACAATATTTACATTTACACGCGGTAAATTAAAAAAATAGATGCCCAATATTTGATTTACCTTGATATACCGCTGAAGAATTAAAGAATTGTTTATAGCAAAATATAGTGATAACGTGTGAAAAAAAAGTGGATTATTAACGATAGAAACAAGTAAACAAAGCAATGACTGGCTACAAAATAATAACCCTACGGGCAAGGGAAAGCTTACCCATAGAAAGGTTAGATAACTTTTTGGTAGTGAGTACATAGTGTAGTTGATTGTAGAAGTGTGAACAGTAATGAAGATACGCTACGTACCTGTGGAGCGTGCTCAACCGGTAGACCGAGTTTCCTGAGGTCACTCCCGAACTCCTTTACACCCTGGTAATCGCCCTGGATAGCGTAAGCCGCAAATTGGGATAACTTGTTCGTTATTCTCTCTGCTTTTGTCACTTGCCCGGGTCTGATAATAGGTAATTATTGTACTTATAAATTAGGGAGGAATATAATAGACAGTAGAGTAGATAATATAGAGAATTATAATATGGAGGGTTTTATACTTTATGGCTTATTATTATTATTCGAAAAGGGGCTATGCAGGCTTAAACAGTCCTGTATCACTGCGACCTAGTCAGATCTATTGTGATCGCCCCTATATTGCTAAACCTCACTGCCTAGACCTACAACCTGAATATACTGTAGTATCTTTTTGGCAGAGAGCGTCTGTACCTCCTCCGGGAGCAACACATGCTTACCCAGAATTCGGTTACGTATGGGTATTAATGGATCACATTCACACAAGATGTGCTTTGGTGTTTCGTCTGCTATTTCACAGAACCTGCACTCTCTTGTGTTCTGGACTCCGATGTTGTGCATATGCTTGCCCAAATAACAGTGCCCAGTTAGTGCTCTCACTAATACTCGTAGCTGATTCCTACTGAGCATCAGGGCTTCTTCAGCTTTGCGCTGAGTGAATGGCTTATATGGCTTATAGTTTATGGCTTAGGTCGTCCTAATATCGATACAACGACAATTCGAGTTTTGGCATATAGGTTGGTACTAATTTTATTTTCAGAAATCATGTACATGTACTGATTTGAATTGGTAATATTGCCGTTCGAAGGTGAAAGTAACATTGTGATAAAACTTGTGTGAAAATTTTAAATTTGTTGATTTCTCAATTACAAATTACTAATTTGTTTCCTGCGGTGATTAATCTCATGAATTTCTTAAGAAGTGCCCTTTAACTAATAGTCAAACATTCTTATTATATACTCTTCTTAATATTCTTATTACGAGGTTATGTCGTGTGGTGCCGGCCAAGAATAGTACAAACCCATACCTTCCCGTGGGTGTCGTAAAAGGCGACTAAAGGATAAACCAGGAATGGGCAGCACCATCCTTTGAGCACTACAAACACCTACTGCGATCGTTAACTCGCCTGCCAAGCGTGGCGATTATGGCAATCACCCCGCACATGACCGGTCGTCGTGGAGATTTATGAGGGAAACCTATGTCCATCAATGGACGTCTTTCGGTTGAATGAAATGAATGAATAAATAAAAAGGTAACCTGACTCCCGGCCGCTCCTTATAGAACACGTATTGCAGCTTTACAGTAAAGATTTTTCCGAACTGGTCGAACTGTTGGGCGCCGATCTCGGATACAGAATAGCACGCCTGAAGCGGTAACTCCTGAAAAGGCTCTTTATCAGCTGACGTATTGGATAGCTGAACCACAGGGTTATCGCCCTGGAAGGCTATCTTCACGAATATCTTCTTCCAAAATCTGTTATTTGAAACAATAAACATTTTTATACTGTCAACAGCTTTTAGACACCAATACAAGTTTGAATGATTGAGAAATACTCGCCTCTGGCCAGTGATCTTTTTCTTGTTGGGTTGTCGTAGATGCATCTCCCAACCCGGACCGAGGTACTTCGTCCGAGGGAACTCCTCGAGCGGTACCGATACGTCGTCGTCGAACAGCGGTGTCGGGGGAGTCTCTCCTCCGCTTTCCAGGCTTCTGCGTTCTTCTGTTTCTTTTAATTATATTAAAACATAATTAGCGCTCATGAAAGTAGAGGAAGCGAAAGAGGTATGCCAAGATCGTAGCAAGCGGAAGGACGTAATCTCTGCCTACCCCCACGGGAGAAAGGCGTGATGATATGTATGTATGTAAAACATAATTACAAATATGAAAGCAGACAGGAGGTGTGGTGTCCTACACGTCTGTACTCACAGGCATATAGAAGACTACTAGGTAACTAGCCCGCATTAGATATTACCTCCGATTGTAACTTAGCGGATTTCAACCCATTTTTTTTTTCCTTAAGTAAAGTAATGAATGTGGTGAAGAAATTTTATAAAGGTGTTAGCACGCCACTGTTTGTTACACATGTTAGTCTTGTGAGCTAATGCAACATTCTATAAATAAATGACGATATGTCAACTTTTGAACTGAGACTTCTTTACGTGCGTTGAAATAAAAGTTAAGGTCACGCCACAACATAAGTGTCAGATTTCCTAACGCAAAGGGTCGCTTGATTTTTAATGTCTATTATCTGTTAAGAGAGGATGCACGCGTGCGCTCTCTACATACAGGTTTACAGAACTAATTGAAAAACGCAGTGAGAGAGAAAAATACATAAATATTAAACATGCTTTCTCTTTGTAGATTTATTATTATATCTTAGTACTAATTTAATTTAAAATATATAAGAGAAGGATTTTTGAATATAAAAAAACAAGTGGTATGTTATTAATCAGTATTTAAATGCATGGAATCATTGTATAAATCATCATCATCATAATTTATTATTATTTTGTTATCATGAATGTTCACATTAGGGCTCAAAAATTAAAGCAATATATTTACGAAATAATTTCATTGTGTTTCGAAAATTTTCAAACATTATACTCCTGAAATATTCAACCGATTACAATCCAATTTTGTTCACCTATGTATGTAAGTATTTAACCAGATTAATGTCTTCAATAACTTTTTAACCGACTTCAAAAACGAGGAGGTTTTTTTGTATGTTTGTTACGCGATTTCTTCGTTATTTGGGGACCGATTTGCAAAATATTTTTATTAATCAACGGAGTACACTTTCGAGGTGGTCCCATTTCCACCAGATCAGAATCTAGTCTCGCAGTGGCGCAGCTGTATTACAGTGCGACTGCCATTGTGAGGTCTCAGGTTCGATCCCCGGGTCGGGTCAAGTGGTATTGGGTTTTTCTACTCAGTATCATCCCGGAGTCTGGAATTTGTGCCCGATATGGCGACAGGCTCGCCCCCTGTCACATCTGGGACGGAACTAAGCTCGGCGAAATGTGGGTGATGTAGTTCGCTATTTCTCTGCTTTTTAATTATTTTATTTATTATCTGCTTCGTTAATTTTGAAATCGATGTCAGCTTATGGATTTAAGTGGTGTAAATGTATGTCGCTAATTATATTCAACTTTGAATAATTGTTGTAATTTTTATTACAATATTTTTTAATAGGATGAATTATCCCGGACAACGTAATCTATAATTATTATTCATTTGTTTAAGTTACTACATATAAAAGAAGTTTCACTCGTGACGTCATTTTTTATATATTTATTCTAAATCTTCACACAACTAGTGGGTATTTACACGTCACTTTTTGCTTTATATTAATCTTTATTTTCATGTTCATTAACAATCAAAAATTTTTACATAATTATTGTAGAGAAAATTAGAGGAAGTAGAAATAAAGAGATAGATTTAACCTAACCTAACCTATTTTTATCACCCACTAAATTTTAGAAATAAAAATCTGAATATTTAATGTTTTTCATAAACGTTACATCCACTATTTTAATAATATATAAGACTTACCGAGCCGTGGTTCAAGCAGTTGAGTTTCCGCACCAGACTTGTCAAAGGGATTGAACCGCGGAGATTCCGGCAGCGCCAGAGGGCGCGGCGGTGGCGCAAGCACTGGCACCGATGTTGCCTCGCCATTACTGAGCTCATTCTCCTTGGGCCTGCAAGCCAAGGGAGACTCGAAAGAGCACACTATGTCACCGTCACACAATGCTTCTGAATAATTAACTACGCTTGCACATTACCTGATGAATACTGAAAAAGTGTCGTCAACCGAATCTCGGGAGCCTTGGTGCTCGAGACGCGGAGTAGCGGCCGGTGGGGGTGGTGCTTCCATACTCAGGAAAGGGTCGAATGCCTCTGCTTCAAAACCTCCAGAGTCAGCATTCGGGCCGGCCTCATCTCCCCATGCGCCTGTGGATACAGATACATTTAAGAGTGTATCAAGGTTCGAGAAAGAAACGATACCACAATAAGAATAGTTACTCACCTGTGATTGTGCGATCTGACGTAGTTGATTCGAATTTAGCTGAAAAGGCGTCAAATGCATCTTGTGAATCGACAATTGGATTGGATCTTGAACCATAGGTTCTGGTGTAGCACTCTGTCCAGAACCTGCAGTGAGGGGCATGTGATGCTCTTCGAATAAGTCGGTGTCTGTTCCTTTCGTTTCTTCGGACGATAATAAATCTGCTGTCGTTGAAGCGAACGGATCAGTTGACACAGTGCCTGCTTCGCAAACGGATTCAAAATCAAAGTTCTGATTAGATGACATAAAAATATCACTATTCTTAGATGCAGTAAAACCATCATTGTTTAAAAATATGTCGCCGACGTTATCGACATAGTTTGTGTTCGCCTCGTTAATATGTTCAAATGGATTTTTTTTTTCCTCGTCCACCACAGAATCGTCCCGAACATCAATATCTTTCAAGTCACTAAAAGAAGTAGTTGTAAAAGGAACAACCGATGGCTCTGTAAGGGGCTCCGAGCAATCCATTGGAGCCACCTCAGCAAAATTCGTAGAAGCAGTAAATGTTGACTCTAAGATTTCGTTTGTAGAAAAGATAACTGTTGAATGATTGTCTGGCGAAGAATCTAGTTTATCGTAAGTTGTCTGCTCAGTTTTTTATGTTCGTATCTGTCGGAATCTCTTCCAGAATATCGCCACTTAGAAAATCGATTTGTTTTTCTTCTTTCTGTGGTGCCGAATATAAGCTTAGTATATCTTCTTTTGTCGGTTTAATAGTGACAGGTGCAGGTGCATCGAACAAGTTAATGTCATCTGTCGACTGAGTATTGAAATTGCATGCCGATGAAGAGTTTGAGATAGCACCGCGCGACACCGGCGGAGCGGGGCGTGGTGGTGGTGGTCGCATTGCGGGTGGTGGACGGGCGGGTGGGGTTCGGCTCGGCTTCTTATGATCAAGCACTTGGTCGTCAATAACGAACATTTCCTCTTGACCATCTGGTTCGGGCGTTGGACTTGGCGAGTGAATATCGCGCACAGATACGGGGCTCGGTGTACGTGTTGGTGGAATACGATTGAGTAGATGTGAACTGGTAAACTCCATTTGCCCGGTCACACTTAAAATCAAATTCTGGGTCTCAGGTGGTAAAGGGCAGCTGGCAGTTTGCGAGAGATCTTCCGTTGAAGAGATGAGTTCGAGCTCCTTCGGTTTTATGATCCGATCGCCCTCAGGGATCCGACATCCGAATGTATCATCGGCAAAACCATCGAATCGCTCAACTTCGTGTCCAGGCGGGTCACCAAATAATTCATTCGGCACAGTGTCACCGGCGGGAGGGTCGTAGTCACGAAAGTCCGAGAAAGGGTTGCTTGCGGCAAAAGGGTTGTCTGCGGCGAATTCACTCGGTTCCGAGTCTGTCATCATGAATGGGTTAAAGGAATCCACTGCCAATGGAGTTACTGGCTCTATAGTGCTCAAGAAAGGATTGTACGCCATCTTTGTTTATATATTATGAATGTTACTAGTTTAGAAATTCAGATTCGAGCAATTTCAGTTCTGTTCTTCCGAGATTCAAGTCAGTCGCAAAAGATGTGTCAAATGGATCGAACGTTTCTTCAGATAGTCTTTCTGTGTACGGAGGTTCCGGGCTGAGAGCCTTCGCCTGAAATATGTCGTCAGAGGGCTCAAGAAGGTCGTAAGTATTTTTTAATTCTGAAACACTTGTATCTTCACAGGAAAACTCTTTCGCTAACAATTTCAATTCGGTTTTGCTAGGGACGACACTTGCGTACGAGGTATCGAAAGGATCGGTCTTCAAAATAGAGACAGTATCAGCGCTTTCTGATATTACTGGTGTTAGCACCTTTGTCGTTATATCACTCTGGGCGCTTTGGTAGATATCATTCGCTTTGAAATAACTCAGCTGTGGGTAGTCAGAATGTCTCCTTTTAGCTCGATAACTTATCTTTGAAGTTAAATCCTCATCTGATCGTGTTTTGGTTAAAAGTTCGGGAACGTTGTCTGACACTTCTGAATCTTCGTTGATATTCTCAGTTATAGAAAGTTCCCTAGTGTAATATGGCGTGAGGGGTTTCACGATCTTGGGCTTAGTGTCTATATCGAGATTTTGTTCTGTGTTCACGTCAAATACAACAGTTTTATTCACAGTTAAATTTTCAGGTCGGGATGCACGTCTTTCGTTTTTTTTAAGTTCGTCCGCTCGTGGATCGAAATCTGGATCACTCGGGATTTTATATATTGAAGGAGATTTGGTTTCAATCAATTCTTGTTCTAAAAATTTTAATTCGATTTTTCCCGGCGCGACAATTTTGTCTACTATCGAGGTATCGAATGGGTCAACTTCACTATCTGTTACATCTATCGGATTCAAGGGAGATTCCTCTAACTGAGTTAGATCAGTGGTGCTACCACCTAATAAATCACAGGGAATTTGATCTTCTTCTTTGTATCCTTGTATATCATCTGAAGTAATAGATTCTCTGATACCTAATGGATTTATTAAATTAATGCGCACTGATGATTTTCTTCTATTATTCAATCGTACGTTGGGTTCTTCCGCACGTGGGTCAAATTCATCATCGTCTTCTAAGAGAACTGCTTCTTTACTCACTTCTTTCACTTTGGTTGATGGAATCAATGCTTCTGCGAAACTGGTATCGAAGGGATCATCTAGGTCAAAATATGGATCGACAATATCTATCTGATCTTCCACAATACATTCAGCAAAAACACTGTCGTTTTTATCAGCTTCAAAAGCAGACCAAGAGTCTTGAACCACAGCTTCTAATTTTATTTCTTCCTCTCTTAGCCGTGTGATCTCTGAATTAACTGATTCTGTGGCTAACAAAGTAAATTCATCAAATTCATCCTCACTATTTGACTTTATTTCTGTAGTTAAATTTTCAGAATTGTCAGCCTTATTGAATGGTTGAATCAAAGAACTATGGAGACTTACGTTAAGATCTATAGGGGTCGTAAGTTGAATATCTGCATCAGTATCTAATATGCTTTTTTCTTCACTTTCAATAGTAGCGGTGTTTGCCGCCACTGACAGCTCTTTACTATTATCTTCTAATAAAAGATCACCAGGTATAACTCTCTTAGGCTTTTTTGTAATAACAGTAAGATTATCTATTCGACCTGTGAGAACTTCAACGGCAACTCCTATGTCTAGTGTTTTTTTTACCTTTGGAACTAGATCTAGATTCTTGGCCTTTAATTATGGCATCAACGTGAGAAGTATCAAAAATATCGTCATCCAAATTCAGATCAGGGGAATCTGGTACGTAAGCAAGTCTCACTTCTCCACGCTCTACAGCCTCCACATACGAAGTATCAAATATATCGTCTTGATATTCTTCTTCAGACTCGTCATCTGTAACTCCGTAATCACTTTTTTCAGCGTCGTCTTCTGCAGCCTGAACTAGGCGAGGGAAATCTGCTGCAGTCACTTCGACGATAGATCTGTTCAGAGACTCTTCCCGCGGATCCTGGATTTGTTTGGCGCCGCCCGTGGGAAGTCTTTGGAAGAATGATGTTGACTTTATACGATCTAAATCTCCTTGGGTTTTTTTAAGCACAGAATCGATGCCAGTTGTCAAATCTTTGAATTTGGACCACTCCTCATTCTCCTTGACAATGCCTTCACCGTTATCGGTATTTTGGTGTTCACGTCTATATTTTTCTAATTCCTCTTCTGTAAATAATTCTTCCTCTACTTTTCGCTTCGACTTTTTTCCTTTTTTCTTCTTTTTAAGGCCTTTAGGTAGTTTTAGCATTATACGTGCTTCTATATTTTAGTACGTGTTGCTGAAACAATACGTTCATATTAAATATTAAAAAATCTAAGCGATATTAATGCGTTAATCCAGAACTGAATAACAAGAAATGTATGCAGAAAGAGCTTAATTTTTATCCGAGAAAACAAGGAGAAAGTTATTATGATATGTGAGTAATGTGTTAATGGATTATGATGAGATGAAAAAATAATGTGCCACTGAAATTCACAATTATGTTGTATTTCGTCATGTGATCGGTCAATATAGATCAAATCTAATATTTAATTGAAAAATATGTTAAGTAAGTTAAGTTCTCGAGTAAAGAATTCTAATATTTAAATGATTACACAATATCAGATAACATCGATTAATTAGAGAGACGAGGTCCCGGTTTCGTTTAAGTACTTCGAGTCGCTTCCTACGTCACGGGCGGAAACGAATTTATGGATCAATACGACCGACGTACCCACCGGAGCTATCTCGAATTCATAGATACTTCCCATTTTAGAACTATGGTTAAATTAAAAAAGATGGTGATAACGTGACGGTGTCGTATGAGTCGCCGTAAGGTGAGACGAATGACACGATCAGATCGATTAGTAGAAGGCAGAAGCACGCATCATGTACAGGTGCATCTATAGAGAAGCTTGCGAGGTGTTCAGGAGCACGAGCGGGGCGGCCGCTACCTACCGCTAGGGGTAAACCGCTACCGCTAGAGACAGGGGCTGAGTTCTGGGTACCTTCATGGCAACGCAGAGGAACGCGGTCCGATTTGGTCAGGTCGGTCGGTGCGCTCCGCGGCGCGCTGCTGTTCCCGGCACTGCCGCCGCTCACGTCGCAGCGCGGCCCTCGCACTCGTCGCCCCCGCGCACGCTCACCACCCCCGTGCGCACACACGATACGGCGCAGCGGTATCGACCAGCGCGTGATGCGTGTGGTGATGCGCAGCCGTACCGCTGACTGGAGGTACTCCGCAAGCTCCATTATCGACTGCTCCTCCTATTCAATATATCTTCTTAAATTATTACGGAAAAAAATTAATTATTGATCTATACATAAACGTATCTTATAATATTGCAAATATTATTTTTTTTGTATTATACATTTTATGAATTATTTTTTTAAATAAATGGTATTTACATGGGGTAAAGTGGGGATTGAGGAACGTAGATACATACTATACTTCAATGGTATTATATTTTATATTCCGCACAATTATTCATTGCGTAATATAGTTTTCAAATATTCATTGGAAAAGAAAGAAACTTATATTTTTTTTACAGACTCTAAATTATTTAGTTACTAAAAGAAAGCAAAGATGTGTCTCACAAATTCAAAAACTTAAGTAAAACTGTTCATTGAATAGAATTTCCGTAACAATTTCATGAGTTGTAATTTTTGTACGCGGATCCTAATCATTTTTTTTCCAAAATAAATAAGTCTTAGTTCCGTCTTATAATTAATTTTAGCTAAGTGTCCGATAAATGGTGGCCGAGAATCGGGTTGAGGGGTGGCCAAAGTTTGTGTACTTGTTTCAAATGCATGGAGCTGGTTAACACACGCCCGACCTGCACGACAGTGATTGATTGATTGGCGTTGTTAATACAAATAAGCAAGTCTTAGGCTGTGACGATTTTAAGAAGATTTTAACATCTTAAGCTCTTCACCGGTTGTCACTATGTTCACGTCAATATTTAGGTTGTATAATTTGACCCACTCTTTAATGTACCAACTAGAATCACGGTTCAAACTGCATCTTGTATAGATAATATGTTTTCTAACTTTAGAACAATTGGCAGTGGTATTGTACCTGAAGTTCGGTCTGATTATAAAGGTCTATGTGTCATATTAAATAACAGTTAAAAAACAACAAGCAACTAGTGAGCCTTGTCATGCTTATGCCCAGAATTATTCGAAACTTTTTAAACGTATTTGTGTAGCTGCCAATCCCACTTTTTTAGGAAATAAAGTTCGATCTAAAAATAAAACTAATACTTTAGGACATATCATAAATAAGGAAACAGGAAAAAATTAAATAAATGAAACTTCACTTAATCTGAACGTCAACGGAGTACATATTTCAAAAACTTCAGAGGTAGCAACTGTCTTTCAAGGTTACGTTACTATAAGATACTTCTAGAAGTAACAAAGTATATGAATTCTTCACCCAATAGTCCCATACCACTTCCCAAAAAATTGATTGCCCCTACAAATACAAAATAAATAAATTAGTCCCCTTGTTTACATCTGGATGTAGGAGTAGTATTGAAAATTATAGACCTGTTTCTGTACTAACGTCGATAATTAAGGTATTCACAAGGACTATGCTTAAACAATTACAGTAGAAACTCGATTATTCGGCCCACAATTATACAGATTCGCGATTATCCGGACTCCCAACCGCGATATTGCATGCGAAAACATTTTGTAGATAAAGATTTTGAGGCGATGATGGCTTAGTTGGTAGTGCGGTCGGATTTCGCGTCAATGGACGCGGGCTCAAATCCTCTTATCCAACTCTAAAATCGACCTGAGCTTTCGGTGAAGGAAAACATCGTGAGGAAGCCACAGCATGGTGGTAGGAAATTTTCCAATGATGCCCGCCTGGGTAACTACCAACCTCAAGTTTGAAAACCTGTCGCCAAATACCAATAGGTGTGTTCTGGCATTATGATTTGAGAACCAGTACCTCTAGTCTTAGTGTGTTTACCACATCGTCACTTAACATCAGGTGAGATTGTGGTCAAAGCACTGGCCTATTCCAAGTAAAAAAAAAAGAATAGGGTGGTTGCCCGACATTGGGGCTCTAACTGGGTGCTTGGCGCCATTTTGGTTTGTCATGTAGTCGTCCTTATTTTTAATTCATTCTCTTGCAGTATTTCACTATATATTAGGTAGTTTCGGTCGCATTTTACGTGATATAGTGTAGTTATGAATGCACAAGTGTAGTGAAGTGAAAATAATGACACGGAGCGTGAATTTTGAAATGCCCCAATCATTCCCATTGTGGTTGTAACAGAAAGCTGTCATTTTGTTACCACCATTTATTGATTACTGTTCCTAACGTCTGAATTGGCTGCATGGCCTACTAGTACCTTTGCATTTTCCGTAAAAAGGAATAAATGGTTTTTGGAGGGATCTCAGTTTGTTATGTAGTTGTTTTCTTTAATGTATTAAATTTGTGTATTTGACTCCATATCATGTAATTTTGGTGGCATTTTGTGTGACTTACTTAGGTTATTGTGTACGAGTCAAGTTTATTATGGAAAAACGCGTAGCATTTATTCTGAGGTGTCGACAAAGCTTCATGGAAAATTCTAGTAGGATGAGCAGGATGAGGATGAACAGTTTTGCTAGAGCTTGGTAACATTGATACAAGATTGAAAATACATCTTACCTACATGACATTGGCACTTATTGTTTTCAACACAAATTGCCATTTTCTAAGAAGAAATGGAATAAAAAAATGGCTTTCACGTCAGACTTGGCTGCATGGTCTTCTAGTACCTTTATCTTTTCCTTAAAGGAATAAATGGAACCAAAAAATAAAACAGCGCTCTGAAGCCCCTGGTGGCAGACAATGCACACTAATTTGTCAAAATAGGTTATAACCCGACAAAATAAAATGAAGAGTGTGTACGTCCTATTCTTGAGACTATCTCTTTTATCCATTGGTTTTTAGCATAAGTACAAACTTGTCTAATTTCGTCAGACACTTTTTTTTATCTGTCGAGGTGTTATCGCGAGGTTACGTACCTACGTCGTACTTATAGTGGCGTTTACGTTCGTGTTTTGCTATAAGAAAAAACAGTTTTCGTAATATTATAGCGTAGAGTTCTCGTAAACGTAAAAATGTTTCGTATTAGTATTCCGGGTGCAATCCAGATAAGGTGAAGTTACGACAGTGGTACGTTTCTAAAAACGTGGGGAGGCAGCAGTTTGTTATCAAACGACGAGAGATCCGGCAGTGGCGCTGGCACGAGGATGGCGGAGGCGGCGCCCGGGAATATCGTGAAGGAAGGCTGGCTGCAGAAGCGCGGCGAACACATCCGCAACTGGCGTGATCGGTACTTTATACTGTTCGACACAGGGGATCTAGTGGGGTTCAAGTCGCAGCCCGAGCGCAACAACTACCGCGACCCTCTAAATAAGTTTACCGTGCGAGACTGTCAGATTATGGCTGTGGACAAGCCGCGTCCTTACACGTTTACAATCCGCGGCCTCCAGTGGACCACAGTCATCGAGAGGAACTTCTCCGTCGACACCGAGAAAGAACGGTAACCTGTGACGTACTATCACTACACTTCATTACATGCGCTACTGCAGTCTCCTCTCGCTTCTCTGCATTTTACATTGACATTCTATCTGAGCCATACAAGGTAAATCAAATTGTCCGCGTCATATGTATGACGTGTTGGTACAAAGTAAACGATTTTTTTACCTTGGTGTGCACTTTATCTCCAGAAACTAGTGCCCATAAGCTAGTATCCAATGTGGTACAGATATTTGTAATAAATGTAGTTATTCCACTAGTCAGTGCAGTATTTACCTCCCTCTCTACTTACCTTAATTTGATCACAAAGTAAGTATTAAGCCACTCACCTGTCTTTACTGTAAATTGGGAATGATTTTAAACTCTAACAACAATCATATTCTAAAGTCCAGTTGAAACATGATTCAGACAGTATGTTGTTAACTATAGTAAATATATTATGTAAAGTAGCAGGGATACGAATGTCTCCAGCCAGTCTTATAAAGTTAAGTATCGAGAGTGTGCAGATAGTAATACACAAGTGTACAAGCTATTGACAGCATTGTAGGTAAGTAGTATGTGATTTAGAGTGTTTGTTGTTGTAGTGAGGAGTGGGTGTCTGCCATCCGTTATGTGTCCTCACAACTAAGCTCAGGGGGAGGGAGTTCAGTTGCAGGACCTGTGCCCTCTGATGCGGACGATGGTGACATTGCACAGCTCGGAACTAGCTTCCGAGACCCTCGCCGCATAGTGAGTAAAATCAAACCTGCATCCAGTGTGTTCCCTCTACTTTTGATATCCAACATGACTTAAATGAAACTTTTATGGTTTTGCCAAATTTGTAATATGATAGTTAAAAACTTATATTAATATTTACTTTTCAATTCCATCATGAGTTTTGATAAAAATACGACGTACAACCTGTTTGTGTTTTGTGTAGTTTGTAGATGTTTCATGTTGTTTTCTACTATATAATACCTTTCAGTGAAAATAACAGTAATTGTATATCTGATATGTTCAACAGATTCTTTTTTTATGTTAATTTCATTACTCAAATGTAAATTCATTATTGTTTAACTAGTTCTAACACTTCTGGAAAATACTTTTTAATTTAATTACTTGTGGTATTTTAATCTCCATATTTATTAACGTCTTTGAATGGCTTCAATTACATTAATAATTTATACATACTTTTAATATCAAACTATTTTTAATACAGTATAGTCTCAGCACTCAGATCACAATCTCACCAATGTTAAGTGCCAATGTTGTCCAGTATATAGAACACTAATTCTAGATGTACTGGCTCTCAAGTGATGCCGCCGAAACACATGGATTTGTTTTGTTGTGACAGGTTTTCAAACTTGAGGGTGGTGGGCTCACCTGGGTGGGGGGTATTATTAGGAAATACCTTACCTTACCTATGCTATGGTTTCCTCGTGATGTTTTCTTCATTGTAAACTCAGGTCAATCAAACTATCAACTGACAGATCATTGCTTAAAAAATGTTGTACTATTTGTATATTAAGCTGTTGCTTTATTATGAGGATTTGTATTTCAGTTAAGAAAAACCAGTGTTATAAAGAAGATTATGTAGATCTTACCTGAAGGAATGATGCTGAGTATTCTGTATGTGTTAGTGGATGTCATATTTAGCGATGATTGAAAAAAGAATAATTTTTTAAATTTTTCTGTCTGCTTGTTTGTTCTGGAATGGCAGAAAGTTTAAATTATATGGAATATAACTGTACCGGTTTAGGAGGATAATTCTGTGTCCTCATAAAATTATTTTTAACAATATCCGATGCAATGGTTTTTACATATGAGCGGGTAGTAAGATTAATATAAAACTTAATTAACTTAGTCAAATGTATTTGAATTAATTTTTACCATTAGTTTTGATGAAATCAAAAATACAACAAATTCAAACAAAATATAAAATATAAGTAACAGTTAGATATCAAAATAGAGGTAATATGTCTGTCTGTCTTCATATATTTGATATAAGATCGCCTTAAAACTGATTGAATATTAAAGTTATGGGATTTAGCAATAAAATAACGTGCTTTTATACTCAACTGTTATTTAAAAAATTATAGAAATTCTAAAAATAAAAAAATATGCCACTTTTCAGTTTAAATCTACTTAGGTTACATTTTTAGGTATGGAAAACAGCCAAATATATTCATATTCATTCATAACATTATATAATATATAAGAAACCAAAAACACAAAACACCTACTTCAAGTAACAAATATATAAAAATCTGACAACAGTCTAATAACGCAAATTTATTGGCAGTCAGTGCACAAAAGTCAAGAACATTGGAGGAGACCACAGGTTTGTTGCACCCAACACAAACATGGGTAGTCATCCTATGTTTTTTCGTGGGACAGATTCTACATGCTCTTCTGGTTCCTATACTGGTTTCTCGATCCTGGACATCTGTAACCATATCATTATCTAAAACTCGAGTCATGGTCAATCTCAGCTCTCTTGGCAATCCTGTATTTATAACACGTCTTTGCATATTTAGGCATCACAGGTCTACATGCTCTATATCCGTCACGTTACGGTTGGTTTCTTGAATCGGTTTTGTGAGGTGTAGGACACTGAGTTGGAACTAGAAATTTTATTCTTGTGCTGTCAATCCGGTACCATTCAGAGTCTTTTCCAGATTAAATATACCCACTATAAAAGTAATAGTTATTGGCATCACATAGTGCTCGTATTATCTGCCCATATTTACCAGACTTTTTTGGCAGTATGATATCATGTCACTTCTTCCTCAAAATTTTACAAGCATTTCGTCCATTGTGGCACATTCGCTCAAATCATGCAACTGTTGAGAATTACTCACAAACATATTGAAAATAGGGGCATATGGCAGCCAACTTATTAGTCTTCATCCTCTCTTCACGATCAATTGGGTTGTAAAATCGTAAACACAATAACAAAACCAGAAATCTTGTCTCCGACATTCCACACCTTAATATCTCACAACCTGTACCATCTGAAGCGAACAAGTAACTTGTGTTTCAAAAAAGCTGAGTAAAACAATAGACCAATAAAGGCTTGAGTTCAACCATGTCCAAATCATTCAATTCAGGTCTGTTATAATGGACAAACTTGGCTCTGTAACTAGAAATTCCAAGTCCAAGTTAGAATGCACTGGAGTATTTCTTCATCGAAAAGCTTATTCCAAATGCCGTAGTGATCATTACCGTCTTCAGGAGACATTTTTGAACAACCTCTACGAGATGTTATGATATTATGTTGTAGGGTACGTACCCTAGTTGAAGGCGGCGTCTTGGCCTATTTTATCTTTGCCGTAGTAATAATTAGTTCTCACTAACACCGATGGTGGAATATTGTCTGAAATATCACCACCCGATTCTTCTCCTAGGTCCTAACAACAATGGTTGATTGATTGTCATTACTTACGTGATATTCATCGGAAGACGCAACCTACTCCCTCGCTGGTAGTTTTACAACTAAAACAAAAGCTACTGAGCCGCTCAATCGCGGGGCGCGGGGGGGGGGAAGTAGATGAAACTAAGAAAACGAAAACATAGAGTAGCCTGTGAAACTCCACGTCCATATTTAAAGGTTAAGACCAAAAAATCGATTTTTCATAATCAATATCTACTTTATAATATCTAATTTCATAAAAAAAACTCTTCACTTTAAAATGATAAAAGATTGATTATTATAGTGTCCCTTTTGTTTTGTCTGTTATAGTCTAAGTTTGGTTGATTTACCTATAAATATGCAAAGATAAAAGAGTTTAGTATTGTTTTCTCCCCAGTCTGTTTGTTGTTTAATTTGTATTGACAAGCGTTAGTGTTATCAATTAAAATATATCGGAAACAGTTTTACCTCAAATTTTAATTAAATTCTGTTTATGATCTAACTTCGACCAATAGAATAATGTAACTAGTTACAAATAAAAAAACAAGTCGAAAAAGATTGATTTTCTAAAGATCGATTCTTTGTAAATCGTTCCATAAAACTTTGATTCGAATCAATTCAAAAATAGATCTTTTCTCTATTTACCATTTTTTGTTTGACTTGACACTGAACAAAACTCTAAATCCTGAGTTCCTTCCTGTTACAATCAGACTTAGCGGTTCTCTAGGTACTCTAATTTATAGCAGATGGCAACACTGAATTCAACTTTTTTATTTCGTTTCGCTCGGAGAGTTGCGAAATCGGACATTTCATGTTCCGCGTTACGATATGCTTTGTTATTTTTATGCTTAGAAACTAGTTCAGACTGCACTAAGCAACATTCAATGAGATTTAACGTTATGAATTATGATATCCATGAATAATCCAGAATGTTACGTGTCTGAATTAAAGTCTGTAAGAATATCAATAACTAAATTTGTAAAGAATTTCACTTTAGAAGTTATTTACAGACACATAAATTCTATAACCTAAGACAATACTGTAGCTCCGGGACGGATATTCCTGGTAGAAATGATTGCTTTTTAATTGTTGCCAAGTGTCCCGTCGCGGTCCTATCATATGATAATGTATTCTGTATGTGAAACAATATGGTTTTGATTTTACGATAGAATGAAACATGTAAACATGATTATTTTATAATATCCAGACGCTGGAGAAGTTCGAGTTCGTGAAGGTGCTCGGCAAAGGGACCTTCGGGAAAGTGGTGCTGAGCCGCGAGAAGGGAACCGGCAAACTCTACGCCATGAAGATACTCAAGAAACATCTCATCCTGCAGAAGGACGAGCTCGTGCACACCATCACCGAGAACAGAGTACTCAAGAAGACGAAGCACCCGTTCCTGACAGTGAGTGTCTGCAGGTGTAGTGTCGCAGCGCTGCAGCGTTGCAGCGCGCGTCGCAGTGAGTGACGCCCGTGTGTGTGTGTGTGTGCGTGCGCAGGCGCTGCGGTACTCGTTCCAGACGGCGGACCGCGTCTGCTTCGTGATGGAGTACGCGAACGGCGGCGAACTCTACTTCCACCTCTCGCGCGAGCGCTTCTTCACGGAGGACCGCACGCGCTTCTACGGCGCCGAGATCGTGTCCGCGCTCGGCTACCTGCACGCGGAGGGCATCATCTACCGCGACATCAAGCTCGAGAACCTCCTGCTCGACAAGGACGGACACATCAAGATCGCAGACTTCGGCCTCTGCAAGGTACCGTCCGTCCCGACCCGCACCACCGCCCCGGCCCGCACGCGGGAACCACGGGATCCACACAGAGCGTCGGCCTGTTTCAGGTGAACATAACGTACGGGCGCACCACCAAGACGTTCTGCGGCACTCCCGAGTACCTCGCGCCCGAGGTGCTCGACGACTCCGACTACGGGCCCGCCGTGGACTGGTGGGGCACCGGCGTCGTCATGTACGAGATGGCGTGCGGCCGCCTGCCGTTCTACAACCGCGACCACGAGGTGCTGTTCTCGCTCATCATGACGGAGGAGGTGAGGTTCCCGCGCGCCGTGTCCGCGCCGTGCCGGTCGCTGCTCGCCGGCCTGCTCACCAAGGAGCCCCGCCACCGGCTCGGCGCCGGCCCGGACGACGCCGCCGAGATCATGAACCATCCCTTCTTCGCGTCCATCAACTGGCCGGACCTCGTCGCTAAGAAGGTAACCCTCCCCACCCCACCGACACCGACACCTCCCCCCCGAGCATAGATAAACGTGTCCTTGTCCGCGCCCGCGCAGGTCCCCCCGCCCTTCAAGCCGCAGGTCGAGTCCGAGACGGACACGCGCTACTTCGACTCCGAGTTCACCGGCGAGAGCGTCGAGCTGACGCCGCCCGACGCCGACACCGGCCTCCAGCGCATACAGGAGGAGCAGTTCCCGCAGTTCTCGTACCAGGTGAGCGTCGCCCCCGGTGCCCCTGGCGCCCCCAGCGCCCTCGCTCACCGCGCCCATCTGTGTTGCAGGACATGTGCTCGTCCGCGCAGTCCGTGCTCTCGCACCTCTCGCACCACTCGGCGGTCGCCGACAAGCGCCACTAGCGCCGACCGGACGCGCGCGGACACGCCCGGACACTCCCGGACACGCCGGACGGGCCCCCCGCCCGCCCCGCTCACACACACGATCACGCATCGCATCCCCTCTTGTTCTTATTTATTGAATTCCTCGATTTGGTTATTTGCTTTAAATTAATATTCATAAACTTAATATAATACATAAATATAAAGATGTGAAATAAAATATACGAAATTGTTACAATAAAAATAACAAACATGAACATTTTATTGAAATATTGTTTAGGTATGCAGAGCTCCGCCTGGTCCGGGCTCGCTCTGGCCGGCTCTGGGGGTGGGAGTGGGAGTGGGAGTGGGGGTGGGAGTGGGAGTGGGGCGGCTATACAGATAGACGCAGTCACCGCGTACTGTGTACTTACTGTCCGCGACATGTGTGCTAACTCATTTAAACTATAAGTAAATTCAGTTGATCCCCGGGGCGGGGGGGGGGGGCTAGGGAGGGGGATGCTCCCGGGGATTCCCTGACACTCGCGTTATATTGTATTTCTTTTTGTATATAATATATTAAAGTTAAGATAAAACCAATTGGGCATTTTTATTTTATACTAGCTGTGCCCGCGGCGCCCCCCGCATAGCGCGCACAGACTATGGTCTTGTTTTCGGGTTTATTCGCGAAAAGGACAGACTTCCAGATGTAGCTGATCCCTTCTAACCATATCTACTGAATAAAACAGTAATACTGATCACTACTATTTGATGGTTGTTACTAACTGTCGCTTCCGACGGTCACCATTATCATTTGACATAAGGGTTGGTGGTCACAGCAACTATGTAGTAGGAACGATCAACTGTCACCGTTATTCCTAGATGTAAAATAAATCTTATACGATATCTTATGAAGCGATAATCGCGCAGCGGGTAGTGCGACCGGGTTCTGCGTCAATCGACGCGGGTTTGATCCCAACCTATCCGACTAAAACCGGTTTGAGCTTTCGGTGAAGGAAACCGTAGCGGTGGTGGCGCCCGGGCCTGGGGGTAGCTACCACCCTCAAGTTTGAAAATCTGTCGCCAAATACCAGTAAGTATGTTCCGGCAGCATCACTTAAGAACCGGTGCCTCTAGACTTAGTGTGTTTACTATCCTGGACCTCATCGTCACTTAACATCAGTTGTGATTGTAGTCAAAGCGCTAATCGTCTAAAAAACTATTAGAATAGGGTATTTTACTATAATTTTGTGCCTTATTTTGCTTGTTTAATAATAATATACTACTAGATAATTTATTTATATTTTCGATAGCGTTAAGTTCCCAAAAAAAAAAATCAATTTTAAATGTATATTCCCGCGTGAAAACGCTAGCCCTTATACTGCTTTATTTAGTGAAGTCACATATTAACCTAAGTATCTAATGCTTTCCAAAAAGATTTTTTTTAATCGATTCGAATCTAGCTAATTTGAAACAAAAGTCGACGTTCAAAAGAACGATATCTCAAAAAAAAAAATAACAATAGAAACAAAATAGATAAAATGCTAAAATAAATGCTATTATTCATCAAATGATTGTGTGACATTTCATTTTTTTCTTATTTCATATTACGAATGTATTATGTGTAATGTCAATCCAGTCACTATAAACTTTAAATTGCACCCAAACACACACACAAAATACATTTTAGATTTTTAGTTAATTTTGTGGTCAGTTTCTTTCATTTCTCTGTAAGATTTAAAATATCTGTAGCTGCTCTATAGCTACATATTAATAATTACGTAAATACCATCATCATTACGTAATTCTCAAGATCGTTTACAAACAAAGAGGTACTTCTCTCGAAAAAGAACGCGACCGGGAGAGAGGCACCGAGCACCCGTTTTGCTACCTGCAGTCTATAAATCACACAAAGGATCGTCGCGCAGAACAACCATACACCTAGCGGATGAAGCTCGCCGCAGGTGGCGCTAAGACGACTGTGCCGATCCTTCACAACATCTGTTGACCATAAACCACATTGACGCAATGCAAAAGAAGATCAAGCGATCGGATTTCTGACTTTTTAGTGCACTCGCGGTAAATACACGTTTATAATTTATTTTAAAACCCACTTTCTCTAGACTGTGGTCGCGACTGGATACCTAAAGGTGACAATCCAAGGTGGTGCGGGGTAGTGAGGTGTGCCTTCAGGGGTCTCCACTACTCGCACCGAATATCCTCTTTCACACCTTCCCATCCCCTCATTCCATCCTCTGGGTACTGTGCGGGCGTAATCTCGAACTAGCCAAGTTACGTTTTCGGCCCTAGGGATTGCTAGGGAGTTCACCCGGGCCAAGTAGTTCCAACTCGCTATCACTGCACTTTGACTCAAAGGTCCTTTGCAAAGCTCGCTTAGCCTCTAAGATTTTTTGTCGCGCCCCCCTGCCCCTTCCGGCAGTGGGACAGACCGATATTCCCTCGGTTCCAAGGTCCTTCATTAGCACCTTCTCCTTAGCCTCGACCAGTACCGTCTTGTATGCTACTCCCTCCGCTTCCGCCTCCGGCTACAGTTTTATAACCACTGCAGCTATTTGCGGGGAGTTTTGACTTGTGCTTCAACCCGACTCCTGACGCAATCGCGCGCACCAAGACAAGGGTCGCTGCCAACCCTTCTCCTACCTGCTGCTGCGGCATCGCCGCTCCCCTTTTCTTCTCTCTTCTCACCATTATCGTCCATGCAGACTCTCTACTCCCCATAATGTTTAATTCAACAGGGATGACCCCAGAAAACAGCGTTCAGTCCATTTCCGGTAGGGGTTCTACATTAGCACTCTACCCTTCCTTCTACTGTTTCTCCTGACTGTAGGCCTCATCCTCTGTTGAGGAGGAGGGGCAGCCAAGTTCGAGGATAACCGCCTCTCATTTGCCGCCAGTCCATCTTCCAGCACCTCCTTCGATTTACCCTCAGTTTTGGTCAAAGCTTGTCCAATCACGCTCTGGATCAAATTTTCTATCACCACAGGTGCTTCCTTTCTTCTTTCTACTTCCATCTCCTTCACCTGTAGTTTCGTTGAGACCTGCTCATTTTCATATCTCATCGCCTTGATATCCGCCTGTAAGTTCTGTAATTCGGTATTCGTCTACAATTTCTTTCTATAACTCTTTCCCATCTCATCCGCCACATCCGCAGCGAATCTAGCCAGATCCCACAAAAGACGACCAGATCTTCTCATAACCGACTCACATTCAGTATCTTCCAAAGCTTTCTCCAACTCCTGCAGACCAACCACGCAATCTTCCACCCAGTCCAATATCTTTCTGGGCATAACATTCCTAATCTCATACCTTCTCAAGTACAAATTGAACACTTTCCTGCTACCCTCCTTTATGAGATTGTACGATTGGCGGTACACTCAAAATACTCTTGATGTAGAAGGGTCCAACTATCACTGTAAGCGTTTACTCACCATCAGGCAATATACTTGTCCGCCATCTTAATAGTATACAAATATACATTTTGAATCTCACAAAGAAACGAAAGAAACTGACCACAAAGCCATTTCTTGAGTTTTTAATTAGTTAATTGAAAATTTTTCATACAATGACTTGTGTTTGGGCACATTCTTAATTGTAAATAATTTTATGGTTCTTATAGAACTAGAAAAAAAAAATAAACATCGATTTCCTAGGTTCTAAGATCGATTCAGTTGTAGATACCAATTATAAAAAATCATTTTTTTTTTGTTTTAGATTCTTTAATTAATTGATCTCAGGTCGCTAAAAACATGTAATTGGTTATTTTGGTTACGAAATTACGAAAGTTTATTTTTGTTTGTTTTTAAAATAAGTAAATTTATTACAATTCTGTGGTTAGTACACACAGTTTACTAGTAACATTTACCTTAATACTTAGTGTTTGTGATAGAGCAGTTATCTAATAATGTGACTGGGGCTGCTATTTTTACGAGATTAGTATTTAATTCACGTCATTTTTTTAGTTTTCTAATATTTTGCTAAGATCTATTGCAGCCTGGGCTGACCGCATGCCCGCCTGGATAGCAGCTACCACCCTCAAGTTTGAACAACCTGTCGCAAATACCAATAGGTGTGTTCCAGCGGCATCACTTGAGAACCAGAACCTCTAGGCTTAGTGTGTTAAAATTCTGGACCATATCGTCACTTAACATCAGGTGAGATAGTGGTTAAAGCATTGAGCCTCTAACGTATAAAAAAAACCTCATCCTGGTCATAATTGAGGCGACAGTATTGAAAAAAAAAAACGATTCTCCCGGAAGAGAATTCTGAGGATCGTAGTGGAATGCTTCTCGTTCCACTTCATTATCACTTACTCTAGAACGCAATTGTAACATGATTATAGGACTATTATCGTTTTCTATCTCTCGCTGATTATCAATGTGGTTAGCTCGTCGCACACTTGATTGACTTCGACGACCTAAGTCAAGTCCTCTTGTCTTTAGGCAAGTTCTCTTTTTGTAACAAAATAAATTTCCAATATCACAGCACCAATAAATATTTGACAACCTATAAAGTTGACGATCCTTTGTGACAGTGACACTATTTAGTTTGACAGGTAGGACCGGTTCGTATGGAGAAAATAAAAATTGTTTAATACTTAATATATTCTCGCAATTATTCTCTATTTTCTCACATTGAACTTTCCCTAATCTTTGAAAATGATAGAAATGTATTTAATTACTTATTTTTAGTTCCTTGCAATAATTCTTTTTACATTAATCCGAAATGCTATACATTTCACATCATCATCTCACCATCTCCCTACCCTTTTCCGATTTTTATTTGTGGTCGGCGCAACATGTCTTCCTCTTCCATTCCTCTCTATTTGTTGTCATCTCCGCATTCACTCCTTTTCTACACATATCATCTTTCACACAGTCCATCCATCTTTTCTTTAGTCTTTCCCTTCCCATGTAACCGTCCACATTCATATCCAATACCTTTCTTACAACATTCTCTTTCTCCCTGCGCATCACATGTCCATACCATGTACACGTGAAATTTAGAATTGTATAGAAACCCTTTCAACCACATGAGTTCGAGATATTGAAATAAAACAACAAACCACTTTTCATTTTGATATATTTAGTTTAGAACGTGTGCGAGCCGGCGCTGGGCGCTCGGCCCCGGTGTAACATACCGAGTCACGTGCCTCCCCCCGGACGAGTACCACTGATTACTGAACTCCTCCACACCCGGTCGGATCGGCGATCTCATTTAGTAGCATATGAACCACAATATAAATGTTATGGAAACATCGCATACATTTGTGTTATTTATTCTTTAATAAAAGAATGTTAATGCGAGTAAAGTATTATGTTTCTAGACTAATCGTTTGATACTCTGTAAATCCGGTAGGACGCACGTAACCGTTGCCCGAAGTGAAAACGACTTCAAGTGCAAGTATCCAAATACTTGAATAAAATTTAAAAACTTTAACAACGAATAATTTAATGTAAACAGAAGCGCTTCGGACGGTCGCGTCGGTGACATGTACCGTCTCGCTCGCACGCGCACACGTGTGCACGCGTGCGAGAAGGAGAGTGCACTCTGCGTCACTACAAATCATATATACATAACTTAACATCATTATAATCGACATGCTTTCGAAGCGTATAAACTGTTGAGAGCGGGAGTGTCACTCCGATACTCCAGTACAGAGGACTACCTTTATATACATTACAATAACTCCGTACACTCGCTCACTGAGACTAAACATAATTCAATATTTACACGTTAACGATCAGTGAGAGTTGGTCGGTCGCGTCACGACGGCCTTCATGCACTATTTCCTATTCAAAGGAGAAAATCTATATAATAAGGCTCTTCTGCGAGCGGCATGCGAGGGAGAAGGAGTCACCCAAGGAAACAGACCTCCCCAAAAGAAGGGGATTGAGGATACCGTCGAGAAGAAGCATCCATGTAGAGAGAGTAATGCGCAACTAAAGCTCCTCGGGTCTGTAGCCCATTCAATTCAAAGAAATGTAACGGTTAGTTACACGTACGTACTCCATCTCACTCTGATTCCATTTATAACGCTCTTGCAATCTTTTTTTTTTAAATTTATATAGGGGCATAGTAATTGCACAATTGTATTCTCATAGCGAACCCGCTACCTGTATATTGTATTTTGTACCTGTAATTTGATTAAATCAGTTGTTTTTATGAGCTTGTGTAAACATAACATATGTACATTCTATATCTTCGTAAATGAATGAAGTGGCGTTTGATTATCCCCGAGTACGTACAGCGCTTACATTGGTGACTCCATCGCGTACGTTCGTGAATAAACGATTGTTGCTATTTGATCCATGTGTTGAGCTATTTTGATATGGTCTAATAAAACAAATCATCAATCATTATATTCTATGTGCCTATAATTAAATGCGCGACCCGGTCTTGATCCTAACCCCCTCCCACTGGTCTCTCCGGCTGCGGTCGGCAAGTACGAGTGTGTCGTGTTGGGAGAGTCAGGCGGGCGCCGCGGCGGAGCGCTAGAGCACGTCTCGGCGGCGCGGGCCGGTGCTCGCGCCCGGCTCCTGCGCGGTGGGGCTTGTCGGGGTGCCGGGGGCGGTGCCCGTCGGCGTCGCACCTGCGGCGCGGCTCCCTTGCTCCGCCCCTGTCGACAATGTCGCTGTTACTGCAGAATATCGGACGTGTTTACACGTTGGTGCGACGATAATGTATTTGCCGCCGCGGTATTTTATTTATACACTACTTTTAAGTGTTACCTAAATATGTTGCAGAGTAGAAGAAACGTTCTAGAAGCTTGTGGTGCTTGAATGTTGCCATTATAGTTAACCTTTTGCCAATTCATTTACATAACACTAATCATATTCTGTATGTGATTCCAAGCATAATTGAATTGTTTATAATAGGTAATGATCTTATATAAGGGTTCGTCCATTAATCACGACATTTTTTGTGCTAATTTGTAACTTGGAGATACCTCTGTGTTTTAGAGTTATAGGAGGGGGGCGGATGGTATATCTGGCCAAAATCCTGTGTATTTTTATGGTAGAAAATTTCCAAAACGTTCTAATTATCAACTAGATTATCCATCCATACTTACAATTTATTTGATCAATTATTTACGAAGGATATTCGCATAGTTACGCCTTCTACGATCAAATAACTTACTAATAATTTAAAACAATTTGGAAATATGACTAAAGCTGTAGATCTCGATGGTTATTTGTGATTATCATTTCTATAGCTAGAAAATCCGTTCATAAATTAAACATCAATGGGGGTGAGGGAGTTTATGTTCTGCTTATTTCTGATGGCATGAGAAGGGGTCTGAATATATTTAATATCTACTTATCAATCTTTCTTTTTTGTTTCACCCATACTCATAGTCCTTAGGAGAGCTAGAGCAGCTTTCTATTATTACTGAAAAGGGCAGGGGAAGGGAGAATCGAAAATCATCAAAATTTTGCTTAAATAATCCTTGAACGGCCTCTAATATCCCCATATCGACATTTTCACTGTGCACAAGTTTCAAGTGCTGCAAATTGTAACCAAAGTTTTCGCTAGAGATCTGGCTATTGGGCTTAACCAATAGACCAAGCTGAAGGCTGACGACGTTAGAATCATATCCTCCAGGCCTGAGCTCTTAAGGGAAGTCGAGAAGTTCTACGGACAGCTTCACACACCAACACGAAAACCCACTCGAAATCTAGCCCGAGATCCGAGAGCTAGATTAACCCGACACTTCACTGAGCACATCCCGGATGTCAGCCTGTACGAAATTTGAATGGCTCTGAAACACCTCAAGAACAACAAAGCGCCGGGTGATGACAGAATAACAGCTGAGCTGCTGAAGGCGGGTGGAACACCGATCCTTGAGGCCCTTCAGAAGCTCTTTCATTCCGTCATACTCGAGGACAAACGCCACAGGCGTGGCACAGATGCGTGGTGGTCCTCTTTTTCAAAAAAGGTGATAACACCCTTTTGAAAAATTATAGACCCAGCTCACTTCTGAATCATGTTTCGAAGTTGTTTTCGAGAGTCCACACGAATCGACTAGCGCACAGGCTCGACGACTTCAGTCTCCTTAACAAGCCGGCTTTCGAAAAGGCTATAGCACCGTAGACCACATTTATACGCTGCAGCAGTTTATAAAGAAGACCGAGGAGTATACCTACTCCTTTGTTTAGCGTTTGTGGACTTCGAAAAAACCTTCGATTCGATTGATACCTATGCTGTACTGCAGTCTCTTCAGCGGTGCCAGTTAGACTATCGGGGAGTTTCTTGCGCGTCATAAAGCCATAAAAGTTGTTAAAAAGTTTAAAGAAAGAAAGGCCAGCATCTTTAGCGAATCTAAATCGTTGCTGGGAATGCTGGTCAACTCCAAAGCCGCCGCAACATTTGGCTTTTTGAATCGCAGCAGCACCTACGGAATATTGGTGAGGTTGGAGGCTTCGTGCGCTTGTGTTGGGTACAAGCACACGTCGGCACTGAAGGGAACAAGCGCGCCGGCGAACTGGTCAAAGGGCCGCCGGCAAAAAGACCACGTCCGATAACGATAGGTATCCGGTGTCATACGCTCTGCGGTGATGAATTAGGTTTCTTAAATGATCCGATATAAAAACACCTTTTGTGGTGGGATATATGAGCGATAAGAGGGACTATCCTAAAATTTTTAGACGTTTTAAATTTTCACACAATGTGTTCTCCTAATTACCTGTTCTAGTGCCTAGTTCGTTGATATTAGAAATCATTGATGATTTTGTTCCGAAGAATAATATATGCGTGGAGTATCTAGCCCCGGGTGGTACCGGCAGGTGTCCGGGAACACTACGAGCTAGCCGGGTTCGAGAAGTTTCAAATATAATACAAACCTTTGATCGTCGTTTCCTGGCAACGTCGGCGGGAGGAGGGCGATGTGCGTCGGCCTCCGCCCCCGCCGCACTCTCGCCAGGCTCCGCACCGAGCCGCGCCGCTAGCAGCGTCAGCAACTCCTCGACGCGGCCCAGCTGTAATTGATGTTCTTCATGTGGGGTCAACCAGAAAAGCTCGAATGCAAGATTAATGCTGTAGAGATAAGCTAAGGTAGCTGGGGGTGGGAATAAGGGATGAAGTAATAACAGTTGTGATGTGGTCATTAAAATATATGTAGAACCGCTCGCCCGAACGCGGATCGTGTACCATGCGGTAGCCATGTTTCGCCAAACCCCTCTTGTATCATGCCGCACATTTTTCATGACGTCATAAGACTAAGAAATGCGTACCAGAATGGACTTAAAAAAATATGATAGATAGGAAAGGAAGTAAGGCCATTTTAAGTATTTTGTATTCGTAAATTACTTATTATATTTATATTATAATTAAAAATACAAAAAAAAATTATGTTACTATTTTTGGTATTGGTCAATAAATTCTAAGCTTGAGTGTTTTATTTCGTTCACGGCAAAAAAAAAACTATAGCTTTAAACAATATTATGTGCTTTTATATCCATACACTAATTTTAACCCCTCGAGCACTTACCTGGCGTTTACGCCAGCTTTCCATTGTTTTCCTATTATCTTATCTTTATGAGTACTCGACACATTAAAAAACTATAAAGTCTATCGAACAATCGATTAAATGGTTATAATTCAATAATTACAGAAGTTACTAAGATACGCTCACGTACAGACAGACAAACGCACATTTTTATTTTTGTACGTACTACTTACAGATGGGATACTTGCAAACAGAAAAACGTAACATTCTACTCCAAATGGACATATTGCTTTCGTTCCAGTGTAAGCATAATTATACATACATACATACATACATATACTCACGCCTGTATCCCCGAAGGGTTAGGCAGAGGTGAAGTAGCGAACTACACCACCCACATTTCGCCGAGCTTAGTTCCGTCCCAGATGTGACAGGGGGCGAGCCTGTCGCCATATCGGGCACAAATTCCAAACTCCGGGATGATACTGAGTAGAAAAAACCCAATAACACTTGACCCGACCCGGGGATCGAACCCGAGACCTCAGAACGGCAGTCGTACGTAATACAACTGCGCTACCGAGGCAGTTTTAAGCATAATTATAATAGATGAAAATTGTATCCGATGATTACGAACTCTATGATTTAACGCGCGAACCTGGCTGTCTTTTATCGCAACAAGCGAGCGGGTCATGAAAAAAAGTTACATTAATTTTATACGTGTTTAATTCAAATTTTGAATAAACTTATGTGTAAAAAAAACTGCTTTATTTTTTTTTGTTGTTTTTTTTTCAGTGTTTTGTGCTGAATATAAGAACATAGGACGGAATTATTATTATTTAAACTTTCACGTGGTCATTTACAATGGGCCTTATTAGGAAGCTCAAAGTTACACAAAGGGAAATGGTTGGAGTTTCTCCGCGTAATCGAATCAAAAATGAGGAGATTCGCATAAGAACCAAAGTAACCGACATTAACCGGAGAATTGCCGAACTGAACTGGCAATGGTCTGGCCACATTGCTCGTAGAACCGGTGCCCGATGGGGCCACCGGGTTCTTTAATGGCCGCCATGTACCGCAAGACGTAGCGTGGGTTGGCCCCCCACAAGGTGGACCGACGACCTGGTGAAGGTCGCGGGAGCCCGCTGGATGTGGGTGGCTCAAGACAGGTCGTCGTGGGGACTAAAACGTCTGCATGTCATATGACATAAGTACCCAATGTGTTACAAAATTTTTATTCGTGTTTTACTTTTTAATTTAAATTTACTTTTTAATTTTTGTATGTCAAAGGTCAACGGACGAACAGACGGAATCTGATGGTAAATTGTTACGGTTACCTATGAACAACTGCAACATCAGGAATGTTGTCGACCTTGGAGAGCGTTTTAAGTACTGTTTTGAAGAATGAAATAAAGAAGTTCTAGAGTACCAATGCTAGGTTTAAGGGTGTGGGGATGAGAGGTACGGGTTCGGAATGATGATGCAGTGTCAGGTAGGGTAGTAGAATGTGAAGATATAATGTGACGTAGAAATGTACTTTAAATGGTTTGGTCACGTGTACGGAACGGATGAAACCAAATTTACAAAGCGAGAGTGACTGAGTAAACCGGCAAAGGTCGACTTGGGCGGATGTTTATCGACCAGATTATACACGTCCTAAGGAAAGGTTGTGTTCTAAAGTTACGGGTAATCAAAGAGCGCGTATAAAAGTGCTTGTGTAAGTAGAAAGACTTATCAGGAACGAAGCAGGTGAAAGAATGTAGTCTCTGCCTATCCTTATGGGAACGAGACGTTATGTTATGTTAGTTATGAAATGAATTTATAATAAAATACCTTCTGTTGTAGGCGTTGCACTTCAGTACGCACGTCGCGGCGCAAGTCCGCGAGCGCCGCTTCGTGCGTTGTCGGCGCCGGCCGCCGCTCCTCCAGCTCTTCCTCGATAGTGTCCTGTCGCGTGCCGGCGCCGCCGCACCCGACCGCGCTCACCGACCGGCCCTTTGCGAACACCGCCTGCACACGCGAGCACGTCACCCCTCCGCCCCGTCCCTGTCGTACCCTTCTCGACCCCCGTCACCGATCACATTACCTACCTTCAGTGTGAGAGCGGTCGCGGTACCGGCGCTCGTCTCCGCGACGCCGAGCGAGGGCCGGTCCCGCGTACTGAAACTGCGCGCGAAGTTCCCGCGCACGGCTTCCCCGGTCGGGGTATCCAGTGAGCTGCCCGCCAATAGACGTCCCCATTTCCCTCGTGCCGCTGGGGTCGCTGCGGTGGTGCTCTCGCCACGTTCTGCGTCGACAGCCGCAGCGAGAGAAGCAGCGGGTGCGGGAGCGGACGCCGGCACGGGTGTGGGTGCGGGTGAGGGCGCGGGCGTGGGGCCGCGGGTGGGCGCCAGTGCGGGGGGGCGGCGGCGACGCTCCTCTCTCGGCGAAACCGCGAGAAGATTTTGCGCACTAGATGATCCTGTGCCTGTTCGAGTTGCGGTTCTCGCTTGCGCCGCTCCATAAGTTCACGTTCGCGGCGCACGTCCGCGACCTGCGAGCAGTGCAGGCGTGTGGCAGGTGAGTGGGGCGGGTAGCAGTGGGCTGGCGGTTTGGGAAGGGTCACCGGTACGAGTACGCTCACCTTGCGGAATATGAGCCGGTGGCGAAGGTTGTAGGTGAGCGTGAGATTGCGCGCGAAACTGTTCGCGAACGCCTGGTAGAAGTCGAGCACCTCAAGCAGGCGGTCCCGCTTGATGGTGTGCAGGTCGCAGTAAGTGAGGGCCCGCACGTTGGCGGCGGACTGCCCGACGGCGCTGTCCTTCCAAAAGGAGTCGCCAAACACATCGCCCTTGCCTATGGAACCTCTCGGTGAATAAACATTCTAGGAAGCGCCTCGCTAACGTGCATTTCTAAATTCATGTCTCACGTTGTTCAATATGCATTATTGTTCTGTAAAATGAAAAATCTACGACTGTGGTAACTTTCAACTCGATATTATTTCTATAATGTCAGCTCGGTATTTATTTCCTACACTGCGCGGGATGGTACGTCGTAAACGCTAACTCAGAGTTTGAACTGAGTTAATTGTATTCTATTTTAAACAAAAGATTTTGGTTATAATTACGAGTCAATACCTTTAAACTTTGGTTAACTGCAAGCTGCACATGTTCTGCTCGCTTTTTTTTTTTTACCTAGCTAACGCTATTGACCGGAAGGGCTTTTAACGCACCTTTAAAACTCTCTCGCGAGTTTGAACCTACCTATTCCATATATTTATTACTTAATAATAAAAAAAAGGTTCCTTACAGTACCTATGTACCTGCGTGTTATGTGCAGGAGTGTGTATGCAGTGTTGTGCATGTAATGCTCAATGCATGGTCAGGGTCACTGTATCGCCGCTGTCTCATGGTCGGACAGTTTCCGAAGCCCTGGAAGCAGGGCCGCCTGTGCCTCTTGGGGAAGGAGGGCCGCCCCCCGGACTGCCCGTCCGCGTATAGGCCCCTGGTGCTCCTGGATGATGTCGGGAAGATGTTTGAGAGGGTGATATCTTCCCGCATCTCCACGCACATGAGCACAGTGGGGCCGGACTTTGCGGATGCGCAGTTCGGGTTCCGGGCAGGACGATCGACTGTGGACGCCTTGATGAGGCTGAAGAGGTGGTCGGCTGAGGCCACCTCTCAGGGAGATAGGCTGTTGGCGGTGTCACTTGACATCGCCAACGCCTTCAACAGCCTCCCGCACCCAGTGATAGTGGAGGCGCTCCGGTTCTTCGGAGTGCCCCACTATCTGAGGAGGCTGTTGGAGGACTATCTCCGTGGGAGGGAGGTGTCCTATATGGACAGTCAAGGCGTCATCGTCGATCGTCCGGCGGGCTGCGGGGTTCCAAAGGGGTCGGTGCTCGGACCACTCCTGTGGAACGTGGGCTACGACTGGGTCGTCCGAGGCGCACTTCCGAGTGGGGTGCGCCTAATCTGCTACGCGGACGATACCCTTGTCGTAGCCCGGGGGGGGAGGTGGGAGGAGGTGGCGCGCTTGGCCACGATGGGAGTCGCCCTGGTGGTTAAGCGCATCGAGATGCTCGGGCTCAGGGTAGCGGCCGAAAAGACCGAGGCCCTGTTGTTCCATGGGCCTCGGCATGGGCCGCCCCCTGGGGCGAGCATCTCGGTGGGGGGGCACCGGATCCGGGTTAAGGCTCAGATGAAATATCTGGGCCTTATCCTGGACGGAAGATGGCGGTTCGAGTCCCACTTTAAGGGACTTGGACCGCGCATCGCCGGTGCCGCGGCGGCACTGGGGCGGCTCCTCCCGAATGTGGGGGGGCCTGGAGAGAAGTGCCGCCGGCTCCACGCAGGGGTCGTGCGAAGCATGGCCGTCTACGGGGCACCCGTGTGGGCGGACGCCCTCAACGCCCGTAACATCCGTGTGCTGCAATCAGTGCAGCGCACGGTGGCGTTGAGGGCGATACGCGGATACCGCACGGTGTCCGTAGCGGCGGCCTGTGTGCTCGCCGGCTCCCTGCCGTGGGAGCGAGAAGCGGAGGTGCTCGCTGCCGTTTACCGGTACTCGGCAGCGAGGAGGGATGGTGGAGGGCTCCGCTTAAACCCGGGGGAAATTAGCAACTTGAGGTTGGAGTTTAGGGAAACACAGTTGGTGGGGTGGGAGGAGGACTTGGCGGATGCGCGCTATGGGCGACCAACCATAGACGCCATCCGTCCGGTCCTCCGGGAGTGGTTGGGGAGGGGGCACGGCTTTCTCACCTTCAGGCTTGTGCAGGTGCTGTCCGGACATGGTTGTTTCGGATGGTACCTGCACAAGATAGCCAGGAGGGAGCCGTTGCCAAGGTGCCACCACTGCGACGCGGCGGAGGACACGGCGCACCATACCCTCGCGGAGTGCGCCGCGTGGGAAGAGCCGCGTCGCGAAGTGGTGGCGGTGGTGGGGGAGGACCTCTCGCTGCCGACCGTCGTCAGAGCCATGGTCGGCAGCGAGGAGATCTGGAGGGTCGTCGCCTCCTTCTGCGAAAACGTCCTAATGCAGAAGGAGGCGGACGAAAGGGTCAGGGAGGACGACCCGGGGGCGCATCCTCGCCGTAGGAGGAGGCCAAGGGGGCGGTGGGCCCGTTATGTCAGGGGGTTCCTGCGTTTGTAGGGGCCCCCTTGGCGGTTGGTGGACGTGGGTCCGTATTGTGTGTGTTGTTGTGTGTGGTGTTTGTCTTCTTCTTCTGTCCCTTTCTTCTTCTTCCTGGGCATCCCTCTCCTCTCTACTTCTTGTCGTTGGAGACAAGATGAGAGAAGGAGAGGGACCCAGAGTCTTCTTCAGTGGCGGGCTTCTTCCCCTTTCTCTGTGCCCGCCACTGAACTGTCCCAACTTTCCCTTATTTATGGGGGGGCAGCTTTTCTGCCCCTCCGGCTGGTTGACCTCACTTGGTCATGCCTCCTACGGGAGGCGGGCGAAGAGGTGGGGTTGAGTAGTGTGTACACTCCCCCATCCCCACCGGGCCATTGCACGACGAGGCCCGGCGGGTTCGCTGCAGGGGGCGATGCGGTGCTTGCGAAAGCCACCCCGTGTCGCCCCCATCCCAAATGCAGCGGACGGCCCCGGGGGGTTTTAGTGGGTATTTCCGGGCGACTCTCGCCCGGGTGAGTCCCACACTGCACGGAGCTCGTCACTCCGTGCCCCTTATCTAGTGTACTGGGGGACTTAGATCCCCTAAGTACAATAGATAAGGGTAGTGCGTAAATGCATTTCCCCCCGTCAAAAAAAAAAAAAAAAAGGGTCACTGTATCGCGCTGGCGGCGACGTCAAGAGCCTCCCCAGTTGGGGAACGAGACACGTCTTGGGTCACCGCCGGAGGGGGACCCGGAGAGTATGCGGGAGCAAAATTAGCCGCCTGTCCCCGGCGGCGGGAACGGCGGCTACGCGGGCGTGGGCGCTGGCACGCATACTGGGTCGGTTTAAAAGGAAAGATCCTATTTTCGCACGTGATATCATCATCGGGATCGGTGAGAACGTTGCGCGGTCTCCGAAACGGTTTCGGAGCTAGCGGGTCGGAGGAGTACGCGACGGATTCCGCTATGAGCGGATTCGAGCGTGTCTCTGCGCGATCGAAAAAGGCGCGACACTAGGACTTGATAACGGAATGAATGGATGGTAGGTTGAGGTCTCTGTAGACGTCCACATTCCTCTCGTACCATCGGGGAACTACGGCTCTCCTGGTGAAGCGGTTCTGAACCACTTGGAAGGAGGCCAGATCTGTGTGAGCGAAGGCAGGGGCGCAATAGGTGAGAATGGGTCTAACTACCGTTTTATATAAAGTAAGTTTATGGCGGACGGCCATCTTATTTCGAGCGTTATAGAGAGGGAAAAGACACCCATAACCATGTTGGCGCGGTTTCTCACTTTCAAACCTCACGTTTTGAAAGTCATGTCATGTCAAATAAACCATGTACCTATGGGACTAAAGATCAGTCCCACCGCTTTCTCAAGAGTAATATGCCTTAACTACATAAATTCTTTTATTTATCTGGACGATTGCGTCATTTTGGACCGAAATCTTGAATTGAATAATAAAAACCGAATAGAAATTCTCGAACGCCGTCGTAAAGTTAATCCAAATGAAAACCGTGTAAATGGCAATTCTTAAAATCAAAACTGCTATATATAGAACATACTGTATCTTCAAGGAATTCAAGCAGACCCAGAGAAAAATCAAAACTATTCAAAATTATCGTTATAAAAATTATATATTATAATATTTGTTAAATATTAAAACATTATATTTTAATAACTTTGATGAAGTCAGACCTTTTGTCGCGATGTGTAACCACTATAGAAAGTTTATAAAAATTTTGCTGATATAACTAATTGTTTGAATAAATTTTGTAGGAAAAATGTCCAAATATGAATGGACTGAGCAATGTGAAAAATCATTCATATTTAAAAAAAAGCGTTATAACTTCCACTCATTCTATAATACCCTGATTTTTTTTAAGAATTTATATTACAGACTGTTCCTTCGGGAACAGCGATAGGTGCAGTACTTTGTAATAGTAATTAAGGGAAAAACACAACCAGGAAGACGAATTTATAAGGCATACTCAGATCTCGATAAAACAATTTTAACATATATGTACAGAATGACACTAAACAACTAGTCCCTAAGCAACAATACATTTTCTTATAATAATCTTTTTATAAGAAATACATATCAAATAGGTTTTTACATTGCTAATGAAACCTTCTTTAATAATAGTGACATGAGGGTTGTAGCCTCGTGTATATACTAGTGTATACTAGTATATTAAATAAGGCATAATTAAATTACTCAACAACACAGAAAAAACTGCTTGCCATAGTTTGGAGTGTCAAATACTTCAGGCCATATCTGTAGGACGCACTTTTATAATTACGACAGATCATGAACCGTTAATATACTTATTTGGGATGAAGGATCCGTCAAGCAGACTTTCAGAATCTCAATTTGCACTAGAATAGTATGATTTTAAAATGGTTTACGTGAGAAGAAAAGAAAATGTGACAGCAGGCGCATCATCGTGAATAAGCGGAACGTCTCAAGATTGGAAAGATATGAATTAAAAGTTATTAGCAGTAACAACGAGAGCACAAAGTAAGAAAATAAAAGAGGATGAAAGAGAGAATGATAGTGGAAATGGTGGAGTGATAGACGACCTCCCAAGTTGGCCTGATCAACCAAAAGTTGTGGAAATATAATACTTAGGATACTAATGGAGCAGTTAAGTTTATTGAAAGGAAAAGAATTGGAAAAATTGAAACAGAAAAAGTATATTTGAATGTTTCGCATTTTTTTAAATAAAATATATACTATATGTTCATCTCGATTTTGAAGCACATTATACGCGAGACGTTTTTGTGGAAAATATGTGAATAATTAAAGAAATATGTATTTATAAAAAAGGGAAGAGAAATAAATATGTATTTATCAAGAATCTTGTAGAAGAAATAAAAAGCATAAACAAGTGGCCCGGTTCACGCATTTGTATTTTGAGAAGTATAAAAAGAATAGATAGAAAGTGGCGCCAATAACAGACAAGTTAAGAGGCGGTCGTTTGTCCTGGTATGGACATGTGATGCGCAGGGAGAAAGAGAATGTTGTAAGAAAGGTATTGGATATGAATGTGGACGGTTACATGGGAAGGGGAAAAGACCAAAGAAAAGATGGATGGACTGTGTGAAAGATGATATGTTTAGAAAAGGAGTGAATGCGGAGATGACAACAAATAGAGAGGAATGGAAGAGGAAGACATGTTGCGCCGACACCAAATAAAAATGGGAAAACGGTAGGGAGATGATGATGAAAAAGAATAGATAAAGACGAAGAGGAGAAGTTTATTAGGAATTACTATCATTTGCTACCCACAAGCGGACGCCTGGGGATTCGCAGGATGATAAATTACATACTATTGGCCAGGAATAGAAAATAATGTTAAGAATTATGTTCGAAAGTGTGACAAATGTCAGAAACTTAAACATTATAGATATATTAAGGAACCCATGGTTATTACAACTTTCTAGACCTACTCGGTCCATTAGATATAGACTTAGAAAATAATAAATATATATTAACAATACAGTGTGAGTTAAGTAAGATTGTCGAGGCATATCCTCTTAGAAATAAGGAAACAGTAAGTGTAAGTAAAAGGTTTGTGAATATTAAAACTAAATCATAGCAATATTTGTTATCGGTTCGGATCGGTTAAGATGAATCACAAACCCCGTGATAGTGCGCTTTTTTAGGAATTTTTTTTAGGGGGGGGCAGTTTTCGTTTAACAATATACAATGTATTGATTGTTTGGTTAAAAAGGGAATTTGCCTCATACTCGTATATCAGTAATGTGTTATATTGGAGCAAACAAGGTAAATAAAATGAATGTTCGCAAATATCCTTGAATTAGTGTGTCGGTGATTTGAGGTAGTGTGCTGTGTCAGGCTACAGAATGGGGTTACACCGACCGAGTATAGCGACGACCTCCTCGTCCTGAATGACCTCGAGGCTGCCGGTGACGATGAAGCAGAGCGAGTCGATGGACTCGCCGGTGTGGTAGAGCAGGTCGCCGGGCGCGGAGTGCGACATCTGGAAGTGCATAGCGAGCGCCCGCAGGCACCCGTCCGAGGCGAGCCGGAACGCGGGGTGCTCGTTGAACACCTTGCGGTTCAGGTGGACGCAGATATCCGCCTTCATGTCCTTCGGGCAGTAGTTCAGCACCTGGAACAGTCGCCACCGCTCGTCATCGCCTTGACTTCCGACCCCGACCCCGACCTCGTACCTTGTCTGTGTCCAGACCCTTGGTCATCGCCCACGTCGAGACCACGTAGTCCATCACGCGCTCGCTCAGCGCCTTCGGTACCTCGTGCAGCTTCATGAACTCTCTCACGTTGTTCAGCATGTCGTGGTACTTCGCAGTCGCGGATGTCATCTGCTGGATGATGGTTGTCACGTGGCCGAATATCGTCGCGTACAGGAGAGCTGGAAACATCAGAACGCTTCTCGGTGAGCAGCAGGACCGGAGCAGCGCCATCCCCGGGGGGAGAGGATGGCGGCGCGCGGGTCCTGCTCTCGACCACATAAGTGAGGCGCCGTGACGCTGCGTGGGCTCGCACGGGGTTAGAGGAAATCGACTCTTCAAGGACGTTAAGGAGAGTTTAGCACATGTGCAGATCACGTGACACACCGTACAGGGTGGGTGGATGGGGACGGGACTGGGTGTCGGCGCGCCCCCCGCCTTGTCGGAGCTTCAGCGGGGACCGCGCCCGTGCTCCGGCTAATAACAGAAGAATTTCGGCACCTGCTACAATCATCATGCAGATGGTGAAGATCTTCTCGTTATCGGTCTCGGCGGCGACGTTGCCGAAGCCCACGGAGGTCATGCAGGTCATGGTGAAGTAGAGCGCCGTCACGTACATGGTCTTGCGCGAGGGTCCGTTAACGAGCTCGGGCCCGTCGGACTCATTCGACCAGACGTACGAGTAGGGCGACTGCGTCACGTTCGCAAGCTTCCACAGCCACGAGTACTGCAGTCCGGAGTCTGCGTCGGACCGCCCGATGCTGTACCAGACGCATGCGAGCCAATGCGCGACGAGCATGTAGAAGCACAGCAGGAGGATCAGCATCGCCGCACCATACTCGAGATACCGGTCCAGCTTACGCACGACACGGCCCAATCGCAGCAGCCGCACCACCTTCAGTGCGCTGAACAGGCTGCCGATACCCTGAGGGACAACGCATCCGTTGAGCAGAGCACGCGACTAGCTGAGCTTGACTAGCTGAGGCACTCACGTCTTCGTCGTGGTCGAACGCGTTGAACACGTCGTAAGGGAGACACGACAGCAGGTCGATGAGGAACCACGACTTGAAGTAGTTTTTGCGAATGACCTTGGGATCGCTGACAACCTCGCCACCGGGGCCCACGAACGTCGTGTGGAAGTTGAGCACGATGTCGATGAAGAAGACAACGTCGACTATAGAGTCGATGACGAGCAGCGAGACGTCCTCGCTCGTCTTGTTCTTGAAGGCGACGTTGTACGGGACCATGATTGCGGTGTAAAACGTGAGGCACAGGATGATCCAATCCCATATCGCCTTAAACGCGCAATAGTGTAACAGGATGTGCGGCGGTGTCTTCGGCGCTTCCTGTCGGTACTGCGGCAGCACGTCACCCGAGAGCGACATCACCTGGATACACAGAGTTCTCTTGCGGTATACAGATCGTTCCCACAGATTACACACAGGGCGGAACTAAAACGGAACCTCAAGAGATAATCTCTATCAGATTTTGTTTTTTGACAATGCCGCTTCTCTAGTTATGCGTTGCGCCTTCGAATACTTTGTATATCATATTTAATAGCATAATATACGTTAAAAATAATTTGATAGACTTTTTCTGTTGACTTTAGTTTTTGACTCGTCTCCGTGTGTATGAGATAAAAATGAATCGCGAGCTTGTGCTTACCGTGCACTATGCACTGTGCTGACTGTGAGCGTTGCCGAGTGCTGTTTATATATGAACGTAGTATATTTATCGTGTCTGTGAAGTTGCTGTTCGTTCTAAAATAGTTATTATACGGTATTTGGCTATGGGAGACGCTAAAACGATTTCTTGTTATTATGAATTGTATAATTATAATAACTTAAACAAAATATTTAAAAGACCAGATCGAGTTTCTTGCCGGCTCTTCTCGACTAAGTTGTTTTCCGAAACGGTAGTAATTTTTTGATATTCATAAGCGCCTTGTCAGGGCCCAAATTGAATAAAGATTCTTTTAATTTAATTTCATATATAGTATTATTTAACTAGTTTGCGTCTATATGAGTTGAGCGCTCACAAAAGCTTCCTGAATAATGCACACGACCTCCAGATATCTATTTATATCTTTGAGAGATTGTTTAGTTATTTATTTATTCGTTTTGACAAATCTTATAGACTAATATTTAAAATACATAAAAGTATATAATTTTGACTATTGCTAATAAAAAGCTTCCGCAGTTGAATACCAAGATTATTACATGGAGTAATAATAATTGGTAAAAATAAGTGGTAAAAATAGTAGTGACAAAAATATTATAAAAGAACGATATCTTATGTGATATCTTAACTTTGCCCTCCCAATACATCTTCGATAACTTAATGCATATTCGTAAAAATTTTTAGACAAGCTAGATCTAGTGAATGATCGTCATAATTTTAATATTAGAAGTAAAGACAAGTTGTCCGGAACCACGCTTTAGGTTAAGTAAGTGTAATAAAAGCTTTATAGGTAATAGTATTCGGTTTTACAATAAGATCCCAAGTAACATTACCGATTTACCTGACAATAAGTTCAAGTATTATGTCGAGCAAGTTTTAATCTCAAAAGGTTATTACAGGGTGGATCATTACGTGAACGATAGTGATGTCTGGAATTAACCCTCATCTCTGTGCTTCCACTAAGACTACGATTTGTATAGTTTTTTATATGACAAAAAAATGATATATATTATATTTATAAAAAAAAAGAACCAGATCGAGTTCCTTGCCGGCTCTTCTCGGCTGGATTGTTTTCCGAACCGGTGGAAGTGTTTTAGACGTCCATAAGCGCCTTCTTAGGGACTAAATTGAATAAATAAATTTTGATTTTGATTTTGATACAACAAAACTAAAGAATAATTTATGTTTTGTCGTACGATGTAAGTACAAGGTAATGCTAATATTTATAATAAGATACATATATTATATTACTTGTATACACTTATTGCGATCATCGCCAAAGTATTCCTTATTGAGTATATTTTTTATTTGAAATGTTTAATGTAAAATATTAGGTCGAGGAAAAAGTTGGTAAAGGTGTAATAGGCTTGTAAAGGTGTAGTAGGCTTGTTAATGATTGGAGGGGTTATTAAGTTTTGTTGTTACGGGATTCTTTTGTGGGGGGGTGTTGTTATTTGGGGGCTTTGTTGTTATTGATGTTGGCTGGAGTATGGCTGACGAAGAGGATGTGGATCGGTATGACGGGAGGGTGGGAGGGGTCCTGCTGTTAAGCGGAGGATGGAGAGAGGCTCTCAGGAGGGTAGTAAGGTGAAGGTGACTGAGTGTGTGTGTGATTCGGATGATGAGTTGGGGGGTTGCGTTCCTCCGTTGTTTGAGGAGGGTGTGGACTGCGAGAGCCAGAGGGGTCGGCGTTCCTTACCGGTGAAATGGCCGTATGTGAAGCAAACAGGGGAGGCGGGTGGTTTGGACAAGTACAAGGAGGACATGAGGTTGTATAATATTAGGAAGTTGACGCCGAAAAGAATAATGGATTGGGCGGAAGAGTGTGTAGTTGCAATACAGGATCTGGATGAATCACTGGATCTGAATGCGGAGGATGATCCTGTCTTGAGGAGATCGGGGCGTTTTCTTTGGGACATTACTAGGTTTGCGGTGGATGTGGCAGAGGAGGTGGGAAATGGATACAGAAGGAGGATGAAATTGAAAGCGGAATTGAGGGACTTGCAGACGGATGTAGATAATAAATGTGGAGCGTGAGGAGATAGTTAAAAATCTGCAGATGAAGGAGGCAGCAGATGGGAAGAAAGTACCCGTGGTGCTGGAGAATACGATCGAGGCTGTCATCTGCTCCGCCTTGGCTAAGACGGAGGAGAGGTTGAAGGAGGCGATTAAGGGTGCGCTGGGAGCTGTTGAGAGGCGGCTGTCTGCAGTGGTGGAGGAGCGATTGGCTTCGTTGTCGTTCGGGCCCTCATCCCAACCAACTCCTCATCTGGGGTGGATGGTTGAAGTAGAAGGGGAGAAGGGCGGAGTAGGGGTAGCTACCCCATTAGGTATGGAGTGGGAGCCGTTGCCTGGTGGGAGTGCGGCGCCGGCTGTTATGAATTTGTATGAGAAGTTCGATATTTTTAGCCAAGTGCATGAAATTTTATCTATGTGCTGATTAGAAATAAGTGTATCGGCGTTTGTATCGAAATGTTAACCCGAAGAGGGTGAATTAGAAGTTGTAAGTTTAGATGGTAAATTTGTTTTATTTAAGTTAGAATCATGAAATTTTACCCATAAAACTATAAATTAGACACGACCATCAGATGGTAGGAATCGATCAACTGTTGTGTCACCGTTAGATCTTATCAGTAAGATACTTGAAAGCGTTCAAGACGAACAGATGATTTTTTTAAATTATTTAATTGTGAAGATTAATGAACGCTTTAAGTAAAAAATAAGATGCTCATGTACTAAGCGAGGGTTTTAGTAGGTATTCCCGGCGTTTTTCTGCGCGGGGCGAGTCCCAACACACCCCCTATCTCATACAGCTCGTCAGGGAGATCCAGGTTGATAGGTTGATAGGGAAAGTGTGTAAATGCATTTCCCCGTGTCAAAAATTAACAAAAGGTCCGACCTTTTCCAACGTGAACACTTATCCTCGGTTTGTAAATTCGTTTCGTTAGTCTTCTGTTGTCCATCCTTTCTACGTTCCCGAACCAACTAATCATTCCTTTTTATATCTTAGTCACCACATCTTCCACCACGACACAGCGTGTCAATCATCTTCACTCCAGCTATACTTCTCAGACTTCTCATTTACACAGTGTTAATCTTACTTTCATGTTTTTTCTGCCACATCTAGCATTCACTGCCATACTTAAGTGTAAAGACAAGCCCTCCTCGTTAGAAATTATAAGATATATATTATTTATTAATTAATAAGAATGAATTGTCATCCCTACGGAATTAACGTTTTCTGTTTTATGATGTCACTTACCGTTACTTTATGAATTGGAAGTGTAACATATTTCAATTAGTTACGGTAAAAAGTACCTTATGTACTTTATTTTTAATATTTTTTACACTGATAGTAAAATAGCCCATTGTTGAGTTCGAGCGCAGCATGTTTGCCAAGACGCGGTCCGGCCACGGACGATACCAAGTCTATGTATCCGCAACTTCACAGACTACGAGTCGAGACCCGCGCCGCGGCGGGGACCTCGCATCTCTACATACACAGAGATAGATAATAGAGAAGAAGAGCGTGCGTGTTTACATGCGGAAGGGTGGTGAGCGAAGTGGTAGTGGTACTGACATGCGCCAGGTGACTCTGCCGCTGCGGCTCCTTGAGCGCCGGCAGCGCCGATACCAGCACCGACCCGCGACCGCGTCACGCTGCGCGCCAGCTTCGCGAACTTCGACAGACCTGCGAGCACACGCACCCTCCACACTCACACGCACCCGCATGCCCTCGTACACCCCCCACACATACTCTCACCGCCTGACACTACATGTCTGACCCCTGTCTCACAACTCGTCCGGACCGGGATTACATGGGACTAAATTTCCAAAATAACCCGTTGAAACATAATTCAAATTATTACACAATATATTGTTATTAGCCCGTTATTTATAAAGTTGGCGTTTTATATGAAAAAAGTCAATTTATATTTAAGTAGGTTTTATTGCTATCGGCTGTAGGCTATTTGAAGCAAGGTACGGCTGCTACGCATTTCAGATCATCGTTATCGGCTTTTGTCTAAGGTCGGGCGTGGGGCTTGTTATTGAGATCGACAGAAAGGTATCAGTAAAACACACGTTAATATTATGTTATATATGTATATGTATGGTGCACACCGAGATCGAGTTCAAAAGGTACATAGGTACGGCATAGTACGGGATACTGAACGGTCCGGCGCGTTGACATGCGCTGGTACCTGGTATGCGGATTGCAGACACACGGTGCGTTTAAGTTTGTGGGTGCGCGAGTGGTCTAATTCAATTTTTTGATGGATTCGGGATACTCCCGTGTTCAGGCAACACCATGTAATCTGTGCCCGGTGGTTTTCGGTGTTTCGACGCTTGGTGGCGCCCCGCTCTCTCGCCAACGCGACACGGTCTCCTCGGAACATTTTATAATCAAATCGACTTGGATATTATTTTGGCTTATTTTAAGCTCAAAACGTGTTCAACGTTTGTGCGTGCTTGGATATTAAAAGTAGCTATAGTGAAATTGGTTACGGAAAAGAGCGGCCGCTCAACATCAAGAAGACACAGCGGACGGAGCTGTGCATCATAGCAGGGCGAAGTATCTGCATCGGCACACCAGGTAAGTCGACACTGTGACTACTGGGTGCGGTTATTTGGTGGGCCTGAACAGTTGATAAGGAGTAGGAAGTCCCTAGGATCGGCGATAAACCTATCGAATTAATTCAAGGTCCTTCGATTCGGTAATCACACCCCCATCCCGAGACATAAAGTTTGAGGAGCTCTAGCTCGAGCTCCGTTAAGTCGAGAGTATTGCCAACCTCAATAAACTAAAAAACAACAGTTCACCAATAAAACACTGGAGAAAACAGTAAAGTAAAAACTGGCAGATTTACAAACTTTCCTCGTATAATTAAACCAAGCACCTGCTTTTATTACTTACCAGGACTCACATATATTGTTATATTATAATATTGATCACAAGATAAGAGAAACAAAATCAAAGTACAATTTTTGTCCACTTTTATAACTGCTTCGCGGTTATACTCGCGTAGTTCCCGTTCCCGTGGGACTTTCAGAATAAAACATATATTTGTTAAATTTCTTCATGTGGCTTCAAATGAGTGTACTAATCGGTTATTTCGGATTTAATGAGCAATGCTCCTTTAATAGTTGTTATCATAACATCTAGTGTCATTACGTTTATTAAATAGTGGTCTGATAGTGGTTATCAAAACAAATTTGCATAGTGTAATACGTGGCGCTGAACGCTAATTGAAAAACAGTAAAAATTAAGAATGAAACAGAAAACAGAGGTATCGATGTGAAAACAGCAAATCTACTGTTAAAACAGTAAGGTTGGCAACACTGGTCGAGAAAAAAAAATCACAAAGTATGCAGTAAATGTATTTACCCCTTTTACGGAAACTTTAAGGAAAACTCAAGTGGTGGGAAAAAAATAAACACCTGATTAAAAAATATTAGGACATTATAGAATTAATATAAATTTAGAATTGTATATAGAATGATAAATATTAATCTGCACGTTTTTTAAAACTGGATTTAAAAAAACGCAAATTCGTAGGTACTTAATACCACACGTAGAACCCGTTCTATCCCGGCACCGCCCGTCACTTTGATCACTCGTAAGGGACTTCCTGTTTACTGACACAAATGTTCTAGACATGAGTAATCATATAACAATGAAAGATGAGTTTAATAGAATATGATTGTATAATGTGTATGTGGGTGGGATAACTCGCCTCCCTTGGGGTCGTCCGCGTCGATGGGCTGCTTGAGCGCTGTGATGTCGCGGAACGTGAGGAGGAACAGCACGACCAGCTCGCGCTCGTTGCGTATCGGCGCTACCTGCACCAGCAACCACAGCGGCGTGCCTGCAACCACGCACACACACACACTCGACGCAGCGTCTTAACCACAATCTCATCTGACACCGTCTCTTAACGACGCGACACAAGAAGACTTTCAAACTTGAGAGGGGTAGTTAATATATCGCCAAACTGTGTCATAGAGAAGCTAGATGAAATTCAAATACCTCTATGTATACTATCAGTAAAAGCACCCTAATGAGATTACGATTTGCTAAGGATCATCCTCACCGCACTTCATCATAAAAAAAACTTTGATATCATTGTCTAACGCACAACTATGGCATTTGAATCGAACTACAAGGTTATTAATGTGGAACGGGGGGCGGGAACTCATCCCGCTCCCTGGATGTTGGACTATCATGTCTTGCCTCTCCTGAGGCGGGCTAAGAGGTGGAGGGGAACTTTTTCTCCTCCATCCCCACCGGGCCATTGCACTGACGGGCCGGGTGGGTTCGCTGCAGGGGGCGACGCGGTGCTTGCGAAAGCCACCCCGTGTCGCCCCCATTCCAAATGCAGCGGACGGCCCCGGGGGGTTTTAGTGGGTATTTCCGGGCGACTCTCGCCCGGGTGAGTCCCACACTGGCACGGAACTCGTCACTCCGTCCCCCCTTATCTATTGTATTTGGGGGACTTGATCCTCCAAATACAATAGATAAGGGTAGTGCGTAAATGCATTTCCCCCCGTCAAAAAAAAAAAAAAAAAAAAGGTTATTAATGTGGAAGTGTTATCCACGCTCTTACTCATCAGTATGATGATGATGATGATTTGACGACGATTTAGGCCATGGCGACCACTTTGACTCCTAGCTGGTGTGATAGAAGATGGCCTATATAGCGTATCTTTGCGGTGAAACTCCGAACTGAGGGCACGTGAGTACGCCGTTCTCACAATGACAGCAAGTGGTCGAGCCTTTAACTGGTCGCGTTTGGTATCAAGGTCAACTGTACGCTGAACCTCGAACTCGCGTACACGGCTGTTCACCATTCTACGCCATTCTGACCGCTGTGCTACCAAACGTTCCCAACGAAAGGGCTCTATGTTGCATCTCTTCATGTGTCGCTTTTGGACATCCTTATACCGGAGGAGGAGACCGCCATGATTCCGCTTGCCCTCCTCCAGTTCAGAGTGGAAGATGCGCTTCGCCACTCTTTCCTTCGCCATACGAGTTACATGACCGCACGACCGTAACTGTCGACGCATTAAATAGGCCAATATTGTCACCAACATCGGCTCGTCGCAGAATTTCGGTACTTCGCACTATATTTAAATGATGGTACGGAGGCATTTAGGTGGAAGCGATCCAAAGTGCGAATGTGGCGGCGGTATATACACTATTTCTCAGAGGAGTATAGGTTTATCAGCACGATTGCCATATAAAGTGATATTTTAATAGCCAACTTAAAGTCGAGCGAGCTGAAGAACATAGCTTGCCGAATGCCGCAGTTGCGGCACCCACTCTACGGTTCGGTCGGTACGGTCTCTCAGCATCAATTAATAGGTGTAACTTTGAAATTATCTTTGTGACGTCGACCACGATTTGTAATGATGCGATGATAGCCGCGGTTACTACCATCTATCAAGTCGGGATGAGCATTTTTAGGGCACCTTTTCTAGCCCCCTCCCCGGCTGAGAGGGGAAAACAGTGCCTCCCTAGACAGGGCAGCTTTGTCATGCCGAGTGCTGCCGACCCCGCGCTGTCACCTCGAATACGCAGCGCGGAAACGACCACGGCGTGTACTCACGCCCCCGGGACCGCCTGTGTGCAGGTATCAAACAAAGTCTAGCTTGCATCCGGCTAGACCTCTCTACCTTTACCTATCGCCACAGGACTTTTGCGTATTCGGAGTCGAGTAACGGAAACGGTCGGATGCGCAGGACATATTAAGGTGCACTAGTGTACGCGCAAGACACAGGTGCACATACTCATCCTTATCCTTCTGGACCCAATGGAACGGAAACCGTTACGACCGGAGAAGGATTTAGATAGATAGCACAGTATCACGATGAGCAAGTTACTTACTTACTGACTTAGTCGCCTTTTACGATACCCACGGGAAGATATGGATGGTACAATTTTACGCTGCCAGCACTATACGGCATAATCTTCATCAGTATATATAAATACAGTATACACACTATAAATAAATACAACGTATACGCTATAATAATAATATCAATACCTAATAGTGGGACATCTATATACGTAGACAGGGGCCGCGCGGGTTGACCTAAAGGTTCGATGAGCCTCGACAGACTTACCCCTAAGTACTTACGGTTTTTTTCTTATAGAGCAGTATCTCGAACTGGTCGGCGAGGTGGTGGTCGAGGGCGCGGTCCACGCGTTCCACAGCCTCCTTCTCCGTCAACTCCCCGTACATCCACGTGCACCTGCACACACACCCACACAAACACACTCCGTAGGGGCCCGTGCACGTGCACGGACGCCGGGCGGCTGTGGCGGCGCGTGTACCTGCACGACTTCTGCATGACCTCGGCGCGGTTGTACCCGCTCATCTTGCAGAACGTCTCGTTGCAGTACACGATCGGGTAGTCGACTATCTGCGCGTTCGCCAACAGGAAGCTGCTGTCTGCTGCATAGAATGACAAAGTGAGCATGGGAACGCGTGCGGCCCGAGGGGTTCGATACGTGGGACAGGTATACTGACGCTGCGAGGAGGAGCGCCGGATGATGTTCTCGAGGAATGTGTTCTGCGGGGCGACGAGCCCCCGGCGGCCCCCCGGCATGCCGCGCCGCACCTCACCGCGACATCTGCAACACACACATCGCACAACTACGACCAACTACAACATATCATTACATCCCACTTTCTATTAGTACGTTAGTGCGCAATGCGCATACCAACCCAAAAAGCTCCGGACCGATTCACGTGATACTGTTTTTTTTTCAGATTTTGATATATATTTTGTTACATTACATAATCTACACCTGTTGTTGTGAAACCGCGGCCCGGTATTCGTGCGGCTCGCGACATACTAAACAATTTTAGTAGACGATGACTATTAAACTTAAGTTTGCATATGATGTTAACAAAATAGAAACACGTGAGATATGAACACTAATATAGAGTGAGTATGTGTGCATGTTGTGTGGGAACGTGTTCACGACAACGGTGACCCACCCACCGGATCCGCGCTCCTTTTTTTATGGAATAGGGGAAAAATCAGCAATCGGGTCATCTGATGGTTAATGATCACCTCCGCTCATGGACACCCACAACACCAGAGGACTGGCAGGTCCGTTGCTGGCCTTTGAGGTATGAGCAGGCTCTCTTCTTAAAGGTTCCCAAGTCATATCAGTCCGGAAATAGCGCCAACGCAAGTTGGTTCTACAAGGTAGTTGTGCGAGGCAAAAAATTCCGTACGAAACGTACCCTCGTGGATCGCCATGCATCCAAATGGAGAGGGTGGAATTTAAGTTTATGGCGCGTTGTATGCGGATGGAATCCTGCAGCAGGTATTGATCCGAACAACTCCTCGGAACACTCCCCATGGTAAATTCTACATAAAATGCATAGAGATCCCACGTGTTTATTGTTTATTAACAATGCAAGACGCTCTGCGTTGAATGTGGTCGAATGGAAGACGATGGTACTGGGGTGCCCCTGCCCAGAAATGAGGTCGGACCTGAGCTTTGTAGAGTTTACGAAAATGTTCGGACGTAAAATACTGTCTCGCTTTACTGAGCACACCCAGGTTTTTGGAGGACAATTTACCATTGCTTAACCGCTCTCTGCGGAAAGCGTTTTATTTTGGCGTCCATTCGTTATATGATGCATGAAAATACCTTGGCATGTCAAATAATAAATTAAAGGGTACTACTAATTCTGTTATAAAACGCAATAAATTTCATTCACGCACATGAATTTACCGTCCATAATTATAAGAGCTACTTAGGGAATTACAAATTAATTGTAATGATGTTGTCCTACACAGTACCGTCAAATCGTAAACGAAACAAAAAGTTCTCAAGCAAACAAAAATAACTAAAATACCATATCGTGAAAAGCAGGAACACATTGATTTTGGAAAAATGTGCCTAGTAACTAAAACTTTACCGAGACTGCAAACTATTTATTTAGACCATAGCACACAGGGAATGTCGTTATAAATATAATATATCGAATATTATGTTCCAATTGGCCGGTGACCAAAAGCATTAACCATCATTATCCAGTATTCTTTTCAAATTTATTCAATACCTTTAAAATTAATTTTCGATTTTTAGTTATATTAGTCCTTGATAAATATGCCAAATTTCGAGTCAATCTGACGTTTTGAAGGGAATTAAAATCATGTTCAAAGATTCCGTTACATAGGTACGTAGATAGATACAAGTGCCCAAGCTTATAAAAGCGTGTTAAAAAAAAACAAATAAAAATTGACCAAAAACAACCACATAATGTAGAGGCTTATTAATAAAGACATAAATAATAATATTATTTCAGAGGAGCGGTACTACGAGCACAGCTTGTCCACTGTACGAGTATGCTACAAGAAACTAATTTAAACTTTTCGTTTAATGTTTTATTTCCCCAGGTTGTACAAACGAACTAAACTCATTTGTGGATAACAACGAAATAACCTGTTTAGCATCCGTGTGTGCGTGTGCTATCCCTACTGTAGGATCATCCATTAATCACGTGAGGCTCGAAGGAGCGGGAGGTTTTGTGAAAAAAAAACACGAAATATCACAAAAGGGGGGGGGGGGTGTACAGTTAAATATCACTTGTATTTATTTCTTTGTTGATCACCTGTTGTCTAAAGCGGAAACTGATAATTTTTCCAAAATTAATTTAGATTAACGGAATTTGAAGATAATGCTCTAAAAAAATTATTATTATTATTATTAATTTAATTTCATTTCATCGATCCTAATTACATTAGTTCTGTCCCGCGGCCCGGTCTGCAACGATTTGCATTCTTCACAATACTTCTCATCTCAACATATCTCTTAGGTAAATTCAGTAGATATAGTCTAAGTGAAGTCAAGTAAAAAAAACTGCGGTCGGGGGACCCCCGTCAGGAACGAAGTTCTTAGTTAAAACAGAAATAGAAAAACAAAATTATATAAGGCCTATATGTAATAATTATAAAATGACTTGTTGTGAAGAAAATATCTTAAATTATTATTAAACTTTCTTTACTAAAAATTAAACATCGTGCGACGCCATCTTGTGTTCAAACGTTTTACAAATTACTTCAGTGAGAATCCGATTTAATCAATAAAGCGCCATCTCTTATTTGATGCACTAATCTAAAATACATGACTATTTCTACTAAAATCGACCGAAATTCGACACTCCAAAAAGTCATGTCGAGGACGTGGTATCAAAAACAAGAAAAGCGCGAAAAATGTTGCGCCCAGTACTCGTATCTAGACTGCCACTAAAAACGGGGTTAGGTTAGACAAGACAAGACGTATATACGATCACGCATAACATACGCCGCTCCGGCATGGTATAGTCGTCTGTCGGAGACTAACAAGAAGGAGCTAAGATCCCAGCGAAACATCTCGCTACGAATAATCGCGGGTGCGCCCAGATACGTGAGCAATCATGTGATCACCCGCGACTTACGAATAGAAAGCCTGGACGAATTCGTAACCAGACTGACCACCAACATGTTCAGAAAGGCGGATAAGTCAGCGCACGTCCATCTCCAAAACATTGCGCCGCTTCATGCTAGGCCTCCTGACGGAATAGACGCTACAACAGGTGAACGTTGCCCCTGAAGAAAGCCCCAAGCACGTGACCTCATCCGGGATCCCTCACCTAGCTGAGTAGATGAGACTCGCGGCCACGCATAGTCAAACATCTGAATCCAGACCCAAGCTCAGATGAATACCCACGAGAAAGCATCAATTGCATCTCTACAAAATGACCTGTTTGCTGAGTCAAACAGAGTAGAAGCCACCGCCATAGGGCAATGCCCTGAAGCGGTTACCCCGCTCGTAAAAAGAGCGAGATGAATAGTTAGTAATTTCTACTAAATCCCTTAAAGAGCTTCGTTCCAACAACTAAACGCACTGGTGCTTGTTACATTGCCAACTATATTCAGTATTATTCTTATGATGCGCATGTAATATAATGTAACAAAATATATATAAAAACCTGACCAATGAATGACACATAATATTATATAAGTATGAATGAACAAGAATTGTGTAATTCAGCTCAGCGGCGCAGTGGTCGGGTTTAATGGGTTGTGCTACACGGAACTAACGTTCTCATTTCACTATTTCTAAATGTTACACAAGAGTCATTAGTAAAAAACAATACTATTAAAGCTAAGGGAATCCGAGCGAAGTCAACTGTGCTATGTTTTTAAAGTAACAAACTATGTTAATTTGATGAGCTTTTCCAGCTCTTAGCGCACTCGGCCGGAACATGATGACCAGCACAAGGACACCATAATGAACGAACCTCCAGTTAACGGTGTGCAAGTTTGGTGTAAATGGTGGTTGTGATGAATGAGGAATCTCTCGTAATATTAAATTAAATTACCCGTAAACGTGTGAATGTTGGTTCTAGTGGTTGTTTAGAGCGCGACTGCATGTTCCGAGTCCGAACGACACCGTCCCGCCTGTCGCACGCTGTCTGCTGGTTGTCACCAGTCAGTAGATCACGTCAGTAGGGCCCGTCACGCGGACTCACCTGAAAGCCACGCTCCCGCACCAGTAATACACTTATCTATGTATTTCAATAAAACTAAAATGAACATTTTAACAATAAATGTATCTAGTCACATGGAGCTCGAGCGGCCCCTGAACGAGCTGACTTGACAAAACAGTTACTGCGTGTCGTGTTCGGTTGCAACGGTGCAGTCGTGGACGGTCTCGACCGGCGAGTGTCGTCTCGGGCGCCCCCGACGCGCTCGCCAATCAGTTCGACTCGGGACGCATCGATTGGGTAACACGGACCACCACAGGAACTACCGCGTGCCTTCACGATCGATTGAGTTCGCGTGAGGAGAGGCCGGCTCCCACCTGCGTGCTAGAGTGCCGGCACGCTCCGGGGCTGCACTCGAGCCCGACGTAAACACGGTCGAGTGTGGGGGTGCCCGGCAGACGTGACGTCTACTGACCTCGGGGGTTGCGCCGCTACTGTCGCCACCGTCGGACCCCCTCACCGCACCGAGCCGCCATCCCGCCCTAGTAACACCGACGCGCGCATCCCTTCGCGGCGCTACCCCCTGCCGCAGCGCTACTTCAGTTGCGCCTCGCACCTTATCTTTTACAGAGAGGTTCTCTTTCCAAGGGTTATGTGAAAACCTGAACTGGATCAAAGCAGAACCGAATTATCGAGGTAGAGCACACTCAATCATAGATAATACACTCATAGTACTCGATTCCCTACGAACCGAGATTGACACCTGTAATTGTTACAAAACAATTGCCATACGCATACATGCTGTACATGTTCGTACATACGGTAGGGGCCAAGTTGACTCTCACGTTCGTCACGTCGATACTAATCACTTCGTATTATGTAATTACCGAGTTTTTATGCTGAATATGTACTTTTAATTATTTTATTATGAGTAGTTCTCGACAGATATAATGTTTCGTTACCAGCAAGCTTTATTCACACAGCTTTCTTATATATTACATTGTAGAAACAAATAACTTATTTGAATTTTACATAAAAGATCATTATAACCAGAATTAAACATTTTCCTGTTAACGCTATTTGGTTTTGAAAACAAGAGTGTAGTGGCGGTTGCATTGTGTCGCTACTTATTAGTGGACGTAAAAAATAGAAAATTATGGCGTAAAATAATTTATTGTAACTTGTACAAATTTGAACAGTGCGCATAATAACTGCTTTCTTAACGTAGTGTGAACTTCGTGCGGATCCAACTTCACTCTGGAAAACGTTTCGTTCCGAAACAAAGAGCTTCATCAGAGAAGTTTGATCTTATGTTTACAGACGAGTAAGCAGGTGCAGTCACATGACTCCGCTAACGTAAAATTCAAGTGTTCGGCGAACAGTTAACATTCAATTGATAATAATAAGTAGGTATCTACTTTAGTTTTTCTAAATGTATGTGAGTATTATCTGGTATTACATTGTAGTTTTACAGGAGCGCTCTAATATCATGTATCAAAACGCTTCCTCGTGTTTTTTTACGAGGGGAATGTATTTTACGCACTACCCTTACCAATTACATTAGGAGGATCAAGTCACCCCAATGCAATAGGTAAGGGGGTGTGGAGAGACATACCCACTAAACCCCCCGGAGCCGCCCGCCGCAATTGGGATGGGGCCGATACGGGATCGCGGTCGCATGCACTGCGTCGCCCCCTGCGGCAGGCCCAATAGGCCTCGTCCACTCATAAGCCCATTGGGGGTCGGAGGGGGAGAATGTTGCTGCCTGACCCCCAGGCTCTCTCCCCGCTCACCTCTTAGCCCGCCTCTCAAAGAAAGGCATTCAACGTTCGAGGGAAGAGAATTGATTACCGCCAACCAGCTAAAAACCACCTCTCCCCCCCACACCTCTACTCCATCCTTATCGAAGGTGGCCCTCTCCTCCTCTTATATTGCAACACAAGACATAGTGAGGAGAAGTTACCACTGCCAATTCCACCCACTCTACCGCCCTACACCCTTGCGGGCGCAATCCTTGCACTTTTTTTTTTGACGGGTGGAAATGCATTTATGCACTACCCTTACTTATTGCATTCCGAGACCGAAGTCCCCCAATGCAATAGGTAAGGGGGCACGGAGGGACGACTCCGTGCCAGTGTGGGATTCACCCGGACGAGAATTAACCGGAAATACCCACTAAAACCCAATACCCACCCCTTACTCATTGCACTGGGGGACTTCGGTCTCACTAATACAATGGGTAAGGGTAGTGCGTAAATGCATTTCCCCCCCTTCAAAAAAAAAAAAAAGAAAAAAGGTACCTTTAATTTAATTTTAGAAAATAAGTGTGGAGAGTCCACAAGGTTTTTGGGCAATTTTAACCAAGAAAACGTCTGCAATTTTTTTCTTCTTTCCTGTAAAGGTAGTATATGGTTGACACCTTGCCTCATAATTACATTCGATGATTTCAGACTTATACTGCAGAAATTTCATAAACCTACGCTGTATAGACTCAATCCTGTCGGTATAAACATTGTAACGCGGATTCTATACCTGTAAGCAATACTCGAGTATACTACGCACAAAAGAACAGTAGAGGATCTTAATTACTTTTATACTCTTTAATTGAGAACATGAACGAAATACAAATCCCAGCGTTTTATTAGCGTTTTTACATATCTGGTCTATATGCCTGTCATAAGTCAGCTTAGCGTCGTGAAGAATCGTATCGTGTAAAGCAGTGATGGGCAAAGTACGGTCCGCGAAAGTATTTAATCCGGCCCGCCGAGGGTCCATCAACATGGATAGTGTATGACCCGTTAATTACATTTTGGCGATCGAGAAGAAAAAGTAGATTCTACTTAGTAGAATAATAGATACATAACCTATAAGTGAAACTAAACTAGCCGCGTAGTTCATGTGATGCGTAATAATGATGATGATGATTAAAAGCTTTAACACAAAATGCATTTTTTCTATAATTCTGGCCCTCCTCTAGAATTTCTTAAACTTTGTGGCCCGCCATTAAAAAAGTTTACCCACCACTAGTGTAAAGTAAAGTATCGTGAAGATACCAAGATCACGAATCTTATCTGCCTGCTGTAACGTCTTATCCTGAAATTTATATTAAAAAAGCAAAAATACCAAATAAAAGAATTCATAACCTAAAATTAACTTTTTTTTTTAAATTGATTACGGCCACTGGACAAACTTCCTTTAAGCCTAACTTTTTACAGAATTTTCATATGACAATATACAATATGACATTAAATATACAAGACACTAAATATCCTCTACAATTATAGAGGACAATAAATATCCTCTCCACCACTCTGCGTCCCCATGATTGGGGAGTAGAAATAGTTAAACGTTTATACGAAGAAACGTTAATATTACGATTAAAGAAAAATAATTCTTAGCCGTACTTCAAAAAGCGCGCGCTTCATTTGACTTCCCGCCAAAAAGTCCCCTTAAATTAACAACTGTTTGAGGTTGCCAAATTAAAAAAAATCAATAAAGGACATTTAATTCTGCAGTACAAAATATTATTAAAATAAAACAATGCATTAATTAATTAATGTTACGTTACAGCTTTCCTGAACATGATTTTTACCTCACAATTGGATTGTCGCTACAGGCCGCTCCAATTAATCACTAAAACCATCGTCGAAAATATGTAGCAAGCATATTGGGAAAGATTCTTTTATAAAAAAGAAGAATTTGATGCTACTGCTTCCTAATGCTGTACCTATTCTGGTAAATATTTATTTATTAAATTAGTTACGATTTTAATATTGGATATAATTAATTTATTTCACATTTTAGCAACTAAGCAACCAACTAATACATGAAGTAGTAATATAAATAATATGAAAAAGCGCTTTTTTCCTGTTTTTATCCTTAAAAGCTATAAAGAATTATTGTTTTATTAAAATCAATGATTACCTTATAAATTTTGAACAAAAAAATCTGTTCGTGTTTTAACACGTAAACAATTCTCTATCAAATACGATGTGTCAATACACGAATTTGTTTTTCTAACTTCAAATTATTTTACTCTTGTTTAGCTTAAAAATGAAAACACGTTTAAAAAAACAAATTAAAATTTTTAGGCTCTGTAAGAAATCTCATATTGGAAATAGAAATTTGAGTCAAATAAAGAATCACAAATGAGTACACGATTCATTAGGTTTCTTTCAGTGAGCTTGTGTGGCATCTAATTATCCAACTTTTTTCAAATGGGTTAAAACTGTTTTTTGAATAATTCCAAGGTTTTCAGCTATATCTCAACTGATTTGCTGATCTTGCTCCATTTTATCAAAAATAGCATCCACTTTACCCGTAATAGGATGACCAGAGCCATGTGCATAATTGACATGAAAACTTTCTGCTACTCTTACTGAGAGTGGCGATACTATAGGGTGGCAGAGGTGACAAAATTCCGGTCCGATGTATCCTCAGAAGTATCCTAACATTTTTAATAACATTTAGTACAATTAATGCTAGACACAACTAAAGATTTAAACGCTGTAGTGATTACTTTAATAATTTATTGAAATTAAATTGCAACGTGACGATTTGAACGGGAGCCCCATTCCCCACTGGCCTTGGATGGCATAGTCACGCTACTGCTTTATTGCTTTAGGTTCATAAAAGTCGGTATTAATATAGACGATGTGTAGTATATGACAAGGGGTTGTTATTGTTGTTTGTTGTTACTTGTTGAGGGGCTGTGTTGGGGGCTGGTTAAAGGTTGTTGCTGTTGTTGAGTGTGGATTGTGGGGTTTGTGGGCGTGCTCGTGGATGAGCCGCTCGTAGGCCTCCACTTTCCAATATGGTGCAGAAAGGAAAGGAGGGAAAGGGAAATGGGGGTGAAAGAAAGTTAGAGAAGTGGGAGGAGGATGAACATCTTCTGGGTGATTTTGATGGAATGACGAATCGTGAGAATGAGGAGGCTTTGGTGAGGTGGAAGAACATTTTTTTTTTTTTTGACGGGGGGAAATGCATTTACGCTCTACCCTTACCAATTGCATCAGTGAGACCGGAGTCCCCCAATGCAATTGGTAAGGGGGAGCGGAGGGACGTTTCCACACTAGTGTGGGGTCTTCATTAACACCAGCCGTTATCATTTAATTGAATCTAGATCCACAAGATCAGCCTGGATCAGTGGAGTCGGCACTCTGTTTCAACACGTTCTCACTTCCGTCGGCAGCCCCCGCGGCTGCCTAGTCATTCTCTCACAAAACTCAGAAATTTACAAATTTATTATTAGTATAGATTAAAGCACTGTTTGTAAATAAGAAAAAATAAAACAACATTGGTTTTAAAGAACTTGTATTGCTGCGTGTGACAGTTTGGCGAGAGCCGCTCAAACGACATCACGTACAAACCTTTGTTCTACTCGGGGGCGAGTCCAAACCGTGTTCTTATCCATTATGCAGTGCCGGAGAGTTACTGTCAAACTGTGCACTATCCGTGTTGAGGTTCACTGGCTCATGTTATCTGTCGTCTTTGCAGTGCGCTGGTGCGCGCGGGCGGCGCCCCCCGACCGCCCCCGAGCCCCCGCCCCCGCGACCGCGGCGCGCTTCGCGACCAGGACCCGCGGGTAGCGCGCGTTCGCATTCGCGTTCGCACTCGCAGTCGCGCTCTCTGCTCGCACACAACATCATTACGCACATAACGAGTACTGCAGTTTGAACACGAGTCCCATCAGGGAGCCCTGTGTACTGTACCTTGAGCCTGTGCCGATGTCGCCGGGGCCGGGGGGGCACGGGCGTCGTCCGCGAACACTATCGGCATCTGCATTATGTCGGCGGGCGCGAGCCGCGTGCCGCCGGCCGCACTCGGGGACCCGCAGGCGGCGCGCCGGGGCGGCGGCAGCGCCAGCGGGGTGCTGCCGGACCCGCGCGACACGACGCGACCCTCTGCACAACAACAACGGTATCACTCGGCGCCGAGCGCCCCCGCACCGCGCCCCCCGCACCGCGCGGTCACTCACCTGCGATCTCGATCGAGCGCGTCTTCCTGAAACAACATTGTATAACGTGAGGATTCCTGTACGACTTGAGTCAACCTACGTGTCACGTGACCCGAGCGCACTCACGCGAGCAGCGCGGCGCCGCCCGCCTCCGCCCCCGCACCCGCACCCGCGCCAGCACCCTGCGCCTCCTCGCCTGCGCACACACACAACACACACAGCGTTAACATTTTACTCACACACACACTCGCGGGTTTAACAGTACTTCAACTTACTCGTATGGAATATTTTCTGATGCGACTCCGGGAGGACGTAACGACGTGTGCGGGTCGGCTCCGGTTCCTCCTCGGCCACCTCCTGCACCCAGCGCGCGCACTCCTCCTGCAACCGAGAGGACGGGGCCGGTCAGCCGGGACGCCGCGCCCTGATCCGGCGCTGGTGCCGGTGCCGGTGCTGGTACGTACCGCGACTGTCGCGTCCAGCGCCTCCTGCGTCACCCGAGCGCGGCGCCGCACTCCGCGCCACACGCGCAGAGCCCCGTCCGCCCCGCGCACCTCTACCAGCCGCCGCCCCGCCCTGCCGCCGAACAGCGCCCTCGCCCGCGACCCACCCCCGCCTGCCCCGCACACCGCCAACACGGGCACTCGCACCTCCCGCAGCGGATCCTCCGGCGAGTCCCGAGCGCCCTCCGCCGTTTCCAGCGCCGGCCCCGCCAGCACCAGCCCCCGCACCCGCGCCCCTAGCGCCCCCGCCCCCGTCGCGCTGCTCGCCAGCCACACGCCCAGTGCCGCCCCCGCGCCCGCACCGCCCACCACCACGCCACGGTTCCTGTCCAAATCATATTTCTATTGACAACGCTCTTTAATCAAAGTAAATAAACATTTTAAACAGGTTCGGTTAACCGAAGCAATCCCCAGAGCAGTCGAGCCGACACCAGCGGACCCTCAGCAACCACCACCACCCCCACTTTCACCTATAAATTATTTGTAAGGAACGAGGTTTGTAACTTGCCCCGCCTCTGCCAGCACATCCGCGAGAGCAGAGCGCATCGCGGCCGCCACCGCCGCGCACCAGCTCTCCGGCGCGCCCGACGCGGACTCCGGCCACGGCAGAGCACGCGTCGGCACCAGCGCCGCCAGTCGGCGCTCCCAGCGCTCGTCGCTCACCCAGGCGAGCCACGGGCCCGAGGCGTCACAGTCACGCGCCGGACTGGTAGCTCGGAGAGATCGCGCGATCCCTAGTCTTTCCGTGAGCCGCGCCACCACCGCCCGCCCGAGCTCCGCGATCGCTTTCCTCGTACTGGGGCTTCAGCCGGCGCGGCAGGTGCTCCGACAGCGTCGCATGCACCCATTGCAGCACGTGCGTCGACCCCGCCCAGTAGGATGCCCGCGTCGGACCTGCCCAGTGCGGAGCGAACGCGGACCGCAGCCGTCGCGCCGCAGTGCGGGCGGCCTCACGCCTGCTCGTGCTGCAGCCGTCGGCGGCAAGTCGCGCCAGCCGCTGCGCCCGCAACGTCTCCAATACGCGTCCGATAAGTCGCGCGTGGACAGCGGTGGGCGCGAGTACGACCACGCGGGCCTCCCATCCTTCCTCTTCGGTATCCGAATCTGCGTCGGAGGGGTCAGTAGGCGGAGGTGAAACAGAAGTGGGGGGCGAAAGAGCTGGCGCAGGCGGATCGAGAAGCTCCACGTCGAGAGGTTCCTCCGGTGCGGGGAGAGCACGCGCTCCGAGCAGCACGCGCGGCGCTGTGTCGGCGGGCAGCGAAACCTCGAGCTCGCGCGTATGAGTGTTCCATCCACACTCCGGTGCGCGCCTCCTGTGCAACCCGACATCGAAAGGTATCAATGCAATGACGCCGTGAGTGTGGAGTGAGGCGTGCAGTGCATGTGGATCCCCCTCCCCCACTCACCTGCGTGTCGGAGATCGCATGCACGTACGCGACGAGCCGCTCGTGCAGGGTGGACGCATCCTCCCGTCTCTGTGCATACAAAAGCACATGTGATCAGCTCGTACATCAGTGATGTAATTCCTAGTTTCACTAATAATACACTTTGTTAGGTAGCAATAAAATGGTGCTGAGGTACAGTAGTGTGCTGTACATGGCAGATGCTGGGAGGATGAGGAGACGGGTGGGCGGCTGTAAAGCTGCTGATGAATGATGCGGAATATGAGGGGCTGTTGGAGCGGAGCTTCCCTGTGGAGCTATATTTGGCGAAGGGGTGGAAGGAGGTAAGGGTTGTGCAGCAGAAACTAGGAGAGAGCTGTGTGTTGCCACCTTGATTGGGAAAATGGCACCAAAACATATCATGAGGGTTACGGAGAATGTGGTTAGGTACATGGGGTTCATGGAGAGACTGGGAGTGAGTCGAGAGGTTGCTGGTTGAGACAGATGGGATGGTTTGCGTGGGGGGTTACTAAGTATGCGTTGGAGGTTTCGGAGTACATGCAGGAGGTTCTCCAGAGGAATAGGGAGTTGGAGATGCAAGTGCAGGACTTGCAAGCAGATGTAGCAAGCATCGGGGAGGAATATGGGGCTGCAGTGATGAGAAGGGATGGTTCTGGTGAGTAAGTTCTGGTAGGTAGGAGTAGTTTGTCTTCGTAATGTTAGTCACATCATATATTTTTCAAAAAAGGTATTTTTTGTGTGCTTTTGCTACCATAAAAGTGCTTTAAATTATGACAGACTGGATACTCTAACATTTCTAAAGGTAAAAAAGAAATCTTTAAATGCCCAGTACTTATTTGAAACAGTTTTTACAAACTCATGTTTCTTTTTTCTTTTTTTTTATATATTATAGGTATATAATAGATATTGTAATAGTAAGAGTGAGGCCCATTGAAAAATAAAGAATTATATTTATTATTTAGGTCAAACACTGTTTTCCTAATTATTTGAAAAAAATCATAATATTTGAATATTGAATAATAAGTTTACCACTTGAGATCTTCAAATAGTAAAATTTAACAAATATTACAAGCCTGACAGAATCCTGTGACTAGTAAACTTAATCCTGATTTTCTTATTTATTATAATGCAAAGTAACAAAGTAACTAATGACTTTGTTAATTACACCACAAACTAAAGTACAATAGTCTTATGTTTCAACATAAACTATATGTTTTTTTCAGGTAGAAGAACTAGCAAAATTTGTACTAGAAATAAGTTTGTGAGTTTGATATGACTCTCCAGCACAACTCACTCATTTTATAAGTTATTTCATAAAATGTGTAATTTTATGATAAAAACTGATTTTAAAATTAATAGCAATACAAAATATTAAACACTTTTCATTATTAGACACCTCATGCAACCAGTGATTTAGTGATAACCAATTAGTGATGACAACTTTTCCTCTGAAGTAAGGCTAACATTACTAACTGGTCAATAATAAGTGTAATGATGCATTACACATGCTGACTTCCTACTTTTAGCACTCCCATTTAATTGTCATAAACAAAACTCAACCACACTTATGTTATGTTAGCGTTTCATAGGCATTATTTATTATCATGTACCTACACTGTTCTCTGCAGCCGTTTGTCTGTAACAAGTCTCATTTCGCAAATTTGTCTTTCTCTATTTACATAAACAATATGACAACACACCTGCATCGAGGTTTCACTGTTCGCCGTCACCTGAACCATCCTTATGCTGCGTCAGAATTATGTTTTGTGAATTCGCAGCTTTTCTTGAGTGCCAACGTACAGTCCCTATTTCAAATTTTTATTCTTTCTAGTCGCTGAATCATTGAGTCACATCAACAGCAAAATACTACAGAATCGAACTACAATGGACAAACATTTTCACTTTATCAGTTCATTCACATACGCAATGCACTGCAATGAGAGCAGGTATTTTGTTATATAAATTACATGGGTAATATAAAATAATACAATATAACATACTACAAAGGAATCACAAAAGAAATGTATAATAAAAATATAGATATTATTCCATTTTTTTTTGTTCCTTTCATTCTTACTAAAGAATAGGCAAATGTACTAAGACCATGCAACCAAGTTGGATATTGTTTTTTAAAAAAAAAGGTCAGCCAAGTCTGAAATTATTCTGTATATATAACGTTTCCAACTTTCTTTTTTCTTTAAAAGCCACATCTTATCCGTAGTTTATTTGTTCATATATAAAATCCATAGTCATATAGTATACTTCGTAAAAAAAGACTCATTGTTTATAATGGGTTAAGTCCATGTTAATAAGTTCTTCTTCTTCTTGTTGTGTTTTTTAATGGTTTGCACGGCGTGTGTCTTAGCCAGTGTCAAGTAAATCTTTCCTTGTGTCAATTTATGGCTTGACAAGGTTTGAGAATAAAATCGGTTTCAAACATTATGTACAGATTTACAACAAAACGCAGGAAACAAAACCGCGAATAAAATAAGAATTTAAAAAAAAAAAAACCGGAATAATAATAACTAAAACATATTTAAGTAACTAGTCCTACAGTTTAATGCTATTATATACAATAAATTTATTTATTACATTATATACAGAAGGTTCACAAGTACTAAGTAGTAAAGAAATGTTAGTAGGAAAAGGAATACAAAGAGAGACTAAAGACTCATAGAGAGAAGAATGGTCATACAAAGGACAAGAAAAGAAAACATGATTCATGTCACAATAGTTCTCACCACACTCACAGTCAACACTATCTACTATTCCAAATTTATGTAAATGTACGGGAAGACAGACATGGCCGAGACGCATGCGGATTAACACAGAGGTGACAGTTTTACCAAAGGACATTCTGGCAAACCATGGTTTCCTGGGAACTAACGATTGCACAGCATACAGAAAACGTCCCTTGATCTGACCACTCTCTCTCCAGTACATATTCTATGACTCATGGAGATATGCGCTAAGTAGGGCATTAAGATCATGGCCGAAAATCCTGTAAGGATACATATCGCCGGTCACAGTAGCATCATTTGCCAGAGTGTCAACTTTCACATTTCCAATAATGCCGCAATGGCCAAGTATCCAGCAGAAAGTAATAAAATAGTTATTCATTTGGCATTGAAACAGCTTTCTTTTACATTCAAATAATATATGAAAAAATGGGATTAATTTAATTGAAAATTTTGCTGAGGTCTGTAAGGAGTCTTAATGAGTCTGTAAATATCACACTATTCCTGAGTTTGAATATTATTATATATTCAATAGCCTTCAAAAGACCAAAACAATCTGCAGTAAAAACAGTGGTTTCTGGGGGTAATTTGATTTTTTGAATGATATTGTACTGTTTGTGAAACACTCCCACGCCAACACAGCCAGTAGAATCTTTAGACGCATCTGTAAAAAATATGGCGCCAATTTGGCCATTTACTATTTATAATATGATTAAAGTTAGCATTAGCATTAGTATCAGGTTTAATGCTAAGTGAATAACAAATGTTCGAAGATAAAAGAAGGCAATCAAAGGGAGAATTAAATAACGGCAGTAAACGAAAGGTATGTTGTCGGAGCTTGTATCGATTTAAATTTATTTAAACTTTTTAACAGGCAGGGTAAGGGCTTATCCACCCCGTGTCGCCCCCATCCCAAATGCAGCGGACGGCCCCGGGGGGTTTTAGTGGGTATTTCCGGGCGACTCTCGCCCGGGTGAGTCCCACACTGGCACGGAACTCGTCACTCCGTGCCCCCTTATCTATTGTATTTGGGGGACTTTGATCCTTCAAATACAATAGGTAAGGGTAGTGCGTAAATGCATTTCCCCCCGTGAAAAAAAAAAAAAAAAAGGGTAAGGGCTTATGAGATGAAATAATTTTTTGTGAAAGTAATTCAATTAAGATTAAGATTAAGGGATGATTAGAAAATTGTACAATACGGAAAATAAATCTATCAGAAAGATATTGTCGTCTTAAGTTAAAAGGAGGTTCACAACATTCTGTTTGGAGGGCATTTATGGGAGTGGATTTCATTGTACCAGATATAATTTGTAAAGACTTAGATTGAATCAGGTCTAACTTTTTAAAACCGGCTGCACTTCCCGGATCTAAGAAAAGGTACCAAACTCCAGCACACTTCTTATAGCCGCGTTATACGCCAATCTCATTGTGGCAGGGTGAGCACCCCACCAGACTCCACTAAGGCATCTAAGCATATTTAAATTTCGCTCACATTTAGTAACAACATATTCACAATGAGCAAGGCCTGTAAGTTTACGGTCAAGAACAACTCCCAAAAACTTTACTTGATTTCTAACCGGTAGTTGCATATATATAACAGTATATATAACAGTAGGCGGGTGATGATTTCGAGACTTAGTAAAAAAACAACAACTGAAGGGGATAAATCTAGGCCATTAGTATCCAACCAGATTTTTAAAGAATATAAGACGATGATACGTTCTCTCCGGCAGCGATTATAGACTTATCAGAAGCGTATAAGACCAAGTCATTCGCATACTGTAGGATACTAGCTGTATCACCCACGGAACTATCTAAGTCATATGTATATATGTTATATAACAAAGGACTCAGCATAGACCCTTGAGGTAAGCCCTTACAAACCAGTCTACTCGGTGTGTAAGGGTCCCCGACATCTAAAATAGTTTTTCTTTCTGAGAGAAGATTCAAGATAAAGTTAGTTAAAGTATATGGAACGTTTAAAGTATCTAATTTTTTTAAGAATAGGAAAAAGAACATTATCATATGCGCAGTTAATGTCCAAGAATGCCGCAACTACAGATTTTTTGTCTGAAAAAACATCGAATGTCGGTAGTGAAAATTCCTAAATTGTTAGCCACGCTTTTTCCTTTTCTAAACCCAAACTGCGTTTGAGAAAGGTGTTCACTGTTTTCAATAAACCATTCGAGTCGATTTTTAACCAAATGTTCAGCAACTTTAGTAATAACCGATGATAAAACAATCGGTCGATATGATTCAATATTACACTGTGCTTTGTTTGGTTTGAAAAATGGCAACACTATTTGACTGCGCCAAGACGAGGGAATATCGCCAGACGTCACAATTTTATTTATTAAATCTAAAAAGTAATGCATTCCATTTTCACCAATATGTGACAAAAAGGAATATGGAATACCGTCTTCCCCAGCAGCACTGTCCTTGACACAGTCTAAGACTCCTTTTAACTCAACTAAAGTAAAAGGGAAATTTAAAGATGAAGAATCATTGATGTTACTTGATGAGGATGCAATATTTTCTTTATGTGGAACGGAAGCAGGAGCCAGACGATCTAGGAATTGATCAGCTAATACAATAGGAAGAAGAGAGGTACTAGAGGAGTTTATTGCTGATCTAAATCTCTTAATATTTTGCCAAATAACCGAAGATTGAGTCTCAGGCGTTAGAGAGCTACAAAAACGCCTCCAACCCTCAAATTTCTTTTTCTTAAATAGTTTCTTGCATTACATGTTCAATGGCTTGATAATTTTCGAATGTCATGTTGTTACGATAATTCCTCTCAGCTGTTTTTCGTCTAGATATAGCACTAGTGCATTCATGATCCCGCCATGGAGGTGATAACAATTTATTGTTACGTGCCATTTTTTTAGGAAAAGCACTGTCAGCAGGCTCTATCAAAATGGATATAAAATAATTTGTATCAATGGTATTTTCACTGTGTACAAATTTTTCTTCCACTAAAGTTGTGTATTTATGCCAATATGAATCTATGATTTTATATTTTAAACGAGGTTTTGAAATAAATGATTTGTTTATTTTATTACAGGGGAAGGAAATAATTATAGGATAATGATCACTATTGAATGTTGAAGATAAAGAAGATGCTAAATTGGAAGTGCATATTGACAAATACAAGAGTTTCTGATAAGTAAGCACACACCAGCATACCCATCAGCCCTATCATTCCTTAAACAGGAATAACCAGGGATTTTAAATGTAAAATTTGACTTAAGCCAAGTTTCTGATAAAGCAAGAATAAAAGGTTTAAAAGTATTTATGATGTGTATGATTTCTTGTTTTTTGTTCAATTTGCTCCGGCAGTTCTATTGTATCCATTGTGATTATTATTCATGTATGTGTTTAATAAGGGGGCAGCGTTGGTCGGTATTTTAATATTAGACTGTGAAAGTAAATTAATTAATGTGGTTATTAAATCAACTATTGTGTGTCCAGTCTGTGTGTCAATGTTTGGAGGTGTTTGTAATGCACAACCATTAGATGGTTGTGGCATATTGTAGTCTCTAATAAGAGAATTGTGAGCTATACGATCATAGCCTTTATTTTGTTTTGGAGGGGTTCTGGGTTTAGAGAAAACTATTTTTTTAATAAGATATAGTGTGTGGAGGTGCGCAACCGAGTACTAAAATATTTCCTTGCTGAGATCTACAAGGTGCAGACATCAACACATCTGCATACGATTTTGTGATTGAAGGGTGTAGTTTCAATGCCTCGACATAAGAGATGCTATTTTCTGCCATAGTCATTTTTATTTGCTTTTGTCTGGAATACTCCGGGCAACTTTTGCTTGTGGCAAAATGGAGCCCTGAACACAAGCAACAAGAGCCACGATCTTCTTCAGTATTACAACTATCACCCCTGTCCATGGCCTATCAGGCCCTGACAGTAATAAAGACAGTTTTGTAAACTACCAAAGCTTGTTGACTCCAAAAGACGTCATCATTGGTAACGGAACTGTAATAAAAGTAGTAGGTTATGGTGAAATTAAATGTGAAGCATTCGATAATGAACAGTGGATAAAAACAACAATATCAAATGTGTTCCTGACATAAAGGTAAATTTATTTTCATTGAGTGCTGCTTTAGACAAAGGGTTTCATCCTCATATAAATGTGAGTTGATGAAAAATAATATTGCTCATGCTGTAGCTAAGTGACAAGGAAAAATGTATATTATGATGTTTAAAGAGTCGAATGAGGTTGGTATGGTTGGAAAAATAAATACAGAACTTAAAGAGTGGCATGTAAAGCTAGGTCACCAAAATATTGAACAAATTAAAAGCATATTGAAAAAAAATCAAATAGAATTTGTAAAAGGAGAAAAGAAAGAAATCTTGCTTAAAAGGAAAACATGACTACAAAGAGATAAAATCTAAAATACCTACAAGTTTTAACATGCTAGAAGAAATAGAATATGAAAGTGAAGATGATCAATTTGATGAATATGAACAATATGAGAGTGACCAAGGATCAATTAACTCATTTCATGAAGAAAATGAGAATGAGATACAAGAGAGATAAAGAAACCAAGGTGGCTACAACAATATGTTTTACACGAAAATGAAGGTAATTTGATAAGCTACTGCTGTGACGAACCTATTACTTATGAGGAAGCCATGAAAAGCCCTGACAGATGTATGTGGGGACAAGCAATGAAAAAGGAATTTGAAATTTTAGATGAAATAACACATGGGAAGAAGTATCAGAAATTCAAGATGGAGAAAAAATTATTATTAGTAAATGGGTATTCAAAATTAAGAATATCAATGGTAAGTCTATACAGGGTGTTAAGGGGTCGCTCCTGAAAACGAAGACAGGCGATAGTACTGCTGACACCTTTCGTGATGGGTCAGGAAAAAACTCAATCCTGATTTTTTTTTTTTTTTCAAAACACAACGTTATATTATGATTATTCGCGCTTCGTCACGTTAGTTCAGCTAAATTAAATGATAATTTCATAAAAAAATTAATTGTTTCACTAAAAAAAAAGACCAGCAATGTAATACAAAATCAAAAACAGCTGACGGTCACGCGACTCGCACCGCCTTGGCGGTGCTTCCCCGCCCCCGTGTCCCGCTCGCGCGCCATAGTGCTAGCAATCGCACCAATACTATTTACAAAACTTTACTAAGTATCCGACTTATCTACTTAACCTACTATTTTCCACTGTGCTAGTGTATACCTAGCCACTTTCATTCGAATTTACTGATTGAGTAGACCAAGTACAGGGTTCGAATCCCCGCTATTTAACTTTTTTTTTACTTAAATTACATTTTAACAAAGATTGGCTTTTTAATCCATCATCTAGGTTTGTTTATTTATATTCTGCTGTATTTAGTTATGCACCTATTCAAATCAGTTCAGTATTAAGTTATTTTAAAACATTATCTAGGTATTCACATCCTCCGTGGCCTTATGAAATGAGGTTCAAATTGTAATCACGTGCATCTCGAGGTTAAATATGGTCTCAACGTTGAGAAAGCCAAGTCCCGTGTTCGATTCTCTGCAAAACTACGCAATGGCGAAGTAAGAATGTTAATTCTAAATGATCTTGTAACGTAAAATGTGCACTTAATAAGTTTGAGTCATTGTCACTACTTAAACTAAAAAACTGATGATTGAGATCCATTCATACCGTATCTACCTATAACCTATTCACTCGGATATACCTACTCTACCGTAAATGAGTGGAGCCATAACAGAATACAAAATTTCAACTCTGTAAGCCTTGTAAAAGAAGTTGACATCCTTTCAATTTTCAAAGGGGTTATAAATTTTCTTGAAACAGCTAAGGACGCACTCGATGACGTCATCTTTCAAACAAAAAAAACGAAATCAAAATCAATTCAAACGTTTGCGAAATATAATGCCACAGACTATAATACCGCAAAATTATACCCCTTTTGTCCGTCGGAGGTTAAAAGCACATATCTGAAAACTTATTTTGCTAATTATCTAGCTCGGTACAAAACACTACATCCAATATTACTGTAATACAATTAACCTGTTAATACGTGTACGGACCAGCTTGCGGACACGGTATGGCGGGCGGCCGAGGTCGTCAGTCGCCAAATTAGGGATAGAAACAGATCACAGAACAATATTACTCCTACCGGAGACAGATTTTTCCAAAAAATCGATTTTTTTTAATTGATTTACAAAACATCGAGGTTCAAGAGATCTATCTTTTCGACTTGATTTATTTCACTTCTTATTCGTAAATAGTATTCTTCCAGTGGTCGAAATTAGACTAATCATCATTTATTGCAAAAAATGTTTCCATTTTTTTTTTTTTGCACAAAAGGTCGTCTAAGCAACTAAACAAAAAAATAAGAACGCTTAAACTACTAAGGAAAAAATGACACTGAACTGTTTCATCTTTGCCTATTTACAGATAATCATCATATCCTAGAAAACAAAAAGGATACTCTAATAATCGATACTTTACTACTTTTAAAGATCGACCTTTTGATACTCGGTGTTTTGTGAATCAATTTATCAAGTTTTAATTCAAAAATCGATCTTCTTCGGAAAAGATCCCATCCCTAATTAGGCGACTGATGACCTCGGCCGCCCGCCATACCATGTCCTCAGTCTGGTCCATGAATGTGTTAACAGTATTACGCTACTAGCACTTCGGAGTATTGATGAATCAGTCTTAAAGACCAATAAATCGACTTTTTATAATCGATATCTACTATTTTTTAATTATATTTATAATTGAAACTAGGCAATCGGAATTAGATTAGAACCATAAAATTATTTACAATTCAGAATGTACCTCTAAATGTAAGAAAGTTGTTTACTTATTTAATGTTAATTGGACGCTCACTACATCTGAATATTTCAAGTGTATTGCCAATCCTAAAATCTCTTCATTTTATAAATTTAAATTTAATATTCTTGTAAAAACAGCGCTAAATATTATAAAATGATAAAAAATTGGTCCTTTTTCCATTAACGAAAATTTCGGCAAGATTTTTACTCAAATTTTCATAAAATGATGATTATGATCTAGTTTTTAACCAATAGAAGAGTAGTAGTTATGAATAAAAAAGCAAGTCGAATAATGATCAATTACATAGAGATCGATCTTTAGGACCTCAATTTTCAATTAAATAATCGATTTTTTTTTTAAATCGTTTCCCTACTTTTACTTTTGCTGAAGTGTAAGCGGCGGCGGCGCGTGTGTGTGGTAAACGGACCCGAAACTTTTGGCGGTACTTTTGATATCCCGCCATTGCGCGCTGACGCAATTTACCTACTAAGATATGTTAAGAAATAGAGGCGGCAATCACAATAATTAAAAGATTTTTAAAATTTAATATTGATAGATTAATTAACTGTCTATCGTGATTGTAATTAATGTGAACTTTCAAATAATAATTTCTTGTACAAAATCGAAGATAGCGATGATATTATTTTTATAAGAGTGTACGTGAGTGGGTACTATTACCCACATTATTAGATACGTTTATTAATTTTAATATAATTTTTGTAGTAACGAGCTTCTTGTTACATCAGGGTACTATTGATTGTCTAACTGTATTCTACAATGATAATTATAACTTCTAAATTCCATTAGATGACTAGTCAGTAGGGATAAGTAAACTTATAAAATAATAGTTGCGAATGTCTTAACGGTTTATAGATCTGTGGAATAGATCAAAACGCCCACCACGAGGACGCGCGCGTTTTGGCTGGTTTGATTTTTACTTTTGAGACAGTTCTGTTTTGACCTTCATCGGCGCGTGCGCTATACGATATTCGATCTATCGTTAATTCTTGTTTTATTATTGTATTGTTACTTTTTGTTTTTTTTTTCTTGTTAAGTTTATGTTGTTTTTTATTACGGTTTTCTTTTGATAATGTCAAACGCGTACGATAAACGGTTATAAAAACGGTCCGAGGAGCGCATATAAGATGTCGTTCGCCGGAATCCGAACTTAGGTACACGAAGTATCTGTAAATTGTTAAGGCGTCGAGATGGAACAAGTGTGTCACATTGGACAGTTCACAAAGTGTTAAAGCGTAACGGAATGCGCCCACACAAAGTGCATAAAGTGCAAGCTTCAGTAACCGGCGATCATGACCTCCGGCGAGTTTTCTGTCGTTGGTTATTAGACCAGCAACAACGTGTTCCTGGTTTTATCGAGCATGTCATCTAGACGGATGAGGCAACATTTGCCAGAAACGGCCTGTGGAACCGAAGAAATACACACGTGTATTCTGAGAGGAACCCGCACGCTGTTCGACAAACCAGGCACCAAACCCGATGGGCAGGCTTATTTAAGAATCGCGTACTAGGGCCAGTGTTGCTGCCACAGCGACTTAACGGACAGCGATACTTAAACTTTATAAATGAAAAGTTAGTAGACATTTTAGACGACCTATCTTTGGCTGAATATCGTGGCCACGTCGTGAGATTCGTACGTGAGCGCCTTACCGAGCTATTTGGTGATCGCTGGATCGGCAGATTAGGGCCATACGCTTGATCACCTCGGTCACCTGATCTGACCCCTTTAAATTTTTTGTGTTTTTATGTGTATGTGAAAGAGTTTTTTTTTTTTTTTTTTTTTTTTTTTTTTTTTTTTTTTTTTTTTTTTTTT